>JAOBAS010000053.1:1607062-1636101 GCA_025311575.1 Elanoides forficatus
CTTTCTCGCTGGCTGGGCTTGAGAAGCTGAAAAGTCTTTGATTTTAGACTAAACACTACTTAGCAACAACTGAAAACATCAGTGTTATCAACATTCTTCGCATACTGGACTCAAAACATAGCACCATAGCAGCTACTAGGAAGACAATTAACTCTATCCCAGCTGAAACCAGGACAACCAGGGATTAGGATGAGATGGAAGAGCATGAGGGGAGGGAAGGGTTGGTTTTGGGGGTTATTTTGCTTTTTCTTTGTGGGTTATCAGTGGACTTAGGACATATATCAGGTGACCAAGTGGGAACTTTTAACCAATGTGCTGCATCTGGAGATGTGCTAGCTGTGTGGGTCGTAGCGCTGTTGCCTGTTGAAAGAACATCTGCCATCAACTTCTGCTGTGGGTACAGCCATGCAGTTGTGCCAGGCACAGCCCTGAGAAGGTAGGGATGGGAACCGGTTGTTGTCTAGAGGAGGAGGTTCTGTTTCACTCCTCTCAATGCCTGCCTCAGTCACACACCAGTGTTTGCAGTTGCATATTAGGTAAAGCCTGTGAAATGTTTCTCTTTTTTAGGGAGCTTTGCTGAGCAGTACTTTTTTTGTACTGCTCATTGCTCCAGTTTGTACATGAGTGTAGGCAGTTTGTGCAATCAAATCAACCTCATTCACTGACAGTTCAGACAGGCTGTCTTTAGAATGCCTTATCGACCTCAGTGTTGGAAATGTGCACTCTTCCAGCAGGCTGCCTCTTAAATGTCAGCCTGATGAGCTGGATTGAATAAAGCAATGGAAGAAAAACTGTAGGGGAACAATCCTATACTGTCCCCTGGAGGTGGACACAGTGATTAAACAGGGAAGGTTTATCTCTTCTACTTGAAGGAGTCATAAGCTCCTTGCAAAGAGACTGAGATCTGAAGAAGATTGATTTTTTTATTCACTTACAGCAGTTATCTCTGAAGCGGCTTTTTTGGACAGCTGCCTCTGGACCTGTGATGAGAGTGTCTCTGTTCCTCCCCGACCTCCCTCCCTGGTGGGCAGAGGCACAGCTCAAATGTGAGCCACCAGACTAACCTATTTGCCAACAGAACCTGGCATAGGCAACAGGAACTGAAAAATAAATGTTCCTGGGACTGTTAATGTAAAAGTGTAGCTTTCAGGCCATATAAATCATGCGTTATCAATGTAGTCCTACTCAGTTCACTTGTTAAAACTATAATAGTTATGCTGGATTGGATTCTCTATTGCAAAGGCTTGTAGCGTGCTGCTGACAACCTCCTCCCTGGTCTCCTTCCCGTGCTTCCCCTTCCTCCACAGTCCCAGACATGTCAGTGCTATTTATCTCACATCAGCTTGAGTTGTACTTCAGCATTGATTAACCCACCATCAACTATTCCCTCAAAGTGATTGCACATGAACATGAACTTTCTCTGGGGCCTGCCAGTGGATGCTGGATGGGATCCCATGGTGTGTCATAATCACTGTTTACTTTGTACAGGATTTAAATAAATTCATTCAGGGCATAAGGCTGTCAGCTGTGCTATGCCACTTGGGAGCATCAGTGGAACTGAAACATGGCCCTTTTGGGGACATGGTGACAGACATCTATATAAATTACCTTGGGGAACCTGCAGCAACAGGTGTCATACTCTACAGGGAATTTATTATACTGGCAACAGTGTATTATACTTCATTTTATAACTTGGGTGGGTTTGATGCTGTTAAGAGACTGAGGAGAGAGAATGATTGATGAGGTAGATAAGGTGTGTGCAAGAGAAAGGAAAAAAGAAGGAATGGGCATGTGAACAGGAAGCAAGATAAGAGCAGTGCATTTAACTAAAATTCATACACTGCAAGGTCATAATGTAAAAATGAATGTACCCTTGGAAACTAAATTTTTGAGGTGAGTATTCAAGCAAGTTATTCAAATAGGAAGTCTTCAGATCAAGGAGGTTTTCTAGAGTGTGTAAAGGCATCCTCATATAATTCCTACTTTCTCAGTTTTGTTCCCTATTGGATGACTCACAAAGAACCATTAAGGATAATGCTGGTGACTGAGCAAAAGGAAAACTTTTGAGCTGTACAAAAAAATATTTGGAAATACCAGTGCTATCCCCATCTTCAAAGGGACATTAACTCACCTGCATCACAGAATCAGCCAGTTTTTGGGGCAGGGAATAGGAAGTGTTTGACCATCTACAGAGTTTGCTCTGTGGCTTTGTACTTGCATGGCTTTTGCACTGCTCTCTGAAGCTTTTGGTGCTGGTCACAGGTCAGATATAACTGCTGTTATCTGTCTGTTCTGGAAGTTTTTAAATTTCCACTTTGAGTTTAACAAGGGAGAATAAAGTTTGACCTTTCTAGGGAGTTTTGCCAGTTTGTGCCATCTGAAGATTTGGTTCCCATGACTCCTGTTCATGCTGAACCTGGCTGTCCTTTTGCTTGAGTACCCATCAGCTGCTAAAGAACCAAACAGTGCAACAGAGCTGTAACCAGACAGTCAAAATAGGCATCTCTGAACAGCAGAAGTGATGAAGCCTGTTTGCAAATGTATTACATCTTAGTGTTGGATTCTGTGGTGTAAAATAAAGATTGATTTCATGCCAAAGCTATTCCCTCTGGGGATGGTAAAAGGATTTAATTCTTTAATAATTCTTTAATAGTTGCTGAATATGTTTGTAGGCAGAAATAAATATTTAAAAAATGAGAATATGCTTTTAGATGTCATTAACTTCTCTTAGTCATAAAAAAAGCCATTAAATGTGAAACACGGGCCTAGGATGGAAGCTCATAGAAAGGATGGGCTTTCAAGAGCACTGTAAGTAAGAGAGACTGTGACCTACAGACAAAAATGAACAGTGTAGCTAAACTATTTGTAGCTGAAATTATAAGAATTATAATTGATGAAACAAGACACGTATCTAACTAAACATAAGATAAGCAAAATCTCCTCTCCCTCCTGGCAAAATATGTGTTATGCCCATATTTAATCAAGTTATTACCTGCAGTAAACAAAACATTCCATGTCAGAATTCTGTGCTTCATCATGGTGGAAATGCTATGCATGATGCATTAAACTTTTATGAAGGCAAAACAAAACCAAAAAACAAACACCCAAAAAAACCCACCCCACCCTCAACCCACCCCCACCAGCCTCTGAAGGTCAGTTGATTGGTTAGTTGGTTATTTTGGGTTGTTTGGTTTTTTTGTCTTTTACAAAATGAAGCAGCTGTCTGACTTTAACTCAGTGGTAAGCTCCCTGGTGACCAGGAACTCCAGCAGCCGGTGGAAGTGGGACACGTAGAGAAACTGCAACTGAGGAAACCTCCCATGAGTATCCAAATATCCCTGGAGAACCAAGTTTGGGTCTTTTGGTCTCCAGCATTCTGGCTTGAAGCCAAGAGGTGCTGGAGCCCTGAAGCCCTGACACTCTGTATACTTATAGTCTTGAGATTTCCATCCTACCCCAGCTGTGGCTTCAGCATTGATATGTTGAAAATGGGAAGTCTCATTGTGTCTTTGAGTATCTTACTAAGTTTGCCTTTCAAACTATTTCAAGTTTTCCCTATTTAAATTCCAAAATTCCTATGGACTGTATAAGTATTCTTGCAAGGCTAGGTGAAGTAGACTGGTAAAGGAGCAGCTATCCTGTGATTCTGTCCCACCTTTCCACAGATGACTGAATGGTGGAGATGCAATGCACATCTCAGTACAGAGATGTTGATAGGCATTAAAGGTTCTCCTTTAGAGAGACAGGCATGTTAGTAGGTGTTAAAAGTTCTCCTTTAGTGGTTCTCTCTCCAAGTGAACCACTCTTCTACATTCCCAAAATATTACTTTTTCCCTATATTAATTTCATTTCATGTCACTAAGAAAAGTGCTGCCCAGTTTAGGTGAGAAATGTTTTTCTGTTCAGCTCTTTCAGGGCTTTCAGTGATGCCATTATCAAGCTGATGGCTACCTAGCACCAAATCCAGCTTTCACACTTTGATGAAAGTTCCCAAAAACAAGGGACATAAAGTGGTTTTAAATCTCATTAAATACTGGGTTTATGTTTCCTACCCATTCTTCCTTCTTGTTCCCTTTCTTTCTCTCTGTCTGTTATTCATTGGGATGTAGCCGTTTTGAATGAAGGCCATCTTCCATTTTGGCCTGAGAACTGGACTGCAAAGATTTGAACCTCAAATCCAGCTCCAGTACCTTTTAAATGTTTTATCACTGAAATTCAATCTGTGTAAGTAAAATAAATGCCCACATGAAAGTGAAATTAACTTAATGTATCCCCCTCTCAGTAAATAAAATAAAATAGGAAATAGATAAAGGAGAGAAATGTAAGGAATATTAACTGGAGATACTTTACATCTCCCTCAGGCCAGCCTGGCAAGTATCTTTTTAAATCTGTGTTTCATGAGAACACTTGCAATTTCAAGTATTTTTAAGAGCCGGGAGGCTGATCTCCACTGTGCAGGGTCATGCTGGCATGAATTGCTGGAACTGAGCTGCCCATCCAAGGCATAGAAGAGGAGTTACTACATTTCTGTTGGGAAACTGGCACAGGTGATGGAGGAGGGTGTTTTCCCCGCTTTATTCTGACTGACCCTTTTTTCTTGCCCTTTACATTTGCTCCCTGGGCATTCGGTCACCTCGGCTTCCTCAGCCTGGCTCCAACTTGATGATGATGACTGTGTTCAGAGTTTGTAGCTCTTCTCCTTTCCTGCCAACCTTTGCAATTCCTTTCTTCTTTGATAGCTGCTTGCTGTCAGTGAGCTAACTCTAGGGTCTGAAGTTCTACATACTGACAGATCTGCCTCTGTCATTGGGTCAGAATGACCTCTTCATGAACCAAATTACTCTTCTGATATTTATTCTTTCTGTTGCTCCTCCTGCTTCCCTCCAAGGCAGCAGGTTTCCTCATGTGCTATCTGTTAGGATCCTGAGTCAGAACAGGAAAATGGTCTGCCTGATCCAGGATCTTTTTTTTCTTAGCTAGATCCAGGGGCTTCCTGTGCAGTCACTGTGGTCTTCTGATCCCCTTCTATAGAAAGAGATTGGGGATGGGAGAAGAAAGATGATTTGGAGAGTTCCAGAAAAAGTGTTCATGTTTCTTGTATTTTGCAGGGATTTCTTGGTTCTTTATAGGGTGGGATTTGATTAATGGTCCAGTTAGAGGGGGGCAGGTAGGCCTCTTTGGTTCCTCCCACTCTTTTCTTCCTCTCAGTGAAGGAGCACACTTGCTGAAGACTAACTTCAGGAAAGGGTGTTGAAGAGCTCGACTGCTGCTTTGCATTCTGGAGTCTCTTTCCCTGCTGAATATACATGCTTGCTACTTGCTCATCTGACCTGGGGATTAGAAGCCGGCATTTTGCCTCCTGACAAAGACAAACACTAGCTGTTTCAAAAGGAAGGGTAGTCCATCCTCCATGTGCTATTTTCCAGTCAGGTATGTTTGGGTCTGCCTCTGGGGATCACGGTATGCCTGGAACCCTGAGCAGTTTCCTTGTTACTGTGTTACCTGCCCTAATGTGATGACTTCTAATGTTCTGGCTTAATCTATCCTCCTGAGTCACAATAAAGTAGGGTGTGGACGCTCTTTGTTCCCACTGGATCTTCCATCCTTTCAAACTGCCTTTCTAGGCTTCTGTCCTGAAAAGAATGTCATGCTATCAGGATGCAAATTACATGGCTGGAAGTTGCATATTCTCATTGTCCCATTGAAGGCAGAGTGCTCTTTATGTCCCTGATACTGGCAGTGTCCAGGGCAGTGTCTAGAAGCTGCTAAGTGTCAGCATCCTGCCCTCTGGGTGGTTTTAGTCAATAGGAGCATTCTTTTGATGAAATGGTTGTCTTGAGCTATATTGGTTAAGATCATCATTCAGTTTTGTGCACAGCTTCTGGGAAGATCTTTTGCTGCTTGTCTAATCTGCCACGAGGCTCTGGAAAGAGCAGTATGGATTAGAAAACCAAGTTAGTTGCTCTTTATTCTAAAAAAAAAAAAAAAAAGAAAATAAAAGAAAAAAAGGCTGAGATCATTAAGCAGTTCAATAAAACAATCATAATTTTTCTAAGAATTTAGCTAAGCCCAGCCAGCTCATTTCAGATGTGTATTCTAGCCTCTTTGGCGGTTCTTCCAAACCTGCCATTTCTGATTCCCTGTCTGCCCCTCCTTTCCCTCTCACATGCTTGACCTCCAACAGCATTCTTTCGCTTGTCTTAAGACCTTACATGTCATTTCATTCTCCCTCTCCCTCCAAGAATGTGATCCTGGCCTGAGCTTTCTAATTGTGTGTAGCAAGCATAAAACTCCTTGCCTCGCTTGGCTGCCCCCCTGTTTGGAAACTCACCCTAAACATTTCCACATGGTTTGCACTCTTTTTGCACAGCTAAAATTTTGGGGTTTTTTTTTTGCCTTTAAACTTCTTCTTGTTTAAAAAAACCCTCCAACTTCTTCTACCTTAGGCTGCTGGCACTGACCTTACCTTGTTACTGTTTGCATTTCTTCTGTACCTTTTTGCAGCTGAAATCTCTATGGGCTTTTAAATCTGTCAGCAGCCGCTACTAGGCTCAGTGTGCAATTTAGCTCACTGTTTTCACAAGTTTCCCGGCCCTGAACACTTTCCAAATGAGCCATTGTTGGGCTGAGTTAAAGAGGTATTGTCTCTGCTTGGGCTAGGTTAGTGTGGGTTCCAGAATCTGCAGGTGCAGAATTCTTAGTGCTGCAGTGTCATCTTGATATTGGACCCCTGGACACTTCCTTCTCCAAACACTTTCAAATGTATAAGAAGAAGAAAACCCTGCCAAAACTGATTCATTGAAACATTATTGGAAGCTTTTCTTTGTATTGCTGAAACTCTCTTTAGACATCTTCGTCTGTCCCTGCTCATGCAGTCTGCTTGCTATGAAGACCATTCTTATTTATTTCCTTCCCATTAGGACCTGAAACTGTCAGCTGTGATTGGAGCCCTGTTCTGGTCAGTGCTGAATAAACACAAAGGAAGTAGCAGTCTCTGCTTTGATGATTTTAGAGACATATTGTACAGGAAGAGTCTATTGTTATCCACCTTTTACAGAAGAGAGACCAAAGCTAGGGAATTCGGTGGTGTATCCAGAGGGAGCTTGTAACAGAGTTGGGAATCAGTTCCAGATCACAGCATTATCCTTAATTTTGTAGGTTGGCCACGCTCTAAAAGGGCATGTTCCACTGAACTCACTTTTCTTAACAGAGACTGAATTTGCTGGTCTATTCAACCTGGTGTGATGCTGCGTGAAGATAAGTCCTTTATGCCTGAAAAGCTGGTTTTATTTTGCTGGGGACTGTGTGGTTCAGAGGACAAACACCTGGGCAAACCTTTCAACCCGTAGGTTGCTGTTGACATTACTGCCACTAGACAAATGTCTTGTGACCTTTGTTTAAAAGATACAGTGATTTCACTGTTCTCCTTCTATGGAAGACCAAGCTGGTACTGCAGGCCAGGAAAAAGATGTACTGGATTTTTAGCCTTTCTTTAAGAGTCATAATGAGTGTCTGTGTCACATAAGCCAGTGCTTTGAGTTTTTCACTTCATGCCTTTCATGTGGTCTTTCCCATCCTTGACTAATCATTAGTAATGGAAGTTTGACATGGGAGTTGTTCAGGCTGCCTCTCTTCGTAGGTTCTGCTCTAACAGGGAGAACTCACAATAGCAAGGTAAAAATTATGAAACCAATACTCTTTGGAGTCTTTGGGAGCCACTAAGTCCTCTGCCTTTTGATTGAAGGCTAGTCACTGTACCTGGTCCAGATTCCTCTCAACCTATTAGAAGTTACCAATGCAGCTGTTGATGGTGTTTTTTTCTGTTTTTCACAATCTCCAGGATGAACTGGATCTTACAGACAAGAACAGAGAGGCTATGTTTGCACTCCCTCCAGAGAAGAAATGGCAGATTTACTGCAGCAAAAAGAAGGTAATACTGTTGCCCCAGCTGAAGTAGCTCACCAATAAATTCTGTGTGCATGTACATTATTACTGATATACATCTAGATTTGAACTACATGTTTATCTACTGTTTAGTCAAGAACATGATTAAGCAATGTAAGGATTTTTATCAGCATGAATATTGCACAACTTTCTTATAAGTAGTGTATGCACGTGTGATTTCTGAAAAGGATATTAACAAGTTAAAATCATGTGTTGTCCCATTCTGAATCTTTTGCATGTTTGTTTTTGGGTTTAGTTTGGGGTTTTTTTTGTTTTTTCTTTTTTCCTTGAGCTGGAAGAAAAGCTATCATGAAAATTTTTAAAGGAATTTTTAAAAACTTTTGTAAGTTGCTTAGAATAGAAAATGTATTACTGAAATCTTTCAGGATGTCTTCAAATATCTGTAAAGTACATAATAATAGTGATGTATTAAAACTTGATAGTTCAAGGTCTTCCAGAGCTTGTAGGAAATGTTCCGTATTGCACTGGAAAGTGAAGAGGATCTGCTCCTATCAATTTCTGCATAACTCTTCTCCATTCAAGGTCTTCAAATTTCTGATGAACCACTGAGAGGGGAAGTAAATCAGAGGCTTATTTATCACACTAAGTATTTTGTCACTGGCAGAATGATGGCCAAGTGAATTGACAAGTTGTATCAGTGTTGTGAAACTTGTAAAATAAGAATTCTTGCAGGAGTGGTATGGTGGAGAAGTTTTGCTGCTCTAGGAAGGAAACGGTCAGAAACAAAGATAGCCGAAACAGCATGTATTCATTAAGAATAAATGTTAGGGAAAAAAGGTGTGGTGAGTTTTATTTCCCGAATGTGCAAGTCATGCTATGAGAGCATTAGTCTTTGTATGTAAATCCGTATATCAGAAGCTGAAAGAGGAGACTTAGATTTCAGTACAGAAAGTGGCAAATTGAAACCCTGATGATGGTCCTTCTGAAGTTGTGTTTGCTGCCTTTCTTTCCCACAGGGGCTTGGGGGGGATGTGGAGGGGAGAGGAAATTAGCTTTATTTCTTACCATGTAATTAAAGAAAACCTCAGTCAAACCAATCAGATGGGTGCTTTGCACATGTATTGCTTTTGGTTGAAATGCATCACGCGAGGAAGTCAATAGCAACAAACCAGTTACCTCTGAGCTAGCGATAATTCAGGAAGTGCGTAAGAGCAGGCTAGGCTCAGTTGTCTTGGGTGCTCTCTCCGTTCTTTTTCCTGCTGGTACACAGAGCTTGCAAGTGGAGGGAAAGTGTAGGCTGCTATGGTTAATGTCTGCTTTACATTTTTGCTGGCTTGCTCAGCTGCCTTTTTCAGCTCTGGTGGGAGAGGATCTATTTGTAGCTGTCTTAGAGAACCACACATTCCACCTCCCGGACCAGTCAGCCTTGGCAGGAATATTCAGGCTTTAATGTATTAAATATGTTGGTTGGATTCACTACATTACACTTTTTTCTTTTTTTTTTTTTTTTTCCTCTATTTCTAAAGCAGTGGATTTGATATAAGAATCTTGAAGATCTCCAGAGTTAAAGAAGCTGTACACTGGAAAATCTTTATAATGCATTTATAGTGCAACCCCAGTTAGCTGAACTCCAGCTGTCCAGAATGATGTGCTAACTGGAACAGGATACTGTTGCCAGATGTCTATTCATTACATTGTAGATACTTTCAATTACTTGAAACTTTAACTGTTCAATATTATTCATTGTTTCTCTCACAAGCAGTCAAATGATCCATGATGACGTATCTCTGTCTCTAGCCTGCTACCTAATTTACCTATCATCATTGTTTTACAGTGACAGAGAAGCTTGTTGCAGGCTTCCCTTTAGAGGAAAGCTGTCCCCTGAAGAATTTGTAATCTAATTTTAGCTACAAAGGGCCCAATTCCTCACTTGGTAGAAAGCTGTTAGCCATCCAGGACAAGCCCCTGGAGAGCTCTGTCTTGCTGATGTTGGGTTCTTTGAGTTTACTGGGAAGCAAGGGCTCTACGTTTTGTAATGTGGCAAGTGAAAACATTGTGAACTAGAAGGTCAAGAAGTGCTGCCTGAGGCAACTGTTCACAATCATTAACCTCAGATGACTTCTAGTCTAAAAGTAATGGAAGGTCAGAGCTTCCTGATGTGGTCCAAAGATAGTGAGATTAGTGGATTGTTTCAAGTAAACAAACATTACTTGCACAAATGAAGATTGGTCATTGTTGTAGGCACATTTATCTTGGCAGTTAGACTTTGGATATAATCTTTTATGGTATTTGTTCCCAACATGGTAGCAGAAAGTCACTATTGTATCAAAAAACTCATTCCAGCTGTTTCTGATACCAAACCTTTCCGAAGAAATGGGGGAAGACATGTATGTTTGTGCATTTAAAGTTATTTGCCAGGGACAGGTCTTACCAGTCAACATTCCACGGTACTCAAAGGAGATGCAGTTCTGGATTGAAATTTCATGATTATGCATGATATCTACAGAGGAGAGTTCACACAATATTATACAGCCATACTTGCTTTGCTCACTTTTGTCCATCCTCGGTTCGTATCTGAAACCATTAGTACTAAAAAACAGTGATTTGATCTAAAGGAGTAGCTTCAGCTAGCAGGTATAGTGAATGCTTCACTTTCATTTGTGAAGTAGCTATTTGCAAGGAAAATATTAATGTGTTCTCAGTCTCAGCTGTCCTCTACCTTGCCATTAATCAGTACAGAGTGGACAATGAGAGATGTAGTTGTCTTAATTTGCATCAAAAGAATCATTATTCAGTCACCACTGACAGCATCCTGACCTTCTACCCAAAACACCAGTACTACATGTTTCAGACTGCCTCTTTCTCTGTAGTATGAACTTTCCCTGATATCATATTGAGATATAAGTAAAGCCATATGTAGACAGAATGCAAATGACATCGTCCTCCAGTTCAGGTACTTTATTCTGGCTTTGGTTAGGATAATCTTCATGTCTCACCATCAGCTGAAATTTAGACTTACATAAAGCATATAAACCACTTCTATAATTCTTTCCTGTAAAAATATCTCTAGAATTCCTACTAGTTATATGTTTTGCAGGAATTAGACCAAGCACTAGACCATTATTTCAGATGTATTTATTTGTAAATTTCTGATGTCAAGGTTTAGAGAACTATTGTTATTCAGTGCTGTTTTACCAGGAGCTGGTACTAAAGTACATCTCATTAAATACTGATCAAATAATGATGTGGAAAGAAAAATTGTCGGCTCAATTATTTCACCTGCAAAATGAGCTCATATTGGGATCCCAAAAAGGGTAGAAAATGCAGGTATGGCACTGCTTTGGCACACATTGCTTTGGTTGCAGTCTGCACTTCTAAGAAGGAGGCCTCATTGTGCAGGCAATAGCTTATTGCCTTCTGTACAATCCTACAAGCTCTTAGACTTATTACCATTGGAAATCAAGTCAAGTTGTTTTCTTTTTATGGCCTTTCTTGCCTCCAGAGACTAATTTGTAAGCCTTCAGTTGACCAGATTTTAGTAAGAAGCACACGTTTTGCAGAGTTAAACAAGTTAGGATTTTTTTTTTACTTCTGTGTCTCTTTGAGGGAAAAATTAGTAGCAAATCTCTTTCCAAAGTACAGTCAAACTGGACTATCTGTATCATACAGCTTGTCTCCAAACAAACAAACAAAACCAAGAAAAATCTCAATCCTAATAACTATTTGAGCTCCCCTAAATATTTTGGAGTTATTTTGTACTCTTCTGATTTTAGTTGTACCCTAGAATAGCTGTTCTGAGTTGATTGTGCTTTACCTACTCAAGTGAAACTATTCAAACTCAAGTAGTGAAGCAATAATCAGCACACTGCAGCTTTCTGGAAAGAGGCATTTATGGCATCTGAAAAAAGAGTACATGCTTATAATCCTTAAATTGATTATACTTTTTCTATTATGCAAAACAGAGAAGGGCTTCTCCACAGTAGCAAAATAGGCTTTAAAAATTCTGAGGAAACTTTATCTGAACCATATGCTGTAACAGCCAGTATGCAGAAAAGAGAATTTCCTTATGATTCCATCCCCTGCAATTATTTTTTAAATTTGTCAATTATATTTTTCATCTACCTGATGAATAAAAAAACCCTAGTAAACTGAATATGAGAATAGGAGTCAGGAAACTCCTTGGTTCTAAAAGTCTTTGATCTAAATTATTGTATAATTTCAAAGAACTTCTCATTATTATATTTATATATAAATGCATTTTTGTCTACCTGAAAGAAAGGGTAGCAAAGTTAGGAAACTTTGTGACAAGGTTCTGGCCATGCCATCATCTCATACCTTTTCCCTGCACTATATACACATGCCTTGGCTGCATACAGCATTCCTTCTTTCCCTTTTCCCTTTTCCCTTTTTTTAAGATACAATCTTAAATATCTGAATATATTTTCAGTTTAAGCACTGTTCATTCTTCTTCTTTGCTGTACCTGTCTTCTACAGTATTCTTGTAGGAATGGATTTTTTGGTGAAGACTCCAGACATGGGGGAGCTTACTGCAAGGAGCAGGAAGGATGGAGTAGAAGGCACTTCTGTGCATTAAACAATCACTAAGGAGTCCAAGTCCTTTGGACTGAGGTCGCAGGTCAGTGCCGAAACCAGTGAAGCTGCAGTCCAGGTGCAGAGTGCCCCAGATACTCTTCTAGAGAAGGTTTACACCACTTCCACAAAGAAGCAGCAGATACTGCTGCATCACCTTGTGTTCAGTTCCCTTTTCCTAATGTGAGGGCTGCATCCAGCCCTACATTAGGCTTCAGAATGCCCTGGGGAATCCTAGCCTTAGTCAGGCTTTAACTTTTAGAAGTTTTACTGCAGTCTTTTTATACCATTTGCAGCTCAATTTCACGAAGTCCCACGTTGGTCCCATGCTGGCTGTCTAATGTTAATTAAGATAATGTCTACATGTCAGTTTTGGGGTTTTTTCTTTCTTTGAGAGTTTCTCTTTGGGCTTTGCCCTTGAGATTTGCATTGTCAGCAAAATGTCACCATAAAAGGTATAGCTTGATATTGTGCAGCTGGATATAGAGTAAGATACTTCTGTCCTCCACTCCCATGCCCCACCTGCTTTCAGACTCTTGTAGAGTTGTAAACAAAATTTCCAATCCAAAACCAGGCTGTATTACTGCTATAAACCCTGCTTGAAACCCAGCTACAGTTTCAGCTTCTAGAGAGTGCAATTCACCCATTCACCCTATACCTTGGATTCATCCTTCTGTTAAAACTATAAATATAAAAATTAATTCATATGTATAACATAAATTCACATATATATATATGTGTGTGTGTGTGTGTTTGTATATAAAAAAAAAAAAAAAAAACAAAAACAAAAAAACAAAAAACCCTGAAATCTAGTGGAGGAATCTAAGCTGCTTTTGTAGCTTTTTATATAATTACCTTAGCCTATCAGGGATGAAGCAGAATATGGACACAAATATAAAACCTGGAGTCTTCCTTGCCTTTGGGGAACACTTTCTGAATGGAGTGAAAGTTCCTGCACCTACTGTTTGTTCTTGGGTTGCTCCATTCTGTGGTTTTTTGCACTGTGAAGTATAGTTTCTATTTGCTTAAGATGGAGCGGCAGTTATTTCTCAGCTAAAGTGAACTGGCAGGGCTTTTATTCCAAAAACCCTGAGGTCTTTTCTTTGCATTTAAGGCTCTATATGGAGGCTCTAAGAGCATGAGGCTGCATTACATCTGTTGTATTTAGATAGGAGTTCTGCAATTCTTACTGTAGGACAGTGTTCATTTCTTTGGGTTCCTACTTTAAAGTAGGAGATATAAATGGAGATATTCAGAGGAAGATAGATATTCCCTAGAGAAGAAAGAAAATGGATCTTCATCTGGTCTCATTTAGTGATACAATATACCAGATGAAGATCACACCTTTGTGTTGTCTGAGGGTGGGTTTTTGGGTTTGTATTGTCTGATCCGAGCTACAAAAGCCCTTTGGGGTTCATCCTTTCTGTATGAAGAGTGCCAAGCACGTGGTTGTCTCATAATAAATGAAGTGGGTGGTTTGAAGTTGTATTGTTTCAATTCTATCTTCCTGCAGTATTTTTTCCTCTCTGAAATACTCTTAGAGTCTGTTATTGATTTGAAATTTTAAACTCTTTTGGTTATGGATTTAGAGCTATAAGGAGCATTTAATGTGTCCCTTGTAAGTTCTCTTCTTTAGAGTTGTTGTTATTCCACATGCTGTATCTGGGAGCAGCAGACATGAACACACAAGATGATTTGCTGTAGTATTTGAGAAGCCATTTGTAAGGAGTTTCAGTTTGATGAGGCTTAGATGTGACTTCATGAGAGTTTTTCTCCCAGCTTTGCATGAAGTGTTTAGGGGGAGCGTGGGTGGGTGCGGTGCTTCTACTCTCTTTTCCCCTGGGAAATCTGAAAAACGCACAGTAACCCTCACAGCACATGTGATAGCCTAAAAGCAAAAGCATTTGGTAGGCAGTAGGAGGCTGATGAAGCTGTGTAAGACTTGGAGTGCTTAGTGCAAGTGTATTGCTGGCTAAACAATGAGGATATCCGATGACCACAGGGCAACAACCACCCAAAGCCAGAGAATTAGACTTTATCTGAAGTCTTTGGTGTGTCAGAAAATGGTTTCTCTTCCTACCGATGCTTTAGAAGTTTGTGGCAGCTCTTCAGTCAACATTTTAATTTAACTCAGTATTCAAACCTTGACAATGACCTGAACAACCTCATCTAACTTTGAAATTAGCTCTGCTTTGAGCAGGTCCTCTCTACCCAAGGCCTCTTTCATATAAATTGTTTTGTGGTTCTCTGAACTGACCATAAATCAAACTAGGAAAGCAGTTGCATGGCCCTATGAAGAAAGGGGGCAACAGTAAGGCTCTGTGCAACCTACTATCTCCTGTATCATTGCTAGGAGACCAACTCCTTAAATAGGCTGTATAGAAGATGTTGTTTGGCTCCCTCCCAGTGCCTGGAATCCATGGTTGGTTTTGGTCTGAGTGATTGCGTGACTTCCTTAGCTCAGGAGACTGCTGGTGAAACAGTCTGAACTGTGGAATTTCGCAAATGAATTCTCTGGAAATATACTTGCTTTCAGTTAGCCTATGGATCAGTGGAAATCTCATAACACTGGTAAGTCACAGTGGGAGGATGTTGCCCTTTACAAACCGTGGCATTCCTTCTGCTGGATGTTTGGAAAATGCCAGCAATTGTGGAGTTAACTTGCTTTTTTTTCCCACCAGCATCTGTTCCTTTTTCTGTTAACAGAATGACTCCATGCTTAGATGTGTGGGATGATTTGTTAGCTTGATGCTGACATTGGGTAATTCCAGTATCAATGGACTAGGTATGGAAGACAGACACGTGGCTTCAAAAATTACTCTGTTATAAATGCAAATAGGCTTTAGAGCAGTAAGTTCAGAAACTCTGGCCTATGACAACCACATAGTGGCATAGTGGGAAAAAACAAAATGGAGCAAGAGTGTCACTAATGCAGCAAATACACACATTTCCTGATTCGTGGTGTATTTGGGTCTTTTCAGTGTGAAAGAGCTGTTTGGTTAGCAGCAAATACACACATTTCCTGATTCGTGGTGTATTTGGGTCTTTTCAGTGTGAAAGAGCTGTTTGGTTAATGGCACCTGTTAATGTGTGTAGTAGGCCGAAGTAGTAGCTCCAAAATTTGGGCAATATGGTTAATACAGTGTAAAGTAAGGCCTAAAATGATATACATTTCCTTCTACATTATTTAATGCAGAGAATTTTTTCTTGCTGCAAGAATAAAACTTGAGATTCATGTAAGACACCATCTCATTCTGTTATAGTTCCATATAATGAATTTAGGCTTTTTTCTCATCTCGCATAAGTATAACTTTGTTGGTATAGACCCCATTATTCCTTGTGCATACCTGAGAAGAAATGTTTGCCATTTTGTATGGTTTATCATTAAGTTCCTGTAAGTGTGTCTTCATGGTTTTTTTCCTTGATATTTTCCCTTCTATAGCAAGTACCCTGAAGTGGTTACTTTGAGAAACAATATAGTAGGCTTAATGATGTGCGAGAGTCCTCTTAAAAATATATTTTTTTCTTGGAGTCACTCTTGTAGTGGTTTAAAGGATGAATTTGGTGTCAAGGGGGCAAAAATGCTTGCACAATTCAGCTGATACTGTTATTACTACCATTATTACAGCTTGGAATCATGGTACATAAAAGACCACATTGTAGCAGACATAAGAGGAGATAAGGAGTTTTCCCAAATCGTTCATTTTACTTGGTTTTTGTTTTCAATGCTGCAATGCTAACAGTTACAGACTCATTTATTTATCCTGGTATAAGAGGTTATTTTGGGTCAGGGCTTTGAAATTATATAATTATTTATGTATAATTGAAAAGTCTTCTCTTCACCACTCTCCCATGGGAACAGCATGGAATATTTTTAGTTTTTTCCTCCCTCTCTCTCTCTCCAACAGGAAAGGTTAGCTGTTGCATAGAAAATACCTTTCCAGCTCTTTTGTTCAGACTGATGAAGACATAAATGCCATAAACTTGCTGTGGTATTTGCTGTAGATATTCTGAATATGTAGAATTTGGGTGTCCCTCTTACAGTTCTGCATTTTTCAGGTGTGCTACTAGTCCTCCGGTTGAAGTTAGCACACAAGATTTCTCAAAAATCAGGCCCCAAATAGTCCCGAGTTTATACAGTGATAGTTGGAAAATTGTCATCATCATGCCTAATGCTGTGTTTTACATTTGGCTTGCATTCTGTGGGAGTTTGGGAGAGCTCAGTGGGAGCAGATTTGATCCCACCATGGAAAAAAAAGAAGAAAAAAAAAGAAGAGAAAAAAAAAAAAAATTATCCAGCTGTCATCCTACTAAAATGGTGTCATTTGCTGTACTTAAGAACAAAAATAATGGTGAGCAATCTAATTCTGCTGTATGGGAAGTATGTGTAAATGCTGATTGTGTGATTTAGTTGCTGCCACTGGATTATGTTCTGTCCTTGTCTGTCCTCTTGCAATAGTTCTGGGTCTCCACAATCCAGTCAGTCCTGCTGATAGTATGCAATAATAATAATACATACTGTGTACAATGCAGTTCTCACTGTTCAGATTAGTTTTAGGAGGATAAGCGATAACAAGGAATATGTAAATAGCTAGCATATTTCTCTGGCATGTGAGAAGCAGATTTTGCACAGACCAGGGCTCACTCTTCTCTGTATTCTGAATTTCTGAAGGCCCACCAGCCTTTCAAAGCCAGTGAACACTGGGCAGGAAGAGCTGCTGAATTCCCTCTCTTTTCAGTGAAAAGTTTAGAAAAAGGCACAGTAAAGAATTGTTGCCAGGATCTAGTGACAGCCATGAAGAGAAAGAAATACATTTCCTTCTACTGTTCTGAAGAATTGTTTAGTTGTCATTATAGTCAGATGTGACAGTTTCAGCTACACAACTGAACTGAGGTGAAAATCACATTGTCTTCCATGATACTCAGTCACCTGTTGAAATGCGTCTGGCATCCCAAACATTTTGTAGATGTAATAGGTGAGAGACATGAAGGCTGGGAGAAAGGAGACATTTTTACCTGAGTTTATGGAAAGGGGAGAGAGGCAAAGGCACTGAATGATACACTCAAATATTGGGTTAGCAACTTAAAATCCATGGCCGTCTCAGTCTGTATTTATTCCCTTTGTTCACCTGTCCAACGGCTCCTAACTTTACTGGTTTTTTCAATAGTGACTGGGGTTAAATGAGGGAGACAAATAGAAAATACATGCCTGCCCTGACCATCCAACTGTCATCACTCTTAGTAAAAGGCCCAGAGCAGAAGTGGACTGGAGCAAGCAGCAGTGTCACTGGAAAAACAGACAGTGGACACATGGGCAGTGAAGAGAAACCTTTTAGAGTTTAGCATTAACAAATTCTGTGTGTGGTCTCAGAAGAACTTGTCTTAGGTAGCTGTGCTGGCTCTGGGTAGGTGTGTCCTAGGTAGTTTCACATGTCTTTGAGCACAGTTAGTGCAATGCAAATTTCATTCCCATCATCAAGCAACATGCAGGGTGATTGCCATGAATGGTAGGTGACTTCATTTTATTTAGAAAATATTTTAAGTGGTTGCTTGCTGGAGATAAACAGAGTAGGACAAAAAGATAAATTTTCAGTGCAGGCATGTAGCAGAGAGGAGGCTTAGTTATGCAGGCTGGGTTCTTCTGTGGCTTTTCATATTGCCTAAATAATGCCAGGAGGAGGAGGAAAGGAAGTGATGAAGGAGATGGTCCCAATGACGTAAATACTAGTGGGGTAGGGATACAGATGAAAACAGTGCTGTTGGAAAGTAGTAAGCTGGATGGGTGAAGAAAAGGTCCCTTTCTCTATCCACAGCATGTTGACTGTAAGCTGAACAGGGTTAAGGCTGGAATGGAAATGTACACATAGTACCTTTACATAACACAGAGTAAAAAGTAGTAGGGGCAATGCAGAGCTTGGATGTTAATGGAACAATAGAGCATGTCCCACTTGCTGCTCCTACTTAGGATTTGTTGGGATTGTGACAGATTGTTGGCTTCACCTATCACAGGAATTATTGCAGAACCTTGACCCTGACCTCAAGCTTGCTGCAGGTTGTGCACAGAGCTGTGTGGTTCAGGAGTACAATCTAAGCCCACAGCCACACACCTGGAGAGCAGGCTGAGTCCATGAGAAATGTTTCATTTTCTGCTGAAGACCCCCTGAGTAGAATGATCATGAACTGACCACCTGGCTGGTAGGATCCTCCATAGTGCGCATTTCCCTTGACCTCCAAAAGAAGTATACAGAATGGGCTGAGGGAAGGTAGCCTCCTAAGAACTTCTTCTTTGGAAGTGCAAGGAATTCATTAATTGCCTTATTTGACAGCTCATTATTTAGATTATACATTTATCAACTGCAAAATATCAGTTGGTTGATTTGAGGCTTGTGAAAAGTAGAGCATATAAGAGGTTTTAAACGTGAGTATGGACTTCAGCTAGTAGGACAGAATTATCTTTAGGCAGCAATACAGTCAGGAGAACATATCCAACCAGACCAACTTCCATGACAAAGGTAAAACATTCAGTGGAGGAACAATGTGTAATACTGGTAGACTTCAATTTGGCAAGTAAGCTTTGTCCTGAGGGCTGAAAGTGCTGGATAATTCAGTGTGGCCTTAGCTGTACATTTAAGTAGTTCTGTAAACACAGGGACAAGTTGTCCTCTTGCTCACTGCGCTATAGCCATAAATTAATGCCTGGTGATGGTGGCATCCCCATCCTACAGCAGGGCTAAATATGTTTGAAGAGGGACAAGCACAATTGTACAATCTGTAAATGAGAGGAGGCTGATGCAGTCAGTGCTGGCAGCAAATTTACATCTGTCTGTATTGAGGAGAATAATAAAAACACAACAGAAGAGGAAAGAGAAGAGAAGAAAGGTTCGTAAAACTAAAAGTGTACTATGCATCTCTGCTGTAATTTAAATTTCCTTAAAATGGGATTCTCTCCATCAGTAATTTATAGTAAGTCTTGTGCCAGATATGGTTATTGTAAAACTTAATCTGGTTTAAACACTACAATTATACAGTTCATTAAAATCAGTGGTTGAAACTCCTGAGGTTTCAGAAAAACATAATTCTTATCTTCAGCTCATAACACTGGACCAACAACCTTTCCATCTGCCATGTATGGCATTCCAGTCCATCTTCAGTGAGAAAATATGTATCTCTGTGTGTGCATGCAATGAATCTGGCATTATTTTCTCAAAGATAAGAAATAAAAGCATGGCCTTCATCTCCATTAGACTGATACCAATTCGAAGTAATTAATTTGATGTGGTTTTGAGTGTTAGATGAGGTTGGAAATGACACATTGTATGTATACAATGTACAACTTCTAGAGTTGCTATAACTATGGGTGCTTGGGGAGAAAAAATGGGGTGATGGATGGAATAAGCAGTTCAAAACAAAGCATATATTTAACTTTATTGGAAAGTTTTTCAGCCTTTGGTAGGGCACAGCATCTTTCAAAAATGACTGATAGTCCATTTTAATTTCTAAATGCTGGTGAATTTCAGCAGCATTGAAGCTTCTCTCAGTATTATGAAAAAATTTCTAAGAAGGAACCCTCATCCTTCATAAATGTATCCCTTTTTCACTTTTATGCTTTTACACTTTATTATATTCTGTGGCAGCATGTTCCACAGTTTGGCAGTATAAAGCATTTTGTGATATAAATAATATGAAGCCTTTGATTCTTGTTTTGAAAGGCTGGTTAGTAACCAGCATCAGAGGTCATTATTAGGTCCGTCAAGTTACTGACAGCAGGATCAGGCTAAATGAAGGAAAAAAAAAAAAAAAACAAAACCAAAAACCAAACCCCTGTAGTCTGTTTGGTAAAATACTCCTGTGTCATAATCCAGTGAACTGGAAGTGTGTATGGCTATAGCTGATGTTTATGAGAAGCAGTTAGAACTCCTCAGTTGCATTCTCCAGCTGGTAATTAAAGAATATTCCATTTTAATAAGTTATACAGTAGACTGCTTTTGTGGCAGAAGGATTATTATCTGCACATCAATAGCTTAATTCCAGAGGGAAAAGTAATGTTTGTTTTTCTCACTCTGGATAAATTGTGCTTAAAAGGCTTGGATATAGCTCCCTCCCCCAAACCCTGGGAATATTTGTGTAAATGCTAGTCATGGAGTCTGAGAAATGGAGCAGTGACCACATCTATCTAGTGAATGGCTCAGTCCTATGGTCTGTCCTGTTTCAAAATTAGCATCTCTTGGGACATGGTTGGCTTTTTGGAGGCGTAAACTGTCTGAAAAGCTTAGATGTATTTTAGCTCCACTTCTGAATTAGTATTTCATCTCACAGCACATCAAACACATTTTGTGTCTTTTAATGAAAGTGCTTTTTATTTATGCAACTTTGGCTGCTCTGAACTGAGACATAGCCAATGGGATGGATAGTGTGTTAATGAACAGGTAAATGTTTCTCTGAGAGCTGAACTTTTCCTTAAAGTGAAGAAAAGTCAGTAAGTCAGTGATGGAAAAAAGGGAGAACAGTGATTTGGAAGAGAGTGCAGCACAAATTTGGTGTAGATTGATTCTTGGCTGCGCTACAGATTTCCTGTGTAACCGGGAACTGTGTAATTGTCTGCATCCCATTTTCCCTGTTTTCTGCTGATCTCACTGAAAGAGAGACTGAAAAACCTAATACATGAATTTCTTTAAGGACCTTTGACAGTGTGGAGTGCAAGGTGTTACAAGATTGTATTGTATTCAGCATTAACAGCAGACGTTGCCATAAGTTGAGTATTTTCTAAAAGTATCTGAAGGGAGAAGAGTAGCACTTGTGGAAAATGAAGTACAAGTGGTAACCATCTTCCACCATCCAAGCAAACAAAAAACCCACCGTGTTTATAGTGGCCAGAATACTCATGTGGAGAGCAAGGGTCCTGTACCTCTACTTTGAAACAAACATGGGTGTAAGTCTGAATCCTGCACATCTCAGATGAACGTTTTATCAGCTAACCTGTTGTTCTGAAGAGTGTGGGAGGGCCTCATCCAGAAGCAGAGAATTTTTACCCAGCAAAGCTTTCATCTCAACCAAAAAAACCCACGACACTGAAAAATCCCCAGTTATTTGTAATCAGGATCCCAATTCCCATTGCCAGTTAATGGGAAATGAAAAAAATAGCTACAAGGGCTTACTTAGTATGACAAATAACATATTTCACTTTTTCTTAAAAGGTATTAGCTTCTTGCAATGACTTGAACTATATTTTCTGAACTGTATGTGATGATGCTGACCCTTCATACCAGGTAAAATAACCTGTCTTTCAGCTCTGTGAGGTACAGGCTGTTGAGAGGAGGAACCACACTGACCTTAAAGTGGCTTTTGCAAGGAAATGCAATTCTTTGTGACCCAAATATAAACTTGAGCATGCAGTGTCCAGACATGATACAGTGAACAAGCTGGAACACAAATTTTTATTACAGTATCCTCATTTCATATTTTTCCTCTGTGCTTGCACACTGTTTTTATTGATATAGAGAGGAGCTCAATGAATGGTATCAAGGTTCCCTGCCCAAGAAAGATTTTAAACCCACGTTTTGCAGCATCAGGTATGTGACTTGTTCCCATTCTGTTCTGAATGGTGCAAAGCAGTAAGGTCAGCTGTCTGCTGTTCTGAAGAGATGGCTTTGAGAAGAAAGTCATGTTGCCAATGAATAGATGTCATCCCAATAGTACCCATGCTTGTTGTATGACATCCATAATATATGATGCATTTCTTGATGCATCTGTTCAAGGAGGAAGTGTTATTTTAGTTTGCATGTGAGAAGGCTTCATGAGTCATCAGCCCTGGCAATTTATCACAGGGGCGTGTCTTCAGGTAGTGGCAAAGTCCATGTAGTGGTTGGACATGCAGGGATGCCAAGCACCTGCTGGTCCCAGGGAGTTGGGATTTGTCTACATTGCACAAAAACAACCTAATATAAATGATGGGAGAAATAAGAGAGCACCAGATTCAGTGTCAGATCAGTGTCTGTTCCTAACTCTGCCAGTGAAAGAAGCCTTGTGAAGCTGCTAATTTTCGTGGATGTATTTATTAATGCTTTGACATGCTCAGATTTTCAGGACATGCTCTAGAGGACTGCTCAACATTGTTGGGGGTCTGTTTGGTGCAGAGTAAAATACCAATGTGTCATCACTGGAAACTGAAACCCACTGCTTGCCACAGAAGAACTTCAATGCAGGCAGTTACTGTTCAGGCTTTCCCCATGCTGTTTCTTTCAAGACTGAAACCATCTCGAAAGACACGACTGCCATATAAACAGTGTATTTCATTTTCATGATCCACTCAGCCATGAATATCTGGCATTTCCACATGATTTCTGTAACACTAGTGTTTGGTACTGTGTAGAAAGTTTCACAACAAAGGCAGTGGTCTGTAATTCTTGATTATGTCTGTTAATGGCATTATTTGTATTGCAAATGCTTGTCCCACTGACATGGCATCCACTAAAGGTCTTCTGCTCTCTAGAGAACAGCTTGCTGAGTGGATCAGGTCTCCCAGGATTCACAAAAAGGCTTTCAGCATCAGCTGAGCTGTGCACACAATAGTGTTTTATTTTGTTTCATTTTGAGTGGTTCAGATGGTCCAAATATTTGCAGAACCCAGTTAAGTCCTATTTGGGATAAAGTCATAAGTTCCACTTTCCACCAAGGCATGGAGCTTGTCCAAATTAGTGTCAAAGCCTATATAATACCTTGGCTATACTGCAGGCTTGTGTGTTATCAAGATCCTGTTTTCACAGCAGTTACGTAGTTGTTACTCCAGTGAAGAATGATATGGCCCCTTATAAAGCCCACAAGCTGACATCTGTTTTTTAATGTAATATTTACACTATTCAAGGAGCTAAAAGAAGGTTTTGCTTTAATAGATTCCTTCAGCTAATGTTTTCCCTTATACAGATGGGTTATTGTTTCCAGCTTTTGATTCCTATGCAGTTTTGTATATTAGGGCCTCATTTTCTCGTTTGGCTTTTTTTTTTTTTTACCTTCTCTGTGTCTCCTGGAGCAAGGGAAGCGTTTTGCCATTATCATCAACTTGCCTTGCAGTTTTCTCTGAGGTTTTATATGAGGGTCAAAATGCTGAAGACATTGAAAACCAACCAAACAAAAACCCCAGCACCCTGTTGTTGCCCACCCCCCACCCCCCCTTCATTCTTCCTTCGCTCTCTTTGCTCTTATGCTCCTTCCTCAACCAGGAGCAGTTCTGCCACAGCAAATGCACACCTGATGTACAGCACTGTTTCATGGTTAGACAATTTTGACAGCTGTTCTCTGCAGGGTTTGTTTTTTTTTTTTTTTGTTGCGGGGGGGGCAGGAAGAAAGGAAGGGGGCTGTCAAGGCTCTGTGTGGCTATAGGACATGGTGCTTCTATGGCCTTTTGCCTCTGAGTGCATAGTCCTATGTCCAGCCCGAAACCACCAAAGCCACATGTGCAAAGAGACTATCCAATATTGAGATTTAATGACAGATATTAATATTATTTAGTCAAAAGGGAGGAAAAAAAAAAGTCTTTCAAGATCTGATGATAAGTTCTCTTCCTTCTGCCTGCGCCATGACTGCTTTCAATTCTGCTGAGGAACTAGTTTTCTCTTTCTCAGTCCAAACCTCCCTTTTCTTCTCTCTTCTTCTTTTTCCTCCCTTTCTTTCTTTTCTTTTCCTTTTAGGTTCTCAATTTTTCTTTTTTATCTTCTACCTCTTTGTTCCTCTTCTCTGTGGACCCCTCTGTCGAGATCAGATTTCTTTTGTTTTTGTCAGTTTCATTTTCACTTTCTAAAACTCATTATTTCTTTTGATGACCAGCATTCATCCTTCTAATAATTCAGATATAAAGGAAGACAGTATGTAAAGAGAATAGCTAATAACTTCCCCTGTTAATGTTTCAGTCTGCAACAGGAGCTGACATCCTCAGGAGGACATGGTAACAAGTTTTGGAGAAACTTGTGAGGGACCTGCCATGGAAATTAACAGGAGAGACCCTAGTCACAAAGAAAGAAAAGCAAATTCTTCCCTGGGCTGGTGACAGCCCCTTAACTCATTTGCGTTTTCCTCTCAGAGGCACGACAGAAAAAGCCTACGGATGGGAAAAGGGGATGCAAGGATTGATGTTCAAATATCATGAAAATGGACCAGATCCTCAGCTGGCATAAATCAACACAGACCCACAGGAATCAATGCAGCAATGCCAATTTACACCAGATGATGACCTGGCCCAATAAATCTATCATGCTCTGGATAAAGGGGTGAGTGGGGAGGGGGAATGTACTATGAATTAGCATCTGGTCAAATAGGCAGTGAAATAGAAACATAGCTCCTGCTTGTTGCAGAGGGCTAGCTGTGGAAAACGCTTCCTTTGAAGGGAAAGCGTATCCCTGGGGACTCCCTGGGCTCTTCGCTCCTGCTCCCGTGAGGGAGACGATGGCCAATGTAGCACCACAAGTGCTTGCCTGAAGGTTCAAAGGAGATTGAGGCATTGATTCCACATTACACAGAGGGGGCTCTTGAGAAGTAGCTGTTTAAATGTGAAAGAAGCAACCCTCCTGTAAGGGCTCTTCGTCACACGTATCTGCTCTTTGCTCTGAAAACCCCAGCCGGAGAGCGTCCTGAGCTGGTGCGCAGTGTGTGGTATCTCCTCTACCAGCCATACTGTTGGTAACCTACACCTCTCCGGTATTTGAGCATTTTGTGACAATTAAATGGAATACTGCATCTGTTTTGTCACCTTTGACATCACTTTAGTGTTTAAAAGAATGGTTTGGGGCTTGCTTGTGGGTTTGAGCTATCTGATGTGAAAAGTGTGACATCTTTGAGGTATTGTTGAAAGACGAATAAACAAGCATATGAACAACTTTCTTTTATTTCTTTCCACTGGTGCTTTCCTAATAGTTAGTATTCCTCATTTTCCATCCCCCATAGCAATACAATTAAGAGGAAAGTGGGAAACAGGAAGAAAAAAAGACTGAAAGCAAGCAGACTGAAAGAAAGCTGAGAGGGTCTTTTTTTTCTGTTTGAGGAATAAAGATCTCAAAAATATCACAGAAAAAACAAGCAACTCAAGTTGAAGGTCGGAAGAATAGGAAGTTTTGCTCAGTTCTCAGTGTTCTAGGCTGACATTTGCTTTTCGAGAGCAAATGCTAGCTGCTTAAAAGAAGACTACGAGTAACTCTCAGATATTGTCAATAATGCTATGCAATATTGGAACTCTCCTTTATAATTTGCTGGAAACTTTCTGGGGGATTATTTTGCCTTTCTTTTTCTTTTTTTTTTTTTTTTTTCTTCGTTTCTAATACAATTTAAATTTCAGTAGAGCAAAAGGAATACAGTTCATGTCAGCCAAAACTAAATACCAGCTGGTTGTCAGAAACTAACACAGAGGCAGTTTCTTTCCCAGTGACAAAAGTGAGCAATTTCTCATTTAACATAAGAAAGAGGGAAAAAGAAACTATCATCGGATCTAAGGGAAGAAGAATGAAAAGTGATATCCATAAAATGGCAAAATTACATTCAGACTCCAAATGAAAAAATTCTGTTCATCTCTGGAAAAATCATTGGGAGAAGTAAATAGCTAATGCTTCCATTTGTTTTACTGATAAAGTTTGAAAAATTAACAAGGTTCAAAAATGAACAGTGTCAAACCATCAAAGCAGGGAAATTGTGTCACAGCCAGACCAGTGCAGCAAACAAGCCCAGACAACCATGTTTAGCAGGTCATGAGGATTTTTAACAATTTAATTAAGAAAACAACAAAGGAAAGTAAGGAATTGACCTTAGTGGCCAAGAAGGTCCTCTCCAATTTTATGTCTTTAATGAATAAAGAGCTGCTTTGGTTAGTTTGGGGTAAATCTTTCAATGTCCATTGTTAACAGGCAAACTCAGACAGACCTGCCCAAGATGAGAATTTTACCACATAATGCTGATATTTGGTTTTCCTTCAGAGCCATCTCAGGGATGGAAAGAGCCCAGCCTGTTAGCCTACACTAGGTCTCTGCAGTTTACTGAACTACACTATAGACAGAACCTACATATCCCTCCTTTGCAAAGACATCAAAAAGATAATTCCTCTCACCCAAACAATTTATGAGGATATGCATGGAAAGGTACAGAATGGGTCTGGATCTTGCTTAACTCCAGAGAGGAAAAGGAATAAGTTGTTAATTTTTTCCTGTTTATTGACTTGAACACATGCACAAACTTGACTTCTGAACACAAGAAGAGTCACAGAAAAAAATTTTGATAGTTCCTCTCTTTTACCAGGGCATGGTCGTATTCTTTCTCCCGCTCTTCTGCCTTTGTTTTCTCTTTTTTCTTAGCCATATTTTCAAGCCTTTTCTGGCTGTCTGGCCCTTTTCTGTTATTTCTATTTCTGTTTCTGCCCCTTCACCCTTTTCTTCCCGCCCCTTCTCTGCACAGCTGCAAACAAATCCACTCTCCCTCCCTCCTTCCCCGCCACTGCTACATTCTGATTCAGACCACTGTGAATTTTTCCACCCACATAGACCAGATTCCTGATTTATTTTATGTGTGACCTGTATTTGGGACATTGGCTCCCATTGTTTCAGCTGCTTCTAAACAAAGGCTCATTTAATTGTTCCCTCATTTAGCTCCATGAGAAGGTGGCTGCTAGGCACATCCACTTCCCTGAGGTTTCCCCCACCATGATGAAGCTATTTTGTTATTTTCTTCAAATTTAAAATGCAAGAGAACGACAGGCTAAATCTATTTGGGCAAATGAATCTCCATGGTGGGGGTGAAATATCAAGCATTAAAAAAGGAGAAAGAAAGTGAGAGAAAGTGACTACTGAATAGAAACAAAAATGTAAAGGTAAATGCAGATGCAAGTTATAAAAATGTTCTAAAAGGTCCCCAAGGAGAGATGCAGGACTTTATTCAGAAGAAGACAGTCTTATCAGGGGTTATAGTATATAAATATTGAAAATCTCCCTAACAGGTTAGCCACACTGCTAGATGTCAGCGCGTGCTTTTCAAGATCCAACTTGCAGCAAATTGACTGTGAAAGGAAGGCGGAAAAAAAGAAGAAAGAGAAAGAAAGGAAGGAGAACTGCTTGACAGAAGGCCTTCAAACCCCGTTTTTTTCCTCCTCATTCAGCCATACTGCATATAAATGCACTTAAACATCTCTGAAATGCCTTGCTCATAAACCGCCCTACAACTTCTGTCTTGGACTATGATTTTCTCAGAAACCTGCCTTTTTCACTTCTGGAGGAGAGAAAAAAAAGTTATTCTCCCTGCCAATAACACCTCTGTGAAATCTCCTCAAAGGACAGCACTCCTTGCACCTATGCTTTTCCTCCACAAGCTGCCATCTGCTGTAATGCATCTCTATTTTAAGCTTTAGAGTCACGTGACTTAAATCCACATAAGTGTTGATTGTACATGATTGCCTTTATTGATTCTTCCTGGGACACAACTTGCTGGTATCCAACTTCATATATAGTTTTACTCTGGACTTTTCTTCCACTCTTTCTCTAACAGTTTCTTTTCCTATCCTTCCATTTTTATGATTATTCCTTTTACTGTGGTAGTACCTGGGAATTTCAGGCAGTTAGAAAAAGTCCTGTTATGTTATATGTGCAACAAGTGTTTCTCCAAGAATGTAAAGAATACCTCTGTCTTGCTCTGAAGAGTACCTTATGTTGTAGTAACAGCCAATAAACCTGAAAAAAATAAGCAGCCTGAGCAGTCTAAAATTGGGGAAAAAAATAGAAACTATGCTACTGAGGGAAAGTGAATTTATTAAAGGGCAGTTTGAAACAAATGTTGCTGTACTATTGCTGGGGATAAGTAAGTAAGACTCATAGCCCTTCCTGTTTCAGATCATTAGACCGCAGTAGAATCTAGATATCGATGCTGTTTCTACCTGTCTTTTTTGGCTATCTCTTATGGTACTTCACTGAGACATTTAGACCAATGGTTTGGGGCTTTACCCTAGGTTTCTTTGTCTGATCAGCAGAACCTGCCAACAACTACTCAGTTATTTCTCTGAGTTACTTTTGTCCTTCCTTATCTCTAACAAATTCAGTGGTGATACTGCTTTCAACATTAGCGCTATTTTGGGTATTCCTATATGGATCTGAATTTTAATATATAAACTCACATTCAGCTGCCTTCAAATGTTCTTAAAATTAAAACTGACTAGTGCTTGCTCCACTGTTTATAATTTACATCCTTTTTCCATGCAGGGATTGAACAGGTATCCTGGGTGCCAGAGCAGCCCTGATCAAATCAGCATGTTACTCATATGCTTAGAATTAGGCACCTGGTTACACTGTCTGCCTAGTGAGCAGCTGAGTGAGTGAAATGGCTCATGAACATCCTGAGAACAGATCTCCAGATTTATCTCCAAAAATAGTTGCTAATGTTTAAAAAATATAATTTCCCTGTATTCAGTCAGGAGGGAGTGTGACTCCTCTGGGGTAGGATTTGACTTTAGAAAGTAAATAGATACTTGAGAGGAAAGATCCAGAATGTTTCCTGGTTTTACTTTATACTATCTTTTTTTCTCCCCC
>JAOBAS010000053.1:1655756-1674171 GCA_025311575.1 Elanoides forficatus
GCTGGCTCCTATTATAACATTCCTCTTCCTAGTGAACTGAGCACCTTTGCAAAAAGATATAATAGAATCTGTTGCTCTGTATGAAGCTGTAGCTCCTAAAGTTGGGGGTAACCTCACCCATTTACTATTCTTTCTTAGGTGAAATGATTAGGGTGGAGTTGGGCCAACAGGCACAGGATCCTGCTTTTGTCAGCCATTATCTCCTACCTCCTCCTCAGCTAATGCATCAGTGGATTTTGGGCTACAATGAGCTTATGACTGTAAAAGTGAATGGGGAAACAGTCTGTGGTCATGAACAGTAGCTGCCAATGTTTGTTGTTAGAACTGAATGCACTATGTGATTCACTGACTATGACTCAGACCTGGGACTGGGATGCAAGAGATCTTGGCTTGGTATTAACCTATGTGTGGCATTGCCAGGTCCACCCCTCTAAGTGCACTGCCTCATTTGCATTGTTTGTCTATTCAAACTTGGTGTATGTCTTCAATATGCAGGTATGAGACGTATGATGTATGACTCCAGAATGTGGGGGCCTTTTGATCTCAGTTGAAAGCTCTTGAGGCTATTTCAACAGAGAAAATAGTAATTATAGTGAAAGTTGGAAGGTGAAGAGGTTACAGCTGCAGTCATAAGAATGTGTGATCATTCTTTGGTACAGGAGTAGGATAGGAATGACCGATGCAGAAGCAGAAATGTAAGCCGTGTACAGAGTTATGATGTGCAGGTTAACATGGGCAGCCTATGGAAGAGAGAAGGAAAAACTTTAAAATCAGCTTGTTCTCTAGAAATTAGCTGAAATAAAGGATCCTTCCTGAATTAATTTGACATTCTTGTGTACATGGGAGGCAGGTGCAGACAACCTTAGACGCTCAGCAAAAGGCAGTGGTAACTCACAGCCCTGACAACACTCATGGTCCTTTGTTAACTTATCCTTACTTGACCAAGTGGCTCTGCTTAATAAGCCCATATGGGAGTTAGATGCTAAGTTTACTCAATGTCTCCTATTGGATCCTCTCTCTCTCTTTCTTTTTATATTGGTTTAAAATTTACTGAATAACTGAGATAAGTCATTGCTGGGCAAAATGTGGTAGCATAGGTCTTGTACATTCCTCAAAGCTGAGCTTTTGAGGAATCTGGTGTAATGATTTGCAGATGCTTACCAACTCTCACATTCATGAGAGTACTTTGCATAAATGCTTGTTTTTGTCAAAATGCTTTTCCATTGGGGAAAAAAATGAAAGATAAATGGATATTCTCTCTTTTTTCTTTGTTAAACAAAATAAAAAGCCCCACCCCAAACCCAAAATGATTTAGCAGAAGGGATGCGTTCTTGTTTGCAATTTCTAACACTTGTGTCTAAATGCTGGAACGAGATTTTCCATTACACTCAGCAATAGTTTGAGTTTAATTTTGAGGAGGTAAGGGTTCATCCAAAGATGTCCCTTATTCATCTTCAGTCATTTTCTTCTAACAGGGAGACTGGGGATTTTGTAAATGCTGATGAAACAAATGTGGTCATGGTCTTCCTTATGTTCTAGTGGAAGATTCTCTGATAATGTAGAACTTGTCAGTTAAGAGAGTGTTATTTATCTTTGCCCTCCCACACCTGTGTCTCAGGATGGTTTTGCAGCTCATTGTCAAGAGAACCATCCACTGTAACTTCACTATGGGAGGCCATTTTAAGAAAAGAATGAGCTGATGATGCTTGTCCTATACCTTTACCATAAACTTCAAAGATGTGGTGTACAATGAAAGCTGGTGAAAGCCTTTTTTTCTTTATCCTTGTCCTGAGTGTAATCTTCATAACCCAGACTTAGCACGTATCTGAAGAGATCCTTTGGGTTTCAAACTGAACTCTTTTGGGGACATATTTCCTGTAGCTTGAGCAACTAGCAGCATTGCTCAGTGTATTGAAATGTCCAAACAGTTTAGAGCTTGCAGCTTTAGGTTGACTTTGACTGGCCACACCTAATCACTGTTATGTTGAAAATGATCCCCCACAACTGGGGATCCGGCAGAACCAAGAAACGAGAATTCTTTCTGTGAAAAGTAATAAAAAATGAACTAAAGTGTAGGAAAAGGAGAAACATACTTTGAATGTGGAGAGTAGGAAATTATTCCTTTGGCTTTGTGGTTCATTATTGCAGACTGATTCTAATGGGGGGGGAAAAGGAAAGCTGGGAACTGCAAAGGCACTGCTCATTCTTTCTCTATATCTAGCTCTGTAAGACAATGGCCAAATTAGAGACACAATACCTAAAAGGAGAATAATTTCAGATTCTCAGTTTTGGAAATCAAACTCAGTTCTTGTGAAGCAAAAAGTGTAGGGCTTTCTGGAAACTGTACAGAGCTCACTTTTATCGAAATGTCCAATGAATAACTTTACAGGTAATGCTGACCTCTGACAACATCAGTGCAATCGTTGCTTTTTCTTAAGTTGCCTTTTTGACAACAGTGGTTGATAATATTCTTCATCCCTTTCAGCCACCTCGCTGTCAATTTATACCTCCTCATCTATGAAAACTGGCACTTTGTATACTATGTGTTTGGATTTATTTTCCCCTCTGCAGATTGCAGTAAATCTAAGTGTCCCACTCTCCCCACATCATCTGTGGTGACCAGCACTATGCACCTTGAGGAATCAGGAGGTAAATGTAAGAAACACTGTTCCAGATCTACTTTTCCCCAACACAAATTGGTTGGGTTTTTTTGCCTTCTTGCAGAAGAATATCATGGTGATGAGTAAACATTTGGGGTGCATGGTTCTGCTTCCACTCTCCTTTGTCAGAAGGAGGAAGAGAGGTTCAGAATTATTTACTGGCAAACATCTAAAACTTGAGCTTGTGCATAACTTGCTGCTGACAACTTTAGATTGGAGCACTGATAATTTCCAATTTGTGCATGCTCAAGTGTGGTGGAGTGATGTAGAGATTATGTATTTAATGTGGTAACCTAAAACATGACATATTTCATTGAATGTCAGAAGTTATTGCTGGTCAGTGTTCTTAAGCACAACTCTTGCTACCTGGCACAGCTAGCCAAATGTAGTCAGAGGACCCAGCAACTGGTAAATTAGTAAGGAGGGAAAGCTGCGACTTAAGATATGGTTCTTACTAAACTTGCTATAACTCCTACTATTTGAATAGGAAACTTACAGTCTGATAACAATGTATGTGAAGTAAAAATCCAAATTACAGTGAGATTCCTAAGTGATATAAACACTTATAATCCCAATTAATTTAACTAAATTGCACTGGGTCATACCAACTGAAGACTAGTAATCAAACTGTGCTGAAATGTTTTGGTAAGGATGTCTTTGCTTTTTGATATGTTCTTTTTTTTCCTTTAATTGAAGTTAATGGAAAATATAGATGGAACTTTTATGAATATGAAGGACTATCTCCTTAACAAAATTTCATACTTTACTCTGAGTGGAAACTTTGATGTAAAATATTGCTTCTTTCTAAATTGCCAGCATTTTGTCTGCTGACTGCAATTATCAATCTAATGCACAGCTTCAGACAGGAGTCACTTTAAAACTGTGGGAGATTCTCTAGAACTTAATCTTCTTTGTTGAAACATCAGTCTTCACTTGAATGCTCTTTAGTACTACAGCGTCACTCTATCTCTGCTGTTCAGTGTGTTCACATGTCTATCAGGATCATCTTTGTCTTGGTACTTGCAACAAGATTCTATACTTTATGTTTGTGTCTGAATTTACATTGTGGCTATTCCTATTTTCTCACATTTGCCACAGCTTTTCACCTGAGCTGATCCTTTTGCCTGCTTTAATCTTTGACCCTTCTTTCATGCTGCCCTTCAGCCTGGAATAACTCTCCCTTTAATGTCCAACAGGCAGTCTGCAGCTCCTCTTTTAAGATATTCCTTGAAAACTGTCCTCTTCAGAATAGCATTCCATCTTTACTCAAATACCACCATAATATAAAGGCATGCCTTCAGTCTCCTTCCTGAGGCAATTTGGAAAAGCTCTGTCTTTTCCTCATCCAGTTTTTGTTTGAAATATGCTTCTTTGCCTACAAATTCTACTCTGCCTTTTAAAGAAGAGAGATGAAAGAAAACATTGGAAATCCAGACAATAAACCATCAAAGCAGAAATGTGGAATTAGGAAGATAAGCCCTTGGTGTCCTTGCTGGGATTCTTTCCCATCTGATGTGTTCAAAACCGGTACTAGTGTAATTCTGTCACTGGCTCACTGTGTGACCATGAAAATGTTGCTTTATCTTGAATTTCTTAGGTGCTTTTCTTGTGAAGATGGAGGTTTCTAAAGTGCTATGAAAACTGAGGAAGAAGAGTCTCTGATTTCAGTGTCATTCATGTCTGCATTATCCTATTTATGACTGGTTTCCTTTGTGAAAGGGGCACAATCTTACTCTTCCCTAAGCTGTTGCCCTTCTGATTATTGTTATGCTTGCTGCTTCCCCTCATTTCACCTGTGGAGTGAATGCATTGCCTTATGATATTGTAACACGTTGCACTTTTTAACATGCCATATTTTGAGTCACACTAATGTTGCAAAGTCATAGTGCTGTACTGGCCCAGAAAAGTGTATCAGGATGTTCCAGTGCCCCTCGAGCCTAGTTTGCCATCTGAAGCACCCACCCAGCTGGGGATCCCTGTGGGGAGAAAGAATTTTCCTTTTAGTCTTGAGAGAACCTACATGTTAGATACTGTCTGAGAGGAGCTGATTTCACTTGACGATGGAAATATTAACTGGGTTGCTTTGGGCATAACACTCTTGTTTTCCTCCTTAATGCTGCTAGAAATTTTGAAGCTTGAGGTGAAGGAATAAAGGAGGCTTGATATCGTCAGTTGAAAGGTGGAGATTAGGAGCATGCCTTCCAAAGCCTCCTTGCCTGGCTTGTGCTAAACACCGTCAGTACAGACTATAATCTGTAGGGAGAAATCTGATCAATTTGGAATTCTGGTAGAGGAGCTAACAAGGAACAAATTAAAATCCTGTATTCCCACTTGATTTGCTTCTTCCCCTCAGGGCTCATCCAAAGCCTTTTGAGGTTTTCTGCAGATTGAATGAAACCATACTGGATGTCAGTGATGAGGAATAATGGGATTAAGTGAGGAAATTTTTGCTTAAATAGTAGGAAAAACCTTTACGACCATAAGATCAATTGAGCCACAGAGCTGGCTGCCAAGAGGTGTGGTGAAATCTTTTTCACAGGAAATGTTCAAGTGAAGACTTGAACCACAGCCATTTACAAAGGGTTAGAGATATTGGAGTTCGGCCACAGTGTGTGGGTGTAGACTGATCTTTAGGAATTGCACTAACTTACAGTGTTTCCTTCTAGAGCTGAACAATCACATGAAGATGTGCTGCTCTTCAATTAGCGTGGTGCAACCCAGAGTTTTTGTTTTGCTTGCCCTGAATTTGGCTTGGCCTCCGCTGCATTCTGCTCCTTCTGAAATGAAGGCTAGAAAACTTCTGTTAACATCCTTCAACCTGTCTGGATGCTGTAACTGATATGTTGTTGCATAGAGTCTAGCATGTTCATAAAAGTCTGTAAGAATATATGGTAGGAATGAGGCCTCTGAAGAAAACCAGCAAAACCATCCTTGGATTTGAAGCTTCACTAGTAATGGCTACTTAAATTATTCCAAGAAGACATATGTGCTTTGGATTTCAGTGTCAAATCTAACAGTAACAGAACTAAATTCTCACATTTATTTCACTTCTGCTTATTTATCAAGTGGAAGAGTTGGGTTGTTTGGTGAATTTAAAGACCTTTTAAATAGTCTCCTATTGTCATTGTTAGAGATAGGATGCTGGACTGGACTGACCATCAGTCTGACTCATAGGGCATTTCATGTACTTGCATGTAAGACTCATTCCCATTTCTAACAAAATGGGGGAATGGTTGGTGTTCGGCCATAATATAACTACTGGGAAATCATGAATGTGATGGAAGTTCAAATGCCTGGAGTAGGGACATTTGCAAGTGCTAGCTGGGCAATTTAGAAGATGCAAGAAAAAGGAGTTTATGAAATCAAGCTTGCTTGATATTGAACATACTGTACTCAGGTATAAGAACAGTTGTCAGGAGCAGTGTATGATAGATCAAAAAATTTTTACACAAAAACAAACAAAGGGTTTGCATGAAGCCAGGATGGTATACTTTCCCCCGGGGAATGCACAGGAGGCTATTCCCCCTGTTTCTTGAGGCATATCTCCATGGTGATGTCCCTTTTCTACAGGAAACAAGATAGACCTATGAAACTGATGGTTAGCACAGGAAAGATTTTGCTATGAATGAACTCCTTCAGTAGCCAGGGACAGAAGACTGACTAAAGGAAAATGAACTTCCTTATTCAGCATCATAGTTTCAAAATATTATTTAGACGGATCTGCTGAGCTGAACACTAAAAAGTTATTTTTGTCTTCATTCTCCCTTTATGGCCAAAACTTCTTGGGAAGAGTAAAAAGAATTCTGTCTTTTCTAGTGGATCAGCAAAACAAATATGTGAGTGTGGGGCGTTTATTATTAACACTGGAGTGAGATGCATACAATAGAACTGGCACGTCTCAAATGGAATTTGTTACTCTTCCGGTAAGGAAAATAATCCTTGGAATTATGAACTGATCAGAGAAGATCCTAAAAAGAAGATTCATGGTCATCAGCACAACGTTAAAAGTAGAGTTGCTTTCATGGCTATTCAATTTCTACATATACCTCTTTGGTAAACATTCAAGTGGAATTAATCCTAAATAGACTTTATAAGGCACAGGCTACCAACATTATTTGTTTAGTCTTTTTTCTCCTTTGTCTCCTGATGGTCACAAGATTATGGTGAAATATCTATAAATGTGTAGAGATTAGATCAAAAGCATTTCTGTGCTAAATACCCCCGAATGCTAAATATCCCTGATATTTGGTTAATGGGGAGACATACAGTCTCCAGGGAGACCTTATAGCAGCCTTCCAATATATAGAAGAAGCTTATAAGAAAGACAAAGACTTTTTACTAGGACCTATAGTGACAGAACAAGAGGTAATGGTTTTAAACTAAAAAAGGCTAGATTTTTAGATTGGGTAAAAGGAAGAAAATTTTTTTATGATGAGGGTGGTGACACACTAGAACAGGTTGCCCAGAGAAGTTGTAGATGCCCCATCCCTGGAAGTGTTCAAGGTCAGGCTGGATGGGGCTTTGAGCAACCTGATGTCCCTGCCCATTGCAGGAGAGTCAGACTAGATGATCTTTAGAAGTCACTTCCAACCCAAACCATTCTGTGATTCTGTACAAGGCAACTGGAGCTTAACTGCACTTCCAGTGGAGCTGTGTAATTCAACTTTGAGCTTTGGAGCTGTATACACAGGGGATATTCCTGTTATTTGCAAATCCCTAAAAGGAGCTTACCAAGAGGTAGGTAATTGTCTGCTTGATGTGAAATGGTTGTAAATGAAGGAGAAATCTTCCAAGGTCCACATATAGGTTTTATTCCTCAAAAGACAGCTTCTCTTTAGAATTCTCTCCCCCTGTATATGTAAGTGCAATCTGTCTTGCTGAGATCCAAGAAAATAATGAAAATTACTTGAGTGATATGAGTAGAAAGGATGTATGAATCATGCTATTTTTCTGCATGTATGAACTCCTTGTCATATTCACCATACATAGTTATCTGACTAGGAAGGACATCAGTCTGCTGCTTTCTTAGATCATGTTGGCAGGAGCTATAAAGGGCATCTATTTTTTCTCAAATAATAGCTTATTTAAAAAAAACTTTTTTTTTTTTTTCATTAGGCTCAGGTGGGTATTTTATTCTCATCACTATTCTTCATTTATTTATTGCCGCATGCCCAAAATTGCTAAAAACCTTGTCTGAAAAAATTATTTCTTTAAGCATATATATAGCAAATCAAAAGAAGACTGTGTGCATATCCTATGAACAGTATGCAAAATGGTGCAAGAAGTTAGATTATCTCCTTTAACCCAGCCTGCTGTTCTGTTTCAGACATTGTTGAACGAGCTAGACCGAAGCATGGGGCGATACCGAGATGAAGTAAATCTCAAAACAGCCATCATGTCCTTTATCAATGCTGTTCTGAATGCTGGTGCTGGAGAGGTGAGTCACTGCCCTGGAAATTCCTTCCAAAACATTATGTTTGAATTATTTTACCTTGGAAATGGCTAATAGATCAGGTCACAAATCTTGTGTTATTGAGTAGATATAGTTTATGGAAAATAATGCTTAATTGCTAGTATCGGTCTTATAACGTCTTCCATTTATTTCATTCCCAGCCTCTTCTAATATAACACAAGACTGCTTGCACCGAAATGATTGCTTCGGGGTTTTTTTTTTAAAGAACTGCAAAGCATTTAGCTCTTGATTTCAGCCTTTTAGAAAACATTTTGGTTTACCTTCAGAACTGTTTCGAAATGTTGTTTTGACTCAAAGCCAAACTCAAAACATTTTGATTTAGAAATGTCAAAGGGAAACACTTCAGAAAAGACAGTTTGTTGCTTTTCTTTCATTAACAAGACTTTCTTTTGAGTCTGGAGGACAGTTTAAACTGATTTTGTTTCATTAAAAGTGTTACTTCTGTTACATTGGCTTTTCTATTTTTGGTTAAACCACAACAGACAACGAGCTCGTAAGAGCTCTGTCTGGCAATGTGTTTGTCTCGATCTCCGGCAGTCCTGTAACATCCCATTGAATAGGTATCAAGTTTGCCAGAGTATATAGCAATTTTATGACAAATAAAGATAAAAACTGGGAGGAAGACTGTAGTACTGTTCATCTGTAAGCAGGAAGTGGACCTCTAATGGACTAGCAGAACAAATACCAATAACTTTTGTTCTTTATGGAACAATATGGAGTGTGCAGTCCTGACTGAATATGGAGCACTCACTGTAGGTAAATAAGGACTGTATTTTTAATTGAAAGAGAGGCAAAGGCATTAATTTTTTTTTTTACTCACTTTACTGGAATTAATCATCCTGTGAGTTTGGTGTCAGGATAGATGATATTAAAAAGGCAAGAACTGAGGTTTTAAGTAGTCGTGGGGGGTTTTTTTATGTGATGAAAAGCTTTTAGAACCAAATAACTTGGTTTCCCCCCACTTTTTAAGGACAACTTGGAGTTCCGATTACACCTACGATATGAGTTTCTAATGCTGGGAATTCAACCTGTCATTGACAAGCTAAGAGGACATGAGAATGCCACACTGGACAGGTAAGACATGTTTTCTGAGAACAGTTATTGATCAACAGAAAAAGTTCTTAGAAACTCTACTCCATTTGGGTTTCAGATTTAAGCACAAAGCTGTCTCTGACTCTTCCTGAAACTGACTCCCTTAAAGATAAAAAGGAAATTTTTCCTTAAAATTAAAATCAGCAGATGAAGTAGGAAACACATACTAAATTGGCAGTGGCTGTGGCAAGAAGTTCCTGAACTGCTTTTCTTCTAAGCTGGGGATGGCAATCAGAATGAAAAAAAAAAAAGTTCTAATTCTGTTTTCTTGTAGCAAAACTGGAACAAAAGCTTGTCCTGGTGGGAGGGAGGGAAGCTAGTAGTTCATTGACTTCATTGAGACTGAATATCTGTGGTCAAAGCAGAGGTTCTGAGTTTCCAAGCTTTTTCTTTAAGTTCAGTCTTTTTTGTGATCTAGCTTGTACCACACCCTCCCAAACAGCTGGCACTGGCACAACTATGAGAGAAGAGGCACCTGTGGTGGATGAAGGGGTAGAGATGCCAAGGGGGCAAGAGAGAAGAGTGAGGAGCATCTTCAAACAGCCCTGTTACTGCACAAAATGTAACGCTGAATGGCACCTTCAAATTACTGCGTTAAAAGTTAGCAGATAATAAATGCTTTCTCTACTAGCAATTCCATATTTTGCCACAGTAATTGAAGCTGCTAAGTACCTTAAATTAAACCCTTCACTAAACCACATGCTGAAATAAATTTGGAGTAAACAATCTGAACAATTTGACTGAGGCACTTCAAGAAGCTAAAAGACTGATGAACAAATGAGGAGCCTGGTGAAATCCATTTGCTTAACAAAATGAAGCATTTTAAGGTGTAAGACCAGGCAGCCCTCGGAGTCTACCTTGTCCTGTGACCATATTAAGCTTTGTGGAGAGGCATTGACCTGCTGATGTGCTGCTATCCCTTATTGTCTGCTGCTCCAAGACCCTTCCTACAGAGCAGGGCTGATTTGTAGGTATCTGATACCTGGGATTTCTTAGATAGAAGCGTCAAGTTTGCCAAAGCGCATTGTGAAAAACCTGTGGATTAGGCCTATCAAGCTTTCAAGGCACCGTTTTGTCAAACATCCGCTGTCAGGAGCTGCTGTAAGGTGATAGAACTATGCTTGGGGGCAAATGTAGTGTGCCTGAGATTCTGCATAAGCACCAGGTTAGCACCAGCTGTCTGTCATAAAGAGTGGCCTCACATCTTTGGGCAGGTGGAGGCATATACCTGTGTATTAATGTCACAGGGAATGATTGCATGCAGTTGTATGTGTCTACAGTTTGCTGCAGAGCTGGAACCAGTAACGTTACTTTTGATCTACAACATTATAACCAAGAAGAGAATCTGTGCTATAGGCAATCCCTGTTCCTTTGGTCAGTAACCAGGAGTATTCAGGAGGGGCTTAGAGGCACTTTTGGATTTTACAAATTACAGTGATGAGAATGATAACAGAGGTTTGAGAGGATCCCAGATGCCTGGATTACATAGACTATATGCCAGGTCTATACAGGGGGATGTGCCACAGCCTTTCTCCACATCATCTGCTGTGCTCTGGTCTCCATGTGAGAGAAGTCCAGATGCTATGGTCCAATGTGTCTCTCACCAGGTCCCCCAGATCTCAACAGAGGCATGCTTCTGTGCTCATCAATAGGGAAATATAAAGACAGCTGTGTGCTCTGCTGTTTAACTAATCCACTGAATGCATCTCTGCTCCACTGTGCAAAAGAAACAACTTGCTAATGGTCTTAATAGCTTGTTAGCAAGTACGGCATGGACTTTTTAGAAATGTATTATCACTGCAGGCATTGCATTCAGAAAAAATAGAATATCTCTTTCCTATTTCATGTTTACTTTCGGCAGCCTTACTTCAACACAGTGACTTAGCACAACGATTAAAGAGCATATATACCTTAGCCAGCCATTCTTTTTTCTGTGAGTTGCCTTGCTTACCTATCACAGCACTTCATGTAAGAAAGGCTTGCCAATTTCCAAGCGTTCTAGCTGGAAATGAGGTGTTGCTGCTTCTGTAGTGACACCCTTAGTTTATGTCTGAATTATGCCATGAACATTGGCAGGTTTTGTTTGTTTTCTTTTTTTGTTTTCTCTTAGGCACTTAGATTTCTTTGAGATGGTCAGAAATGAAGACGACCTGGAACTTGCCAAGCGGTTTGACCTGGTAGGTTTTTCTCTGGAGTACCTAAACTTGCCAAAGCTGAACATCCACTTTGGATGCTTGGTGCAACTTCTCTTTGTGTTCCCTGAAAACAATGACTTCGGTGCTGAGAGTTGCTGGTGCTCTTGTTTTCATTGTTTCTCAGTTAGCCAGTGGGGGTCTGTGATGTGTGAGCAATGAAAACAAAGATCACAGACAAGGATTCTGCTAAGTATCTTTGACAAAGACTTCATTCTTTTGTTTGGCTGAAGGTTCAGGAGTAGAGGAGGTTCTCAACCCTGCTCTCATGTTCTCAGTCCTGATGGTCCAGATGCATTCTAGCTTCAGACATCCCCTTTACAGGACTATGGGTGAAGTTTGGGCTCTTCTATGATACTTTTCCCAAGGTTACAGAAATCTGTCCTGAAGACTGTCACCTCAGAGCCTGTGGAGAGGATCGGTATTTTAGATTGGGTGGATTTTAAAGATCAGCATTAAAAAGGACAGTTTCCACAGCCTCTAGCAACAGTAAGAGGCTGTAGGGTCCAGAATAGTTATGGTTTCCTCTTTCTTTCTGCCCAGCTCTTGTCACACACCAATACTGAACAACAAGCCCTTTCCTGCTTAGCTTCTACTATTTGTGCTACCACTTTCTAGGACCCTAATGTTTTACTTGCTCCAGAACAGCTCTTGGTGGTTTTGCATGCCTTCCACCTTTCTAGCCGTTTCCTTTGGGGATCTCTTCCATACTGGAGTGGGGATGGCAATGCTGGTCTCAAAGACCCATGTGCCTGGTCCTCACTGGAACTGCAGCTGGACACTGCAGGAGATTCTTCAGAGGTCCAGTTGCTGGAAATTTTCCTGTCTCTGTGTTGATCAGATCTTTCACTGTTAGCCAGGCTTTCACTGTGCATGTTTTTTCTCTTACTTGTTCTTTGCCTACCTTCTCTCACTTCAGATCCACATTGATACAAAAAGTGCCTCTCAGATGTTTGAGTTGATTAAGAAGAGATTGAAGCACACAGATGCCTATCCCTATTTGTTATCCATCCTCCAGCACTGCTTGCAGATGCCATGTGAGTATACCACAGTTTTCCAGAGCAAGGGGTATTGAAGAACTGGGTGAAACTTTGGTGTAGGTACAGGGTCACAGATACCAGGACACACACTGCCCTTGTCTTCCATTCAGAACTTTGCAGTGGCTAAGGGACTTGGTATCTTACACTGCCTCCATCCAGCAGATTTTTGTCACAATACTTAAAGCAGCAGCTTGACCTCTTTGCACTTGCAAATAAAATTAAGTAGCTGAGACATTCCATTTAGTCACTGACAGAGCTTTTAATGATTTTAAATTAGAAGTTTTAAAAAAGAATCCTTGTGCTCTAGATCATGGAATTCCCAGAAATAGATACCATTTTCAGTATTAACAAAATGCACTGAGGAATTTTTCTGGTGAAACAATACAGTACTGAAAGCTGTTCTGCCACTGGGAAATTCCACAGTAAGTCTTGAGGCTGCTATCTCATGGCAATGCATCAGTGGAGAGCTCCTGAACTCAAACTGAAAAATAACATTGGCATTTGTTTTCAAGAGAAGTGATAGCAATCTTCTTGTTAACTGTAACAAAATAAATCAGTTATGCTCCAGAGTGTAGCAGATGAACGAAGGCATAGCAAGATCACTAAAGAACTGCCTGCTTTGATCTTGTTAGGTAAAAGGTGCTGGTCTTTATTACTTTCAGCCACACTTGAGCAGTCAAACCGAGAAGGGAACATGAGGGAGATGCACTGTGGTATGCTTTTTCAGAAAGTAATGTGGTATGTTTTCAGGCACTCATTAGATTCAAGTACTGCTGTGCACAATTTCAAGCAGTTGTTTGTCCCAGTGGTCTTCTTGATATTGCTCTTTAAGACAGTACTTTAGCTTTAGATATTGACCTGGATTTTTGGTGGAAGAAGGGCTAAATCCTGCTAGGCCAGGACAGGATTGTACTGGAGCAGTTTTAAAGAATCTAAAGGTCTAGGTTATGTAACTCAGGGAGCTGAGATGAACTTCATGTTGTGCTAGCTCTTCTGTTTGATATCCATGGGATCAAGGAGTCCCTTTGGTTCAATTTCTGTTCTTTCTCTCCCCACTTTTTGGTCATGTTTGTATGACTTTTTCATGCCAGTTGAGTTTCACTGACCTGCAGATAGCTGAGCACACAGATAGAAGATCTGATTGTTTTTACAGTGCCTGGTCACAATGTTACCTAGGTACCAAAAAAAATCCCAACACCAAGCTCCGGAAAATACTGAGTAACAGCTATCACAAAGGAATCACTTCTGTAGGCATTTAAAGTGCAAGTTAGGCTAATCTGTAAAAAGGGTTGCACAATCTGAATGTGCATATCAGGCACAGTTGCCCATGCCTGTTATGTGCTGTTCCAATATGCCAGGTGTTTGTAAATAATCTGCTAGCAACACTTTGAGGTTAGGCCTTGTGTTCTGTAATTTACTACATACAGGATTGACATGGAAGGTGGAAAGGAAGGAATGCCAGTCTGTTGGCAGGTCTGTGCACTTTGGTATGGAAATGGAAGTTCTCATGGGCTGGTCTTTTTCCATATAGATAAGAGGAGTGGAGGAAACTTCCAGCAGTGGCAGCTGTTGGACAGAATACTCCAACAAATGGTTCTTCAGGATGAACGAGGAGATGATCCAGATATAGCTCCGTTGGAAAACTTCAGTGTCAAAAATATTATTAAAATGTAAGCAGCATTATTATTGTTTATTTCTGTTATGCAGGTATATGATAAGTATGCAGGTGCTTAGTAAATAAAATATCGTAACTGAGGACTTTCTGATTTTGACTTACAGCTTCTTGTTGTCTTGTTAGTCTTCTAAATAGTTTCCTTCTAATGACATCTTACCCAGACAGTATTTTCTAGCAAAATCTTTGCCTTTGGCTTCTAATTTCTATTAAATATTAAGCTGGTTAGAAGAGCAGAAATACCCATGATATTATAACAAGGCTTCCTCATGTGTCTTTTTTCATTCAGAATGTTGATGAAAGCTTTCACTGATTTAAAAAAAAATAAAATGTGGTCATCTCTACTTAGATCTCATTCCTCATTAATGAGCATATAGTTTACAAACATTTCAAATAGTGGAAAGCAGCCCCCACCTAGCACACAAAACCTTTTACCTCTTCATAAAATGTCTGCATGCTCTCACCCACAGACTTGGCTGAGGGCACTACCATTACTTTTTCCCATAGGACGCACCATTTGAGAAGTCTAGCTACATGAGCTGGCTCTCAACTCAACTTCCCTGTTTTCAGTCCTTTTTTAGCCAAACTTTTGGACTCTTCATTCCATTCATCTGCCTCTGCAGGTAATTCATGGCCCATTACATTTCTGAATTATCCATTGAAAAAAGCATTTTATAGAACATAAGCCTCATATGAAACCAAATTCTACTGTACTAAAAATCTTACAGTCCCTCCTGTTACAGTCATGAGCCAAAATCAAAACTGATTTCTTATCATGGAAAAAATACACTGGTGTTGATGTCTTTCTGTCTGTCTGGATATCAGACTTCATTGTAGACCTCGTGCCTGATCTTCCCTTTCTACTTTCATAGCTGCTCCTCATTCTGCATATCTAATCAATCCCCAGCATGGCCTGCATATTTTCAGTCAGTAATAGGAAATAGCTGTGCCAGTATGAGATATGAGCATTGCCTTGTTACTGATATATTACCCAATACATAAGCATCCTGCCTCCTTGTAAGAAAGAAAAAATAGAACCACAGAAAGCAGAAAAGAAGGTGGCAATCTGGTCTCGTATTAAGGGTGGGGTAATTTGTAACCCACAGCAGCTATGATTATTTTAGTGATGACTTCTCTCTTTCAAAATAAGTAGACTTGGCACTTTAAGGGCATTACCTGAAGACAGGAACATATCAGGATTTTTCCCCCAAGCATTCCTTTATCCCTTTTCAGGACTTTGAGCAACAAGCCACCACATTTATATTAACTGTTGGCTACAGTAAGGATCAGGATCTGGAACCAGACTGACCACTGGTATGATTCCATATAAACATGTAAATTCACCAGGTTGCCTTTTGCTGATCACTACACATATTGGCCACTTGCCTTTCAGCCTGGGTAGCTCAGAACAAGTTTAAATTATCTGATTTCGTCTTTCAGGCTAGTGAATGAAAATGAAGTCAAGCAGTGGAGGGACCAGGCAGAGAAGTTTCGGAAAGGTGAGTGCATCCTCTGTGCTTGGGGAGACAAAAGAAGGGGTGAGACTAATCCCAACTCAGTCACAGAGCAGTGAGAAGCAGAGCTGGGCCTAACTTTTCCTTTTGTGGACAAACCCTGCTTTGCTCCCTCCAGTACATTTTGTCTCATGGTGATCAGTTTATGTATTTTATGGGATGGGGCTTCCCTCAGTCCTCACATGAAGTGATTTACAGTCTAAGTGAAACTTGGGCATTGCTGTCTTGGTCACTGAAGATCACTGTCAAGACAGTCAGATTCTGCTCTCCTTTTCCTACTCTGGGAAATCTCTGGGGATTATACATCCCCAGTTGAACTGACAGATTTGTCAGCTTTGTTTCAGCATAACTTGCATCTCTTCAGGGACTGTTTATGAGCTTTTTTTCATCAGCCCTACTTACCTGTTCTCCCTAGATCATGCCGAGCTGATGAGCAGGCTAGAGAAGAAGGAGCGGGAATGTGAGACAAAGACCCAGGAGAAAGATGAAATGATGAAGACACTGAACAAAATGAAGGACAAACTGCAGAAGGAATCCTTGGAGCTGCGCCAGACCCGGGACCAGATGAACGACCTGGTGGCTCAAATTAATGAGTTCTCGGTATGAGACTGGGACTCTTCCTATCCTTGTTTAAAGCCTGCTAATTAGTGAATGATGAACAAAAGCACATTATGAGTGAAACACTTTCTATGGTCTCTACAGAGAGAGTCTGCCTAGCCAGCTACAAAGATGAATACTTAGAAGCTGCTCAGCTTTTAGCTGAGACCAAAATCCCTGAGCTGTGGTATAGAATGGATAATTCATGGGCTGCTCCATTCCTTCTCCTCAGCCACCTTCCTTGCAGGAGCTGCTGAGGCACACACCTCCTCCAGCCACAACTTTTACTGCTGAGTGGGGTGGCCCTTCTTGTTATTTCAGTGAAGTAGAGAGAAACTCCCAGATATGAAAGCAAATTTAGTGAAGAAACAGTATTCCTGTCATGCTTCAAGAGCATCTGTACTGCCTGGGAGCTCTGCAGAAGTGACATTTGCAGCTGTTCCCTACTGCTTGATGCTCCTTCTGTCCCAGCAGAGTGCCTGAGCCTCAACTTGCCAGGATGCAGCCCTGAGAAATTAGACACTGCAGAAAGCAGATTAATTCCCTCCTCCCCTCTCCTACTTTGCATTAGTGGGGCCTAATGACAGGTATTCAGTATTTCAAACCCTAAGGTTTAAAACCCAGGAGTTCAAAAGTTCATAAGGTTGAACTTTTTGCTTTTTTTCATACATAAGGAGAAAATAATACATTTTGGCTTCTTTTACTAGCTTTCTGTTTTTCTGAGCCATTTATGGTTCTTTTCTTCAAGCTTTTCTCCACAACTTCAAGGGCTTGAAACTTTCTTTTAAATGAAAGCTGAGATTCCTCCCTTTATTGAGTGGCTTTGAGTGCAGGAGGCTTTAAAGAAAACATCAGGTATTTTGAGGCTTATAATAAAATCACATCAGCTGGCAACATGGAGTTATTGTGCCTTTTAAACTGTTTGCCTTCTTTTTTCTGTGTGTTTTTTATTTTCCAGCAAGGGGGCAGCATTTCCTTCCCACCCCCAGCCCCTCCAGGTGGCCCATTAGCTTTGTCCTCTTCTCACATGTCTGAGAATTTGCCTCCCTTGCCACCTCCTCTGCCTTTCTCCAGCTGTCCCCCTCCTCCTGCTCCACCACCTCCTCCAGGAGGACCTCCTCCCCCACCAGGAGCACCACCTTTCTTCAGCATGGGAATGCCATCCTCTTCAACAACTACCTTCAGCAGCAGTGGCACCAGTCTGAAGAAGAAATCTATCCCACAGCCTTCACACCCACTGAAATCCTTCAACTGGGCTAAGCTGAGTGAGGTAAGAAATTGCAGTACTCTCAGCAGTTAATTTACATTTGATGTATGACGGTGTTGGTTAATGCCATGAAGTGCAAGGTGATAGAAGTGAGTGATATTGTGGCTTTCTGTAGGCTGAGCTCAGCAGGAGTCAGTAACTGTCCTCAGGGAGTCTCCCCAGTTCTCCAGCAGTGCAGCATATCTCCTGTGATGACCAAGGTACTGGTTAGATTGAGCTGCAGTAGATCTGGGCATGCTGTCAGTTAGGCAAAGCTGTAGTGGCACTGAATACGTAAGCCAGAGCTGGGCATCTCCAGGACTGGTGTGCCAGAGCTGCCCTCACTTGTGTGTCAGAGAAAAGGATGTCCAGAGCCAATGTGAGCAAAACGTGGTGAGAACCAGCTCCAAAACCAGCCTCCTCTACCATGGCAGGAGCTGTCACCAAGGAGAGAAAGGTGGCCTGATTCTCCTCAACATCTGTTCATGGCCGTGAGGGAAGCTGCCCTTCTCCTTGCATGTTTACAACTCTGTCTCTTGGTGATAAAACTTCACATTGGCAATAAAAACAGGGGACTTGGATTCTTCCTGTTGCACTCATTTTCTGCTACCTTGGTTGCCTCTCCTTCCACCCCACTCCTTTCTCTTCCTTCTCTCTTTCCCCCCCCCCTCCTTCTCTTTAGGTCTTAAATTTTTTTAAAACTGATTTAGAAAGAAAAAAGTGTTTGTGTTGAGTTTGGATGGCTGCCTAGAAACCCAGGTTCTCTTTTAGACTGAAACTCAACCAGGGCCCAGCTCCGGCATTTGGAATGAGTGTCCAGGGACCTCTGGAATGCCACAAGAATTCTCTCTCCCTCTTTCTCATTTTCTTTAAAATAAAGTGAAGTGAAATATTTGCTGCACCATCTGTGCTTGTCTGCCAAGGCCGTG
>JAOBAS010000053.1:1674271-1705423 GCA_025311575.1 Elanoides forficatus
GGCCGTGTGGGGGGTGTGGGAGAGAATGTATGGATGGGGATTTATTTTCTTTTGTAGAACATGGGACTTAGTGCTCTGAAGAAAAGAAATAATAACTAATGTAGGTATATATATGAATGCGTATGAAAAAGAGAGTCGCAGGTGTTTCTGTTTAGTGTACAGTAACTGTAGGCTTATCCTGCCCTCTGGTTAGGAGTGAAAGCAGCTGTGCTAATAAAATTGAAGACTTGGGTGGTGACTTGGGTAAAAGATGCTATTTTGAGGAAGGCAGAATAGTTGGAAAAGGGGGGATAAGAGGGTGGGGTCTTCATTTTGGGGTGTTTGCCAGTGTTAGTGTTTTGACCTAGTAAGGTCTTTGCAGAACTGCAGAGGTTGTGGTGCAGTTACAAGTGGCTTGCCTTGTTATTTGGGTTGCACTTTGTTATGGAATTATTTAATTCCTCTGACTGCTGGAGGAGGCAATACATTTTGGCCATCTTCATCAGTTATCCTAGATTCCCTGCTTCAGTACCAGACACTTTCTTTCTCTTCACATGGATATGAATCCTCTGAATGCAAAGTCATGGGTAGGTTGGACAGCTTGCCTTTTGTTACCATTGCAGCACTTCTGTGGTGTTCTCTTGAACTGTCAAAGTAGCCATACTTGAATGAATGAAGACTCGCAACAAGCACACTGGCTGGGAGCAGCGTATCTCAAGTTTTTGAGCATGGGAAACAGGCCTGGAGGTGTGCATAATATTATTGTGGTTCATGGTAGTGTTTAACTTCCAGTTCACATGAATGCAAGTTTTCCCCACAAAAACATTTTGAGGAAAAATACATCTGACACCATGTTTATGTTTTTCTTTTTTAAAAGACCGGTCTGGTTAGCAAAGAGCACAGGCATGTCTGCACCATGCAACACAGTGAGGTGAGGTGACACAGTGTTGGAAACAGAGCTGTACACAAACTTAGGGCTGCAGCCAGGTCAAATATGTTATTGTCCTCTTAGGTATCTCTGCATACTGTTTAGACCATCCTGCTCAAAGCAGTTAGTACAGAGTCTCTCTTCTAAGATTTCTTCAGTGTGAAGATGATGCCAGGACTGAGGCAGCCCACATGAGAGTGAATCCCTTTCTGTCCATGCAGCCTGCCTCAAGGGAGTAAGAGAAAGCCAACAGAGGCTGAGACGAGTGTGGACGGGGCTGGCCAAGAGGGATTTGTCTGCGATATACTTTCTCAGTGTGGAATCAAGGCTGTTCTCCAGGGCAACTCACAGGACACCTTTTTTCCCCAATACTGATATTGTCTTTGGAAGGAAAGGACTGAGCCGTTGGGTGTTAGGAGAATGATCAAATATATTCAAATTCTTAGCAGTTGAAAATAACAGTTTGTCCATAGTTCCCATGGGCAGCACAAAAAAAGGTTTGACTGGAAACTATTCATGCTTCTAACAAGGGAACTCCAACAACCCACTAATTTCCTTTTAGAATTAAAGATTTTGTACTAGCTTTGATGTGAGCTGATGATCAGTGGCAAAGCCATTTAGATGCATGGATGGACTGAGTTCTGATGAAGCCCTTGCACACCACAGCTCCATTCATACAGCACAGTAGCATTGTCTGTGAATTCCATTCATACAGCACTACAGTAGTGCTGGTGCCAAGGAGCTCTGTTTTTTAAGAAAAAAGATATTGCAATGTAACCACTGTAATATCCTGGAAAGATTCCTTTCTTTGTTTCTGGACAGCAAGTGGAGTTTGCTCTCTCACTCTCAATTTTACACAACACCCAAGGTCAAACAGGGACTAGACATTTATGGTTAATCCAAATGATGGACTGGCTTCAAGCACACTACAAGTATGGATTAATATAATTACCTCTTTAATAAATATAAACATATTGATTTGAAGTTACCAGAATAAATCAAGTCAACCTTCAGCTGCGCTGCTTGTTATCTCATGGATGGAGAAGCAGCTTCCCATTAAGAGTCAGGCTGGTAATGACTCTAGTCAATGATCTGAAAGGGGCTTTTTTTAGCCAGCCCTAAATAGACTTCGGTGAAATTGTCTCGGAAGAAAGGTATTTGTTCTACATACCACATAGGATTAAAAAAAAACAAAAACAAAACATCAAAACCCAAAAAACCCAATCACATAAACAGAAAAAGTTCATTTTGACACTAATTTTTTTAAAAAAATATGTTTCTGTAATGTTATTGATGATTCTGATTTCTGGAACTTTCTCCCTAAAAGCAGCCTGAGGATCATGGCAAACAATGATGCAGGACTGCTGCCAGAGATTCAAAAGTAATGGAAAGATTTCTACAAAATCTCAGTGTGAAGCCACTCATAATAGCTTTGGTGGTGCCTAGGCCTACAGTGAGATAAAACAGCTGCTTCAATTAACAAACATGCCAAAAATACAATTTTGCTCAAAGTGGATTTTTCTTACACTGAGGAAAGAATCTGATATCAAGAGAGAAATTTGAAAAACACACTCCGTTCATATCCCTTTTTCAGATTCATAATGGAATTATGAATTAAAATTTTAAGTTGCTCCTCTTTTTGATGGTTAATATTTTACAAATATTAACCTACTAATAAGCAGGATTGCCTGCTCTAGTATTCATAGAACACTCACAGTTGCTACGGTTTCTTTGGACCTGCAGGACAAACGAAAGGCTTTCCCAAAGTACTGTAAGTTTTCACTCATGCTGTGAGGTTATTGAGGCATGATGGACTTTGGGGGCTGACAGAGTATCACTATTTATCTTTCAGGGTAAATAAAATCACCTGTTAGATATAGCAGAGGACAGCTTGATACGATTTGCAGCTCCACGAAACACGTCATTCTCTAATCTTGGTAGGTCTCTCAGCAAATTGGGCTTCGTTACAAAGGTGGAATGACATAACTGCAGCAGTTCCAGCAAGCAAATTGTTAAATGCAACATAGCAAAACCTTAGCTTCATGGACCAAATGCCTTGTCAATACTTGTTCTGATAATAAGATGTTTCCATACCTAGTATGTACTACCATTTTGCTAGAGGATGCTGGGAAATGTAGTTCATAGGATTTGCTTCTCAAAGTGGGCCAAGACTTTGTAAAGCAGAGGAACCGGAGATATTGGAAGACTTGTAGAATGAATGAATGAATAAATAAATATGGGGAGAAAAGCATGTTACAGATAAAGTGACCTCTCTGGGGTTTTTTGGGTTTTGTTTTTTTTTGTTTGTTTGTTTAAGGAGAGAGGAAAAAGGAAAGAAGAAATAAAGAATTTACTTTATTTTTTTAATTGTTATTTAGGGACCATAAATATTTTTTTATGGTGCTGAGGGAATAATTTATCATAGCAACCACATTATGCAAGTCTGTTTCTCTTAAAACACTGTCTCTCTGGCTGATGACAAAGAGCTATCAGCCAGTTAATCCATAACTGAGTAGCAAGAGTTCAATGTAGGAAATTAGCTGGCAGCAACATGAAAGTTTTCAAGGGCAAAGTTTAGGGTAGAAATAGAAGGGACAGCCCCATTGCAAGTGTTTTGTGTAACAAAGGTTGTTTATATCTCTGCTTGCCTCATTTTTTCTTTGACAGAGTTAGCCCATTTGGTTTTAAGCACTAAAATTGGGTTGTTTGGGTCAAATTTCTGCTTGTACTCACCATTGCAATGGGTGCTGCTTTGGAATTTGTCTTTCTGCTACAAGTAGCATACAAACCATCCTGTACAGGACCAGATTCAATCTGGATCTTAAAATTAATCTAAATTGAAATGAGAATAATTTTCACTTCTTTGGGTTGTTTTTCTGGGACAGTATGGATAAGAACTACTCTCTGCAATCCCTTTGTGAGTCTCAGAACTGCCTGTTCTCTCTCTGCAATGAGTTCAAACTACCCGGTTCTGTAGCACGTTTTCACTGTTCTTGCTGTTTGTGGGGAAACTTCACTCCTATGAGAGTTTTGCAGCTGGACAGGTAGATGGGCAAGACTCTCATGAGTAGCTGTCTCTTGAGCCACATACAGCCTTCTGCCAAACACAGCATATAGCTTTTTGGCATCCTCAGGGCTCTATCCCAATGATGACTCTAAGGATTGCTCCTGAAGTCATGTCCACTGGCTCCTGTCAAGAAATACTCTTCCATTTCAGTGTTTGGCACAATCTGAAACAGTGAGGAACTCAGAGAACTGCTCTGCTGTTCAAATACATCCCTCAGGATTTATAATCCAAAATTTATAAAGCCAGCCTGGAAATCAAAGAATGAGCACTCTGCCTGGATGCTTCTGGCTAAGATTGGCAGTAGAGTCCAGGGTTAGGATAAAATGAAAATTAACTTTGTCTCCTATTCCTTTGGCTGAGGTGAGCCTCCCAAACTCATTTGTCACATTACAGTCACAGGCTCATGATGTTTTTCCTACTATGGAAAGAAGTGCCACACTGATTGCAAGGAATGATAGAATGATATTGGTGAGCCTGTTCAGGGGTGGGTGCTGCTCCCATCTAGTATACGCTCTCACTATAAACAGCACTGCAGCACTGCAGACACCCCTCCTTGCCCTCAGGCACTCACAGGCTGCCTGTGGAGGGAGGATGTTGTTTTCCTCCACAGTGTCTGCCCTGCCAGGAATTTCCTTCAGAACACTTCACACTTTTATTTCCCCCTATTTCATCCTCCAAACAGGTTTTTTCCTTGCTCCTTGAGCCTTGTGGCTTAGCACATTTCCCTCATTCCTTTGATGACTGTGAATGGGAAGTAGAGCCTGTTCCTAATTAGTTCTGATAATGAAGTGCTAATGCACTTTGCTGTGTAGGTACAAGTCAGGTACTTCAGAGCTGGAGGCTGTGTGAGGGTTTCATTGCTATTGCTTGCTGTTCCTGGCTTTCTCTGCATCAGTGTTCTGCTGGCTTTTCATCTCCTGGGGTCCGCTTAGGTCTTTTTACAACCCCTTCTGTCCATTTCCTTTTTCTTTTAATCAACACCTTCCTTATTTTTCCAGTTAATAAAGTGAAAGAAATGTACACTTCATTAACTAAATGAACTGAAAGACAGTGTTGTCAGGTGTGAAGAGCAAGTTTTCCTTTTCTGAATGGATAATTACCCAAAGCTTGTCCCACACAACATGCACCTTAACAGTCAGTAGGAAGGAGAAGGTAGTTCAAACTTTGTGGGTTTTTTGCCAGCAAAGGCATCTGTCCTGAGAAGGTTAGCAGGAGGCCCCAAGGCCTTCTACTGGTTTAGGATGACTGCTGATTAGCTAATTCATGTACTGCAAGAGCTTACTTCATCCAGGGTTGGTGGACAGCAAAGTTGGAGGAGGACTCTGTGCCTGTCTCCCTCCATGCTAACCATCTGCCAGACAGCTAGGATTCACTGGCATTCAGGATAGTGTATCACATGGATTGTGAACATTTCCAGTGAGTGTGGATGATGCTCTTTCAGAGATCTGGGTATAGTTTGCATCTGTCTGAGTCAACAAAGAACTCATGTAGACAGGGGAGATCATGTGATAGGAAACAATTAGACTTCAAAGACTCAGAGCCTTAAAAGTAAAATAAAATAAAATCTTAAACTAGTTTTACAGGCAGGCAGAATGAAAACCACACACCCTTTGGGCTTTACGACAGAACCTGGCAAAATTTGCAGAAGAGAAGATGTGTCTAGGGTTTGTCATGCATCAGTGACCTTCCTAAACTTTTTCCTCATGATGGTAACACTTCTTTCAGCATGACCACAATCATTGTGTTAGAGAGATGGCCACTCTTGAAAGGAATAGTACTGTGGGATCATGGCTATTGCTTGAGATGTGGTCTGCTAGTCTTGGAATGTGCCCTTTCATCAGAGGCTTGCTGTGACGAAAAATACAAAATACTCAGTACATTTAAAAAAAAAAAAAAACACACCAAAAACATACCACTATTTTTTTTCCTTTGACTCTTGAAACAAAGCGTGCCCTCTAAAATGACAGCAGTAGTACATAGGAATATGGCCAGTGAGCAGGAGAGAATGATCTGTCCAAATGGGATTGGAAGTTCTTAGGTAAAAACTTTTGCTGTCTCATTAAAATATGACCTTTTCTTTCAGGAGAGAATCCATGGCACAATCTGGAATGAGATTGATGATTTAAAGGCATTCAAGGTGCTGGATCTAGAAGATTTTGAGAAGATGTTCTCTGCATATCAGAGACACCAGGTAGGGGTGAACTCTTCCACACCTTTTCTTCCTTGAATTTCTGGAGGAGGAAAGAACACATGACAGTGATCTGGGCCCTTGTCCACCTGCAGTCAGGCTGCATCATTTGCTGCTCTGCCACTGTTCAAAAAATCACAAGACCAAAAGAAGTGCAGAGGACATACAGGGCAGAGTATAACCATCTGTTATTGACATACTTCATACTAATGAGCAGCTCTCAAGAGACAACAGCTCCCAACAGGTAATGCTCTATTTGATCTCAGCAGCCACTAGTTTTCAAAAGCTCCTAGGCTTTACATTCATGCTTGATATCCATCTTTCTATTTCTCCCATTCATCCAGAGAAAAAGTCTGTAGTTGCCTGAGTACTGAGCAAGGTGACTGAATTAGCTTTCACTTTGTTTATTTCTTCCTAAACAGCCAACTGACCCAACTGGCTAGGTGACAGAAACTGTCCGAATTACAGATTATAACACAAACAGCATACTTTAAAAGCAGCCATTTGTTAGAATGCCTCTTTTCCCTCCTCTTTTTCTTGGAAAGTAAGTCACCTTCAATCTGTCTATCTCTGCTGAATGAGATTTAGCAGGAGAAGGATTGTACTTGCACTCCCTGAACTCCCCCGGCTTTTCTTTGCTTTTGGAATATGTTTGGAGAAACTCAATCTTTTGTACTCTACAGAATTGGATCATTGCTCTGAAGTATTAGGAGAAGACACAGACATGATTGCCATAAGCAGCCTTTATGAATAAGCCTTACAGTGATGATGACTACTTCATTAACTTATTCAGTACCTTAAATTTAACAAACAAACTCCTTGTCTTTGGACTTTCTATCTGTTCCTTTCTCTTTCTCTCATTTTTTCTATCTAATTCAATAAACATAATGATTTACTAGCTCACAGCCACATAGATAAGCATCCCAACTTGAACTGTGAAGAATGTGATGTTACCCACTGCATGATGAGATTTCATTTCTCATTCCGCTCCTGCAAATAGCTATTGCTGTTTCAGTGGTTCCCTCTCTCTTTCTGTAAAGCCCATTCCCTGAAACAAGAACTTAGTTCACAGGGGGAAAGAAAGGCACATGAAACTTCAGTGCTGTTACAAGATTGGATTTAGACCCTGTGCCTACAGCTTAGCTGTGGTGGTGAGCTCCCAGTTGTCTTGCAAGTAGCGAGACTGTCATCTGTGAACATGAGTGGCCATTGCAGCATCAAGGTACCATTCCAGTGTTTTGGGTGCAAACATTGCAGTTTCCTCACTAGAAATGACCTTGCAAAGCCTTCTTTCCTTTTGGCCCCCAAATCCAAAGCCAAAGGTGTCCTGGTCTGCCGACTCTCAGAATCATAATATTTATGCCTGTGTTAATCACTGAAAAGCATTCTGGCCTATTCAGCTATAAACTAACCTGACCCTTACCCCTGTCCACTGGAATGGAGCAATCATCTCAGAGTGACCTCCATGGGTCTCAGAACATTTCTCTTCCATCCTCATTAAACACACTTTATGACAGTGGCTCCAGACACTAGAGTATCACTTATGTAAGCTACTCATGTTTTTGTGTAGTTAGGTGTATTGCTGCCCTTCCAGCTTTCATTGAGGGTTTTGGGGTTTGTTTTTTTCCCCCTTCAATATTCCATTGTTATTAGTTTATGTGATACTTTCTTTTTCATTCATACTCACTCCAGTGTGAACTGGATTCCAGTCAACAGGTCCTTATCAATTTTTTTTTTTTTTTTTTAAAGACCAGGCAACCCAAATTGCTTTTGAATCAGAAGTTTATGAGAATTTCTCCAGTTGATTCACACTTAATCTTTTCTCCCCTTTTGTTTTTGGAAAGTCTTCCTCTGGCCAAGTATGTGTTTACCCTGGGTTTGTGACTTTTAAACTTCATCCAAATGTCTGCAATGAAAAATGTCAACCCAGAGACCTGCTCTTTTGCATCTGAAATGTTGAATGAATACAGAAAAAGACATTTCTTTCTTTGCTGTTTTTAACATGATCTTCATATTTTTTTCCAGTTTCATTTACATTAAACAGCTTTGCTTTCTTCTTTTTTTTTATTGACAAAGGGTCTCTTCTCCTCTCTCAAGCTCAGTGTATCATTTTTGGTGGCTATGAGGGAAAGCAGAATTGTCCAGCGTGCAGAATGCCGGACCAAGAATTCTTACACTTGTGTTTTGACCTTGCTCCAATCTTACTGTGTAATATTGACCAGTATATCTGGTGTTTTCCTGGAGTATTGAATATGTTGTGAAATAGTTCACATCTGTCATCCAGTAGTGCTCTAAGGCTTCTTTGGTGGTTACAGAGTGCTTTCAAAATACTTGGCTATAAGTTGTTAAAGGGTACAACATGCCATTGAAACAAGTTGTTACTAATAATGGCAAACTGTGCCTGTGCTTCAGAAGAGGAGAACTGACCCTCAAGTTTTAACCTTGGCAGTTCTTTCAGTAAGACTCTGGACTAGATTTGTTAAAGGTATTTAAGCATTACCCTGGTTAATGTTTCAAGACCCAAGAGATTTATGCTTTGGAGACTGAATTTATTCTTTTCAGAAAAGACCTAGAACTCTTAGTTCCCCAAAATCTGCTGATTAAAAATATGCAAAGAAATGCTGAAATACTTTTGAACCATCTGGGCCAGTATTACTTGCTAAGTGTTGTATTCTCTTAGAAAACAGTATGTGTCTCAATTCAGCTGCCTTGTTGAACTTGGTACCTTTCTCTGTGACTAATTTTTGGCACGTTTCCTTCTTTGTTATTTGCGGCTGCTGCCTGCATAGGACCTGCTAATTAACCCCTCCTCCTGTAAGCAGGTGAGTATCATTGTCTGCCTCCTGATCCTCTTGCAGTGTGTGGGAAGGTGAAGTCCTGAACCATGTCATTATGGGGTCATGACTCATCCCATACTACTCCTTCATATGCTCTTGCACATCTGCTGTCTGGGTGGGGAAGATGGTACAAAAAATTCCTTTAGTTGTATTAGCTCTGCGATAGGAAGTAGTTCGTGTTCTTTTACTTAGCTATAACCTCAGTGTGGTTTCTGCTGGTGTCTGTAGTCCCCTTTTTGATGATCCTGAGGAAAAAGACCAGGGACAAAATAGAATGTGAACATGAACTCTTCCTTAACCAAATAGTCTCTCTAGTGGAGAACAAAAGGGGCTCTCAGGGAGCCTTCACTCCCACTGCTCCCATCTGTGGTACATCTGCTTTGGACAGTACTGAAGTCTCCAGATGTATTCACTAGCCACAGACTTTCTGATAAAGAAAATCTTCCTGTAGAATTGAAAGACTCTTTGGTTGAGCAGAAGGATTTGTGCCAGCTGAGGAGTCGAAGGGTTAGACTAGAGGAAAGCCTACTTCATTTCAGACTGCTGAAACCCTCAAAAAGTTTAGCGAAAGACTGAAATGGTGTTTAGGTGAAGCAGATATACTAGATCACCCACATGCCTTCAAACTGGCTACCTCTCAATTTATTCATCTTGAGCAAAATTCTTAGCAATGCTCTTGGGAAGAGCAATGCTCTCAGAAGAGGGCCATTCAGATATCATCACAAGTGTCTCCGGCTTCAGAAGAAAGTAGTCCTCACCACGAGTGCTCAGGGAACTGTATCTGGAAAGTCTAGTCAGGACACCTCTGCCACTGGGTGAAGCTAACACATGGCTCTGGGCCATTTACTGGCTTTCATCATGGCAGCATGCACCATGAAACAAGTCAATATGGTAGAAATAGTTCTCTAAAGTATTGATAATCACTAGAACCTAGGGTGCTGCCATGGTACCAGACCACAATTTCTGCAGCTGACCAAAATCAAACTGTATTTGAAATAGGGCAGCAATATGATGAACATATTCCACATGTCTAGTCATTCCAGCAGTGAAATTTTAGTTGATTTTTGAATTTGCAATTAAAATCTCAAATCTGAAATACTCTTTGAAGCACATGGCATAATGTTATCCCAGATGGAAAGTTGGTAAAGAATGATAGGATAAAACTTAGGGATCTTACCTGTCAGGTTGACAACAGCTCCAACTATTTTTGCTTTGTGTGCTTGGGCTATCTCACAAAAAGTAGTCACTACTACCCCCTTGCTCCTCTTTTTCTGTGTCTATGAAAATGCAGATAGTCCATACGCAATCTGTTTTCCTTCAGCTAAACTTGCAATCTGGCTTCAGTAAAACCTGAGGCTTCATCTGCTTTTGCTAACACACAACTCCAAGTATCTGTAAATATCTCTCTTCTCAATATGAGTTGAAAAGAATATATATTTAGATGAGACTAGCCCACTCTTTATGACCAAGGAGTGGGCCATGTCTAAATAGTTCAAGTTATTCATCTGTATTGAACATGTGGGTTGGGGAATTGGAAATAGCATGGAGACTATTATACCAATCCCTGCTGCATGGCTTTAATGGCTTTAGGGGAAGCCATGTAAACCCCCACCTCACATACACAGCCAAATCATGAAATACATTTTATTTTCCTTGGGATGGGTACTAGTTAACACTAACCAGGTGTCCTTGTCTGCAGGCATTAGATAGTGAGGGACAGTGAAGCTTTTAAACCAAGAGCATAGACCAACAAGTACCTTTCTTACCTTCAACAGCTGCCTATCTTCCTGTTCCCCTGTCTTCCTCCCCACAAACTGAGGAAACTTGGGAAAACTTTGACATCTCTACATGCCAGATTATAGTGGAGGTGCCTTGCTTTTTGTATTGTTAGTTATTCTCTCAGAAATAATAAACTTGCCCGATGCCCAACTTTTCCTTTTTTGGAAATGGTATTTGATGTATCGAGTAATGTTGCAATTTTTTTCTGCCAAGCTAGACACTTTGGGCACATCCAGCAGAACAACTGTGTGCTTGTCTTCAGCTGGTGCATTGTACCTGCTTATAAATAGTGCAATAGTATTGGTGGTGGCTCATTGCAGCACATTTGGATGTGGTTGTATGAATCCTTTGTATATCCAGGAACAACACAGGCTCATTGTAGCTGATTGTACCAAGAACTCAAATGACAACTAGTAATATGAATCTATGACTTACATTTAACTCTTAAATACTTGGGTGTCAAATTTTCTTGGAGTGCATTGGTTGAGCAGATATAAGTAAGCCTTGACCTGCAGAACCCTGAGTACTGGGAGTGAATTCTGGGAAGCACCACTGTATGCTTGCTATGATCTTATACTTTTCCCTGGGTATCTGCTGTTGACCATTCTCAGGGACAGGATACTGGGGTAGATGGACCTTTTGATCTGACTCAGCATGCTTGCTGTTATTTCCTAAGAAAGAAGTCACATTGCTAATTTGATGGGTGCATTCAAAGCTAGATTATACTGATAAATCTCAAAATCTCAAGGCATGACAATATGGATATCATGGAAAGGCATTTTTGAAGAGGTTCCAGCAGCAGTTAGCTGGGAAAATAATAACTGTCCTGTTTCTAATTGCCTCTTCTCTGTTAGTAACTAGAGAGCTATTATTCAGGATTAACATCTTTTATCATTACATCTACTTCCCTTTAAGTAACTGTGTTAAAAGATACTCAAAGTAACTACAGAAAGCCAATCTCTGGAAGTGAAACAAATCCCATGACTCTGGTGTGTAGGCAGGACAGTAGGTGTGCGAATGGTCAAACTGGATTTGCAAATAGTTTCTGTGTGCTGTGACAAACATTTTGGAAGGGGATTTTTCCATTTTTCAAGGTGATGAGTTTGGCAATGGGGATATATAGAGAACTTCTTTGAAAAAGGGTGGTTTCTGTACAATTAAAGGTATTAATTAATTTAAAAAAGAGAGGCTAGTTCAGATGTAGATGTTGACCATTTAGTAAGATATATTTAGTAAGCTAAATGCCATCTTGCCCTACTCTTTGTATCTCTTATATAATACGGATTGATTGGTCCAGTGGCAGCCTCAAAAGATGATGGAAGGTTTTTTCCTGATTGTGCTGCAGTCTTTCAAGAATTCTGTGTAACCCCTGCAGGAGGCCTCTGCTGAAGGGTATGCTGTGACACCACACCAGTGGGCTTTACTATAATGTGCCCAATTTTCCTGTCATACCAGTTTTGTACGTTAACCTAATAACGTAACTGTTGGTAGAGTGAGTCCAATAGGTCAGAATCAAGTCCTGTTATTTGGAATCAAAGATGATCTCCTAGGTGGTAATGAATGACTTCTGTTTGTCTAGTAACACAGGATCTACCGACATGTTTTCTGCCCCTCTTGTCTCCTTTTGTCACCATGAGGGTGGATTTTCCCAGGTTGGAATGGGTTTTGCTCATTACACTCAGCTAAGTCTATCAGCCTTGGGTGAGAAACATAATACTGATTGTTTTCCCTTCCTTTTGAATTATATGCAGAAAGAGATGGGTTCAACAGAAGACCTTTACCTCTCCACACGAAAGGTGAAAGAGCTCTCTGTGATTGATGGCCGGAGGGCCCAGAATTGTGTCATTCTCCTTTCCAAGTAAGTGTGCTAAGCCTTAGCTCACAAGGTATGCCATGGTCAATGTAGAAACGAGAGGGGATGGAATTAAACAAATGGACATGTTTCTTTTCCCAGCTAGACCTGCTGTCTAATACCTGCAGAACTTGCTTCAGAGGAACCTCTCTTGCAGTGTCATAAAAGCACATGTCTCTCTGAAGTGTTAGCTTACTTAATAAACATATGCATACACACATTTTGTGCGTTGAACCCATAGACACCAGGATGTCTCTGAAGACTCATCACCAGAAAACTGTCAGTACTCATATGCAGATGAAAGCAGCTCTTTAGCAGTGCTTGCACTTCACTCTAAATAAGTGATGTGTCCCCCATGCTCTGTGTATGTCATTTGTCTCTGTTCTGTATGTTTCTTTCTAAATGTTGCTCTGAGCATCTCCCTGGAATACAGCAGAGCTGTGAGTGATATTCATCTTTGTCATTTTTGACTTGTGGTGAGAAGAGTGGTAAATGTAAGAAGATATATTCAAAAATTAGGTCTTGTATTTGTAAAGTCCTGCGGTGACTAATGCCTTCAGATGCTGTGACATCAAGGCACTCTATATTCTTTTCATGTCTTTCTACCAACATGAGTACTGGACTGGATGTCTGTCACTAACTATAAAATTTGTGCAGACACTGATCCACCTGAGAAAGTTGCCTTTCCTACCAGAGAAGGGACAGCAGGGCTAGAGGCAGAACCTGGTAAAGCTGTGGCAGTACTGAGCAATAAAACTGTGTCATTGATCAGTAGAAAATGCAGGTTCGTATGGATGTGATTGCTTTTCTGCTCTAGCATGCTAATGGTTAAAAGCAAAGTTGCAGCCAGACCACCAAGGCTGGAGTGAGTTCTTTCCGTTGCTTAGTGAAACCCATGGAGGGTCTCATTGTGCTACTTCCGTGGCATTAGCCTGCATGTCAGCAGGACCCCCACCATCCAAACCAGCAATGAGGGAAGGCTTACATTTCTCTTTCTGCAGCAGTTGCCAATGCATGTCTTTGCTGGTCTTGGCAGCTGACTGCAGGCTGGGGCAGAGGAATGGGGAGGCATAGGGGCAAGAGGATTTTCCTGTTGTTTGACAGACCTGCTAAATTGTGTCTGGGGTTCAGATTAACTCATGTATGCAGGTGGAACATTTCCTAGAAGTGGTAACATAATGTGTGCAGCTGGCTGAGCTGAGGAGGATCCAGGAAGGTGGTTCATGAATTGCTATGACATCAGATATTTATTTGTAAAAATCTGTCTCCAAAACAAAAGCAGTGTGGATGGCAGCAGTACGTGGTTTTCACCATTCACCTCCTCTCCTGTGCAAGTCTGGCCCATTCTTACCTGAAAGGCATCCTCTCTAAACAGTGAGAGAAAGGACAGTCTCTGTGGTTTTTCTTCCCTTCTGCTGCCTCTGGCAAAGTGGCATTGACGCATATACCTTGCACTGCAGGGTACACAGCGTGTGTTCATACCAGGTGTGCCATGAAGCCAGTCTACCTCAAGCTGCTAGTCTGGACTCAAATGAGAGATGGAAAGCTGTGTTTTGTGACTGTCAACTTCTCTACTAGGAAATATCCTGGTCTTATTGTTAGCAGGCCTAACATGGATGATAGAGATTTGGAGACTGAGCTCACTGTCTCTAAGGAGCTTGCCAGTTTGCATTGTGCCCTGTTAACTTTGCTGTGCTGCACTATGGGAAACACCAGTCACCAGGGCTGTCACTAGCTTAGACCATTTAATGTTTGTAACAGTTTACACCCAGGATATCAGAAATATCTTACAAATTGGGCCAGGATTGCTACTCCTTCCCAAACTTCCTTTCTAAATGCAACTAGAAAATCAAAAATCTTTGGGAACTAAAATGGCACCTCTACATTCATGCCTTTTTCTGCTCTTTGTGCTTATATGGCTCTATTATTAAAGACAGTAATTGGGAGGATTGCCTGCAGGCAATAATTGAAAGGGTTTTAGGACCCCCATTGCAGTTTTTTCATTCAGCCACATCTTCTTCCTTTAGGTTAAACCCTGAAGGAGAGACACTTCCAGCCAAATCATCCCTGGCTGCTGCCATGCCCTTGCTGTTCCTGCAGCACACCTTGCATATGTGTACATGTGGGCATGCACACATGTGCAATGAGAGGGGATTTAAAACTGGTGACAAACAAAGAGAGTTTGTGCAACCCTGAGCTGCAGCCCCAGCTTTCAGGTTGCCACAGTATCTGCCAAGAGCTGTTTCTAATTGACTCTTACTGTGCATATATCGCTGTAGTTTATTCCCCCTTTCTTTACTCTAAACTCTCGTGTCCTTTAAAGTAAAATAGCTGCATGTGTTGGGTTTTCTTTCCCACCACTACTCAAATGTTATTGTTTTACTAACACTGTGTTAGAAGGGGTCAGGCAGCACTCGTATTTCATATGGTCCAACAAGCCAAAACCTAGCTAAAGTAAGAAATAGAAGTCTTTTGCTTTCTTTTGCAGAGAGACAGGAGTATGGTAGACTGAAAAGAGATTAAAATTGAATTGCTAGTTGATTTTTGCTGACAGTTAACAGATTTGTAAGCCTTCCTCCCCATTCTCATCTCTATTTTCATTTTAAAAAGCTCTATTTCAACTACTTGATAGCAGCAACCTTCAATTTTCCTGCAGTGGAGGGATGTAATTGTCCTTATTTAATGGAGTCTGATGGATCCAAAATGAAGCTCTGTCCCATAGGCCAACTGTAAAGGTTTGAATAGGCACAAGATCAGTTTATCTCACAGTATTTTCAGTAAGCCATAATTCAACCAGGACATGGAACCATCTGTCTGTGGCGAGTCCAGGTGCCCACTAGATTCAAATCTGGCTTTCTTAATGGTGTTTCCAACATACAGTTATTTCTGTCACACTGGAAATCTGCTGACCGTCATGAATTTCCTGATGTCTTCAGTTTCCATCACGCTGAAGATTTACTGTCAGACTTGTGTGGTCTGGAAGAGTCATCCCAGATCCCTGTGTTTCCCTGCTTCACCTAGCAGCTGGAAATTTCTCTGACCTCTCTCACCAGTATGGCTTCTCCCTGCCTCCATTACTTAAGTAATGGGTAGTATTTTTGCTGCTCTAGTGTTTTATTGTACCATATCTTTAAATGTTCTGGCATGACATGAAATGGTCCTTGCAGAACATGCCTAAGACATATCATTGCTCTGTGAAATGCTCTGGAGAGGTCCAGTTCTATGAGACATGTTACTCAGAAGGCGGCTAAACGTATACTTGTGGAACTTTTTTGTGCAAGTTATTTTGCATGAATTCCTGCAAAATGATTATGTCAGTGTTCTTCTGAGATGTGTTTGTTATTCCTGTGGCCCAGACAGCCAGCAGTAACCCTCTCAAGAAGCTGGAAACAGTAGGAGTGCTAGCAAAATGTCATAAAACCAGTAGTAGGCAGAATCTAACTACATGAAAATAGTTTAAAATATGAATATGACAGTAGATAGATACTAGCAGGCAACTTTACCAAATGTTTGTGGCTTTTATGATTGTTGATTCAAACATCTATCAATAAGGGAGAAGAAAAGGGACTTGTGCAGCATTTCTAACCAGAATACTAAAGAGACCAGAATACTAAAGAGACCAGAATACTAAAGAGACCAGAATACTAAAGAGACTGAGTATTTCTCTCACATAGCTGTGCCTCCTCAGTGCTTCTAAACCCTTTCAGTTTAGACATTAAGAGGACAAGCTATTCAGCCAATGTCAGTCTCTGTGTACTGCCTCTGCTGTGCTCCCAGTCCTCGTGTGCCTTTCTGCCATGTGACAATACAGTCTTCACCCTTATTTCAAGGTAGATTCCAAGCAGTATGATGCTTTGGGGTACAGCTCATATCTTGATACAGAAACAGCTCATTGGACTCAGCAGTTCAGGTCCTCAGTGTGGTCTCTTGAAAAACACTAGGCAATAAACAGTGCCTCCTGGGTTCCTAGAGAGATTTTCTGGTTTTAATTTAAGGTCCATAATAAAAGGCTTTACCTGCAATTCTGAGTATGATAAACCCCAAGGTTAAACTGAGTATGTCAGTCAGTGCCATCCCATCTTTGATCACAACTAGGAAACAGTAGGTAGGGTTGTGATAAAAGATGAACCACTGCCTCATCAATATGTCACTGTAATTTGGGGATTCCAAAGTTTGGCCTTGCTATGCCCTGCTTGGCTCAGAAAGTCAGCCAGCCCAGATCCTTCTTGGTAGGAAATTGAGAGTATTTGGATGCAAAGTAGTTTGGTCACTCTTTAGCTTTTGCTGAAGGAGGAAAAGAAAAGCCTGCTTTTTTTATGCACTTGGCAGAATACTTTCACAGTGAAGTGCTGAAAAGGCACTGGTGGATTTTTTTCCCAACATGTTGATATAATGGTGTAAGATGTACCTTGTAAAATGTTCCAACTGTTGTCCCCAAAAGGTTAAGGCACTGTCTTCTTCACTGACAAGATGAGTTGGCAACTGAGATAAGAGGATGTGAAAAGAGTGGCTACATCTTTCTGAGTGAACATGCCGTTAGACCAGCCCGACTCCTGAATACTTCTTCTCAGAGCAGGGAAAAATCTCCTTGTCCTGCCTTTATGGGGTAGCGACAATGCATATTCCCAAAACATAGACATTTAACAGCCTGCAGCTTGGCAGTTGTACAGAGCCTTAGGAGACCTCAGGAGCTAAGAGAAGGCTTATGTCCCAGTCACAAAGTTTGGGAGTGAATTGACTAGTAGCCTGCGTGAAATGAGTTGTGGAGATGGGGAATTGTGCAGTCAGTAAAAGCTAAGATATACACGAGCTGTACAAACTGGCCTTAGGATGCAGTGCCTCTCACTGTCACAGCTACAACTGTAGCATCTTTTGGAAGCACTGTAGTTCAGTTCAGTTTGAAGTAGAAAATGGCCTTGATACATGATAATCAGTACCCTTCTCCAAGGTAAAAGGAAGAGTGGGATTGTGATCCCTGTGGTATGGGATCTTAATGTAGCTCCAGCGAAACTCTGGGTTCTTTGGTAATAGGCAAGCATACTTCTTTCTCAAAAGCTAAGCAAGATCCAAGGAACAAGCCCATGAAGTAACTCACTTTTTCCTTTGAGGGGGGAGATGGTTAATGAGCGACAAGTATTCTGTTTTGATCCATGGGAGGGAGGAATGAAGGGCAGAGGTTACTGTGAATTAAATCAATGGGTTTATTTAAGGAGGAAAAATGAGCAAGCACTGGATGTCTGTAAGGGAAGTTGATGTAAAACTGTAACATGTCTCCCAGGCATGTTCATAATCAGGTGCTGGCTTTCTCCAAGAGGACAAAACAATAAACCACTTGACGTCTGCAAGTGAAGCTGGTGTTAAATCAGCGGAGGTGTCCTGGGGAGATTAGTGATGAATTACTCTGCAGAGTCAATAGAGATTATTTATGAAGCCGGAGGGGATAGAGGGAGGCAGGCTAAGTACCATATCAGAAGTTATTTGGTACTTGTTGAGCTTTAACATTACTTGAAGATGACTCAAGCAGTTGGACTTCCATATGCTGCTACCAGATGTATGGGTGAGGGAAGAAGGAGGGAGTATTCTCAGTAAAGATCCTTTTCCTTCCTCATCTGACCAGCATCAGGCTGCTGTTAAACAAAACCCACCAATATCTGTGCTATGAATGAATGTGCTGCAGCTGAGGAAAGGGGCACTGTGTTTTCTTCTGGTCACATTTACTTCCTGAGTTCTGATGCCAGGATCTGTGATTTGGTGAAGTGTAAGGCAGAGAGAATACACCTTGAATTGTATGCTGTTCTGAATTGAGTTGTCTCCAGCAGCTGAAGGAAGAGTGCCTGGATCTGCAAAGCTTGTAAGAAAGTCATTGAAGACTTTCCAATAGATACTGAAATGTAATTTCTGCAGTGTAAATTTTTGGGCCATAATTCCACTTTAATTTGCTGTCTGTCCCATATGAGTTTTAGGCTCTGAGGGATGCCTCTATTCAGTCCTAAATTGAAAGATTTTACACATCTGCTTTAGGTTCCTCTTTAATCAGTTCACCTGTTTCTGCTTAAAGGAGTACATCTGTTTCACATTACTGCTGGCCATCTTTAAGATCTACTGCATGGCTGGGTATGAGTTTTGAAAATACAAGAAGAATCACTTGATTAACAATTCTTTGGCCAGTTATTCAGCTGGGTTTTAAAGTGGGAAGATCCCTGTTTTGTGCTGTTGATGCTTACAGCTCTTGAAATAGGTCCTGCCCCAGAAGAGGAACAAGCCCACTTTGGAAGAGTAAGATTGTTTTGCTGTAAATCCTTCTGTACTTGTAATTGGACTGGCAATAATCTGGGATGCACACCTGCAGACACTGTGACCGCGTTACAGGCCTGTAAGTGATGAAGTTAAACTGCTTCTCGGCAGGGCGCTGGTAAGCTTTCTGCCCTCTACTGTGGCCTAAACCATTCAAGCCAGATGTTTCTCTGCTGATGGCAGGGCACAGAATCATCCAAGAAATCAAAGAGTTTGTGTAACTGTCTATCCTTGGGGCTCTCAAGTATTTTTGAACAGAAGATGTTTTCAAGTGTATTTAGTGCTGATGAATGGGAGCAAACGGAGGACCTTGGAGTCTGAAGTCCATGGGCTCCTGGGCAGAACAACAAGATCAGCAATAATATGCACTACACCTTCTGTTGTGTTGATATACCTCAAACCTGTCTGTTTGGTCCTGTTTAGGGCATCCCCAAACACACACAGAGGTACTTGTGCTGCCTACTGGGGTGGTCAGTGTAGCAATTGCTCAAGTTATTTGCAAGGAAAAAACATGAAACTTGCCCTTATTCTTTTTATCCTCAGTGAAAGTAGCAACACCACCACCCCCTCCCGCGCTGGTGTTCACGGGTTGGTTTATTGCGTGCCCTCTGACAGGCTGTGTGCCTGTGTTACAAGACAGAGCTAATCTGCAGACTCCAGATCCTGGAAAATCTAAAGGTGCTTTCTAAAGGAAAAATAACCAACAAAATGTAGCACTTTAAAATCTGCAGGCACCAAATTGTCTGGGCATGTGTATATGTGTCTGCAAGGAGCGAGGCCCACACCCACCAACATGCTTCTCGGCCCTCATGTGGTCACAGGGTTTCATCAGTTCAGGGTCACACAACCATAGACTTTACAATTCATGATTATTAAAGCCAAAAGAAACTCTTCAGTTTTCTGATTGAGACTGTAGAGCTTTATGCAGAACCCCATGTACTGAGGCTTGTTGTTTTGATCTGGAGTTAAACTGATGACCTAAAGTAAAAAGTTTCCAGCCTTTTCATTGTAAAACTTCTAATCCTTCTATCTCATCCAAGCATGGCCGATTATGTAGCTTTTCTGCAAATTCAGTAGCTTTCTCTTACTTAGCTGGTGTCATTTGCCCTCTTTGTCAAAAGCAGACACAATGACCAGCTAGGAACAGTGAGAGCAATTAGTTCAGAGGTGTAATACTTAAAAGCTTTTGAATGTCTGCTGATTCATATTTTAGTTTCCAGCTGTTGGTTATATTGGGTAATATTAAAATATTTTAAGTTTCTTAGATTCAATAATATTTCCTGTCTGTAAAAATAAAGCTCACTCTTTTGCTTTTACCTAGTTCCAAAAATATGATTCTATTCAAATGGCAATAGCAATGTGAAATTTAAACATGGAATTTCTTAGCACTGAAGACAAAAACATTGTCTCATGCATCAGCCTGTCTCTCATTTATATTTGCATTTTATCTTTCTGCTGTTAATTAATTATATTGATTGTAGAACATCCATGGAGACTGCAGACTTCACTCCTCAAATACATCTTTTCGCACTTTCCTGTTTCAGTCACAAAAAATGAGATTTTCTTGTGGATAGCCTTTCCTTTATGGTTCTCTTGGTCCTCCCCATTCTCCTGAAATGACTGATGAGGGTGTCATGGGTTGGAGGTGGTGGGGTAGAATTTGTCACTTGTGCATTTCTTCGTTGATATCTACACTGAGAATCACCAAGTTCATTTCATGTAATCTATCAAGCAACTTCTCAATAGTTATGAATTCTGACTCTTCCTGCTCTGCCCTGGATTTCAAGTGGAGACCCTCAGAGGGTTTTTTTGTTGATTCTGTGTTTTGTTGTAACTGATGGTCCCTACTCATTCCACGCAGATGAACAGGAGTAGGTGGGAAGGAGAGTGTAATTTTAATACCTCAGATAATATTAATAAGCTCTTGTTTTCAGAGCTTGTTTCATACTGGATATGAAATGTGGATATGTAGATGCTGTCAATTCTTTCTTCAGCTGTGATTGCTGACAGAGTGAACTTACCTAGCACAACCAGTCTTCTTACAAGAAACCCTGTTCCTAGATCTAGAAGGGAAAGATCAGTCCATGAAAGATCAGTTACATGGGCTCACAGTCACTTACAAGTCACATGGATTTAAAGGGTTTTACTATAGCAAAAGAACTTGATGAGGGATGTATCTGATATGGGGGAAGTTGGAAGCACTTTTGATCTGTGAGGATCTGATGGTTCTTAATCACCATCTAATTTCTGATGTGTGTTTGATTAGCTGAAGAGCATAAAGATATATGGTCTATAAAATCTCTGCCTTTGGAACTGATTTGTTCATCTTACTGAATACCCTAGAACAGCAGCTTCATAGTAGAGCTTCCTATGTTTCTTTTGTGCCTTTTTAGTGCAGCTTTTCAGGCTTCCTACTTCCTGAATTGTCTGTCACTTAAGCTTTGCACTAATGGTACAATGTTGATACTGTTGAAAGGCTGAAGCTGTCTAATGAAGAAATAAGACAAGCAATCTTGAAGATGGATGAACAAGAAGACTTAGCAAAAGATATGCTTGAGCAGGTGAGAAAGATTACAGTCAGTTATATCTTACTCTTAAGTCCTTCACTGCCTTTTTTCACCTAAAGTAAGTGGATATATGTACTGGCTCTGCTGGTATGTCTGCAGATCTGAACTTGGCCCTTTCATGTCAGTGGAGATGGACATGGGAGCATGACAAAAGTGTTTTTCCCAGTGTTGTCAGATACATCTCCCTCGTGTAACTCTATTTGTATCAAGTTGATTTCATAACAGTTTTCTCTTCTTGATGCAAAATACACATGATTACAGTCGGTATGAGGTTTCCTTTCACATCCTCTCTTGCAACCTGTGACTTTCCTATAATTTTTCCCTCTCTTTTTCATACTGCTGATTATTTTTTTGTTGTTTTTCTTCTTTTAATTTTTCTTTTCTTTTTCTTAATCTCCCTTCTCTGCCTGCAGCTTTTCTATTGGGAAATGCCATGAACCAGGCCATGTAGGTCAATGGTTAGAGCTGGGACTAGAAAGGATCTCACATTTTAACTAGAATAGTTAGAAAGGGCATCAGTGACTTCTATCCCCTACAGTTGGTTCACTGCGTAGCATGTGAGGGGGGAAAAACCCAATTAAACTGCCGCTGCCTGATTTCCTCTATTTATAGAGAGTGAAAGATGATGCTTTGACCAAAGAAGCATATGATAAAGTTCCTTAGGAGTGCACAAAATATTGTAATTCTGAACTGCCTGACAAATGTGATTCCTTCTTTGTGTGCAGTCACAGTATTTAGTTGTATACAAAAAGCTTTTCCATTTTGGAAATTTATAGCCTACTTGTCATGTTATTTGAATGCTCACAGCTGCTCTAGAAGTCACTGCAAACTTCTGATGCTCCACGCTTTGAATATCACATTTTTGGGGAGTGGGATAAAATATTGAGAAGTGGTAAAAAGCAAAGTGCTTGATATGCCTTGTGAGCAGTTTTTGTGGGTGTGCGCTGAGGCTGTGTGCATGGCAATATTTATAACTGTTCTAAAGCACAACTACCACCAGATATGTCAAAAATGTGTCAAAGTATGAGCTTTTAAGGTCAGCATATGAATAGCAGCCAGTGTCAGACACATATCCAGTCACTTGGTTATTGTTTATTGTTTCAACAGAATAGGGCAGATCCAAGAGACAGATAGATGAGGCTTTGTGTGTACTCTAGGACAGGCATGATGGGTGCTTCAGACTGAGTGGGACACATCCTTCTCTTGTTTGCACCAATCTAAACTCCAAGTAATGGTGTGGGAATCAAAGTTCTCTCTGTACTTCCCCTTGGGTAAGTTGCAGTAGCACTTGGCCTTTAGGATTTAGAAATGGGAAATTCCCCATAGAATTAAAAATTAATCTAATAGGGTCAGTGAGGGATAAAGACAGAACAGCAAGCAAAGGTTTAAAAAAGGTCAGTTTTGTAGCCACAGCTGCACTTTTTTGAAGTTATGGTCACATGGCTGAGTCAACATAATGCTTTCCCATGGTAGCAGAGAAATCTGAGGGCCCTCTCTTTCTCCATCAGGATTTATTTGTGCCTCTCTGTCCCTCTCTCCTTTTCCCTGGATATCTCATCTTGGTGTTTGGTTTGTGTATGTCACTCTAGCTGCTGAAGTTTGTTCCTGAAAAGAGCGACACTGACTTGTTGGAGGAGCATAAACATGAAATTGAGCGCATGGCCCGGGCGGATCGTTTCCTCTTTGAAATGAGCAGGTCTGTTTGATACATTATGGGAAAGTGCACTGAGGACTTCTTGGAAGTAGCTGTAATTGTTGTTGAAAATGGATCATCTGGCACTGAGGAGGAATGTGCAAGAGATTGTGGGCCAGCATTATACCCTGCATTTGCCAAAAGCCCACAAATGTTACAAATGTTTCCGTTCATTACACAAACTTTTTGTTGACGATAAGCACTCTCTGTGCTGTCATTTAAGGACCAGTCCCCTGATGACAGACAGAAATCTGCCTCCTCTGCCTAAACTTATTCACATAAAAAGGAATTCAGATCCAACTATCAGATGTAGTGTAGCCAGGGGTTAGGATTTCATATAGATACCTTTCTTCCTTTCAGCTATCCCATCTCCTCATCCTCTGACCTTCTTTCTTGTTCCAATTTTGCTATACCCCCAATCAGGATTAACATCTTGTTCTGCTAATTGAGATGCAGCTGGCATCTGCTGTGACTCTCGTACTTTGAGAGTAATGAGAATTCTTCCAGCTCCTTTTCAGTTGTGATCAAACCGTGCCTTGAGGTCCTCCATTTTCATGACAAGGTTGATTATGTAGTGTTAGATGTTTGAACTACGTCCATAGTTCCATGCATAGGCCTTGTGGCACTCAACATCCAACCATTAGATTACATAGACAGCATACTGGCCCTGAGCTTCACAATACAGTTCCAGTTCAGTGTTGGCTTTCCTCTACCCTTCATGCAGGATTGACCACTATCAGCAACGGCTGCAAGCATTATTCTTTAAGAAGAAGTTTCCAGAAAGGCTGGCAGAAGCAAAACCAAAAGTGGAAGGTATGGCTAAAGCTTTTGCTCAGAGTTGGGTAGAGTGGCAGGGAACGTCAAGAGAGGCTTGTCTTCAAAGGAGGTGCTGTGGTTTAGAGCCAGTGAGTCCAAAGCATGTCATGTGCCAAGAAATGAATTCTGTCAGATGCTCTTCTTGTACCCATTGACTTAATAAAGTCAGTTTCATGATTGTTACACTGTAAATATGACCTGACAGATGTGACAGTGTGCTACCAGGCTGTGCTGAGCTGCCAAAAGCTTTCATGGCCTTTCTGTGCAGGTCAGCCTTCCTTTCTCACCCTCAAATCCTTGCACCTTCCCTCTCCATGGGGCAGTTAGAATAGATGCCTCAGAACGGTGGTATTCTGGGAATGTGCAACTTACAAGGAGGTGGGGGGGTCTACGGCTTCTGTGCCACATCCCTGGTTATTGCAGAGAAGAGATGAATGTATTCTACTCTGCATTTTCAGATGAGCTCAAGCCTTCCCCCTGTTCTTGCTGGCTATGTTTTTAGAATTTGAGGTCCAGAACAGACTTGCTCCTGGGTTCAGAGGAGCATCCGACAGGCTAGATGTAGTGCATCTTCCTTCCATTTGTCCTTGTTCTGGGCATGTGGGTGCAGGAAGGACAGTACACACAGAGACTGTGTTGCAGCATTTGCTGGGGAATAGTCAGATAGGCATTTTAGGGTACTTCAGACTATGGGCTCAGGCATGTTAAAAACAGCCACTGTTCAATAACCTGTTCATTTTTTTTTCTTTTTTCAAGCCATTCTTCTGGCATCCAAAGAACTCATCCGAAGCAAGCGTTTGAGGCAACTCCTGGAGGTAGTTCTGGCCTTTGGGAATTATATGAACAAGGGCCAAAGGGGAAGTGCTTATGGCTTCAAAGTCTCCAGCCTGAACAAAATTGCAGACACCAAATCCAGTATAGACAGGTAGGCTAGAAGGCCATAAATGAGTTAGTTACTGTGCTGCTGCATCTCTTATCATAGTAATGAAACTGGTTTTTGTTTGTTTTTAGCTCTGTAGACCATTTAAAATAATGTCTTATTTAGCATTTAAGTAGTGCTTTTCACTCTAAAAAATCCTGCAGCAATTAAGACCAGCTATTAACACAGCACTCAAATTCTGCTGTTTCTTTGGATAACGCACATCTGTTGTTGGATTGTATTTCTGCAACACTATGCAAAGTTCACAAAATGTAGTATTTCACAAATAACTGAAGTAAGTTTTGGGGGGAAGGGGATTTCTGTGGAAATTGCCTTTTATACCAAAGTTTTATGACCATGGTTTTGCAGAAAAGAAAACACAAAAAACTCTGACCACAGTTTTATGTCTCCTGTGAAACATGGCATATGTTTCTCATGCAGGACTATCGTAAACTGGCTCTCTACCTACACCAGTAATGGAACCACAAGGTATAACTCAGAGAGACTGATCCTGGTTGTATCTAGAGCAGCTAAGGAAAATAGCTGGTTTGGGGAAGGTGGAAGTTGATATTTATGGACATGGGCTGCAGGTCTTCATAGTTCTACCCCATGTTTTGCCCCACATCCTCATACTGGTTCTGGGAATTAATCCAGCTGTGACTGGGGAGAGAATACTACTTTTGGGCTCCAGCAACACTAAGTTTTTCCTTGGAGATCTCCTATACTAGTTCTTACTAACTTACACCTTCCTTGACTTGTGAGGCCTGCTGAGACCAGAGATGTGGTGGAATGACTTCAGGCTGTGACTGAATGAATAATGGCAGTAAGAAGCTGTAGGAAATTCATCCCTACCTAATAGAGTTTGAACTAAGAGAGTTCTGTTTTGACTACCACCATGTCCTTTCTGTATTCCAAGGCTAAGAATTGTGTATCTAGTGTTGAACATTTTTTTGCCTTAATGTACCTTGGCTTGATTTTCCATATGTTAAATGTCCTGTGCAGATTCTGTTCTCTCACCAGTTCCCAGCTCCCAGGCTCTAGTTTGTGTGAAGCAGTGGCCATCTGCTGTCTTGCCTGTCAGTTAACCACGTAACACCCACCTCAAGTAGCTGTTACAGCTAGCGGTTCTCTCTACATGCAAAATTCACTGATGAAAATTTATCATTTACTTTACAAATTTTTTTGAACTTTCTCCTGCATCTCTCATACCTCTCATTTCTATCTACTCCTACCTGAGCTGCCATTGCTTTTGTAGTAGTGAGCCTGGCCACTAATCATAAGTATGGCAGTTTCATTACTGTAGGAGATTTCTTTGCAACTTCCTCAGTCTTCAAGAACCTTTTCCTCTTCTTAGTTAACTCTTAGTTTTTTTCCACATTGCCTCCAGGAACAACTTATTTATCCCTTATCAGTTAATGTCACTTTAGTACTATATTAGTTGCTTATTCTCTGGAGTATCTGGGGACAAATAGTATACTGTGTTACAAATTTTTTTTTCTGTTACACCATCTACACAGATGGATGGAAGCATGCTGGTTCTTCCAGAATGAATCAAGGCACAATATATTGCTTGAGGTTTTACGCAGGATGGTTCATAAAAGACTAATTCATTTCAGTCTGTGATAGTTTTCTTTCAATAACAGAACTGCTAACTGCTGATATATTGTTTGTTTTGTTCATTCAAGCACAATTCCTACCCAAGTATTTTTCACTAATTTGACACAATCCTCCCACCATCCTTTTCCTTCTTATCACCTTATTCCTTTTCATTTCCCCCTCCCTTTTTTTTTTTTTTTTTTTTTTAGGAACATTACACTGTTGCACTACTTAATTATGATCTTTGAAAAGAATTATCCAGATATCCTAGATATTCAGTCTGAGTTGCAGCATCTTCCAGAAGCAGCAAAAGTCAAGTAAGTCCAGTGCTATTGCTTGTTCCCAGAACTGGAGTTCCCAGTGATTTCTGTTAACTTAATAATCATCAGTTTTTTTAATAATCATCAGTTTTTTTATCACTGTCTTCTAAACTCGTGGCCAGCTTTACAGCTGAAATGCCTTTGCTCACATCCTTGATGTTATTCAGAGGTACATCAACAGAGAATTTTGGTCCAAAAACATTTGTAGGTAAGTAAATTGACAGCTTTACTCAGATATGCCTATATCTACTTCATTTTTGAATCAGACACTGTAACTAGACTGGTTGTTGTTTGTAATTCACTCACCATATTCTATGGTTGTTCATTTAAGTCACGTGCTATTTTTTTCTGGATAATTGAAGGTTTGTTTCCAAGGCAGATTCGATTAGGCACAGAGGCTATAGTAAACCCTTTACAGGAAGATCATTCAAACTTTTGCACAAATCAGTCTTGCACAGAAATGTGGAAAGCATCATACTTTCTGCACAGATTTCAATGATTTTTTTTCCATTTCTGTAGGTGTTTGTGGAAAATGAATACACAAGCCATCCCCCAAAATACTAGCCTTTTTTCTTCCAAAGCACTGCTCAGAAATACCTTTGCATACTATTTGTTGGAGCCTAGCCATGATTCTTTGTATAGGGAACTATTCTAGCTAATGAAAGACAAGTAAAAAATAAATGTAGGTTTACACTTAAAGGCATTTATTAAGGCTTTAGTGGTGGTTTGGAGATGTAAACTACTACTCATCAAATACCTGGAGGTGCCTGCTGACTCACAAATGGGTACTAACTAGTTATCTGGAAATGAAAAGTCATTTTTTTCATACAAGTCCTAGAACTAAAAACTCTTGTTTGTATATGTGAGCAGAAATTCAGTACAAAACTTGTGTCTAGGGAAGCATGTATTAACAATAACAGTAGGGTTATATGCTCAGTTACAATGTAAGCTTGCAAGGACTACCATATGGTAGAAATGCAAATGGAAAAAAGCAGTGTTTGGACTGTGAGGAAAACAAAAATCACATGTAAATGTAATGCTAATGAGATTTAGTAGTTAAGTGGTCCAAGAATCATATGTAGAGATAACCTGAGACCCTAGTAATGTGTGTGCTAAAGCTGGGGTTCTTGCTTATGTGTCAGCTGATTACTGCAAGCTGGCCATGTGGCATATGCTCCTTGCTGAAGGGTCAGGCTCAGCTCACAGGGCAGATGTTCCGAGGGCAACACCTCTCTTCTTCCCAGGAAAATCCCAGTCTTCAATGTGACCACAGGCGAGCAGGGTCTGCCTCTCATACATCTCATCTCATACAAAAAAGCAGCACAGAGAATTAATAGACCCCCTTCCCCTCATTTCTAATCATCTGGCATGGCTGATGCCAGAGGCCAGATACCAGACTTGATGGGCCAGTTGTATGCGCTGCTGCACAGTTCCTGTATTCCTGTGTAACACTGCTCTTTTTGTTTTATCTGCTCTGTGTCTGTCTCCTGTGCAGCCTGGTAGAGCTGGAGAAGGAAGTCAACAACATAAAGACCGGATTGAAAGCTGTTGAAGCTGTAAGTATCTGAAGGTTTCCACAGCACCATACTTAAAATATCTCACTCAGAATCAGGGGCACTATATATTTTATGATAAGAGAAAGTAGGCTTTCTTTTTCAATTTCTTTCCATTCCATTCCAGAATGCATTAACCAAGAAAAAAACAAATAAAAGTTTTACATGTGAGGCTCCTGCTGATGAACTTAGCAGACTTAAGCCTAATGAAAAGCTTGTTTGATCTCAGCCTGGAAAGTAAAAGGACAGTTTGACAAATGGCATGGACTGCAAGAAGAAATAAAATTCTTGCTCTTTGTTACTGAGGGATGGCTGGCTGCTGAGCAAATGTTTCGCATGGCTCTTGCAGTAGTAATAAACAGGTAGTGCACGGTTATATGCAACCCTAACCTATCCTAATCACTCCTTGGAAAGGCAAAGGAAAAGATAGACTAGGTAAAGATGAGGGAGTTGAGCTGGCAAGCAAAGCAACAATGGCATTTTTTCCTGCTATTAATGAAAGTCTTTTAGGCTGGACTTAGGTTGCAGTGTTCAATTTGTACTTAGGTAGTGCAGAGCCTTCCATCTCAACAGAGAACAGTACAAATGGTGCATTGATGCAGTTGTGTGTACTGAATTATAAGAGTTAAAGATGATGGATGGGCCTAAATGCTCCTGGGAGTCACAAGTTCGTGTGTCAGCTGCGATTCCCCTACCTGGAAGCCTCCTTTAGTTAATGTGTTGGGTTTGTTCCTGGGGAAAGACTCCAGCCTTCCTGAGGCAGGAGAGCACAGAGTGGGACACCGTGTTTGGTGGCAGGAGGTAGGAAATCTCATATTTGCCTCTTGCTTATGCCATTGACATATGTGTGTGGCTTTGAACAACTCCATGCGTTTGCCTCCTCACTGTGAAATGGCAGCTACAAATAGCTACCTCTCACAAGGGCTGATGTGAGGAATGGCAAGTTAGTGTTTGCACAGCAGTTGAAAAAGATTAAAGGCTAAAGTCACTCTGTTGTCTCTGTCCCTTAATGTCTCCCATCATCTGCACAGATAAACATATTCTGACCCTAAGAGCATAATTCTCTCTTTCTGCAAGTTTAGGAACAAAATCCTATGTCCAGGTTGGTGCTGGTATCTCTTGCCTGTTGGATATATTAAGGCAAGGGTAGTGCTGAGTGACAAGGCAGAGGTCTTTGGAACTCAAGAAGGTCCCTGCTATCTTTGGCTGTTCTTTGCCCTTTCAAACAGGGTTCTATTAGCTACAATTCTCAGTGTCCCTCTGTCTTCAGGATGTTTCATCTGTCTTTTTCAACTTATGACAGTTTAATGGTAATGGAGCATTCCAGATGGGGACCATTCTGCACTGGGATGGCTGGCAAGGGGACCACTTGTTGGGAATTGCATTGGGTTGTTTCTGTGCAAGGATTACCTGTCTACAAGGAACTGACACAGGACTCTCCAGTCCTTCTCATCCACTATGAGACAGACAGTGATGACTTCATTTTCCTTTCACCTGGCCTGAGTTTGGTTTGGTTCTGGGGTTAGAGAAAGGGATCTTTGTCCTGTCAGTGGCCCCCAGGCTGTCTGGCTGTCTCCAGTAGTTCATCATGTAATTGGCCAGTGATCCTCTTGTGAAAAAACAGACTTTCCAAACCTTATTTCTGGATTGTTTGGGTAAGGGAGAACGCAGCAATGAGAAGAGATACTGCTGCATACACGGAGTGCAGTGTTTTGGGAATTAAAAGCACCTGTAAAGGGAAGGCTGACAAGGAGTTCATAACATGAAGAGAGGCCCAGTTTTGGCTGGGACAGACAATTCCCCCCATTGAAATGTGAGTACCTACTTCTGTTTTGCTTTCTGTGATTGGGTTATTTGTCCTTTTGCCTTTACAGCCAATTTTTTCTGGTCTTTCCCATACATGGGTTCCATGGGCAACCTCTCCTTCCCATTCAATCACCATCTTCCCTCCTCAGTCTTCTCCCTGCCATGGTATTTTTCATCTGGGGCTGTCAGCACCTCCCAGTCTGCTTGCTCAATTTGTGGTTTTCTGGCATGTAAAAAGCAGCACTATAGCAACAATAGAAGATCACTGTCAGGTGGAAGGGGGAGGAGGGGAAGGTGTGATTCTTGATTCCATTCCACTGTGTTCACACCACAGCCTTGGCTCCAGTGACTGACAAGTTTCTTCAAGGCCCATTAAGAATAGAAAGCTAAAAATAGTTTCACAGTCAGATGTTCTTAAAGGTACTACTAACCCTTTGTCTTCCTGGACTTGCAGCTTCTTTGTAAAAATAAGACACATTTGTTTTCAAGACATGCATGCAACTATTGCCTTTGTGTAGGATGCTCCCAGAAGGACAGCTAAGTGGTTCTTGGTCTTCTCCAAATCAGGAAGTCAATTCTGTCAGCAGAGCCCTTCTTTCACAGAGCAAGGAGATCATAACCACTGCTTGAGAAAACACTGCCATGGCTGAATCATTTCACCTTTCTAGAGAACCAGCAGCCCAGCCCACCAGGTGCAGTGCTGGCTTCTGCTGTTGTGCTGTTATGACTAGTATAGACCATTTCTAGAAGATACAGAGGAGTTTCTTATTCTCTGCCATTGCTGTCAGGTTGACTACATAGTCATGCAGGGAAGGACTGAATTTAAAATTGAAGGGCAAAGCACCTCATCTTAATTTTACTTTGAAAAACATTGCTCTCCGGTAACAGCCCCAAATGTCATACCTTTCAACAGTGAGTAAGATGACAGAACTGTTATACTCACCTGCTTGGGAAGGTG
>JAOBAS010000053.1:1706534-1717702 GCA_025311575.1 Elanoides forficatus
CCCCGAATCTTATTGCAATAGCCTCAATTTATACCTCTGTAGTTTTGTGACATCCAAGCTAATGCTTATTGGTTAGCAGGGTGCTAGCAAATGTTGCACTTGATGTCTGTCTGCTTGTTCTTCAGTGGGAGAATCAATTTTGATGTCTTTTTGCTGCCCACCTAGTGCTTTTCGGAGAACTAAAGGGAAGATCCAGAGCTAGGAACTATATAGATTATTCACACATGTACACATTTCCCTGAGTATACAGCCTTTCGAATCATCACGGGAAGAGAAGATGGAGGGAAACTCACTATTAAAAATTCCAAGTTCACTTGCTACACAATCAGAGTTCTCTATTATTTGTCATTTTGCATAGAAAAACAAAATGCAGCATTTCATGTACTTGATGCTTAAATTATAATGTTGCTTTAGAAATTCAACTTGTTGATGGCTTTCTTGGGAGCAGTTGTTGTTTGAGGATAACAAGAACCATAACTAAGACCTTCCTTCATCCCACCTTAACCTTCCCTCTCATGCTGAAAAGGCAAAACCTTTGACTTAGTGAGAAAATGGTTTCTGAGTTACAGCTCTGGATGAATGTGTGTGGCGTGGGAGCAGAGCATGCTCTGCACTGAGTGAAATAGATGGGCTTCCATGCTCCCTTCCTTCTCAGAGAGGAATCTTTGACACTTGCCTGTTTATATCTCTTACTTCTTCTCTTTCAGGAACTGGATTATCAGAAGAGACGCGTGTGGGAATTAGGGGACAGGTTCGTTCCCGTCATGAGTGATTTCATCACTGTGGCCAGTTTCAGCTTCTCAGAGTTGGAAGACCTTCTCAATGAAGCTAGAGACAAGGTAAGAATACCTTTTGAAGTGTTTGGGGTTTTACTGGCTCAGTCAAAAGCTTGAATCAAAATGGAAGCGGCAATTTCAGATGCTGGGACTGTACTGCAAAACTATAATAGGCACTGAAAATGGTCTAGGCTGAAGTTTCTTACTTTTCCTAATCTAGTCTATAGCCATTTAGAATGTATTTTAGGATTAAAAGAATGTTCAATGCTCTTGCCCCCTTCTTGCTAATCTTCCTTAATATTATCCATGTGTGGCATAGAATTGTGATGGCAATGTGCGTACCAGGATACAACACTGTGCCGTGGTGTTGAAGGGACTGCCTTTATAGCAATCTCTCAAAAAGAGACCCTTTGGTGATTAGTGATAATGACCTCATATCTTTTACCTTCTGCTTCTGACTTCATCCCACTCTGCTCATTTGGCTGGGGGCATTTGTGCTACGTTCCTTTCCTTTAAAAATGCACCTCTGGGTAGTTTGGTTGCCCTGAATACCTGATCTTTTCCACTTAGGCTTCTCTGTTACTGCTTGTATTTCATTGCAAGGATAGAAATCCCAGACGTGTGGTTTGTCCAACATTCTTGGATCCTTCTTACACAGCCAGCGCCATATGCATGTTACTCTTCAGGTACTGCTGTGATCATTTTGCCCTTTCACTGTCTGCATCTCCACTACCAGATTTGTGCAACTAAGGAGGTGCTTGTTCTTTGCTGATGATTGGAGTCTGGCACTAATCCCTCTGTCTTTCAGCTGAATGAGGAAGAATTTATATGAAAAGATCATAAGCATATGAAAATGTTTAGAGAAGAGCAAGTTCTAAAGTAAACAACATGTAACGAAAAATCTACCCTTGTTGGCTGGCATGTTAAAAGTGCTTGGCTTTATGAAGCAAATGTGTTATTTCTTTTGGATTAAATTGTTTCCACCACTGGTGTCAGTTCTTGTAGCGTTAAGGAACCTATTGCATTATTAATGAAACCTATGCTGTTGGATTGGTAGGCCTTAGATTTTGAAGGACAGGCAATTACAGGCTGAGGATCTGAACAGTAAGACTCTTCACTCATGCAGTCACTCTCCAGTAATGTCATTCTGTAATTGAAAAGCATTTTCTTGCTGCAGAGATAATGTTGGTAATATTGACTTGCAGCTGCAAACATCAGGAGCTACTGGCTGTCAGCTAGAGCTAGCTGCCCTGGCAAATGCTAGTGGGGCAGTAGTTATTGCAGCACTCAGAAGGCAAAGCTGGGCAGTCTAACACTTACTAATGTTGTAAAAGAAATTCTGTGGAGAATAACATGCCTAATTTTTTCATTGTTGTCATGTTGCTTGAGAAGATTCAAACTGCTCCCAACATAATAAAGTTCACACCATACTGGCTTTATAATCACAAAACCAATATTTTACATTCTGTGCCTCCAGTAAAGTTACTGAGAAAAGCTCTGTTTTCTGTGGTTTGGGGGCTTCTGTTTTATGACTGGGTAAATTTTTCACCTTCATTATAGTTAGGTGCACATTTCTGGAAGCGAATTCTCTCTGTCCTTGGGTTAGACTGCCCACTTTTGGTTTGGTCTTATAGATGGTGGTGGTCCTTTCTTTTAGCACACTAGGATAAAAGCCCAATGCAGATTCTTTACAAGGTCAGTCAGGGGTTAAAAACCAGCAAGTGGTACATGTCCAGCACAGGAATGCAACTTTTCTTGGTCAGGCAATTGCAGGAAAAATGCCGTTCTTTTGCTTTAACAATAACCAGAGAATCTCCCTACAGACAGATCAGTATGTCTGGAGGTTGTTGCACACTTTTTAGATATAGCCAACATAAAGCACTAGACATACAGAGATGTTTTATTTTAATGACTATAACATGCTTAGGAAATGTTTCTCTACCTTCTCCTCACACACCCTTACTATGTTTGAACACATGCCATTCCAACTTCTTCTCAACCTATGGCTTTGGTTCTTCCACTGGCAAAAAGCTGCTTTTGGACTCCTAAAAGGGAACTGTCTGCCCTTAACAATGCTGAGCTATTTCTTGTATTTGCCTTGTATTATTTTTCCCCTCTCTTCTTCCTCTTCTTCCTCTTTTTTCTTAAAAAAGAAAAAAAAAAAAAGAAAGCTGGAAATTTTCAACAAACCAGATGTGCAAAGCGCATAACATCTTCCAAACTCAATGGGTTCTCTGTGCTTCTGGAATCACAAGCTTTTTTCTTACCATGGAAACCTACTATAACTAGCCAATTAAAGGAAGAGAGGGACCAAGACATCTGATTATCCTGTTCTTTTTTTATTTTTCAAAGCAAAGCAAATTGAAAAAAAGGTAGTGGGAGAGGGAGGACTTTTAAAAATATCCTAATGATCCCAGGAAGAATTGGTCTGGTTCACAGATTTATTAATAATAATGAAGCCCTAGTTTTGGAGTTGGATATCCTTCTAAATATAGATGTGGCTAATTGATTGCCGTGAGTTAATCAGAGCCATGTTTCCTCAGCTGGGATTTAAAACAATACAAATTATCTTTTCAAACCTGGGAAGTTTTTTGGTTTTTTAAATGTCTTTAGTATTAGCAAAAGTAATTTCTTTATTCCTTTTAGTTATGGAAACAATCCATTACCAAGGTGTGGTGCTGACCTTCTCTGTACAGGATATTTTTCACAATCCCATGCAGTACTTTTTTTGGCCTTTTTGCTTAAACAGGACCATTTACAGTTAGTGGCCATGGGGACAAAGTGATATTTTAAATTTAAAGGGCCAGGCTGTCAGATACAGGCATCCATGTTTGCAGAGGAAGCCTTGTAACTGTACTCATCTTCATGCAGTAAACAGATGGCTTGTTTAAGAATCTAAATTGACAATTTAGACTGACTCTTTAAACAGGCTCCCTAGCACAGCTGGTTCTTGTTCTTTTTGTGTTTTTCTCACTTTCAATACCACTTTATAAGGGAATATATAGATTGGATCAATGGATAATGTTTTCTGCCATTTCCTGTAAACTGGAAGTTGGGGGCAGGAGAAAGTGAAATTCTACCCTGGAATCCTTCACCAGTTTTTACATGTTTGAACGGATGAAAATTTGGCTTTTTTACATCAGAAAGACCAGAATGAGGTTGAATTTTGTTTGTGAAAATTTTTCCCTGTGTTTCCAGTGGGGAAGCAGTGAAAATACCCAGGCAGAGGAACAGTGACCTCCCATAGTATGAATTTTATTTTTCTACTTGAAAAAGTTGATATTTGCCCTATATGAAGCTTTACAACATACTTAAATGTTGACAGGTATGAACTTAGATTGCTAGACTGCTTCATAACTGTTCTACTTTGTGCTTGGTTTATAACAAGCCTGTTTTTAAAATATTTTGGATCTTCCTAGAGGAACAAGTCTGCTTAGTCAAGTATTGCCATTCCTATGATGAGTATCAAACTTAAGCTTCTCTATAGAGGCACAATGGAGGCCACTGCCTGGGCAAGGCTGATGAGGTGGGTAGGAAAAGTGTTCATCCTCATGACAGCTCCTCTCCAGCTGGGTTTTTATCATCATGGAGAACGCAGTTCAGACTCTGCACATGCATTTAAAAAGCTTAGCACATATAGTAACTGTTTTGAAGAACAGCAAGGCAGTGAAAGCCAAAATCATTTAAGAAAATAGTCATTAATGGCAGAATTCTATAAAGCATGCAGAAATATTGTAGTCCAAGCACCAGTTACAGGCTGTGCACTTCGGTCATTCATTCTCGGGGAACAGTATTTTCTGTCAGCCACTGGGGCTAATTTATAAGGAATGGATCAGGATGGAGACTGAGGAAGTCAAGATGAGATATGTTACAAAGGGCATGTGCAGGCACCACAGCTTGCTGTCAGAAACAGCCACTTGGCAAATAAATTATGTAGCTGTTGCACAGTACCTTAGAACTGCAGATGCTTCAGGGCAGGTTGGCATCTAACATCTAGCATCTACAGAAATGTTTATAGTATCTGTATCTCAATTTTGGGGCTGTGAAAGTCACTGTTGAACTCATGGGAGAATCATTTAAGAACATTTAGGTGCAAGGAGAGCTGGGCCCAGCCCTGCCTGAAATTGGCTGGGCTCTTTCCATTAACTTATCTGAATCTGTCCCATAGAGAACAGACATTTATTTGAACTGCATCAGTACAGGGTTGGAGTCTTCATAACAAACTCAAGACTACTTCTCTGGGGAAGACAGTTCATGTTGCATGCCTACATGGTATAATTCATTTGTGCATTGGCTCCTCTTCCAATAGCACAGACAGCAGGAAATTTTTATCATGGCTGTTTTTCCTCCTTGTATAGCCCCATTTCTGCTGTTTCCAGAGCTCTTCTGCCACTGTTTAACATTTCATTGGCAAGCACAGCAGAGAGTGTGTAAGCTGCTGTTCCGCCTTCCCTCTCCTTGCTAAAATGGCTTTTTAAAATAAGCAACTGTCTAAATGATTTGCTTTGGCAAGAGGATGAATTCAGTGGAAAGTTTGGCAGAGGAAACAGAACTGGCACTGAGCTTGTGGACCTGTTATATCATGGAGCTTGGGGGCCCTTATGCTGTGGAAATGAATTTTTTAATGAAAAAAAGAGATATCATCCTGTATTACAGTGGAAAACCTGCTGAAACACAGTTTTCCATCTTGCTTTTGCCCATGTCATCTGACCCCAAATTACTTCAGGAATAAGCAAGTTTCAGACCTTGTTCCGTGATATTACAGCACATCATAAAATTCTGGGAAGTGTTTTGCATGCATGAGGACTTAGCTACAGATTTCACCATTGTGCATGAGAGCAGGTACTGTTTGGCAGGGAATCTCCCCATGGAGAAGTCGAGTGATTGTACAGGAAGACACAAAACCTGTGGCAGAGAGCAGAAGAGAGGGCTGGGTTCCAGAGCACCTCAGTCTGTGTCACACTGCCTCTGATGCCCTGAGCAAGGCAGGCAGTGTGGTTTTAGCCACCGTGGGGAGGTAGGAGCCTGGGCTTCATACCAGGTTTGGGGAGGCTGCCTCCAGCATCTCGCTGCCCATCATTCCAGCACTGGTGCTTTGAAAAAGCACACGTGATCACAGAACCAGCGCTACAGGGAAATAGAAGAAGTAATAAAAACTGAGGGGTCCGTTGCAGTTTAAATAGTGAAAGGACAGCATGGCTGTCTTTACAATAGTGCATGGCATTGACATAGTGCCCTACAGATGTGAACAACTGTTTTTTTGCCGTTTCCTGTATCAGATTAGTGGGGCAACACTTTCTGTTCTGTAACGAATGGAGAAAGGAAGGCTCAGAGAGAGAGCAAGAGTTCCCAAGCCACATCATAGGCAGAGTTGGCAGCAGAGGCTGGATCTCCTGACTTGCCTTCCTTTTCTCAGCCAGCTTTTTTCCAGAGGGGGTAGAGAAAGAAGGAAAATGTTTACTTCAGTGAACTGCAGATTTCTCTTTTGTAGTTATTTTAGTACATCTAGCTCACAGATTTTTGCTTTTCATTTTTCACTGCTTTACAGTGATTGTGACCTACTAAGCCATGTTACAGGGCACCAAAGACAGGCTGTTCTCAGTCTTCTCCTCACTGCTGCTTAGAGACTACAACACCTTATACTCATGAGTGTCTCTGGAAAGCTCCCAGGCTGCTGGGTCTTTCCAGCACAGCTACACTGTTCCTCCAGTGAGTGGCAGTGGGGGGAGGCAGTGGCAAAAGCCCCTCTACCGTTGTGACAAGAACTAGCTGGTGCTGGTAGTTGGGTGACAGGCCATGTGCAGAACATTTGCAGACAACACCACCTTCTAATGGAGAATTCCATGTATGTTGGATCCAAAAGCCCCAGGCAAGGATGCCCTCCTTTTCAACTCCCAGCCTCCCTAAGAGACTAGGAAACCCCTATGGGCACTCATGGGCTCAAACCAGCTCACTTCCTGTGTGCCCCCTCACTCACCTTTGCTGTGGACAGGGGAAACACAGGGAATGGAGTTGGCGCATTGCTAGGTACAACAGCCATCTCCTGTGGGCTATCCCTGGACTTCAGGCTTCACAGGAGGTGGACAAGCTTTCCTTCTAGCTGTCAGCTCTAGTCACTGCTCATAATTTGTGCCTCATTCTCAATTTTCACAGGAGTTAACCACAACTTAAGTGGGAAGAGATTCTAGGTAGAACATCTCCTGTGAGCAATGAGCTTCAGGTGCTCTATGTGCTCAAGCAGCAGTGGCAATGCCTGTGCTGAAGTCTTTCTGTCACTTCTGCTCCCCTGGCTGATTGGCACACTGGAGCAGGCAAGCCAAGAAAACATAGCACATGGAGATGCTTTATGTCCCTCTGCGGTATTCACAGCCTGCATTCTCTCTGCTGAAGAGCTGGTGCTGGTCAGTGTGGATTACTGTGAGACTGCTGCACTTTCCTAATATTCATGCAGACTGTGTGTACATTATATATGGAGAAAATACATATATACAGAGGGGAGTGGGGAGAGGGAGTAGGTGTGCATACTTCTGTATATGTGTCTTCAGAGGTTTCAGAGAAAAGGATTTAAAACAGAGAAGTAATCTATTGCTGTTTCCGTGCTCTGAAGTCCCTCTATGACTTGCTGCTGTAGTGCTTCCTTCAACTCCTGCCATGTTTGGTAGCTCAAAACAACTTGCATTTCTTCCAACACTTTTTTTTTTCTTCAGATACTTTGGGTTTCTTTGTTTGTTTCTGGCTGAGAATGCAGCCTTTTTAAAGAAAAAAGAAGCTATTTCTTCAAATTGCTTTGTGGGCCTGGCAAGGAAAGCAGAGGAGGGGAGATGCTGAATCTCTCAGACTGTGCCAGAAGGAAGCTGCTTTCCTTGGAGATTTCTTCCCCCTGCAGTTGAGTGGGAGACATTGTTTATACTTTACCTGGTACAGGGCCAGAGGGGTTTATAAGACCTGCTTCCAAACTCATTTTGTACTTGGAATTGGAGCCTGAACTGTTCTTACTGTCTTTTCTGTTCTGCATGAGCACCCACCTAAGAAAAGGGAAGCTGGGCTGTGTTAGTATGAGCTGAATACATGCACAAGAGAGTTTGAAGGCAGTCCATAGCCTGGGAGAGTCTGGGTTTGGTTTGGTAAACACTGAGGTCTGTAAGGATGCTCTCCTGCTTAGTGGTGATGTGTTAAAATGCAAGCAGGGAATGCTAGGGGAGCTGTGCATCGGGGCACCAGTGCCATCAGGAATGTGTTGCTGGTGCTGCCTATTGCGATACAGAGGTGTGAGAATGAAGGTGGTTGGACAATGATACAGCTTTTGGATGTATACACTTATACAGGACTTAGTGGACTTGTGCATACATGCAGTTGACAGACTATATGTGCATGCATTTGAGTGCATTTTGGTGAGTACAGAGGCATGCTTGTGCATGTGAGAGAGCAAAGAGAGTACAACTGCTGCAGCACTGATGTCCAAGAGCCAGGGGTTGCTGTGAATTTACCATATCCCAATCAGGACTGCCCTGTGACTGAAGTCCTGCCAATTGGCTGCCTCCACATGCATCCTGCAGCCTCAATATTTGCCTTTTAAAATAAAAGCCACTTGTGATGTATTTGCTCTCTTTTAAGTCTGCCCGGGAGCCCTGGCTGCTTTCCTTGCCTCTCTCTCATGCCATGTCTGTCCATAGTCTCCTCTCTCCCAGGCAACATCCTGACTCAGAGGACTCCAGAGTGATGGATGACATGGCAAAAGGCTCCTGAGATGACAGAATGTAACGTTATTGCAAAACCCCCCTCTAACTCCAGCCATTTAAAAAGTGGATTCGAGGGCAAGGTGGAAGGGGAAAGGATGGGCTAAAACTAATTATTAGGTAGTTAGGACTAAAACTACTTGTTTCCCCAGCAAGCTTACTGTCTTCCATGCCCCTGCTGTCCCACAGCTGCAGCTGAGATGTGGCCAGACGATCGTCCTCTGAAATTACTCCATCACCCTCAGGCACTGAACATGGTTTTTTTGTGTAAGTGGACAGCTAGTGCTTTCCAGCACTGTTGGCCCATGTTGCCCAAAGGATATCCGGGAGAGCAGATTCTTCAGGGACAGAGGCACCTGCCTTAAGGAGAGGCACTTCTGTTGCCTAGGGGGTAGTTTTTGCTCTCACCACGTGAATGCTCAGAGGTTATTGAATTACATGTGTGGTTAATCATAAGCTTTCCCTGCTGTCTTCACCAACCTGCCTGCCTAATTATTGCTCTTGTGTTTTCTGCCCCCTTGACAGTATGCCAAGGCACTGAAGCATTTTGGAGAATGCGAGGGCAAGATGCAGCCAGATGAATTTTTTGGCATCTTCGACACTTTCTTACAGTCATTTGCAGAGGCCAAGCAAGATCTGGAGAATATGAGGAAGAAAAAGGAAGAAGAGGAGCGCAGGGCACGCATGGAGGCCATGGTGAGGACCTGGGCACAGGAAGGTGTTTCCTTCCATCACCTTTTCATGTCTCAAGAGAGGAAGGTTGAGAGAGCCAATTCCAGTGCTCATGTTCTGTCACTGTCACTGTTTTATGTCCTTCTCCATGCCACCTCTCTTTGGCACCATTCTCTTCACAAATTATGACATTTTTCCTACTGGCTGTCCTGTCAGCTCTCAAGGGCATACTGTTTGGCTCTAAATTACCCTCTTTTGGATTCAGATACCAAATCTAGCCCTACTTGTTCTGCCCTGGCACTTTGCAGGATGGTGCTGCCCCTGCCTAGTGCCAGACTATCCTGCTTTTGGGCTGCAGGCTCTGTGCAAAAACTCTGGGAGCCAGATCTCCCTCAGTCCTGCCAGCTGGTCAGCTTCCACTCAGACTCCATCATCACCTGCTGTGTGCCTGTCTCCTGACAGCGTACAGTGACACAGTGAATGCCCTGGCACCTGCTGCAGCCCACACTGGCAGTATTTCTCTCTGGCCAGCCTTAATGCCCTGATTACTGGGGCCATGTCTGGCCTTGATGTGGTGAGAGAGCTTTTGTGCATCGTTGATTTTGCTGCTGGGAGATAGACATGTGTCCCTGCAGGGGTTCATGTGAACTAGCCTACACCTCTAACCTCAGCCTTTCCTGAGGCCTGAGAATGGCTCAGCAGTCCCCTGCCTCCTTCCCTCCTGCCAGCGCTTTAATCCTGGCTGCCGCCATGGCCCCTGCCTCACTGTGGGGAGTTGCTGCTTTAAATGTTTGCTGTGCCAAGAGCACTGGTTTGTGCCTTTCAGAAGAGGAGAGAGGTAAAACGCCAGGATGCCAGGAGCCTTGCTGTTGGACACAGGGATAAAATGCTCAAGTTTTCTCAGGCTCAAGTTTTCTCTCAGCCAGCCTGGAAAGTGCAGCAGCCCACTGTTAAAGCACTAGTATGGTTTTGTAGGCCTAATACACCATGAGAGAGATTGCAGTTTGCTTATGGAAAGAGTCTTCCTGCAACATGGGGCTAGTGCGCAGAGCAAGTGACCTGCTTCCTGACAGCCACATCCATCCCTTGCCATTTCCACTAATCTTGGAGCTGAGCAGCAGAGGGGGATAACTGAACTCCCTGGAGCTACCCTAGGGAGACCAAGGGCATCACATTGACAGGTGGACCTATCCAATGATTTGTAAAATCAGCAGTTCTGTTTCATTGCTCTTTGTGTTTATAACCAGTTTCTCTTTCCAGAGTCAAGGCAAATGTGCCTTCCTCTTCCCATCACTGCAACACACTGCCTCCATCCAAACATGAGCTGTTTGGTGGACAGGGTTTCTGTTGATGTTTTCATATCTCATATAATTTTAATTCTCCAGTATGTTTAGCTTGTGGCTTTCTGGGATTTTTCCTTTATTCTTTTCCTCCTTCTGCAGGACTGCAGCCTTTCTGCCTGTCAATTTAGCTAGCTATGCCCCAAGTGCAAAGCTGTTAGTGACTATACTAGTAACTGTGGTTTGTATAGACACATCCAAACTAACTTTAAACTCACTATGTTAGGTACTGTCAGCATAGTAGGTGCTGCCACATTAAGGTCACTGCAAGCCTGGTCCCAGAAGCTAGGTAATGACTTATGCCAGCATCACTTGTAGAGTGCCATTTGGCACAGCTACTTTGCTGGCACTTACTGTAAAATTTGTGCAAAACAGCAGCAGCATAGACAGATCCTATGTGTCCTCTTTGCTCCATGGTGGTAGTGCTTTGTCAGGCAAACATACAATGCTACTCATTCCTCATGTCTCCTGCTCTCTGCTTGCCTGTGCAGAAGAAGGGAAGCTGTCATGGTTTAACCCCAGCCAGAAACTAAGCACCACGCAGCCGCTCACTCACAACCCCCCCCACCCCAGCAGGATGGGGGAGGAAATCGGGAAAAGAAGTAAAACTCATGGGTTGAGATAAGAACAGTTTAATAGAACAG
>JAOBAS010000053.1:1717802-1728295 GCA_025311575.1 Elanoides forficatus
AACTGAAAACATCAGTGTTATCAACATTCTTCGCATACTGAACTCAAAACATAGCACCGTACCAGCTACTAGGAAGATAATTAACTCTATCCCAGCTGAAACCAGGACAGAAGCCCAGCATGGTCGCCTCTTGCTATTGGCACATGTGATGGACTTGTGGATAAGCTCCTGATCTTTTTTTTCCCTAATCTGTACTGACACATCTTAGCTGCTTCTTGGCAGTGTACCTAGTGATCTGGTATCTTGGTTAGCTAATCTTAAAGCTCTGTGTCTTTCTCCACAGCTAAAAGAGCAGAGGGAAAAAGAGAGGCGGCAAAAGAAAGTGAAAGCTGGAAGCATCTCTGAAGAGAGTGGGGAGTTTGATGACCTGGTGTCAGCATTAAGGTCGGGTGAAGTCTTTGACAAAGACTTGTCCAAGCTCAAGCGTAACCGTAAGCGTTCGGGGAACCAAGGCTTAGAGACAAGCCGGGAGCGGGTGGTGACAAAGCTAAATTATTAATTACAAGAGGAAGAAAAATAATCAACCAAAAGAAGGTGATGAAAAAGTGCAAAACAAGGAAGATGAATGTGTGCGATGGCGCCTGGCTGACAGCTGCCCCAAAGGATTTCTTTGGTCTGTGGCTAGAGACGTTACCTTTCCATGATCAGCTTTCCTCTCATCCCTGTTCTGTGCTCCTAATTTGAACCATTACAAAAGTGCCTCTGTGGAGCCAGCAGGGCCTGTGACTGGGCCATGCAGAGCTGACAGATTTGCTTCTGGGATTTTATTGTGTCATCAAAGGCCTCATGGTGATGACAGAAAGTACATGGGCCTTGCAGACTGCCTCAGAGCTGGAAAAAGTTAATTTTCTGTGTGCCAAAGTAAAAACTAGTCACGATCTCCATCTTGCTGATAAGCAAGACTAATTTCAGAGCAGCTCTGTAAACACCTGTCGCTTCTTCAAGATCTAGACTGGCCTTCAGGGGCTTGTCAAGATGTGGTTCTCGAGGTTTCCAGTTCCCTTCCAGAATTGGATTTTATAAGCCATTGATTAGCACCTGAAAAATGCTTTTGATCTCATGTTCTGTATAGTATTTTTGTGTGGCCTACATTGTCCAAAGCAAGTGATGCTCAGAAGGAAGTAATCAGGTTCTGGAATAAATCGAAATTCAAGAATCAGGATCAACATAAAATACATTGCAAATGTCTTTTGGATTCTGCTTTTCTAGAAGCAGTTTTCTGGAATTTGTTGATGGTTGAGCTTTGAAGCTATGAAATGCATCTTCTAGGAAAGAAACTCTGGCTCTTCTTTAGAAAACTAAGCCACTGCCAGGTTGGGATTACAAGTAGGTGACTCTCAAGCCTGTTGTCATTGCTGGAGGGTGGGAGGGAAACAGCAGAACATTTCTTACCTGTTTGTGCAAGATTTCTTAGTGCAGCCCAATGGAAATTGGGAGCTCCCTAATATCATCCACAGGTCACAAATAGCAAAAAGCAAACAGGGTCACTGGCTGCAAGAAATGAGATTTCTTTTCCACTTGATGCTAGCTGTGATTCCTGTTGGCATGAACTGGTCTTTCTGTCTAACAGGTTGACCTTCACTGCACACACTCCACTCCTACCTAGGAGAATCATGTAATTCAGTAAGATATGAATGGTGCCAAAGGAGAGCCTTGGAGTCCACAGCCTTTTCCATTTTGAAGGCATCACTTGGGATGAACCAACAGAGGGTCCTATAATGAAAACTGAGAATTTTTCCAGGACGACATTGTGCAAGCCGAGCAGGCTTTGGAGATGGGTTAACTCATAAGAAAAAAAAATAAATTTGTATTTAAGCTACATGTATGAAGCACACAGTGGAAAAGCAAAGAACCCCAAGAACAGGCCTGACTTCTGAATTCTGTGTGTCTTCATGGCTCTAGGAAAGGGATTGGATTGTGTGAGCTGTCATGGGCTTTTAAATTATTATTTTTTTAAAATCTTGTCTTCCTTTTTTATTATCTTCCCTGGAGAAGGAAAAGAGGAAAAGAAAGAAATGGTGATGGATTCTTCCTCCTAGACAGGAAGAAAAGAGAGAACATTTGAGAAGAGGGAACCACCATCTACAAACTATGCATCAATAGTCAACAGCACAAAATGTTAAGGAATTCCAGGGAAGTGAAAAAAGCTCTATTTGTCACTTTAATAATTTGTTTTGATTTTTCTTTGAATGTCACTTAATCTCAGGCTCTGCACTGAGTCTGCAGAACAGAACTTCCTCTGCCATGCACACTGCCTGATCAGTATTGCACACTACCGATATCGGAGAAGCAAACTGGGGCGGTTTTCTGAACACTACAAGAGTAAAATAATTATGTAAACTATGGAAAGAAGCAACAGAGTCAGAATTGTTAAACTCTAATGTTTAATTGTTTACTGAATTTTGAGTCTCCCACCCCAGAATTTCCCTATTTACGACATTCCAGACTGCTGTGCCTCTGTATAATACTCATCGTAAAGAGCTGGTATCTTACAAGAGCTGGGTGCATTCTCCTCCCTTACTATCCTATTCCCCTTCTGGGATTAGCTATTAACAGCAATGCCCATTGCAGCAGACACAAGCACCTTGTAGAAGAAAGACTGTATTTCATAAAGGTTTTTGAAAGTTTAAGAAAAACTCACTTTTTTAAGCATTTTTATTTTAAATTACAAAATGGATTTTTAGAAATATCTCTTGTAAATTATATTAACAAGCTCCTTGCTGCTCCCTGAAGTAGACATGCTATATCCCAGCCCTGTTTGTTTGTCTTGTTTTAAAGCATGCCATATAACCTGTGCCATGTAAGCCATATGAGAGGTGGTAATATGTGCCAAATTGGTATATAATTGATAATCCCTGAATTCCAAAGATGATGCTTTTATGGATTAGAACATTGTAGGGTTTTTTCCCCTCTTTGTTCTCCCTGGGTTTAGGACTCATCCAGAAATTCAGGTGTAGTGCCAAGGTCAGCCCTGGTGCAAGATGATGTAACTCATGGCTCTGTCCAACTTACGTCTGCTTGCTTGCTCCCTAGATACTTGTTTGATAAGGCAGACTGTCAGCATGGCACTGCTGTCAGAGAAGAAACACCTCAGGGCAAAACCCTTGAATATAAATACAGCATTCTCCCTGCCCCAGTATTTGTCAAACTAGGTTTGTGCTGTGCTTTTTGAAACTGAAGTCACTTTGCCAGGCCACAAATGTAGCAAAAGCAGAGAGAGTGATAAGCCCTCTGTCCATTTGTGTACACAGTTCAACCCCAATTTAAAGAGATTCTGTATGATAGTACGCAGTGCTCTGGCCACACTGACAAAGAAAGCTGCTGTAGTTTTGCCACCTTCTTGACTCATACACAAATAATGAGAGATTATGCAACTCCTGTAAATCAGCTGTGGGATACTTATTGGGATGGACAGAAAGCTCAGAATCATGCCCCTGATTCATTACAGCTCAACTTTCTCAGCACTCCAGTGCCCCAGACTCCTATTTTGAATCTATGATGGTGGTTGAAGATTTCGTTCAGCATGCTGGACAGTCCTCCCTGGCTCTTGACTCCATGGTGAATGTCCATAAAGAGGGTTTTGGAAACGCTCAGTTACACACTGAGGCAAGCAGTGATTTCATATAAGTGGTGACAAGTGGAGAGGCCCATTAATAGGTCTACTGTATGAGGTAAGGCTGGCCACACAGAAGATGAGGATAAAAGCTGACTCTGCTCTAGGGCCTGGTGTCATATTCTTGCTGAAGCCAACTTTGTCCTTGCTTCTCATCTCTTGGGTACTATGAGTGCATCTATGCTCTGTTCTTCATCAGCAGTTGTGGTAGACCTGCTGAGCACTGAATGAGAAAGGAAAATCTTATTTCTTGTCCTCTAGCACTAGCAGAGCCTAAGCAGGCTCTGAGGACTGAGACTGAGCAAGCAGTTGTGAAGTATAACATTGAGGCATAACCTCTTTGTCACACTGAGAGCTGAAGAAGAGCTAGGGTCTGCTGTTGTCCTTGCACCTGTGCCTAGCACCAGCATTTTAAGTGAAATCACTCTGTCTTTGGAAATAAGTAGAGGAGGAAGAGATGTGAGAAAGAAGGGTATAATTGAGGGCTTGTTCTGCTTCCAGCAGAAATGTAGTCATTGCTAACTTTATGATGAAGTTCTTCACACCTAGAAGAGGAGGTACTTTCTAACTCTCCAGACTTTGTCCCTAGAGGTCTAGTGCTCACTTACCTCTGTGTCTCTGTGTTGTTCTTAAGCAGGTTGCATTAGGATGATCTGAGAAAAGATTGAAGAACTCCCTCCCCCTCCCACTCCCTTTGGTCTGGATCACTCTTCTCAGTTGGTCATAAGTCTCTGGAAATGCTACAAGGTACAGTGACTTCAGGGCAGCAAGGCTCTTCCATGCCCGGCAGCACAGCTGTCATCTGGGCACTGGTTCCCTGTGAGAGCAGAAGTAGGACTAGTGTTCAGGGGTGAGAGACTCCCCACTAGGGAGATGACCTGTGCATCCTTCAGAAGCATTTCTGTAATGTGTTTGCAATGTCTGAGGAAGGGAAAGGAATCGCAAGGGGCCCTGGTGGGAGATTGTGTGGTAGGTGTTTCCGTAATGGTCAGCCCCACTGGCTGAATCTTTCCTCTTCTTTAGGAAAGCTCACACTCTGAGCTGGGTTGCATGGGAGAAGCTTGTGTCAGGAGTTTCCATGAGGGGAAAGGAGATCAGTTGTACAGTTGATAATGTACATGATACATGCAGTTTCATTTCTGGGTTGGTTGTTTGGGGGGTTGTTTGTTTGTTTGGGGGTTAAATGATTTAAAAAAAAAAAAAGGTTTTAGGAATCTCTAAGGGGAACCTGTAAATCTGACACCTCTATTTATTTTGCCTTATTTTAGTTTGCTATGTTTGTATGTATACACTGCATTATAGCAAAGACTATTGAGACCGTGCCAGGGCATTACACCAGCTAGACAGCTGGCTTGGCTATAGTGCAGCAAGCTGAGCTAGGCAAGGGGATCCTTGTGAGCAGTCTTAGTGTGGGAGGGGAGGGAAGAAAGAAACTTTCCTTTTGCTTTTGTCATAATCATGCTGCCCCTGGTGATCCTGGTTCTGGGAAAGCATGCATTTTAAAGCATGTGGTGAACTGATGCAGGTTGGTTATTTTAGAACACTTTCTATAAAACCTGTTTATTTCTCATCTTGAATCATGGTGAGAAGATTGAGAAGAGTTAAGCTGTTCTTAACAGCTGTTTACTCAAACTTCACCTTTCCACATAAATTCTGTCCATAATGCCAAAGAAGTTTGGATAGATGGGCAAAAGTGGTTCATGCCCTGTAACTTCTCACCAGAATTAACACACTGGTGAGACAAACTGCGACAGTCCTCCTTCCTCAGAGTTAATATTCCTTCCTATCTTCAAGGCCAAGGAAGAAGGATTTCCTCTACTTCCCCTCTCTCCTTCTGCACCCCACCTCCCCAGATTATCCAGGATAAACAAAATCTTTCTACTGGTTGGTTTTCTACCCGTGGAGCCTACAGCAATAACCAGGTGTTTGGGGCCATGGCTCCTTGGCTTCTGTACTCAACATAGGAGATTTCTGGTTGCCTACCATCCAAACAAGTAGCCTCCATTGGCCATCTTAGCTAATGTTATCAAAGGTTGAAGAGGCCCACCTGGGTAAAACAATTTAGCTAACTGAAAATATAGAATTTATATATGTGTGTGTGTATATATATATAAAAGCTATCTACTATTCTAAGTAGTAGCTTTGATGATAAGTATCCCCTGAAGGTGACCAGATTTTGCTCACTGTGCCTGCTGAGAAGGATGCCATTAGTCTAGCATGGTGTTTTGGCACCTCATTTCATGAGAAAGTCTGGATGCTTCCAAACCAGAGTCTTCTGTTACAGGTGGTAATGTAGAATAGATCCACTGTAACCAGTACAAGTTGCTCTGGGTTTACACCAGTGTAATTCAAAGCAGTATCTGGATCAAAACTCTACTTTAGGCAGTTTTGTCTGTTTACAAGATGTTCCACAGGGCTCATTGAAGGGCTTGGTCCTTTCAGCTCTCCATCACTAGGAGCTCTCACCTAAGTGATCTAGAAAAGCCTTTAAGACAAGCCATTTTCCCTGCTTCATGCTTGCCCTTAAACAGGCTCTTTAAAAACCTTTGCAGTTTTTAGGAGAATTGTAAGGGGATGTCAGGTACTTGAGCTGCTCTGTGCTCAACACCTCCCTTCCAAACCATCCCTATCTTCAGTCATTCTCCTTCCCTGCAAGCCTGCTCAGCTTGAAACTCACAGGTCACTTTGGGAGGTGCCCTTCCCTGCCAAGCTAGAAAGTACAGTGCTGCTTAGTGAAGTGGGAGGTTGTGTGCTGCTGTAATGCCTTGGTGTATCCTCATTTCTTAGTCAGTTTAAGACTATAAGTGAATTAAATGTACAAATCCTGTAGTGTCCTTTTTATCTGTATCTTTTTATAAGAATATACTGTAATACTAAAAAACAAAAGCAAAAAAAATTAAAGATATATTGCCCCCACTGCGTCTCAGTAAATTTCTTTGTAGTTGCATTTTCTGTGCGTTTTGCTGGAAAGCCTTAAAGGTGAATTGAAGTCTGGGTGCACTTTTTTTCTAAGCTCTGGATCTTTCTCTTTGGTCAAGAGCATGCAGCTCTTTTAGGTGACACAGTCACTGCAGAGCTGGTGAGAAACTTCACAGGTTGTTCTAGGGGAACAAGCAGCATGATGGAACACAAGCACATCCTCCCCACACCTTGCAATGGTAAACAGCTAATTGTGGAGCCACCATGTTGTCATATCCAAGGGTCTCTTAAAAAGACCATGAGGAAAGCACTCTTCCATTGCTGTTTTAGAACAACATAGGGAACACAGGAGTTCACTTAAAGAAAAAAAAAACAAAACAACAGGCCTGCTATCTAAGAGTTCATAATCCATGTCTGGACATTACTAGTCCAAGAGAGGAAGGGAGTACAGAACTGCAGCACTGGCTGTGAGCTCGCTTATTTAACTGAGCAACACCCTGACAGCAAGAGTGTGACTCAGAGGAGGAGGGGGCAGGAAAGGATTGCTGCAAAGGAAGGAGTTAAATAAGGCCAGCTGAAAAGAAGCCAAGAAAGCCAACATCAGGAGTGAAGCCTTCAGGGATGTGGGAGGGGAGATGGGAGAGAAGTTAGAACAGCAGGGCAAGTAGGAGTCATGCAATGGCTAGGGCTAATTTGTGGCTGAATCCAGCAACATGTGGAGGAATTCCTTGGAGCTCAGACACAGAACCTTGTTTTCATCTTGGACACAATGTGTGCAGTTGTTTCATTTCCACATGGATCTCCCTGTCTCTCTAACGGAAATAGCCTGCTGACAAAATTCATCCTTAAGCCACAACTTTTCATGTTTATCTTCAGCCCAGCAAAGAGCAATGTTTTAACCATGAGCTCCTGAGAAGCTCATGCCTAGCTTCGAGTGGGAGCCTTGCTGGCTCTGCAGCACATTCCTACAGTACACAGGTTCCCAGGGACCCCAAATAAAACCTCAGCTGTTAGTTCTGGCTCTCAGGTGGGAGGGGCCATGGAAAGGAGCAAAAGTAATCAGGGGATAATTGCTTGCACAGGCTGAGGACCATTAGACAGCAGATGGGAGTCTGAGTGCTGCGTGGGAAGGTTCTTGGTTTACATTTGTTAAAACAGCCCTCAGTTTCTCTGTTTCAATGTATTTGGTTCAGACTCTGCTAAAAGTCTGGCTATGAGGTTCTTACTTTACAGATGCAAGGGTAGAGGTGAAAGGATGTTTCTGAAATCTATGCATTGCATGAGTGGCAGAGGCAGGATGAAAATGCAGACTTCCCTGCCTTCTCTTCTTTAGCAGCTGGGTTTTAGTAGAGGAGGCCAAACCATTGTTTTTCTTCTTGTTAGAGGTGAAACCCAGTGGCATTTGAATTCTGTCTGCTTTGAAAAAATAGAGATGTCCTGCCTGAATTCTGACAGGAAGATTTTTTTTTCTTTGATATTTTCACTGGGGTTGGAGCACACAGTGAGGGGCTGGTGTTCTGCCCTGCAGGATGGGTCCAGCACAGAAGCTTCCTTCCATCTTCCCATTTGGCATCTTCCTTGTGGTCATGGACCTCCCTGTCCTTGTCATTGCTTCACAGAAGCAAGGTAAGCACCTCATGGCTTTTTCTGAGCAAAACTAGTGTTGGGGTTTAGCTGCCCTGAATGACTGGGAGCGAGGAGGAGGGTAAGGGGAGCTCTTTGCTGGGACGGGCTGAGGATCTATTATTAATTGATTTTCCCTTTCTTTAACCTTTGGCTTCTGTTTAAACATAGATTACTTTTTTTCTCTGCCGTAGCAGACATGGAGCTTTCTGGGAGAAATCTGCTTGGCCCTTTGGGAACAGATTTCTACTGCTAGGAAACAAAATAATTAAAGACTTCCCACCCCTCCCCAAAGCCCAAAACTTTCGTTTTCAACATTGTTGTGCTCAATTTTGTTTGTTAGATGTTTCTGTAGCTAATGGGCTTCTTGCTGTTTTCTCTGAGACATAGTTCCTGTTTATCTCTACTTTGGTCAGACTCTCATCAGGAGGTAGGGTCCTTTTTTTTTCTTCTAAAACCTCCCGCCCCCCCCCCAGTCTTAGCACAGATTGCTTAGGGGAGATGAGAGTGATGATGCTTGTGGAGCCATGTAACTCTGCTAAAATACTGCTTTTTATCCATTTTTGGACATCTGCTGGTCTGTACAAGCACCAGCCTGGCAGAATGAATTTTCATGTAAGATAGTGTTGTAAAGATGCATTAAGAAAGCAAAATGCCTTGTTCATATATGCTTTGATGAGGGAATGAAGCAGAGGAGGAATAAACCAGGGTAGGACATCATTTTTGGGTACCTGGTTTTAATATTTTTGTTTATTTCCTGTTAAGCTGTGTGCCTGCTGTTGTTTTTGTTTAGTTTGTTTTTAAACAAAACAAAAGTGTCTTTGAAACGAAATGCAACTACGATTCTTCCAAAGGGTTAATCTTTGCTTTTTAAGGATCAGTATTTGTCCTCCCAAAGCTGAGCTCCCCTCTTCCTTCCTATGCTTAATTAATGAGAAAGAGTTGTGTGGCTAAAAAGACCTTTCCAGCCATGATCAAAGCATAAAAAATGACACGAATGTATTGAGGAGTTCCAGCTCATTTACTGCCTCTGGGATGGATGCTGGCTGGGGGTGAGATGGGGACCTCTGGGCTGCAGGTGGGAGTGGGTGCTGCAGGCAGCTCCCAGTGCATGGGCTAAGGAAACCAGTTGTGGGATGGGAATGTTCTTGGGGTTTCCCATTATGTGTGTTTACTTGGGGCAAGGAAAGGGATGCCAGACATCCCCTAGCAGCTGGCCTGCCTAGAGGAATGGGGCACCTCAATGTCCGGTCTCATCCCCAGCCTCTGCAGTCCCTCCTCCAGGTGAGCTGTTGTCAGCTCTATGGACCAGGGCTGCCCTATGTCTCTGCAGGGCTGGAGCTTAGAAGATGCTTGGCTAAATAAGAGTCATTTGCTGGCATATGCCCTCATTTGTATGCTCCACATACTAGTCTCTTCCTAGAGATACCATGTCAGGTAGCTAGTAGTATCTGTAGACTCCCTTCTTTTTTTGCTTTTTTCTTTCTTTTTAAATGGTGGAATTTAAAATGAGCAATTAATTGTGCTGCTGCCCCTGTCCCTCCAAGCCAATGTTTCTTCCCACATGTCTTGGAGAATCTTTGTGTGAGTTGCAGGGTTTGCAGTGAGCTGGAAGATTGCCTTGAGAGAGCTGCTGTGTCTTTCCTACTGTGACAGCATTGGACCCTGGGGGTCAGAGGGATCTGAAATGCTGCGATTAATTTAATGTGGGAACCCAGGAAGCATTCTTTGCCCACCTTGTTTTAGATGTGGGGCACAGTGGTGTTGAGCCAATTCCTTGCAGTACTCATGAAAGGAGAACGTGTCTCCAATTACGTTAGCTAAAAAAATAACCAGAAAATGGGGGAAGGTGAGGGGGTGGAACAGGAAAAAAAACTTCATAATTAATTGCACAGTGCAAGATGTGAAAAAAGGCTTTTGTCTGGCTGAAATGGCTATGACCAATAGTGGTTGGATCTGTCATGTTATAGCATGACCTTTGCCATCCTCTCCCTTCATAGAGATACAATGGAAATGGCTATTCAGGGCAGTTCTACCAACTGCTAACCAAGGAAAGCACAAGAAGTTGTGCAGAAGCTGCAGGGATCTGGGGAGCAGAGCTCACATTAGCCCTGGACACCCCTCCCCATGGGGCAGACAGGGAGGCGAGTGCGTTGTGAACTACATGATGTTGCTGCCTGTCCCTGTGGAGAGGAGGGCTCCCTTCTCTCTGTGTTCCTTTTTTTTTTTAAAAGGTTTTAAAAGACTGGGGGTGGAACTGTGATTGTCAGATTTCTTGAAATAATAGGGTGCCTGAGTGACCTGGGAGATGGGGATACTCGCTACTTGTCTGTTTGTA
>JAOBAS010000053.1:1733895-1748949 GCA_025311575.1 Elanoides forficatus
GGGTGGCAGCTGGGGAGGCAGCAGGAGGGGATGGGAGGGTGCAGCTCCACGCACTGCCTTGAGACAGCAGCAATTCCAGCCTCACTGGAACTCTGCACACGGGGAGGCTTGAGTGCCAAAATGACCCTGTTAACAAAATGGGAGTTCGTTAAGGCCTTGGCAAGTGGCAGTAAATGCCAGGTCAGAGCTGCGCAGCTGAAAGCCCTTTCTCCCAGCCCTGCAGAAGCAGATGCTACAGGCCAGGTCTCTGCTTGGTGTGATGCTGCACAGCTCTGCTGATGTTGATGGAGCTTTGCCACAGTGTGCACCAGCTGGTAACTGGTCTAAGGCACTACTAGTGGAGCAGCTGTATATCTGATGGCATGTGTTATTTTCCAAGCATAATATTAACACAACAGTTGCCTGACCCTCCCGCTGTCTCCTCCTCTTCCTCCCCTGCCTCCTGTCACACTGCAGCCAAGCTGCCCTTGACATTGCAACTAGAAACTCTGCTTTTGCTGGCCTTGTGTTCTTTCAGCTGTGCACCCTGGAAGTATCATGGGTATAGAAGAGAGTGTTTCTGTTGCATTTATTTTTAAGACTAAATCCATGCAGGAACAGCTTAGTAGTACTGAGAGTTTCTGGTTTTGAGCAGGCTTTCCAGAATTTGAGGATAAGCTTTATGCCCTCTCTGTTGATGGAGCTATTGATGAAGCAATTGTCTCTGTAATACTGTTGCTAATTTGGGGTTCTGGAAGCAACCCTTAAGAAATAATGAGGTGTGAAGCTTTGCTCCATGGAACAAGTGTTGTGTGGATGGCACCTTGGAGAGCCACAGACACTAGGCAGCTTGCGTGATGGCCATGGCCATGCCACTGAAGTTGGGTTGTGCACATGAAGCCGAGCAATGCCTCGTTTGTCATGCAGCTCTGCTCAGAGCAAAGCTCAGCAGTGTCTTGGGGCACTCATCCCTTCCTGTGAACTTGCACTTTGCTCCCCAAAGGAGCAAATAGGATGAGTACAAAAATAGACATGCTGAACTGAAGGCTTTCTAAACATGGCACTGGCAGTGTGGAGGGACAGGGGAAGGTAGAGATAGCTGGATCTGTGTCTCAGCTACCACTGTTTAAGCTTGTTGTGACCAAAATTAGAATCTGCTCTTATGACAGGGTGCACTGAACTCACCCAAAGCTCTTCAGGCCCAGCCTGTGAAAAAGGATTTGGCCACTCCACCTTGTGCCTTTCTGGGGAGCGTGCCAGACATGTCAGGGGTTTGCCTTCCATTGTCACAGCTTTGCAGTGCTCCTCAGATCCACTGGTTTTGAGACCTAAATTGAGGCTTTAACCTGAAGTTCCAAAAAACTGAAAGCCTAGCCAGCCCACTGCAACCAGCAACTCCTCTGTTTTTAGGTTCCCTGAAATGCTAAGCTTCTCTTGGACCAAGGCTCTAGTAAGTGGAGGAAAGGGAACTGTGTTTCCATTTAACTCATTAGCAGTCCTGTGTCCTGGCCAAAGCACACATGATGTTACAGCCATTTTTAAGCTGTTACATGCCTGCATAACTGCTGCTGAGGCAGCCAGAAGGAGCTGCAAACTAGGGAAGGGCTAAGGAAGGGGTGGGATGAAGGGCCAGATTCTGTTCAGTCAAATCCCATGTAAAGCTGAGTAACGTCAGCAACTTAGAGGATTACTGCAGGTCACCAGGGCTTAGAATAGCTAAAAAATTCATTTCCCTTTTTGGTGTGCAGCTGCTGTTGCTTTTAGAGTCTGGTTTTCAGTCATTCCCATCAGAAGCAGAGGTTCCTTCCTAAGGTATTATTTCAAGCTTCGTCTTCCACACTCTTCTTCCCTCAGCACCTTCTGAAAGCACTGCTCTCTGACATAGATTTAATCTCTTTAAGACTACTTAGTAACCAGCTTCTGCTGGCTTCTCCTTTACATGCCGCATCCAGCTTTTTTCCAGGGCAGTCTGAGGGTAGGGCAACTAGCCTCGGGATGTGGCCATGAAGTAGACAGGCCAAAACTGCCACAAAAGAGGCAGGCTGGATGAGCAGTGAACGACAGTAAGACACAAATGGGACATTAGCTGGGGTAAGTGAGTTTCCAGCAGGCAAAAGCTATACTGCACATGCATTGTGAGGGCTGCCATGATCTGCAATATTTGCATTCATGTTGTGTTTGGCACGCAGTGTTAGAGGTGCAATTTGTGCTCTTACGGCACCCTTCAGGAGGAGGTGGTGGGCTTGGTGCTTTACACTATTTCTTTTGGTTAAATCTTCAAAAACCTGGTTCCAAATTAGGAAGCATCTCCTAGAAGAAGGATGTAAACCTTTGTGCTATCATCCCAGGATCGGCAGCATTTGCAGGCTGTACCTGGAGAGAGACCGACCCTCTGGCAGTACAGCTGCTGTCTCTGCCCTCTTGCAGAGCAACTGCACTGCACTGTGGCTGGTTACTGTGAACAGCTCAACTGACTAAACTTCCTCGGGTAGGAACAGACCTTCTTGATAGTAGAAGACGTGAGAGCTTTCCTGGAAGCTTAGATGGATCAGAAGAGAAATTTCCCTTAGACTTATTCCTGATTCAGGAGGGACAGACTTCTATACAGGCACTTTCCTGGACCTCAGTTTCAGTGCATGGCTGCTCAGACTAAGAGGGAGAGCTCTGGAGGCAGCAGTTCCTTATGCTATTCTGCAACACAAAGCAGTGCTGGTATATGCAGCCACTGACTCAGAACAGGTGTGTGGGAGAAGCTGGGATAATGATGAGAGATGATAAATTATGATGCTAAACCTACAGGATTACTCAGTTTAAGAACAGCCAGATAGAGATGAGTTTCACTCAACAAAAAAAAGAAATAGTAGATTCCTTATAGTAATAAGTTACTGTGATCCCTTGCTAATTGGTGACTACTCATTGCAACTCAAAGTCTGTCTTGTTGCTTGTCCTAACTATTCCTAGAAGCTCATGGATTAAAACATAGATGTTCCTCTGAATGATTAAAAAGGGCATTCAAAGTAATGCAAAATATATTCCATTACAACTAGTATTTATTAAAAATGCAGTGGACAAAAAAAAAAGCAAGCCTCCAAAAAGTAGTCAGTTCATCAACATATATTACACCATTGCGCACCCAGCACCAGTGAAACATACAGTGCTATCAGCTCATTTCTCTTGCAAAATGTTCTGTTGACTCATGCTTCGTTCATTATCTATAAATGTGCGTTAATTATTTTGAGACTTAATAATGTAACATGAGCATAAAATGGCACCAGTCTGTTTGCCCAAAACTTCGAGCCACTCTCAACCCAAGAAAGTAGTGAAATGTGCGTAAGTAGCAAGATGTGCATGGTAGTTATGCATGTGCTCTGTAGTCCTTTGAGTGAGCCTTACAGCATGACAGCAAACTTCTCAGAAGCTAAAGAATCGTATGCCCCAAAACATCACTTTATTGTTACTGTCTAGTTTCCTCTTAGTTTTCAGAACTAGCTAGAGGCTGGGTGAGGGCAGGTTGTGTTGTGCGAGGTAGGGGGAGTTAAGTGCTTGTGTAAATCAGTTAACTTAGCAGGTTACACATGTGCTTACATTTCCTGACAATTTGTTTCCATGCTGAGCTAGGGAAACTTTTGCGCTATGGATGCAGCAGCTCCACAGATGAACATGGTCTCTTGTATTTGCAGGGTTGGGGGGGGATTGTTGGTGCTCAGTATAACAGTGCTAGGTACACTCTTGGGAAGGAGCAGGAGTGCCCTTACTATTAACTTACAGACAGATCAGTGATATCAAGGGAATGAGGACTAGAACACTGAATGTAGGGATACAAATGTTTATGGAGTTTGGGCACCAAGCTTTCCCGACTCCTTCCTCCTTTCAGCTGCAGCTGCTAGGTGTGTCATTGTATGTGCTTCATCTCACAGTGCCAATGAATAAAGAAACAAATTCACGTGCAATGGAAAAAGTGCCTTCTATGGTAGCTAGTGTATGAGACTTGTAAAGGATTTGTAGTAAAATCTATTGCCTCCTCATCTTTGGCCTGTGCTTACTTTAAGTGAGCAGGATGTGCGTGAGTGTGGTGTGTACTTTACTGATGCTCACAATAATTTAACCTTATTTCATGAGAAGCAGCTACTTGCAAAGCTTAAGATGCTTTTTTCAGTAGCCTCTTTGACATAATATTAGAGCTGTCTTCAACTCTCTGTGCGTATGGAGAGGGAGCACCCTGAATCATATGCAACTTCACATTAGCCATAAGCAGTAGAAAACAAGTAAACCAACATTGAAAACACCCTGTTTAGAGCATTTAAATTAACATTTGAAAAGCATCCATCAATATTAACAATGTTGAGTAATGTCTTATCTAGGATAGTCAATTATCAAAGCTATTTAATGCTGTGTGACAGTGGCCACTGGAACACTTAAGTGGTCTGAGGCCAGGTTTCATGAAAGCAAATTAGAGAAACATGCAGGAAAACACTCTGGCTGATGCAACACCAACTACCTTACTCTTCCAAGTGGCTACTAGTCTTAAAGTGTGTTTTATCTGTCAGGACTATGCAGGTTGCTGGTTACTAGGAACTGCACTGTAGAACTAAAAAATTGGGAGTCTTCTGGGGCTTGGTGTGACATTTCTAAAGTCAGAGAGATGACACCTGTTTCTGTGCATGACATAATTAAGCCCTTAAGCATGCAGACACAGGGCCTCAATCTATTTGAGTGCTAAGGTCAAAATGCTGGAACATGCTTATAACATTGTAAAAGATGTCTTTCAGATCAGCAAAATAATTCTTCCAAACCCAGAAATCTTCTGTTTCTACATCATGTTTTGCAGAGAACTGGTCAGCTGCCATCTTTTTTTTTTTTTTTTTCCTTCTGAAACCGAGATGTGTATATTTCCCACTTGCAGGCAAGGGAAGCAGTAGCAATGCAAAGGGACGGGAGCTGCCCCTGTGACCCTGACTGTTCGACAGTTATAATCTCTGCTGTACGGTAAGGTTCCCAAGATCTGTTCTTCTCACTGTCACCTTCTAAATTCAACTAAGGAGGTTAGGGGACAGATGGACAAACACAATTCTGAAATCTTAATCCTTGACTTAAAAATAATGGCCAAATAATAGCACTTTCAGCACTTGCTTCATTTCCAGAGCTCACAGTTGCATGGTGTGATGGATGACAGCAGTTGTGAATATTTCACAGCAAGAAGGAAAAAAACCAAACAAACCCAACACCTCTGTGGTATACCTAGGAATCTTTGCTCAAGCTCATGGTGAGGACATTGAAAGGAAGGTACTGGCAGAGTGGAGAAGTCTGTCCTCTAAAAAACACACATGGTTATCAACAGGGATAAGTGGCTCCACTGTTCACCCAGCAGTAAGCTGACACAGTAAGGCAAAACTGGAGTTGTAGCATTGTTGGATGGTATACCTGCTGAGGTTTCCAAGCCTACTAGCTGAGCAAAAGTAGTTCTAAAAGAGGCTGCACATGAACAGTGGTCACCTGGAGGGCTGGAGGTGTCTGGATATGATCTAGACCCTTGAGAAGTCTCCCCTCTGCCCACCTGTCTTACTAAGCAACTTCACCTCTTTGATCACAATTTCATGAGTAACTGCTTTGCACATGTCGTACACAGTCAGGGCAGCCAGGCTGGCAGCTGTTAGAGCTTCCATCTCCACACCTGTCCTCCCCCAGGTCTGACAGGAGCTTCGAATCACCACTGCATATCTGGCCTCATCCAGGCTCAGAGACACCTCAACATGGTTGAGGGGGATGTTGTGACACAACGGGATCAACTGGCTGGTCAGCTTGGCTGCCTGAATTCCTGCAATCTGGGCTACTGCCAGCACATCCCCTTTCTTCACCTGGTTCTGCCTCACCATCCCAAATGCCTTCTGACCCAGGCAGACCACAGCACCAGCAACAGCACTTCTTCTTGAATCTGGCTTCCCTCCAACATCAACCATTGTGGCCTGTCCTTCATCATCAGTATGAGTCAAGCTGTGAGAGGCACGAGGTACCTTGGTGCAAGATACCAAATCCCTGGTACAGAATTCAGATCCTGGACTTGCCTCTTTGGACTGATAGTCCACAGAAACTTGGCCAACAGACGAAGCCTCAAGGCACTTTGTGTCAAATGTGGAGTGTGGGTCCTTCTGGAAGACACAGCAGCCTCTGAGCTGGGTTTGTAGAATTCCTGTCTTTATGTGCCACTGTTGCTCTGGGCGAGATCCTGGTAGGAAAGGTTGTCCTGTAAGCTTATTTTTCATAAATGCTTTTCCCATTTGTTTGGGTAAACTTGTTCTCAAAGTCAGCCAATGGCTAAATGTGTGGCCCCACTGTTTTGAATTTGGGGGATGCTGCAGGGCATCTTGGCATAGTGGGAATGACATCGATGCAGGCTCTAGGGAAAAAAAACCAACAACATGAGAATACATATTACTAACTGGAAAGCTAAGCTAAGTCTGCAGTAGCTGAGAACCCTGTCACAGCACTGCTTGGGACTTCCTGTATTGCAAAAACCTCGATAAGCCTGCAAACATCCACTTTTGTCCTCAAGCTCTTTCTCTTCTCTCTCATCAGTTCCCTGCATTTGCTGGTTTGTTATTATGAATCCCAAGACTCAAAACACTTATTTCAAGGTCCCTGACAAGAAGAAACAACTTGCTTTCAAAGTATCCACACTTACTGAGAAACAGCAGCCAAGAAAGCTTATAGGAACATCAGTTCTGAAGAAAAGCAAGTCACAGCATCCATTTGAGATTGTCCCAGCACTAGTTTTCTTTTGAAAGACTGGCCAGGGTTAACAGGAAATTCTTGCACTCAGATTCTCAACTCAGCCTTTCCAAGCACCTTCCTCCTAGCACAGGCAGCTGCACTTCCTTTCATCTCCTTCTTCAGGGAAGTCAGCACTTGAGGACAGCGGGGACCAGAAGCACTGCAACTGCACTGTCTACAAGCTCAGAGGGTGGCTCTGTGATGGGAACCTCACTTATTACTACCAGCTCTTACCACGTTAATGACAGCTGAAGTTTAAGCACTGGAAAAACCACACTCCTCTCATTGACAGATTTTAAATCTACTCAGAAGTATGTTCCAAGTTGAGCTGGCAGGGGTCCCAGATGGCAGAGAGGTAGTAAGCCCTCCTGCCCCTTTTCACCATTTAATCCCTTGGTTTTGGCATTTGCTCTGGACTAAATGCCAAGTGTCAAGACAGAAGGAGACTTTTTCACATAAAAGAAGTGATTTGTTTTGTAAGTAAGGAGAAAGCAGTATAGCGGTAAGTGGCTAAGCCCTAATCAATAGCCTCATTGATAAGCATGTTTCTGTTTTTCTGGAGCTCCTGCTCTCTTTGCTCTGAGAAACTTGGAATTAGGTTTTGCTCAATAACCTCCTTTGGCAGCTCCCTTACTCCTGAGTTTTCAGACTGCCCGCAGGTGAATCAAAGCAGCTTCCTGGCCCCTCTGCACCTTGCTGAGCTACCTCTGCTGGCCTGACCTACAGGTACTACCTTGGACTGCCCACATGACAACAACAGCTACAGTGTGGACAACCCATTGGTTGTGGCCCCCACCCTATTTTTTTTAGAAACAAACCAACCAATCTCTTCCTTATTAGTCCCAGCCTCTGCTACAACAAAACCAATGCACCTAACCCCTTTTTCACCTAGAGTATCCTCCAAACATTGATCTGAAAGTGCCCATTACTGAAGCTTAAATCAACCATAGATTTAATGGTTTGGTTTTTTGTTTTTTTTTTTTTTTTTTAATCAATTCAATAATCTAAATTCAGGCAAAGGCCCTTTTTGATCTACAGCTGATGGCCTATCTGCTAAAATTAAGATTCCTACAAGTTTAATGTGTTTACCATCAGAGGAATGGGATTAAATGAACATAAATGTTTTGAGTGCAACAGTGCTCTGCTTTAGAAGAGCGGAGAAAATTGTGCTTAATCTTCCTTTCTTTATACAGCAGGGCCTAACCTGAATATTCTTTTTAAAATCCAAGAACTCAAAGTACTCTGTTCTTCTGGATTCCTTGATTAGTTTTAAAGCTGAACCTAAACCCCTGGCAAGGTGTCTTGTCTTCAGGAGAAGCTGGACTGCAAAGGCAGACAAGTACTTCTGCAGGGTAAACCCACATGGGTAGGAGCAGGGAAGAGAAGTACTGTTTGCTCAAGTAGAGTGGTAAGTAAAAAGACAGCAACACAGTAATGCATGCAAAACATCTTTGCTTTTCCTAACGACCTACATTTTCTTCAAGTTGTACCTAGTCATCTCTATATTCACCCAAATTGCTCACATACCTAAAAAGAAAAAAAGATAATGGTTTTCTACAGCACTATATATAGCACAACTGAAAACATCTGACAAACTGCATCTCCTTATATTCTATTACTGCACCTGAAGTTTAACTGTGTTAGCTTCCAACTAGCACAGTCTCAGGGTGGGGTGGGGGGAAATAAGCCAGGAGATACTTAAATTAAGGAGGAAGTTCCCATAACTGAAGTGAACCCATAAGAAGAACCACCTGCCAAAAGGAATATTTTTATTAGGGGAAATAGGCTACAAACCATATAGCAAAGGATCAGACAACAGCAGTGCAGGGAAGAAGCCAGGTTTGGCTTACTGGGACTAGCAAAACCAATTAGTGATTTCCACAGCATTCTTTAAGTTTCATTAAATTAATTCCATACACACACCCCCCTACTGACTGCTTGCATGCCAGCATTATTTGAAGTTTGTGAGTAATTCAAAACACAATTAGGAGATCTCCTAATGATTCCCCATGTCTCACAGTGGGATATTCTCCACTCATCTCCAGTCTCTCCACTGATGTGGTGACTGCCAGCAGTTAGTCTCAAAGGGACATGGAACAGCTGGGTGAGGACCTGGATGGGCTGCCTCTGTATGTATGTCAGACAATGTTAAAGCACTTTACAAGAGGAAATTGGATGGATCTGGTCTGTAGACATCCAAACATTGCTATGAATGCTAACTTTGGAGTGTGGGGTTCTTTCAAAAGGCATCTTGAAAAATTATCTGTCAAGAGTTTAATATAGTATTTTTCATCTTAAAAAAAAAAAACAACAAAAAACCAAACCCAAACCAGAAAATTTTTCCTCATGCAGCAAGTCAATACACACTTTAAACAAAGGGTCCTCTTTCCCCTTTTCCTGGAACACAATGCAGCAGTGGTCAAATACAAAACAGCAAAAGCAAACCGAGAGAGACAATCTTGTGCCACTGAATCCATTGACTTTAAAACTCAACATGGAAAATTATGGCCCTTTAAAGAGGGGCATCAAGTGAAAAATATTCCTCATGAAAACCTATGTTAAAAAAGAGCTCTGTAGATCCTATTTCCTAATAAATGCAACAGAAGTACAAGCACTAGGGTCTTGGTTTAAAAAAAAAGAACAGTTATTATATCACCTGTAGCAAAGACCGGCAAATTAATGCATGTTACCCTCCCCTCCCCAAGAGTACCTGTTTTCAGAGCTGTGTTTTAAACTGCACAGCAGCTAACTTGCTCCAGAGCATCCAATGGGGGGATGAGAGTTTGGATTTGAAAAGTAACGTTCATCTCTTCCACCCTTGCTGCATTTTTTTCCTCCCCGTGTTGATAAGAAACAACAGAACAACTTCCACTTAATCTCACAATGCTAACTCTTGCAAACATTTTTTAAGTCTAAGGAAGAAAAAAAGTAGATGATAGCTATCTTAAAAAACAGGCATGGAGGAGGTAAAAAAACACACTGAAGGAGATGATGTAAAAAATCAGTAAGAGAATCCCAGCAATGCCATATCGCTCATGAACAGAGCTTAAAGCAGAAGGGAGAGTTAGTAAACATATTCAATAGACACAAGGAGAAGAAAGGCTCTTGGTCCATAGGGCTGGTCAGATATCACCATTTTTCATTGTTATGTTCTGAGGCTTTGTAGCAATAAGAGGACACTTCAAAAGAATAAAGCCCCAAGGTTCAGATTCTGAAGTAAAGAAGTAGTGAGGTAGGAAAACTTGCATTTCTGTCAGGTTACTGACTTTATATATTAGAAGGGAAGTTGAGTTTCTTAATCCAGGGATAAAAGTCCATTCTGCATCCTTTATGTTTATATGGCAATCTGGTCAATTTCATAAAACTCACCCCAAACTGCCTTATAAGTTACTATACTATTCTTGTTAAGTACAAAGGAAGCAGACAGGAAATAAGATAATAAAGCTTGTGATCCCTTTGGAAAATTAATGAACTTTCAAAATTAGAGAAAACAAACAGTGCTATCAATCAGAAGACTGGATAAGCCTTGGTAGGGACATTAAACCTTTCTTCCTCTTCCACTTCAGCATGTTAACCACAACTGCCTTTTAAGAAACCCATTTCTTTGCCTAAACCTAAGCCAGAACCAAACACAATTTAGATTTAAAAGCCCAATCCACTCTGCTCCCCCAAAGACAAAAACCAAACAAAATCATTGTATGTTTATTACGTACTGATTTGTCACCCACCAATCAGGATCATTGGCCGGTTTTTCATCTGGGAAATGTTAAACATGCCTAGAAATAAAATAAGGAACACATAAAAATCCTAGCTTTTTAGGTTTTAAGTCATGCATCTGGTTTATATATTTTATATAGTTTTCTGCTCTTCACAGTGCAACCTGCATACTAGGAAAACCAAAGCTCAATAAAGACCAAGGGAGCTGGAGGACGGGGAATCCAACATGGTATTATTTAAAACCATAGCTGCCACAGTCTCCAAGCATCCAGCTGCTATTGGTCTATCACACTGTAGAACCCTTTCTCAGAAAGCTTTCCATAATCTGAATTATGGTCTACCTACTACAGAACTCAAACAACTTGCGACTATCTTGTTTCTTAACAATAGCATTTAACTGTATTAGTTCTATGGATAAGCTGTTAACGGTGTTCCAGTTCAAAGCAGTCCAGTCACAGAAAGTCCCAAGGGCAACACTGGGATTAACTCAAATTGGAAGAAGACAGACAATGTCAGGTAAATGCTGCTGATGCAAAATGCCTTTACTAGGGGGAAAAACACTCTTCTCCCCACCCCCATCCCCCTACCACCCTGCCACTTTCCCAAATCAGAAATTCAGAAGTGAATGGTTTAAAAAAAAACAAAAACAAAAAACCAAAAAAAGGCAATCAATCCCTCCACAATCCCACGACCCCTTCCCTTATGTTTACAAGGCACTATTTTATCTGGGTCAGACCAATGTACTTTGCAAGTTAGTCTACACTCAGATTTAAAAGCTTCCTTTAAATTTGTTAGTAATCTGGAAGAATCTGCAAGAGAACAAAAGGGCCAAAGTATATTTTTAGTGTAAAGGGGACTATTCCATGATCATAAAGCCAGTTCATATACGAGGTCAACATTCCCAGCTGAAGCCAGATTACAAAAATATGGTTAGGTTCAGATGTGACAAATGTAGTTTATATCAATATAAATTCAGAAAAGACTGATACAGCCCGAGGATGTGACTGCATCATTATGGACCTTGTGTCATGACTTTATGTAGAGCACTAGATGAGTGGCTACAAACTTCTGCATACTCAAAAAGAGATTTGTTACTTCTAGAAATGTGTTAATGCAGTAGTTGGACTGACAGCTCAATTTAGCTTTTGTACTTATTTTATAGCAAACTAATTTTAGGAAAAAAGGGATCCAGTACAACTCCATCAATTTTTGCTTAGCTTTACACTTTGCTGTTGTTATCATGAGCAGTGGTATTTGCATCTCTTTGAAGACAAAAGTCAGTCTGAAAGACTTTTAGACAGCCTGGATTCTAGCTCACATGGAATGTTAGAAGACTCAAAACTGACATCCAGATTTTGGAGTAACTGCAGGACTGGTATCTTCCCAGCTTTCTATCAGACAATACTCTTATCAGATAAGAAAACTCCTTCCTTAGTTAGTGCAGCTTCATTCAAGAAGCTTTTCCTTCTTTCTTTCTCCTTGCAAGTCAATGCATCGCACAGCACTACCAGGGCATTGTTTTCCCTAGTCACTGCTGTTATTTCTCAGGTACCATAAACATACCAGCATGCTGTTTCTTTTTTCTGCCCACTGCTGCTCCAATGATTTGAACCAACTCTTCCTCTGAGGCACCCGACCGTAGGTGATCTCTCAAGGACACTTCTGAATTCCCAAAAAGGCACACCTGCAGCCAACCCAAGGAAACAAAAGAAGAGAAAAGAGAAAGAATAAAATAAATAGCTTTTACAAGTATTTCATACTAACCTCAGAGTAAAGAGTTTTGAAGATGCTTATGACATTGAAGAGAGAGAATGTTTATGGAGATTGTTTTCTCTATCTCTCTTCATGTACACACACAGACAGCCTGGGATGTTTATGTAACCTGAGTCCATTGGGCGTTCAGGCTGCCTCGGCCATCTGACATTAGACAGTAGCACAGCTGTTGTCAATATCAGGTGACAATGCATAAGTGGCAATTTTTAATTGAAAACTTTAATTTTCCCCCAGAAACTGCCGGTTTCAACATGGCAGGAAATGGCTCTCCCTCCCCTTTCTACTGCTCTTGAAGGAGAAGAGTGGCAAGATGTTTGGTGAAACAAGGTAGGATCCTTTGTTTCAAAAGCCAAGCCCTCACAGCTGTTTGGATCCTTTTTAAATGGGAAGCCATCTGCTTGTCACATGTTTAAGAAAAATTTGAATCAAAGATTAAAATAAATGTTTATATTTACTGGCCTTGCAACCATGTTTTACAACTGAAGTTAACTATGTTAGCAAAACAGAGAAACTAAAAAAAGGTGATGTAACATCTCCGCAACAAGCTTGAACAAGAATACATGAAGGACAGATAAACAGGAGTTAGCTGGTAATAATTATGTCTTTCCATCCTACTTTACATCCCAGCTACTTTTAAGGGAAGAATTTCAACACTATTTTTGCTGCATGAAAGCAAAGAGAATCCTGTTTCACTACCAACCTTTAGGTTCCCATCTGCTGTTATCCTCAGCCGATTGCAGGATCCACAGAAGTGCTCTGACATGGAGGTGATAAAGCTAATTTGTCCCTGGAAATGTGGCACCTTATAACTCTAAAGAAATGCAGAGGAGAAAAAAAAGAAGAGTCAAATATAGACTCCTCATTTTTAAAGCTCCACTTGCCAAAAGACCAGAAGACATTTTAACACAGATTTTCTTCAGTTCTAAGGTCACACAAGAGAAAAAAAGCAAAATCAGGTTTGTCAGGGGTTCCAGTCTATTCTGCCCTGTCCCTTGAAATTCACAAACTTGTTAAATGTTTGCTCCTGTAGTTATCAACTGACAGGTGATGCCAGTAGGCATGTTCTTAGGCAGCCATAAGCCATAGATTCATGTAAGCTAGAAATGCCCCATGTGACACTGCACACTCTAAAGCAATACTGTTATTTCACTGAACAACTGTTTCATCAGGCTTGTTAATGTGCAGTGATAGACAGACATAGACTGACAAAAGTTTAAAAACCTGTAAATGCAGGATGTAAGCCTGGCATTCTTTATATCTGACTAAGGCATCTAGTAAACACACTGTATTAAAATCATTTAGGTTGGAAAAGACCTTTAAGATCATCGAGTCCAACCATCAACCATGCCCACTAAACCATGTCCTGAAGTGCCTTGTCTATGCGCTTTTTTAATACCTCCAGGGATGGTGACTCAACCACTTCCCTGGGCAGCCTGTTCCAATGCCTGACAACCCTTTCAGTAAAGAAATTTTTCCTAATATCCAATCGAAACCTCCCCTGCCGCAACTAGAGGCCATCTCCTCTTGTCTTATCACCAGCCACCTGACAGAAGAGACCAGCACCCACCTCACTACAATCCCTTTTCCGGTAGTTGTAGAGAGCGATAAGGTCTCCCCTCAGCCTCCTTTTCTCCAGACTAAACAACCCCAGTTCCCACAGCTGCTCCAGCAACTGCTCTGGACATGCTCCAGCAACTCAATGTCTTTCCTGTAGTGAGGGGCCCAAAACTGAACGCAGTACTCAAGGTGCGGCCTCACCAGTGCTGAATACAGGGGGATGACCACTTCCCTACTCCAAATTCTAAAGATTCCAATTCTAAAGATAAAGAGTATGACCAGTTTTTAATAAGAGTCAAACCACATGCAGGCAGCTGGTCCAAAATCCCAGAGTTACTACACTGAGCAATTTTTACTTTCCTTGTCAAATATAAACGCTGAACTTGGGAGAATTTGGGGATTTAGGACAGAGAAAGAATGGGGGCACATTTCACATGTTCTTTGTCTAACCCCACCTTGGCTGTGCTGGAAGTTTCACAGGGCAATTTCTCCAGTTCAGGCCATTGCTGTTTAATTGTATCAAGCATTTCTTTGTAGCTCACCATCTTCTTGAAGTTCCATTTATTGCCTAGAATTAACAAAACCAGCATAACTTTAGACCATGTATTTTATTTTTTTAATTAGCAGAGAACCACCTTTACATTCTCGACAAATCTCAGTTTCCCCTGTACATGTCCCAGCCCCAACTAATCCTGCTACTAATCCTACTCCAGCTTATCCAGGGAAGACAGATAAGCTGCAAAAGATACAAGACAAAACTTAAGGCAGTCCTTAATTCCCCAAAAAAGCTCACCAAAACTTCCAAAGACAAGCCCACAGGGTGAATAACCCACAATCAGATTCACCTCTGTCCAAGGCACACTCCATGCCATGAAGAATCTCAAAACAAGACTGCCTACCATCAAAGGGCATGTATTCTATGAACCGCACATCAAGGGGCAGATCCTTTGTTAAATCCACAAAGCCCAGCAGTTCATCCTCATTGAAGCCTCGCATCACCACACAGTTTACCTGCAGGAAAAGCAGACACCTGAAATTAGTGAGCAGCGTATGACTTTCTTCCTACTTACACAAGGTTTCATAGTACTTGCAGAAGGCAATGTAGATAGAAAGAACACTTTTTTTGAAAGAAAAGATGATGAGAGAAGTTGGCAGGATTGCAATGGTATAGATGATAATTTCTGCCAAACTTGCCTGTAAGTTTTTGCATCCAACCTAACTAAAGTTGTTAAAGTTGCCTTGCTAAATGGGAAACTAATA
>JAOBAS010000053.1:1763646-1776118 GCA_025311575.1 Elanoides forficatus
TCCCCCCCACCCCCCGTGCTCCGCTCTCTCCAGCCACTCTGTTAATAAGGTCCTTATTATGTCCTAATTGCTCGTATCTTTTTTTTGTTACATTCCTCGTTAGTTTGATTTAATGGAGCTGCCGAGTAACTTGGTCATCTCTGAATTGCCATCGATTTACTCTCTTTTCTTATTTACTTATGGGCTTATCTCCTCTGCCACCCCTTCTTCCCATGAGTACAAGAAGACTGTCCCTGCCACAAGCTCACCCAAGGCCTCTTGCTGCCCCTCCAAGTGCCACAGGATCTTATAGAATTGTAGAATCACAGAATCATTTAGGTTGGAAAGGACCTACAAAATCATCGACTCCAACCGTCATCCATGCCCACTAGACCATGGCACAGAGTACCTAGTCTATACGATGGGGATGCTCAAAGCCTTTGCTTTGGGGATGCTCAAAGCCACTGCTCAGGGCGAGGGGAATAAAACACTCATGGAAGACCCCAACACAAAGCCTTGCTGCTGTCCCAGGAAAGTCTCAAAGCTGGGTTTGCTCTGGCCGTGCTGGGAAGGGGGCAGTGCTGCAGCTACCATGTGCACACCTGGAACCCCCGTGTCCCTGCGTTGCACACTCACGAGTGCACACGTGTTCAGGGGCACACGTCATGGTGGGACACATGTCAACGCTGTGTGCCTTCCCGCACTCACACAAGCCCAGAGCAGAGCACACGCAGCACAGGAGCCTCGTGGTGTCGGTGCCCGGTGGCACACGGGTGTGCGCTTGTGTCAGCCCTGAGCTGTCACTCACGTGTGCCCGCACTCGCCCAACTCTGCGCCGGGGTTTTTGGAAAGTTCTCGTGTTTGCAAACTGCTGCTTTTGTTGGATTTTCTCCTTTTATTGCCATGGAAACTGTAATTAATCTGCACTGGCTCCTTAGCCAGAGTCACCTTCTCTGGCAGCACAGCCGGTGCCACCCTGGCCTGGCCGGGGGCTCGATGGTGTGCGGGGCCGAGTGCCCCCCAGGCAGGGACATGCCTGTCCTGCTGGCACTGCCTGCTGCTGCCCCTCTCGCCTGGCTGATCTGTCTGTCCGGGAGTCTGTTTATCCAACTCCCTCCTCTCCATCCATCTGGCTCCCCATATGGGAAACAAACAGTAAATTGGCCCAAGTTCTTACCATAGGGGGGAAAAAAAAAACCCCTCTCCGTGGCTGGGCTGTGCGGGGCCAGGGGCGGTCGATGCTTCCCAAGCCAGTGGGTATTTGCTGGGCGATGCTGTTATCCCCATCCCTGCAACCTCCCTTGCTGCGTGCTCAGCACCCATCAGATCCTGCCCCCCGCACCATCGTTTGGCTGCAAGGGACCAAATTGCCCCAACTTTCCTCCAGCCTTGCGGGAGGGAGCAAACCCTCCCGTACCAGAGGCCTCCGCCTCAGTGCCTGTCCCCATCCCGTTCTCCGCCTGCTCCTCTCCAGGGCCGTAAGCTGGGAAATCTCTCTCTGCTGCCATGTGCTAATTACCCTGACCTTTGCTTAAGCGGGGATCTTTTAGTGGCAGGCGAGGTATCAGCCGTGTCATTTACTATGCAAATTGAGACCATCAATTACATCCAGAAGGTCCCGCAATGTTTAATTTTCTCTCCTATCTCTCTTTTTATTGGCATCTGCAAAAATGCAGGAGCAGGAGGGTCCTGGCTTTTTGGAGCTGGAAGCTGGGAGCCCAGCAGCCGTGTGTGGGGACTCTTCCAATTGCCAACTTCCCCTTGTCTCTTTTAATTTTAATTAGCTGCTTTTGCAATCGCCCTGTAGAAAGCTGGGCTGGGAGCTCAGTTGGTGCCACAGGGATGGGAATAAAACCCTTTGCAGGGCCAGGCTGCTGTCTTGGGGACAAAGGGCTCATGCTGGGGCTGCAGCCCATGGCCTCCTCTTCCCACAGGCTGTTTTTGCCAGTGTTTGATCATTGCACATGCAGAGCCCTTTGCAAAACCCAGTCCTGGGCTGGGGAGGAGCTGGTGCTCGGAGCTGGCTGGAAAACCCTCTCTGAGCCACTGGGATGGGACCGTGTGTCTGTCTGGGATGGGACCGTGTATCTGTTGCGGGGACAGAGTGGGATGTTGTTGTGGCTTGAGATGACAGGTACCAAGAGGAGTGGGTGGAAGGCAGAGAGGACACCCTCAGTGACCAGATCAGGCAGATAGCAAAGGTTGTATGGGGAAGAGGCCCAACTTCAGCCATCAGCAGCTGCAGCAATTTTGATTCCAGCTGTGCTAACACCAGGGCTGCTGCTAAACTTCTAAGCAGGAGCAGTCTTTCTTGGCAGCACAATCTTTCCACTAGCCTTTAAACAATCCACTACACTTCTTGATCCAAACAGCTTTGTGGTTAGATAAGAAGATCTCTAAGAACATCCCTGGCAGTGGGGGGTTAGAGAAGATAAAGGAGACACAAAGTGGCTGTTTCAAAGCCAGAAAGCATCTGTTTACCCCTGATAAAACAGCAGTACTAGTTTCAACGTAATTGCTTTTCTGCCAGAACAAAGCAATCTCTTTCAGTTTCCCTTTTGTAGCGGTGGCCACAAGAGCACAAGGATAAGGGGTGCAAGGCCACCCCTCCCTGCAGCACCAAAGGGGTCAGTGGCAACCCCTCCAAAGCCACACGCGCTGCTCACACTTACACACGTTCTTACATCTCCCTCTCCTCCAACATGCACAGGCAGAACAAGTCATCTGGTTTTTAATCTCTCCAGGGAAATGCTCCAGCCTGGGCACATCCGGGTTGTTTGTGAGCTCCGCACAGCTTTAGTTTCCCCAAGAAATCCCAATTTGGGTGCTTGGTTTGTTAGAAATGTTGGCTCTGTTGCACTTATTGTGAGAGTTTCTCAGAATACAAGCAGGGTTAAGTTGAAGAGCCCAGCTAAATATCCATACTTCATTTCTGCTTCTTCCCCAGTTAGAAAACTCACCCCTGAACAGACTAAATCTAAAGATATTTTAAATATCACCAAACTCAGAAAAAACACAACAGAAAAGTATTTTTTCTTGAAAACTTCACTGCTTTCTTGGCCTGGTTGAATTTCTGATGTTCTCCTTCCTATTATTTTGAAAAGGTGTTCACATTTGAGAGGGCAAGCACTCCCATGCTTATTAAAATTATTGGAGCCCTTCTTGTAGGAACACTCCTCTCCTGTTTCTTTCTCAATAACTCATTTTTGCACCTTTTTCAGGATCAGGCTTCCTTACCCACTCCACTTGAAGGCAGAACAGTATGAACCTCCTGTCTCCCTGTTTTAGAGTTTGCATTACAGGAAGGGGAAAGAAGCAAAAAGTTATCCTGCCTGACAGAAAGAAAGCAAGAGAGGGAGCCTTTAATGATTGTATGTAATCAATGCCAAAACTGCATACTTTCAAGGACAATAATATGCTTAAAGTAATTTCCTATTTTCAGGAAGGAGCCACCACTGGAGTGGGACATAGGAGACAACAGTTCTGTTTGTGGTCTGCCATCCACCTGTGTGGCTGTTACAGGCAAGGAAGCTAAAGTAAGAGGACTTACTGGAGGAATAATACTGCCCTTCATTAATTACTCTAAAGTGAACTGTAAAGAAACAGTATTAAAAAACCCAGGCACTTAGCAGGCAGTTGGTGTCAATATACTTAAAAATTCCTGTTGGAAATAACTAACTTGCTCTCTTGCTACAAAATAGTGGGTGTTGGGATGGGGAAAAGAAAAAAAGTTTTCCAGAGCTGCTAGAGCTTCTTTCCATCAACTTCTTGTCATGTACAGAGATGGTTTTGTCTGGGAGGGAAGAATGACTGGAGATGGAATTTTTAAGCTATTTGTTCAGTTTCTGTCCAGTTTGATGTCAGCAAGGAGGAATTAGGAGACACCCATGAGGAGTACAGTAGCATCAGCTTGAGCTCCAGTGGGAATGGATCCTGTATTACCAAAACTGCCACTGCATCCAGCACTGACTCATATTTTTATCACTTCCACAGGGAAGGCCAAATATCAGAGATGGAAACTCAGCTGCCCTCCTGGTAACTCAGGGCAAGTATGAAGCACTCTCTCAGGTAGTTGTGCAAGTAGGATTTTCTGAAGGGGAAGAATAGGGCGAGGTTGGACCTAGTCACAGCCTGTGCGAGACCTGTCAGAGCAAGGAGAAAGCAAAAGCTGCCTGCTACAGTTCCCAGGCTACAGGGACAGGGTTATTCAGTTCCCTGCAGTTGGAAAAGATGGGTGATTGTTGGCGTTTTAACCTGTTAAGGCCCAACCACATAACTTTTTCACTCAAAAGCAATGGTTATAACCCCCACGTCCCCACTCCCCTCTCTCCATAGTTGACAGGAGATACTTCTACACATTGGAGGAGTATGCACTGTCACAGAGTGTGCTTTACTCGATCTGTGAAAAAACAGTTTCACTCTCTGGGCTGTCAATCTCATGTTCTATACTGGTACTGAAAGAATTAGAGCTTAGATGACTGCACCTAGCAGCTATATTTTGACAAGCTGTCAACCCTTCAGACCCGCCAATTCACCTGTGATTTCCAGGAGAACTCGTCTAACAATGCAGCACAATTGGAAACTGTCACCAGAGGTATTAATAACCACCAGGAACACCACAAACTGACAAGATACTGGAAAGGCTCAGTTAAACACAAGGGGGAAGAGAACAGACCTCTTCTCTATTTATCAAGCTGAAGATCGAGTACTATACTTGCTCCACCCTTCCACCTTCACCTCATCCCCAGTGATATTTGTGCACTATGGAAGAGTAATGCTTGCAAACACTTCTTCAGCCCAGGCCTCGGGGACCACCACAACCTGTGTTCTTATGACACTGTTATTGCTGCTCCTGCACCCACTGGCTCTTTCAGCTCCTGCAGTCCTGTTGGGTTTGTGCATCAGTGCTGCCACCTCACTCTAGTACCTAACACTGCCACGCTAGCATCATGGACACAACTCAGCAAAAGCTATTCTGTTTCATGCCTCACCTTTAATATCTTAGTCTGTAGGGAAGCAAGCGGTCACATAGTGTCCTTGTTCAACCTGGAAATTAGACAACGACAGAGGCTGAAATGGGTCTAAGTAGGCCAAGTGCCAGAACGAGGTCTGAGCTGAGAAGTCCAAGACAAATGTTTTTCTGAGGGCTCAGCAGCTGCTGCCCAACAGTTGACCCCAAGCAGCAAGCTACAGTTCTGGTTACTGGCACAGAGAGCGCTGCTCAAAGACTTTGACTAGCTACCTGCAAAACAGAGCTCCAGGACACAGAGAGCTCTAGACATGACTGGCCAAGAATAAGGGCCATATGAGGTCTCTCTAGACAAGCTGGGCTCTCCCCTTTATCCCAGTGGTGAAGACTTCATTGAGGCCACAGAAAATTTCAGGTGGTTAAGTTTGAATTACAGGATCTACATGAACAGATGGAGGAAGCTGAAATGAAACTTTGTATCAGGATGCCAAAGACCTTTACTGGAAATGATACACCTAGAGCAGGATTAAAAAAAAAAAAAGCTTATTTCCTTTACCGTTATTCCTCCCAAGCCTCACTATTTTAAGAGTCCTCTCACCTTCCTTCTTTGTTTCAAAAAGCTGGGGGTTTTGCATGTAAAATTCCAGCTTACAATTAAAAAAAAAAAGTAGTACAAATTTCTTTTTCTATTGTACTGGGAAATACACAGTTTTGTAGTAGAAATATGTAATCCTATATGATTTTTTTTTATTCAAGAATATAATTTGGACATGTATCATCGTGTGTACAAGATGACAGGACGGCATCAGATTTTCCTTTAACTGTGAATTAGTCAAGAAATGCTTGTACACAACCAATCATATGAAACACTGCTTTCAGAGTGCCTGTCGCTACCTGGCCTTATCTAGTCTTAGAAAAAGGGATTCCAGCCTGTGCACATCTCCAAGACTGACAACTGTATCTTAAATACTAAGATACAAACAGGCTCAAACATGTGGACTAATCAGTCCAATAATAAACTGATCGAGTTCTGGGGTTTATTTGTAAACAATTTAGGATCAGCTTCCTAGGTATATCTGATTTCACCTTCAAAATTGACATAAATTTTCACAGCCTCTGATTTGCCCAGTCAGGTCTTCTAATCAGTATCATTTCACTTCTATAACTACATCAATTTTCACTGCATATTTCAGATAGAGAACATTATAAGGACTTAATGGACATTCAAAACATGAGTAAAAGCTATTGTTTCTGCTTGAGGGAGTCACTTAGAAGCATTCATAGAAAGTGTTACTACAGATAGCAAATGCAGGATACAGAATGGATAACACGTGCACAGACATTTTCCCATTGTCTCAAAAACCAGCGTGTAGGAACAGGCTAAAAAAACCCATAAGTAGAATGTAAGTTCACCACACAATACCAATACAGCAGCTGTACCGACCCTACTGTTTGTAACCTAACCTAAAGGCTTACAATGAATGGTCTTGGACACAGCCTTTCAATTGTCTCCTGAAGCTCCTGAGTTACACAGTTCTTCCTTCCACAGCTGGAAGGACCATTTTAAAAGGGGATGAAATACAGAGAGTCTAGCACTCTCTTCTTCCCTTTGCACCCCCTGCATCCAACTGAAATCTCATGAAACTAAACAGAACCCATGAACATTTTCAGATCCAACCCAAAAGATAGTCAAGCAGTATTCACAATTGTTTTGAATGTTTGAACATCCTGTTATTTGAAAGCACGTTTCATTGTCACCTATGGCTGTAACGCTAATTGCTCCTCACTACAGATGAATCCTGGGAGAGACCAAGAACAAAAAGAAGCAATGAATATATTATCACTGTATAGTTGCTAAGTTTGCACTGTCTTTGCTTTTGCATTAGCTTGCTTCTCAGGCCCTGCAGGGTATTAGCCAGTGCCCCAGCACACTTGTCACACTTACTATGCCACACACACAAATCAGTCATCCCATTCTTCCAACCACTGTGGCTTTTGTCCCCTAAAGCAGTAGGGCTTTCCGAGATGGATGTTGTAATCAAGCTCTCTCAAAAGTATTCCTGAATGTATGTTAGAACTACTCAATTTATAGAAAGTAGTTAAAAGTAATTCTGATCAGAATTTACAAAAAAGTACATGGTTTAGAAAAAACAAAAGAAACTCAGTAACCTTTCTAGATTCCTGAGGCAAGTAAGCATTCAATAAAGCAACAGACAAATCCATTTGACTTTCTGTAAATAAGTAAGTGGTCGTGAATGCATTCAATTCTGGCGACCCAAGACTGTCACTAGTAGTTTTAGCTTATTTTCCGCCTCTTTAAAGCCAGCCATGCAATTGCAAGTAACTCAATAAATCATGTCCCAGCTGGGATTAGTCTGCATGTCATGCCCTATTTCTGCTAGACAACTGCAGAACCTTTGCCTTTCTGTGCAGCTTCTTCTCCCATGTTTGGACATCAAGAGACCAAATCCATCTGGGGGACCAAAAGTTAAACTAGGAAGAGCTAGATCGGGGCAACACCTCTGTTGATTTCATGCCAGCGACAAAACAAACAGCTTCATTGTAAAACTCGTGTGACCACTGGGAGCATAACCACCAAAAGCTGCAAAACCATTTGATTTTGACCTTGGCAGATCAAACGCCATTGTGCAACCTCTTCTTTGACTGGGAAGGAACACAGAACTAGTTCAGTTCAAGAGACTGAATGTCCTACTTAGTTTCAAAGTCAGGGTGACATTTCAACAAAGTAAAGCCATAGAATTATACATTACTACATGTTTTGTTGACATCCCTTTCTCCCCCTCCCATATAGTCAAGTCATGTTCACAATACGAATTACCTATCGGTCTGGGACTGGTTGCAAAATTAAGTATGTTTATCAGAACGCACGAGGCAGAGTTTCGGTGCCGTCCATCCCAGCAGATTCCATCTGCGGTGCCCTACGCTGCTGGTAGGAGACTACGGATGGGGAACTCTCAAACCCAAGCTCCCCTCGGGAACCCCGCCAGGCGGATCCCGGGTTATCACAAGTACCCCTCCACGAACTACGTTTTCTTAATTGGAAGTGCAAGGCACCGGCCCCGGACCCAAAACCCCAAGCACGACCTCCGGCGGCCGCACGCCTCCCAGGCGCTCCCCCGGCAGCGGCACCCGCCCGTTACCAGCCGCCGGCGCCCACTTTCGGCCCCAAACCCTCCATTTCGCCCCGCCGCGCCGCACGGGCCTCCCCTCATGGCCCTCCCCCGCCGGACCCCTCAGCGCTCCGCCTCACCTGAGCCGCGGCGGGGCGGGGGCAGGCTGCGCCGTACGAGGCAATTAATGCTCTGCCCCCCTTCCCTCCACCAAATTGTTCTCCGCTGCTGCTGTCTCCCCTTGCTCCTCCCCGTGTTCTACATCCGTATGCATGAGAGACATTAACAGACGGTTATTGATACAAACATAGTTTTTGTTGCTAAAGGCCTTCCAAAACAAATTCTCCGGCTGAATGCCAATGTATGCATGTTGGCTGGTGACAGCTGATTAGTGAAATGATTTACGGCCAAGTTAAAAAAAATGATACTGTCAAAGGCAGCAATTTGAAAAAAAGATAAGACAGCACAGCCTCAAGGCTTCCCACTGTAAAGCCACCCAACAAATCTAAACCTACACTACAAATACCTGGAACACTCAAGAAATCAATTGGTCGCAGATTAAATACGGTCTCTATTTTGACTCGCCCTGGTAATCTGCAGCTCTCCACAGGAGCAGCCCCTCGATTTATGCCTCCAGCCTCACCTGCGGCAGGGCCCGCTCCTGCCCTGCCACCCCACCAGCCTGCCTGCCATCAGAGACTTAGGCCTCCTTTTTGTTTCAAGACTATTTTCCCTCATTAATTGATTAAAAAAATCCCTCCTTCCCTCATTTCTCTGTAGCTCTTCTTCATAAAGAAAGCTTTTGCTCTGCAATAAAGTAAGAGACTTTGATCCCAGATCATCCTCTTAGGCCTTCCAGCTGAAATCAGCGAAGAAACTATGTGGAGTTATTGTTCGCACTTGCTGCACTTCTGATTCAGAAAGGGCTGATTTATTAGCTTGTCAAGGGAAGCATTGTTCAGGAAGGCAATCAAAAAGCACTTACCTAGCTAAACTAAAATTACTGCCTTTTCAGTGGCTAATTTGTATAACTCCCATGGAGGAACTTGGGAAGTGTTTGATGAGGCATAAAATGATGATTAATGAATTTATTGGCCTGCTGCTCATCAAATAGGAGTAGTATATCTTTCCTCTATTGGGCGTTGGGTCTAATGCTACATGTCTGTGTAAAGCAAGTCCAATATGATCTCCTTTTTAGCCCCCTTTTAACCCCCATGACCTGAAGAATATCTCCGTGTAACAGAGGCAACATCAGGGGACTGCAGAGACAAAGAGCCTGTTTGATAAAACGGTAAATGAGAAACGCAAGGAAAGTTGCTGCAGGGACAGATCTGCTCAGTTTTCAGCTTTCAATCACTTTGACTACTGAAGTGGGAAGAATGTAGAAACTAGATAAGGTGTGAGAAGCAAAAAGAAAATGACAAACCAATTTTAACTTTCATAAAAGATCCAGCCAAACAACTTCATTGCTACTTGAAAGAATGAATGAGTGCGGAAGTGGTGGGATTCCCAAGCGATCAGGCATGCTGCAGTCCCTCACCACCCAGCCATGCAGGGAGTGATGGGCAATGTACCCCCAAACTGGCCATATCCAGGGCTAGCTTGTAACCTAATTGGCGCTCTGATCAAATTTGATGCAACCATTTTGAGCCCATAAATTTTATGTTCTTTTTCCTCCACTGAAATAGCTTGGGGCTTTCTTCTCTGATCAGTGTTTAATGCTTGGATCACTGTTTTGGGTCTAAGGGCTTCTGAGAGAAATTACATACTTTCCCCCTTTTAAAAGCCCACACTATACTTGTGATTCAGTGCCCACCTGCATACACATGTGACTGACAAGCTATCTTATGCTCCACACACTGCTCTGCATGTGTAGATCAGAAACATTGTTGACATTCTCAAAAACTTAAATTTCCCTGAGATTTGGAGTCAGAGATCCTCCCAGGATTGAATCAATTTAGCTCTTAGCTTCCACAAACCATTCCCTGTTACCGCAGCTCTGAAGTTTGTTGAGGGATCTGCAACTGCAGATCGCACATCTCCCAGCAAAGGTGCACATGCCTTAGCTGAAGCCCGCTGCCAAAAAGGCAGCTTCTCTCATTACCTTTTGGGGCTTCGCAGAAGTACCCTCAGGCCAGTGTGTCAGCAGCCCACTGTGCTGAAGACTAAGAAGGTGCAACAAGAACATTTTGCAGAACTACCAATGTAGCGATCAACACTCGCTGAAATGATGTGATATTTCAGGCTCCGATAAAGCTCAGAGGAGCAGGAAATGGTAGTGCGCAGGTGCCTGGCAATTGCAGCAGCCTGTCTTCTCTTTCTGTGCCTTCCCTTTGTGCCTCTGCATGCAAAGCCAGAGCACGGCCCGCCCCGTGCTCCTTCAGAGGGGAGTCAAGAATTAAAAGTAGGGTCTACGAGAAGCAGAGTGAAACTCCTTCCTTTTGCTGCCTCTTTGTGTTACAGTTCAGTCTTGTGTATTTTTCCCTTTCCATGACCTGTTCTGCTCTGGGCTGAATCAGAAGATGCTTCTTTCTGAAGACCTCCATGAGCTGAATGGGAACTGTCTGAGGCTGGCCAGAATCTAACACTGACCCCATCAGACCAATGGGCCACTGTAGCTATTTTGTAGCCTAGATCTCAGCCCTGGAAGGCAGGAGAAAAGCTTTCATTAACTTTAAGGGATGTTAGCTCATATTCTCTGTGAAGGGTAAATTTGGCTGTCCCATGCTAGGTAATTGTAATTTCAAACATTCTTGTTTGCAAAATACAAGGTATAGAACATACCAAGAATCGTTAATTTTCCAGATCTGTTTAGAAATGGTTTCTGGAATGGTAGAAAGGATAAACTCCTGACCAATCTTTCATTTCCCACAGTGGAGGCTGTGGGAACAAATCGAAACAAAACTTCCCTGAGACTACACATTGGCTTCCTTGACAAAAGGAAAAAGGCACCCACCTTATGTTTACAAGATCAGAAAACATTTATTTTAATGCTACCGAACTGGTATTTTTCTGAGGCACTTTTAGCTGAAATGGTCCTCTGGAAAATAATGTTTATAAACATCCTCGAACAAATAGCACTCTCCTGACACAAGCCTACCATCAACGTACTGCTCAACAAGTTTTATCTGCAAGTCCTTGACCTGTGACTGCTTTTACAAAGGCTCTCTGTTCATTAGCAATTTCAGGTCACTTTAAGTACTTGTGTCATGAACACATAGCACAGCTGTACAATATACGTATGAAATACCAGCTGCATTAATATAGGGGCTTATTTTCCTCCACTTGGCTCCCAAAAGTAACATGATCTTACACGTTGATGAAAAAAGACATAGTTATATTTGCATAATTACAGCAATATTGTAGGTCTTTAGTGCAACAGACCTAAGAGGCTGATTTATGATTAAATATGTATGGCTAAAAGTTACCATGCTGGGTAGTGTGCATAGCATTAGACAATGACAGTTTTGGGGCATAATTGCTTTAATGTGGGCAATTAAGACTAAGTGCATGTGATTTTAGTGTCTGCCCTACATTCCTCTGAATGATTACAATGATCAATACACATGATTTGTAAGTTGCTTCCTATTGATCGAATGGTAAAATGTTTGACCTTCCTTTGAGGAAGTAATTTGCTAAATTATGACACCACGTAAAGTCTTTCTTAGTTCAGAGGTGAGGGGTAATGGTGCTCAGAACTAGAAAAAAAAAAAATCATTTTTCCCCCTTTTCCTGAAAGTAAGTCTCTGTAATGTCCCTTCCAATTTGCTGACTTCACCTGTGGAGAGAGGAGCCTGGCACACTCATCTTTGAAATTACCAGAGGAAAAAAAAAATGAATTGCAAATTCAGTCCATCTCTACAAGAATCCCTCTTCATGAACTTTATCTGTTTACACCTCTATGCTAAATCACCAGGAAACTCTTGACCACAAATCTCTGTTGTTTGCAAGTGGCTGGAGCAAAATGTGCAGCAGCAAAGTTGGGGAAACGGAGCACTCTGTGAGTGCTGTGAGCAGCTGGGACACGTGGCAGGGCTTCCTGGGCTGCCTGCCAGACTTAATTTTTCTCTGCATGCACAGTACCGAATAGCCTTCGCTATATCACATTAGCAGGTACGAAAAGAAAAACAACAAAGTGTTCATGAAAACATGTTAGCTGATGAATGGTAACTTTGTTACGGCTGAGGCACCTCCTCCGTGCTACAATTGCCATCCTAAATGTACACAGTAGCAAAGTAGATCAAAATTAATAGGTACCAATGCGCTGAGATGTGCCCTGCTCCAGGGGCTGTTTTGTGCTGCCCAGGGGAATGGTGATTATCCCTGACCCCAGCAAACCACACGTACAGGGCAGACCCACCACACTGAAAATATGTATTACCTAAGGGATTCT
>JAOBAS010000053.1:1833147-1850386 GCA_025311575.1 Elanoides forficatus
TGCCTCAACTTGAGGCCATTTCCTCTCGTCCTATCTCCAGCCACCCAACAGAAGAGACCAGCACTCACCTCACTACAGGTAGTTGTAGAGAGCTATGAGGTCTCACCTCAGCCTCCTCTTCTCTAGACTAAACAGCCCCAGCTCCCTCAGCAGCTCCTCATAAGACTTGTGCTCCAGGCCCCTCACCAGCTTTGTTGCCCTTCTCTGCTTCTCCAGATTCTTGAAACCTACTGACTTAAAGTGGGGCTATTTCTGGCCAATTCCATAGTCCTCCAACATAAAGTTATTGGGACAGATGACTGCTGTACTTTCTGGGTAATTGGCTCCCCAAGCTCCAGTGGTCACATAGCCAGGGCCACTAGTGAGGCAACTAGCCCTAGGACAGTAGCCAGGCTGAGTAATGGAAACACTGGGTTCCTTTGCACTTCATTCTGGATGGTGGCTTGCAGGGTGACCAGGACCCCATCCCAGACTCAGGCTCTGAACACTGTACTAGTAAGACTGGAAACCCTGTCCAGTAAATTCTCACTGCTGATGAAAACAAGTTTCTTGAGCATAAAAGGTGAGTAGCAATTCTGGGAGGAAGATATCCCAGGAGTTTAAAAGCCCTGGGGATCTGAGCTGTGTGGCCGTCCTTCAGGGAGCATCTGAGAAGCTAGGTGGATGAGCAAAGAACAGAAGAGGCAGAAAACTTGTGAGTTTTGTTAGCAGTCTTGTTCAAACTGGCACATTTCTGCAAAACATTTCACTTTCAATGGACAGGCATTTTTCTGACAGAGTTGATTTTTTGGAAACATTTCTGACCATTACCAGTCAAATCATCATGAAACCCCAGGAGACTCAAAAGCACAGCTTATTACTTTGTAAGAGAGTTTTACGCATCTTGCTTGAACCAGCATGACCTTTTTTACTTGAACTTGTTATGCTGCAGATCCTTTGGGTACTATTTGTGTCTCACTGTGGCTGTTCTGCCACATGCTATTTTTTACAGTACTTTGTACTAAAGCAATAGCCTGCATGTGTCTGCTTTGGGGATTTACGAACCATCTTGCAGCTGTGACCACACAGCTGTGACCACACAGCTGTGCAAAGAAGTTCATGCTTTTAACAGTTCTCCCCAGATAGAAAGCAGCTCTTCCAATGGCTGGTGCACACAGAATAAAAAGATAAGATACTGCTGAAAGCTGAGCAAGGGCCAGCAGAGGAAGTATTAAAGCAATCAGGGAGAAAGTGGAATTTTACTTTCCAAATGAAGATTGACACACTCACATTGTTGTTCACTTAAGAGAAAAAAAACTCCCAATCATTAACTCAGCCTTAGGAAAATTGGGTGACTTATGACAGGACTCAAAACTGATCTCTGGAAGAAGACAGTGTTCTTTGCTAGCCCAAAACCACACATCATACTAATGCCAAAAGGGTAAACATTCCTTTTTGAGCTTTCTGCTTTTGTTTTCACTAATAGAAGATCCATAGAGTGACCTACAGTCTAAGTTCTGTTCCCTTTCTTAGCTATTTCTGAAGTTTTATTTCCATTTTGAAGCCAAATATAAAAGTTTTTTTGCCTTTTTTTTAGGAAATAAAAGGAGAACAAGCAAGAAAAAGAGAGATCATATCTTCACGCAAGACCTCTGAAAATAGTAAATTCTCATCCTGTCTGATCCAGATCCATCACTCTGAAAATGACAAGTAGGTTTTGGCTGTGTTTTACAGAGCTCCCAAATGTGTGACTTCTCCAGCATCTTGTAGAATATGCCATATATCTTTCTTTACTTAAGGAATGGAAGCCATGCAATACCATAGTTCCTAGGTGCTCTGCTTGAGTGCAGTGTCTGGTTGGCCTCATATTTTGCTTTTTCCTCAATAAACTTCAGTAGAATTGTTCTTATTAAAAACCGAATTGCCTGCTCTGCATCTGGCAGTTAAAAATATATATGAGATACAAGGGGGACACTTTCAAATGTTAACTAGATTTAATGCTACTTTGATTCAGAAGAAGAAAGTCTGGAATTGATCTCACATCCTCAGCAGGGCGTGTTAGCTACTAGGTGACCCATCTCCGGACATTTTGACAACTCTTCTAGAGACAGACCTGAAGTTTTCTGTTTGGAACTAGAAACTTTGATACAACTTCCCTGTTTTTAAAAAGCAAACAAACAACAACCAATGACTTATGAAAGGTTTTATTTTCATTTTCATTTCTGATATGAACAAGGACACACCCAAAAATCTGAAAGATTTTCACAAATAAGAATTCTCAGCCACAGCTCTATCACAGCATAGAGATGCCACTTGATCTAAAGTACCACTCAGACCAACTTCATACAGTGAACAAATACCACCAACCATGATGAAATAGCAAGACATAGTTAGCAAGGAAGATGCTAAAAGGATAGAACTGAAAGAAATAGTCCACTCTGTTGCAATCACATTTCTGTTCCTGGATTAAAGATAGCAGATAAGAAAACAATAGTTCACCCTGGCTGCTTTTGTAACCTACATGAGATGGTTTCAGGGATCTTCACAAAATTGTATAGGTATCACTTGAAACAGTCTTCGAGAATAGGATGCACTACAATATTCACAGTATGCTAGACTAACAAACATTCAATATCACTGAATAACGCCAATTTCAGTGAAATAATTTGACATCAATGTTTCACCCATGAAATATTAAAAAAATGCACTGCTTAATCCTTTCAGTGCAATAAAATATTTTTGAAAATCTTGAAAAAAATGTGAATTCCAGGAAAATAAATTAATATCTTAAGTGAATTTGATCAGATGGTCCATTTGGATTTGCCTTCCTCTTAAAAAATAGGTAGCTGAGAAGAAGGAGTATTCCTGAAGACCCTATTAATTAAATAAACATCAATGAATTTTGGGGAGATAAAATATGATACCAAGAATGGTATTCATCCAGTACAAGAACAAAAACATAATGTGGGATAAATGCAAGGAGCGTAATGGAGCAGTAATTTTAAATGAACAACATACTCAAGAAAATAGTGATTTCCTGAAGGATAATGTACAGAGAAAGAGAAAAAATGAGTTGAAAATACATTACTGAAATCACTCAGCTACTTTAGTCTTTGAATTATTAGAAAGTTCTATTAATTTGTTTTTCAATTATCTTTTGCAATCCTGAAAATTACACATAAAGATATTCTTATCACTTTCTTTCTAGTCAAGAGTAGATTTTACTCTGCAAGTCTCTTTTGCATTTTTATTTTTTTGCCTTTTTTTTTTTTTTTTTTTTTTTTTTTTTAAATAGGAAACGGGAAACCCATGTTGAAAAGCTAGTTTTGTATTTTGGTTTGAAAATATTTATATATGGTAGTCATTTATGCATCCTTCACACCCAAGCTCCATATTCATCAAGTATCTGCTAAATTGACTACACCCCCCTGCAGATTACTTGCATACTTTACTCTGGATGCTGCTAGTTCCACTATAACATAATGAGAGCCAGAGCTAGAGTTACTAGGTCCTCTGGCAGGACTTCAGGCACTTTTGCTTCCCATAGCATGATGGATGAGTAAGACTATCAGATGGTTAATAAGGCAATTGCCATGCCTTTAAATAGTCTCTGGGAGTCGGGATCCAAAAAAGCAATCATTTCCAGGTACCTTGGGCCAGACTTCAGGAAAGATGTGAGGAGGATGAAAAGATTCTTTGTAAAGAATGCTGACATGAATGAACCTAAGCACATTTAAAGTATCACAGTGTCCTTTGTATAGTGAACATTGCTCTTTGGAAAAAATGAAAGAAAGTGCAGATATTTTCAGATGTAGGAGTATTATCTGAAAACAAGATCTTTGTTACTGGCACCTTTAGCTTCCTGAGGTCATATTCCTGTGTGCCATTCATCATATCTAATTCTAGGACCATTTCTGTGCTGCCTAGAAAAAGTGAAAAGAAATCGCTCACATCTTAATTAATATATGAAAGTGTATTGGAAAATATTATAAATGTCAGTCCTGGCTCAGATATAATAAAGGATCTACAGGTTAAAACATGGTCAGAAAATAGCATGCAAACTAAATTATCATCTGGAGAATAATGTTCCAAATCCATGCTATTCAAGTGAAGACAGATAAGGGAAAAAGAAGCAAGGCTGAAAGAATCCTAGAGGTGGCCAAGAAAACAAATTAAATTATTTTGTAATGAAACACAACAGCATTAAGAATCAATGTGTTTGGAGGAAAAGGGAGAAGGAAAGGGTAAGTTGAATTTGCAGATCAATCTTTGCCTGCTGTTTGCTGTATGGTGCTTGTGAAACAGTTAAGTCTCACCTTGTTTTCAATTCTAAACCTGGAAAAAGAATAAGAAAGAATAAGCGGAGACATTTAATCACATCAATTCTGTCAATCCTCTTCTGCTTTATTCACTCTTAAATCTATGCTTTAGTTAAATCTTCCTATCCACAGATATCCAGGCAGCCTGATGTTAAGTGCCTAACAAGACACAACAAAAGAGAGTCATTGCTAGGAGGCTGTATCACCTGTGGCGGTAAGGATATTCTTAAACAGTAATTTGTTTGTTGTTTGCTGGCTGCTTTACCATTAATAGTGTGTGTGTAAGCCCTTCGCCACTGGGACTTTGCTCTGGAAGCTGTAAGGTTGTAAGTCATTCATACTCTTTAGAAAGTGACCCCTCTTGCCAGAGGAGGCAATGCTGGGCTTGTCCCCCACTCTCACATCTCCCACCCTGCCGGTGGGAACTCCACCTTCCCTGTGGAGCGTAGCCTTCCATTGGGGGATGAAGTATACCGGTATGGCAGGTCTGTGGACCTGTACAAAATAATCCCTTTATTATTAGAGGCTCCTCTGATGTTTAATTAATTAGCACTTCTGAAGCATTCTGAGGCCTTTGGGCAGGGATCTTCGCAGGAAGTAATGAAGGTTGTTCTGTGCTGTCTCTGTCTCATGATGTGCCAAATAATCTTCTGTTGTCTTCTGTGGTCTGTGACCAGTCTATTCTGAAATAGTCACGTTATATAAAGTGGGGTGGAGGCAGAATGGCATCATACCAGTGGAGCAGAAGTGCAAGAGAAAGCCTTTGGCGTCGTGGTTAAAAAGGTCATGTTAAGTAGCCCTGGGAGACAGAAGCACAGAACCATGTCAAGATAATTACAGGGGATGTTGTCTGCTGGTGTTGTCTTATTGTTTATAAGGACACTGTCTGTTTGTGTTCATGTACTTGTCTCTCTAGTTTCTTCCAGCATACGAGTCCCTTTTTAAAATTAACAATGAAGAAGCCCAGAAATGAAAAGTTATACTCCTATACACACACACGCGCACACACAAAATGAAACCTGAAAGAACATGATACATAGAGTGTCAGCCCTTAGTTGTCAATTTCCTGGCTTTTTGTCAGTTGTAATAAGACCTTCAGATAACTTAAAAATGTGAACTTCTAATCTTTCCTTATGTGTGTCTCTGTTTTTCATGCTTGTATAAGTAGGATTTGGACTGAAAAGAACAAATTACTTATAGCAGTGATAAACAAATACAGACACATCTTTTCCAGAATAAGGATGCAAAATCAGTTGACCTCCTAAAATACCAGATATGTGTGACTGTTAAAAAGCAAGCAGCAGGTTGCATGTGGACATCTTCCCCTTCCCTGTGTCATTACGCTGATGGAATTATTCATGCTAAGGAAGGGCCACGCTTGCAAAGCACAAGTTAATGTGTCATAAGTTAAATGGTACTAGAAAATAGAAGAACTGGTTATGTCAGTTTAAATCTATCCTTGGTCATAGATATAGAATGTGGGAGCTAAATAGCTCTGACCAACGTTTAATGAACTCAAAGTGTCATTTTTCCAGTTGTTCACAGTCTGTCTGTGTGGGCTTAGAGTGCTGGGCAGGCTTGCTGTCAGCTTTGTGAGACAGAAGCTGACTTTTATGGGAGTAGTAACAAGAGTGGTTAAGGAACAAGCATAACTTGCATGGGGTAAACTAGTGGCAGAGTGGAGAATGGAATTCAAGTCTCATAACTTGCAGGATTAGTGTCTGATGTCTACCTTGTGTTCACTTCACAGACGCAAAATACATACAATGGGAATAAAAACAAGGTTTTGATCACTGATGCAGTGGTTTCTGCCAGTGGAGGACATAGAAGTTGTAGCCCAGGTTGTTATAGCTCAGTCTGTAATAAGATCATAAGACCCACCAAGAGATTAAAGCATGTTCTTCCAAGAACATTGAGTTGAGCAGATGTGCATCTTGAAAAAGGAAGGTAACAGCTGTTTTGCATTCTTTCACTTCTTCAGAGAGGACACTACATTAACTCTTTCTGGTTAATTGATAGAATGGTGTCCCGATCCAATGTCGGGGAAGGTTTCGATATGATCCCAAGAGCGAGATTAAGACACAAACAAAGTCAAATGCCATACATCTAAAAGAGTTTTTATTATCAAAAGTAGAAAATAGTAGAAAATAGTAGCGACAGGATAGAATGGAAGAAAAGGCAGAAATCAAGCAAGCAGTCGGGATAGAGTTGCAAGGATAGTCACCACCATGGATCCAGTGGCGTCCTGTTGGTCCTCAGTCTTCAATACTTCCGTGGTGGAAAAAGAAGCCATGGGGCTTGTCTCTATGGGTTTTTACAGGGCATATTCCGATGATGTCATGAGCTGCAGGTTTCATCTATCATACGACCTTCACGTGATCAACACCAGAAACCAGTATCTTATCAGCTCCAGCCCCGTTTCCTCCCCTGGATGCCTCAATGGCCTGGTAATCGTCCTTATGGACAGAGGAGTGTCCTGCTTAAACAGGCCATCCCAGAGACAAAGGACTTGAGATAAGCAGTTCACAGTTTCTTGAGATGACAGCCCAGTCCCTCACATCTAACAATCTTTGAGGCAAATGGTTCAAGATAAGAATTCAGTCTCTTACAAATGGCCAACATTGAAGTTTTGTGGAGAGAAATCTTCAGAGGCCCATCTGTGTTGATCGAGAATTACCTTTTTATCACGGCTGCATCGGCATTGCTGCAAATAGGCTCCACATGCTCCACAGGAACACTGCGTTCTGGCAAAGGGGTTCAGTGGGCATAATCCACTACTTCTGCCAAAAAAGTGACCTCTGATTAAGGAAAGATTTGGTTCTGAGATGAGAAAAGTGCTGAGGGATGCTATAGGAGCAGAGCACCTACTGCTGTTCTTCATGTAAGTTCTGAAAACCTCATATATTCTGCCTTGTGAAAGGCAGAACGTACAGTTCCTGTGGGGTGTTTGTCTGACCAGGAAAAGCAAATATTTCCTAAAGGACCTAAACGTTGAAGGAACCACAAAGATCCATGTTCTGTCCTTTAGAGTAGGCACGGTTAATTCTGCATTAAATCTAAATCTTCAGAGGAAGACCTGTGAGTCTGCAGTGCCTATTGCAAATGCCTTAGCAAAGCTTGCTTGTTTGTTTCTCTAATTCACTGCATGTGATTTTGTTTGCTTCCAAAGTCTGGCCTAGTGGATTATAAAAGCCTGCTATTAGTGCATCCAAAAGAGTCGTTCCTTCAGGTGAAGTGGTGAGGATTTATGCCTTTCATGCTAGACTTTGAATCTAATTGATGACCTCAGTGTCCCTGTGTAGGTATCACATACACTCTAATGTAAATGTGATGAACGAGAGTTACACTGACCTTTATTTCTTATTCCAAACCTTATAATCATGCTCAGAGTTTTGTTTCAAAACTAGCTGGTGACTCACTGCTGGAGTTGCTATTACATATCAAACTGGCTTAGACAGCTTACATCTAAACTGTGGGATGCAGGAATACTTCCCAGCTCCTGGGTCAGGGCCTCTATCTTCACACCTTTCTTTTGGGAAAAAAAAATACTTTATGTGGGCAGGAAGACAGCAAGAATACTCCTGCAAGTCTCCCAGTCTGCGTGGTCAGAGGACATCCTGGATGAGGGATTTTTTGATGAAATGTAATCAGCCTGACATTGTAAACTTTGCCTTGAAGGATCTTGTAGGCATTGCCTTCACATGGCAAACAGCATGGTAATTTTTGAAGTGGTAGCATTTTTCAGTCACCCCAAACTCAGTCGGGCAGGTCTCAATCAAGAATTCATAATAAATGAAAATAATCTGTTCATTTTATACCCTTTTATTAACTCATGAGATCAGCTGACAGTTTGATCTGAAATGCAAGTTGTAGTGTAACAGGAAAACCAGTCTGGGATTTGCATGTGGTAATAATTTTAGGAAGGAGCTTAAATATCCAAAGGATTAAAAGCTTTGGTAATAGTTTAGTCACGTACAAGAGATGGTACCTGGAAAGTCGTGCGGCCAGTCAATACCCTAAGGGGAAGGGAGGTGGGAAAATGAAAAAGAGCTTTCAATTCCTGTTATTTGCATTTGTCCAGAGTTAATAATTATTTGAAAACAAATTGCCTTGAATCAGTGCATTCCGCACTGCTGGCTCTGGAGCTTTTTATCTCTGGGGTATGGGATCACTTGTACAAAGCTCTAAAACATTTAGTCAAAGTATTAAAAAACCCCAAATATCTGTCTTTCATTGGACAAATATCAAAGAATATCTGTCTTTCATTGGACAGTATTAACCAGAAAGGCTCTTCACATATGGCAAGACAGAGGTGAGTCTAACTGAAATCCAAAGATTTTGATGGATTTTATAATATTGTTATAAGTCAAGATTATGGGACAACACTCATAGACAGCCCAGGTTCCAGATAAAGTATGCCATTATGTGGTTTCATCCTGCTCTTGTCTTTGGCCACTAGTACAAACTTAAAACCTTATAGTCCTTAAAGAAGAAATCATAATTTGAAAAGTGAAATCCCAACCATAATTATATCTCCAAATATTTCACTCCAGGAAGACAGTCAGTATTTGAGGTTAGAAGTGTTCCATTGATTTTACTATGAAAAGTCAAACTGAGTTCAGATCGGGGTGGGAATATTAGTAAAACATTGATCAAATGCTTCAGCAACCAGCAGTGTATGGAGTTTACACCTTTATCAGTTCTTAGATATTTCATTTCAAAAGTAGTATAAAATCAAAATAATTGGTGCACACCATCTTTTAAATTTATGGGTTGAGTTACAAGCCACATCAGAGTAATCTGCATAATGTTCTGACCTTGTGTTTCTTCCACTGGTTTCTTGTTTGGTGCTTAGGCCTTCCCTTCTTTCATCACTGTTGAAGTCTTCCCCCCACTACATCTTTCATTACATGGATCAATTACACTGCTCTCAATGGATGGTCAGTCATTTAACTTCATCTTTGAAAGAGATGATTGTTACATTTTCTGAGGATAAAAATAATTACTAGGTTTCCATTTATATCTAAACTCTCCATCTCATTATTCATACTATCTTGAAACAATATGTTGTAAGTTATGAATTTAGTGCAAGGGAATTTAACATTGATGAAAGATACTTAAATGACATCTTTATTTCTTTCTCCAGGAAACATATGTTGAGAGCAACATCAAGGCAGGCTTTTCTTATAACTTTCACTGATATATTTCTGATTTGGATGCAGGACCTACAAGAAGACTTGAAGCTTCTTACTCTTTATATTGGTGTTAAGAGGTCACATGTTAAAGAGGAACACCATTGTGCTTGGTGCTCTCTGATGTCACCAGATAGTGAAAGACAATGCTTATCCCAAAAGAGATAATGACAAGTAAAGGGTGGGAAGCACAAGCTCACACAGAACAAGCAAATACCCTACTCGGAATCCTTATAACTTGCTCTGGGTCCTTGTGCCCTACTCTGTTTCCTTGGTCAGTGTTTTAACCACTTGACATATAGCACTCCATCTCTGGAACTTGAATGCTTTCAGGCTGATAACACTGCTCCCTCATCACACAGACTGTTTGCCTCTTTTTTTACCTTTGAGTACTGTTTACTTGAAGACCTTCAAAAATGCTGGTGATGCCATCAGTCTGCAGTGACTGTCATTAGCTGCTTCAGCTGCATGTAGGGAAGAAATCCATGGAACAAATTACAGCTGTACCTGCTTCCTCATTGTAGGTACAGCCCTCTGTAGTAGTAAAACTGTCTTCCCTTCCTTCAAGTAAACTGAATATACCTTATGCATTATAGGTCAAGGGCAATCTTGCAAAAATATAAGTGTTGGTTATGGGATTGCAGCACCAATTGATCTTGCAGCCCTACACATTTGGAACTATGACAGAAAATTATCCAAATCTGGGGATATGGGGAAAAGGAGGCTTGCAATTTCTCTAATACAGCTGTTAAAATGAGAACAGGTAACACGGGATGGCAAGCTACACCACCTGGTATTGCCTCCCTGCTTTTGGATTATCAGTTCTCAAATGGTACTGTTAGCTGTATAGCACACTAGATTGATGTGGAGTGAAATTCTCTCCCTTGTCATAATGTTAGGATTAAGGAATCATTAATAATTGTGACAGAAAAATGAGACAAGCGAGTCCACTTATTTACAATCCAGTTATTTATACTCTCATCTGACTTTCTCTGTCCTGGTCTCCTTGATCAGTCTTTTGCTGTATCATGGAAATGACTCTGGGTGTTCTTTGAGGCAGGGATTACCAGCCAAATCCAATGTTGGGATGACTCTACCAGTCCTGATAGTGCTGTATGATCTGAGAATCTGATGGAGGGAGTTATTTATAACTGCCTGGAATCCTTTGCAGTATTTCAAGGTAGATGATTAATTTATCACTAAAAAGGTTCAGCATTTATGTAAAATCACCCAGGGGATAGTCTTAGCAATATATTATAAATATTTATGTGGAGGCCAATGAGTCCCTGACAATGGGATTTCTTCTCACATTATGCTCACACCCTCAAACGTTCATTCACCATCCAAAAAAGAAGTATCTTAAGAAGTACCCTGCTTTTCTCTTCCAGAACAGGCCATGTTTTCAGAAGTTTCCTGAATGAGAGAAAATTAACTAAAATTTTAGTTATTTTCAATTTGTGAGGTGAAGTGAAGGCTTGGCTGAAAGTTGAGTTTGCTTTTGATGAGATATTGCACTTTCACTGATATTATGTCTTGTTATTTAGATTCTCATCATTAACTCTCAGACGTGAAGCCTTTCAGAATCCATGTCTCATTGATCTCTCTATCTGTCTTACAAAAGTGGAAACAAAACCACAGGGTAACTAGGAGTTTTATCTAAAATCTCAGAGTGAAGACAGTGTGAAAAGAACACTGCCTTCCTTATTTATACCCTTATCTTCCAGCACTTTGAGTTTGTCACAACTTTTTGTTTAAGCACTCTTGGGATACTGCCCAGTTTATTGTTGGGTTTGTTTTGTTTTGTTTGTTTTTTGTAATTTTAGCACTGCAAAGTACTTCTGCTTTCAGGGACTTTCTTTGGAGCTCCAAATGTTTGGAGAACTTAGTGCACAGGCTGTCTTTTTTCCATTTCACCCATGCTGACTCGTCGTTCCTCTCCCAGAAACCTCTCCTATCACAGAAAATGGATGCCAGTGAAGTTTATGGGGGTTAAAAATATCTCCTAGTTTCCTATGCAATATCACCATTAATCGCTTGCAAATGTTAGCAACTCTGATATTTAAAGAGGCACTGAGAAACTGCTTGATTTTCTGCGTCATACTGCAAACTAATCTGCTAGCTAGGTTGTTTACAGCTGGGTATACAAGAAGTTGCCTTTCCCACTTGCCATCCTTTTGGAATCATCTTATACCTCTAGACTCTTCCAATCAGCTTAGTCTCAGATTTAGTCTCCACTTTGTTGACTTCTACTGGAGCTGAGGACTGCCAGGAAGAGAATTTAGTAGAATTCTTGGTTCTTCTCTTTCCTGTTATTAACTTGGGGAATACTCCTAGTCAAGACTGAATTAGGTGCCTCACTGTGCAATCCCTAAAGATCTTGACATGTTGCCACTGTAAACAAATTAATTTGTTTGTTGTACAGCTGCTGGTTGAATGGTTTGTATTTGAAGGTACAGCCCAGTGGAAGTGTTTCTTCCAGTTGTTGGAGGCTATACATTAGTGTCTTAGCACTTGAAACTCCTCAGATTTGAGTGTGTGAGAATGAGGTGAATCAGCAGAAAAGACAAACATGGGAAAGTGAGGTTCTGACTCTGAATTCCAACTTATGATGGAACTGCCTTGGTCAAAGAAAGCACAGATGGAGAGGAATACTCATTAAGAGAGGAAGGACAGCAGGAGAGACCGTAGACCTGATTTACTTTACATATTTTGAAGTGAAACAGCAGCAAATCCACTGATGTCAGGAATTTCTTTTAGCATCAAATTAGTTTATGGGGCCAAGTGCATGCAGAATGAGAGTAAATATACCGATTCTCTTAAGTAAGTTTCAGCACATTCAGCCTTTTTCAAGAAATTCTCAACACTTTGCAGAACCAGATCTTAAATATAGAGTAATTTGAAACTTTCAGGCTATGCCAGCCTGTTTGTGGTATGATTTAGTTAAAGGGACAGTATGTGGCTATGTGACCAAGCAGTTAGAGGGAGTCATGTGTTGTGTTCTCACTGTCCACAGGAACAAGACCTGGTGTGAGATAGTTCTCCAAAGGACTTATTTCAGAAACAAGCCAAATTTGAGAACCAACAGACAGTCACTAAGAATGCCTGGGAGAGTTTGGGCCTAAGTGCAAATTCACTAGTTTGGCTAGTCTAGGCTTTAGACAAGAGTTAAACCCTGTGCTTTGAGGCTCCTGGTCTGAATCTTTGGAAAGTGGGTGGCCTGGAAAGTATTAATAATAGGTGAAATACTGAAAATTTTATTATGTTCCCATTGAATTTAGGATTGTAGCATCTTTAAGGGCCCGGCCAATTATTACCTAATTTGCATGCACAAATGCCTCTTTTCTGGGACACAAACAGGGTTTTTTTTTAATGCATAATCACCTTATTAATGAAAGCACAGGACTCACAAAATGCTTAGAAAGGTTGAAGTTGGTACAGGCAAAGGAGAAACTGATGATTAACTCCAGACATGAGAGGTGCTCTGAGGGAGAGGGATTTCATTGTATAATTTATGGGCAGGAAAATGAAGAGAGAGGCTAAAAAACCAATGAGAACTGCTTGGCTAAATTCCTGCTGAAAACTTTGAAACTGTACTCCCCATCTTCTTATGGTAAAAAAACCCCTACCTAACTGATTAACAGATGATTCCCTTGCTATAAAAAACTGCCAGCTCGTATCATTTTGGCTCATGTATTTGGCTTGCAGATCGGAACAGCTGGAACAAAGCAAAAGGAAAAACCCCAAAGTGCTTTCTTCTCCTCTTTGCTCGTGGACACTGAGCTTTAATTAACTTCATCATCCTCTTATTAAAATCAAAATCCTCTAATGGGGCTCCCCCTCTACCCCAGACTTTTTATTTACACTGTGTTGATATCAAGGAATTTTTCTCTTGGAGGCTGAAATTATCTGGACATCTCTCAACACGTTCATACTACCCTTCACATTAAGATTGCCTCTGAGAAAGCCAGTACTAAGATCCCATAGAGAAAGAAGCAAAGTCTTAAAAAATTGTCTTGAATGGGAATGCTATTTTTCATCTTTATGTAATCTTCCTCTGTTAATTACATGGGAACACTATTAACAGTGTCGACAGTTGAAGGAATAGTGTTTTGGGAGTACAGAAGAGCTCAAGAGACAAAAACAAACCAGAAGTTTATCTCCATCAACAGTATCTGCAAAGGGAAGCACTGTTCCTCCCAGGCTGTGTTAGTGATCTGCTTACAAAGACCTCGGGCATACGTGCAGGTAATGTGTGCTATCATTCCATGCTTTATTGCTGTCAAAGTGAAGGCACCCAAAAGAGCCCCTCAGATGTTCATATCACTACCCCAACATCTGAATAAAACCTGCCAGATATTAAAGGGCATTATGAGTAACATTGATCATTTGCACAGGGATTTATACTGACAGTATGAGCTCTCAAATTCCAAATTGGCACACAAGCTACCAATCATCCTGTAGGATGATAAGCTCAGTGGATATGCCTATTGCTGTATCACAGGGCAACACAAAAAGGAAATAGTCTCATTTGTTTTCTTATTTATTGTTTAGAATTTCTTCTATTCCTTTTTACTGCCTGAATACAAATCCCCTGTTTGTGGTCTTGTAGCTGCAAGTAAACATTGTTTATTCTCCTCCCATGTCTCGTTACTTTTCTTTTTTAGGCTTTATTTAGGAAAAGCAGTGTTTCAGCACTAAAAGGAGTCTTGTATTGAGCTATAGGCTCTGTCAAGTCTGTGCACTTTTATGGCTTACGCTTCTCCCTACCTGAGCATTAATTGGTCTCTAGCTGGGATTAATATGACATGTCAGGGTCCGGATTAAAAAGGAAAGCTTCATCTTTCCTGAGTGATGCTGTTCTGATTTTAAAGCTGTTGATGTAAAAGAAAATAAACCATAAGAGGGATGACTGTAGAAAAAGTGGACTTGGGCAGAAAATCTCTTATATACTCTTGTGTGCAAATCTTTTTAGGTATCTGCAATGGAGCACCCCTGTGTATTTCTTCTATTCCAAATATGTCACCAGAAGTGTCAGAGAAATTTTTAGAAAACTGGCATATACTCCTCTGCCTGTAAAGCCAGGTGCCTTCATTATCTGATCCAAGTTTTTCAACATCATTGACTCTCAGGACATCTGTGGGTATTCAGCGCTTTGGAAAAAAAATCACACCATTTAGATTTACATTCAGTCTTCCCACACATATCTGTACCTGCTGTATTTTGATGCACTATGTATTACCCAACTGTTAAGAATCGGTGTGTCAGTTCCAGTCACACTGTGATCCTTGGTGAGCATGGGAGGTACTGTGAAGCTCATCTCTTACTTGATTATAAATACCTCATGCTTAAGACTGATACCATATGTTCTGGTGCTGTCTGACCCACTTGCTTCCAGAAATGTCTCAAATGGCTGGCAACGCTGTTTATTTCCATTTTTACTAGTCATATTCTCAAGCCATTTTCTTTTTTAAGTCAATGTGCCCCTGGTGTTCATTTAGTGATTTTTGAATGAGCAAAGATGCTATGTTCCTTTTGTACCAACCAATCCATTATATTCCAGCATGAAATTGAACTGACCTCCCCTCCCTTTTAATCACTGTTATTGTGACACAGTCTTTGACACAGTACTCAAGATTTCAGTTTTGTAGGAATTGTAAGAGAATGGAACAACATAACTTCCATTTAAGGTAGGAAGAGTAGTGGAGACTGAACACTTTTTCCAAATGGGAACCATTTCAATGTTTTTTTGGCACCTGTAAACTGGGGTTAGACCTGTACTAGCATATAGCATTAGACTACTGTACTTGCACATACTTTAACTTTATTAAAATTATGTGCATTTGACAAATCTCTATAAACCCAAACACTGTCAGTTAACAATTGTACAAATATTTGTTAAATAGAATTAATATTAATAGAAGTTTATATCTATGTTCTGGAAGCAACTCTACTGAAAGTCTCAAAAATACGTAGAAGGAGACTTCTTGATAGCAGCTTACAGAGTTTTAGTGTATGCCTATGGAAACATGATACTTGCACATGCATTATATTCTGTAGTGGTTCCATGTATAGGATCACATCATTGAGTATATACCATTGGGAAATCCTTATTTGGTCTGTAGAAGACAAGTCAGTTGTTTCATTAACTTGGAAGATAAAAAATGTACACTTTCCATTTTGTCTTCAACCTCTTCCTGTCCTGGCTCTTTTCCTTTTGTGTTTGGAATGTCATAAAGGCTATTCAGACTGTAGAGGAGAGACTGTCTCTGGAAGGGAGACAGTATGTGCATGGTTGTAAACAGCATGTTTAGAATCACGATAGGCAAAGCACATACAAGCTTGTTATTGGACCTGATTACAAGACTCTCTTAAAATTAAATGAACACATGGTCTTCACAAAAATAGAATCTGTATTTCAAAGGAAATTCCAATTCTGCAATGATGTTTCCCTGATTTGCATAAATTATGAATTTTGAAGGGATAAAATTTAGAAAAAAATACAAAACAAATTAATTCTGAAATGACAAAAAGTCTGTATTGAAACCAGTTGTTTAACTACTAAACCTTAATAATTTATATTTCTGAGGTAACATCTATTTTAAACATATCTACTTTTGTCCAAAAAAAAAAAAAAGTCAGAAGAGACCCAAATGAGCAAATGAAAATGAAATACAGCATTGTGACATCAAATCACTTCAAAATTCTTTCTATAGAAAGAACTGAATCAAAATCAAAACATTTTAAAACAGACAAGACAGCAATTTACCAGTGAAATACTATTGAACTGCTGCTGATTAGCAGTAGTATGCAGTTTCACTGCAGTTACAAGAACAGCAGGAAAGGTGATTTAGCTCAGTTTTGTTCCTGTATAGCACAATATATCTTCTGCTCTTTAAAAAAAAAAAAAAAAAAAAAAAAAAGAACAAAACTAGACTGTCTCTTATTTAAGATATGGGTCCTGGAAGTGAGGATAGCAGTTTTGTCTTCCAGGCTCTATCATTAACTTCCTTAACTCCTCAAATAGTACCTGACTTTTGGAAATAACATGGACTGAGTTTGTTAATGTTTGCAAAGCAAACTGAACCATCAAATAAAAATCACTTTCCAAGCACTAAGTATTATATTTGACCTGAGACAAAGTTAGAGCTAAGGTTAGAGCAGAGTGGAAGGAGAACAAGCAAAGCCAAGAATACAATTTTCAGAGAACATGCAGAATTCATTTTTAGGATAAGTAAGTGGAGGAAATTGAAATAAACTGCAGGATTAAGTAGTTGCTATAAAGAATTATCTTTGTGCTATAAACACTTTTCATCTCTTCTCCTTTTAGTACGGTAAAAAAAATAAATTAAAATGCTTTTTAGCCATCTACTGTAATAATCCTTTACCTTCTGAACTAGCTGTTTGGAACACATCACAGGACTGAAGCTTGTGCATAAGCACCTAGTGAAACTGAGAAAGTGGTTGTTTCAGATGCAACCTCTATTGACAGTAGCCTGAGACTTACCCAGTGACTGTCCTTTGGCACGTTGCTCCCTTTATCTATGTATCAATGCCACACATACTGATTGCTAAAAATTACCATACTCAGTCTGAACACAGGGCCTGAGCCAAGCTGACCCTAACTTACTTTCGGGACCCGATGGGATCCATCCAAGAGCACTGAGGGAACTCCCGGAGGTCCTTGCTAAGCCACTCTCCATCATCTATCAGCAATCCTGGGCAATGGGGGAGGTCCCAGAGGACTGGAGG
>JAOBAS010000053.1:1878563-1889782 GCA_025311575.1 Elanoides forficatus
TTCTCTGGACATGCTCCAGCAACTCAATGTCTTTCCTGTAGTGAGGGGCCCAAAACTGAACACAGTACTCGAGGTGCGGCCTCACTAGTGCCAAATACAGGGGAAATTAACTGTATCACATCATTTAACAGTCTGTTTAGCTCAGTACACATGTTGTCCAGAAGACATTGAATAGGAAAAAGTATATGAACAAAACAGTACAAAATGATATTTTCTCCCATTCTTATTCCCAGATTCTGGAAATCTCTGGTGTAAGGATTTCCTGAGATGGGTACTATAATGTCATTTTTGTGTTTAAGACCCTGCGAAGAATTTTCTTGCACTAATAAATCTAGTTACTTTTTTAACCATTTATACTTTTGACCCCTGTACTCTCACGAAGACATGGTGTGCAAAGAGTATATTGACTTTAGTTTAATACTCTTGCTCAGTCATTTTTTGGGGTTCCCTCTAGCTCTTGTGTTACGTGAAATGGCAAAAAAATTGTTCCGTGTTCATCTTCTCCATGTCAGTAATTATTTTGTTGTTGCCTGTAATATGCCTTTTTTGATGTCTCATCTCCAGTATTAAGATCCCTTATTGTCTTATTTTTCATCATCTGAAACATGCTCCTTATTTTTCATTGGCCTCATTTAACTGCTCCAAGGTGTTATAGCACAGCATAATGCACTTTCTCTTCTTTTTCTCAGTATTTCTCTCTTGACTCTTTCTAATAATATGTTTCCCTCTTTAGCTGATGCTGAGCACCAAACTGATATTTTCATTGAATTCCAGGATCATTTTTCGAGAAGTGAGAGTTAACTTACAGGCCAACATTTTACTTATCTAATTAAAATTGTTCTCCATGTGCCTCAGTTTGCATTTATCGACACTGAATTTCATCTGATGCTTTATTGCTCAGTTACTTAGCATTAAGAGCCCTCTGCAACTCTTAGCTGTCGATTCTAGTTTTCACAGCTCTGAATAACTTTGTGCCACATCATATATGAATACCTTGAAAAACATTAGGACCGCTTTTGATATCTCTCCATTGCGAAAATTAACCATTTATAGCTACTTCTTCTTTCCCATCTTTTATATGTTCTCATGAGAAGGTCTTTTCCTATGCTCTGTGGTAATGTATCTTTCAACAGTTGGATAAACTGCTCTGGAAATCAGACCAGCTGGAACTAAATAGAGCAGTGAGAGACTGTCACGTACTCTTGGGTTTTTCAGTAAGCTGAGAATCTTCACCAGTAGCCTAGAATAAATCAGAAACAAAAAAAACCCAGCTCTTCAGCAGTAACACCATGCAGGGCAAATGGAAAACAGACCTATCAAAGTGAAGTCCATCAGCACTGCAGAGGGATTCAGCACAAGATGGTAAAACACCACAAATGAGTTTCAGGCATGTATTTCAAGGAAAAAATATTGTCTTTATGAATAGAACAAGGAAAACTACACCTGATTTTTTATAATACCTGCCTTGCATTTTGGAGAAGGTAAATTGAGAGAAGTGCCAGTTATACTGCTCATGTGCAGATCAACTACTGTATTTAGGCCTGTCTACAGCTAGTAGGGCTTGAGAAGTGACCTGGAAAGATAGTTTCCATGTATAGCATGCCATGAGTAAAGTAATTCATACAGCCCACTCACAGCTGCAACTTTTCTTGATTGCTCTTGGGACTAGGACAGGTAGTAGACAGTGAAATGCAAGAACAGTCTATGCCTGAGAGCCCTTTTACCTCTTAGTCCCCTCAGTCCTTCTTGCATTGTATGATCACACAGACACTCAATGTATAAAAAGATGCTTGGGGGAAGGTAGCCTCTTACCTTCAGAAAAATCCATCCTCTTTTGCAAACTGCTGTTGGCTCAGACTGAGACCTCTGAAAGGGAATCCAGAAGCAGGCTACAGCCTGAGTTAACTGTCACATAAGGCTACAGATGGTTTGTGGGCTGAAATCCCTTGTAACAAATGATAACATGAAGCATTGTTTCATTTTTAAGTGCTTAATTCATTCACAGGGTAATTTTAGAATGGTATTTTGAGCCAGTCACTTGAAATGTTTTCATTTTTCCTTTAGCAAAGCAAATTCTTTCAGCATTTGAATAGTTTTCTCTTCAAGGTTACTGATGAGTGGTTGGCCTGTGAGTGTAAAAAAAATGCATATCTTCAGGTCACTAGCTTTCAGATGAGACCACCTGCTTCAAATTGGTGGGAAAAAAATGGCAAAGTCTTTTGCTGGAAATTAATGAATTGATTCAGACATGCTCAGGAAATTGTATTATTTATGACCTCATCTGGAGATCCCCTTCTGCCTCAAGCCACAGAGACTTTAGAAGTAGGCTGGATAAAGGTATTGGAGAATAGTTTCCACGGGAAAACCTGCCATTGGATGGACTGGATGACCTATAAAATAGTCTTTTGTATCTCTAATTTTGAAGTATTTATGATTTATAGCCATTCTAATCTCATTCTAGCTAGCATCACTACAGATGCAAAACTTATTCCTACTTGTGTCTTATCTCCCCTTTAGATTTATGAAAGCTATCTGCTTTAATCTTGTAAAATAGGTCAAAGGAAAGGATGGGTCAGTATGTTTTTCTTTAATTTACCATTGTTAGGTGCTTTTGTGGCCCCTATTGCACTTTACTTGAGTTTCCCATACCATCTCTGTGAGAAAAGTATGTTCTTTCTTTCTCCATTTCATCTGTGAGGATGAAGGGTCACACAGGACATCTATGGCACTGCACAAATCTCAGCCTTGGACTTTTGAGCTCCAGCCTATCTCTTTGTCTGCTCACCCATCCCATTATTTGCAGGCCCAGGAAGAAGAGCAGACAAGTGCAGGACTAAGAAAGGAAACTTGCTTTGTTTATAAATTCAAGTCTCTTGCAGAAAATTAAGTACAGACATTTTTCAATGTGTTTCAGTGCATGCCTTTTTAAAATTATCATTTTGGGGGGCAGGGAAGTACATATAGCTAATTAAGTTATCCATTGCATTTGCAGAGATGGATGTGACTGATGAAAATTAGTGGAATGTACTGGTAGTAAATCCTCTTCTGGTGCGTGTTGTTCTGAGTAGCAATGGTGAGCAAGCATGGTGTTTTAAATCAGAGCTCTGACACACCATAAAACCTCGCACTCTTTCAGGACCAGAAAAATGGAGCCAGTAGTTTCTTTAGACAGGAGATCTGTCTTCTGGAGTAAGAAGTGAAAGAAAGTGAGCAGAGAGGATGATGAGAATATCTGTAGACTAGGAAAATAAGCTAAGGAAAGGGCAGGGGATTTGGGTGCATAAAAGAAGTAGCAGAGGTGTCAGAGAGCTCTGCAAAGACTGAGGTTAAGCAGGGTAAGTAAATAAACTGGAGGAAAGATGCAAAGGCCCTTGAAGAGCAGGGTGGCTTGCCAGTTGCAGTGGTTAAAAGAAAATGTAATTTTGGTAACTGCATTGTAGGAAGATGGAATTAAGAAAAGAAGTAGCCTGGAGCTAGAAGGGTTAGATAGCAATAGCTCAGGTATCAGTGTGTAGAAAAAAATTCCCCGGTGGATGGAGACTGGAACATGGCCAGACTACTCCCTGACACAATACCTGAGTATTCCAGCTAGAAGAGACATTAACAAGATCTTGGTTTAGTTAGCAGGCACTTTTAGTATGTTGCTCTTGCTGTCTTTCCTACAGAGAACTGATCCTAATGTGAACCTTAGCCCTCAGCTGAAACAGCTAGGAATTCCTCCTTCAGGTCCTAAGAGCACATACGGCTGGGAGGTGAATTCCCACTGCAGCCCTTCACTTTGCCAGCCCCTTTTCAACCAACTGCCTTCCCAGTGTCACCTAGGGATTTCCTATTTTTAGAACCCTCACTGCTACCTGTACCTGGAAAAGAATCAGGGATTCATGCCCAACAGTCAAGTGCCTGAACAATGTACAGTTAGGAGAAGTGTCTGAGTCCAAGACCCAAATATCACCTTGATGGGACCTTTTGAACTCTACTTCTATTCTGTCTCTTGTTTTGGTGTTTCTAAGCACCCTAATCCCTTGTCTGAGAGTGAGGTGTACAGATCTTAAAGGCCCCAGAGAGAAAGATGCTTAGAGGAGAACTGAAAAAAAAAGTCAGTTTCCTTTTACCACAGGTCCTACCTGTCTTATCAGAAGCATAATCCTAAAATAAACTGATATTTAAGAGAGGGAAGTCTGCTCTAAATCCTTCAAAGCACTGTATAGCAGAGAATTGTGACACCAGAGCTCCACTAAGCTGGGAAGTAAACTTGGTTGTCTCTCCCAGCTTTCACTTCTGATGAATGCTGACCCTAGTCTGAACCTAACCCTACATCTAGGAAACCATGACATTTCCCCTCCAAACATTAAATAGTACAGATGTTTGACAGGAGTCCTGGGCTATGTCTCAGTTCATAGGAAGGGTTAAAGTAACAGCGGAGCCTCTGACAAGGAACAAGCCTGGACCTATACTGAGAATGCAATCTGCCACAGTAGGCTAGAGGCTACTGCCCAGTTTCCTACCTTGGGCAAAAAAAAAATAGTCCAGAGACTTCAAAGGGTCCTTGCTTAAATCTTAGCCTTCCTGGCTATTCAAACCCTGTTGCTAACATCTGTCCTGGCTTTCTCATTCTCCAAACCCTAACCCTTGTTGGACACACAATCCCTAGCTGCCACTGAGGTTGTGTGCGTTCCCAAATTATTGCTAGCAGAATAGTTCTACTGATGTGCCCTCACTTACTTCTGCAAACCCTTTTGAACCCCCTTTTCCCCTCAGTCTTGTCTTCCCTTCACCTAACTCCTTCCCCTGAAATAAACCCTAATCCTAGGTTCTGGCAGTGTCCAGCCCATGTATCCATACTCTGCATTGCTGGAAGAGGAATTCTAGCTGCATTCTTCAGTTTATTCTAAAGGAGTTTTTGTCCCCAGTGTGAAAGTCTTTCCCAGTTTTCTCAAAACTCTACTTCTAACCTCTCTTGGAGTGAGCGATATTTGACCCTCCAAGGTAGAAATTCAACCCAGCTGCAGCAGTTTTTCAAAACATTCTAGAAGATCTTTAATAAAATAAAATGTTAGTGAATATTTGCATTTTAGCAGTGTCATTATGCTTGCCCTACTCCATCTGGTACAGTATATACAGGCAGGTAAAAGCAGTCCCTAGCCCAAATAGCTTAATTTAAGTAGACAAGAAGAACACAGATGATGTGATTAATCTCATCTGTCAAAGCAGGTTGACAAAAGCACAGCCTGGAGAAGAAATGTCTGCAGATGTGCCCTGTTCACCACCAATCACAGGATGAAGAGCAGAGGCATGCATAAGGGCCAGCTGCACCAGTTTCTTCCTCACACTCATACTTCTCTACCTAGACATTTCTCCCAATTAGTTTGTACTGGGAAGCAGTCTTTCCAGCATCAAGCAGATTTTAGCGGTAATGGAAATAAACCCCAGAAATTAAAATGTACCCAGAAAAAGACAGATGCTTATATGCAGAAATAAGCGACAGCGGAATCGTCTGGGCATGAATTACAGCCTTGTTTGGCAGCAACACTAGGGGAGTGGAGCATCAATCAAAATGAGATGAGCCATGCCCCTTGGATCTGGGACTCCTGACATGACTAGCAAGTGCCAGACACAGCTAGGCAGCCAGCCATTCTCCTAGTAATGCATTCCTGTTGAATAAAGCCTGTATCTGTAGGCTAATGGCTTGAAATTGCTCAGAGATTTAATAAAAGCTCTGAGGAAAAAAGTAAAATAATAGTCATTTAGATAAATGATAGGACTCTACCCAGGACAAAGGCATTTTAATACAAATGTGTTGCCATCAATGGTGGTATGTGTATTCTGCTGTAATTAGACATTTTCTACTAAGGCAACACAAAGCCAGCTGTTCGGCCCATTGTGTGTGCCTCCATTCTCCAAGTCTCAGTTGCGAGTGCTAGTCATAAGGCACAAAAGACTGGTTTCATACTGAAAATACGGAAACATGCAAACACACACAGGAAAATGGCAGGGGGAACAGACTGGCAATCACACAATGAGCTGATTATAGAGTGCTAATAATAAAAAGCATAATTGCTAAATTACTGCCAGATGTACCAGGTACAGCTACTCATGAGACACCTGTGTTACTGGGGTGTGAAGAAGATCCATCCAGACAGAATACAGCTGCAGTGTGGATGGATCCAGACAGTTGTGTTGGGAGAACACACATATTATGTAGATTAAGCACCAGGCAAGTGTGGGGTGAATCACATTTGATTTATCAAGTTTTAAAACTTGTTGCAGCTTAGATATTTTCTACTATGCTGGGTAAGTGCTACTGGATAATGCTGAGTTTCTGTAAAAAACAATGCCTTCTTTTAGAGAGTGAGGGTTTGAAATTGCAATGACTCATATAGAGCTTTGGAGGTTTGCTGCATATAGGATATAATACATTTTGGCCTGGGTCCTTGTCTGGTATAACCTGTCAAATCTAATTTCATTTCTACCATGGGAGGATTTATGTCTGCATAATTCTGAATATTATAGAACACCACCAATATGAGCAAGTTCTATCTAAATGCAAAAGCCTTAATATGCTCCTGAATGCTTACAGGTTACACAGGTAGATTGCATCTACTAGTGACTGTGTACAGAGATCCTGTAAACAGTATTGCTGAGCTGTTGCATGTAACAGAGCAACTGCAGAGGAAAACACCTACTGAGTTTTTGAGTATATCATGCTCATTCTCTGAATCCACTTATCTAAAATCAATCTTTGTATAAAGGGAAATACAGAAGATGTGGTGGAGGAAAGTCATGCCAAGGTGAAAATACTCTCAGCAAATTCTTGTTGTAAGAGAATGATTTCTTGTCTCAAAATATATGCACAGCTTTAAAGTTATTCTCTCTCAGATGCCCTGAAATATGTCAGTACTTATTTCATTGATTTATGCTCTTGCAACCTTCCTATCCTCAGAAGAGCAAAACCTGATTATTTCTGGTGTAAGAAATGAGTCAGGTTTTCCTGTATTTTTGTTTGTTTTGTTTTCTTTAGGCTTGAGTAATAAAGGAGGTATACAATTATTTATATCATGTATAATGAAATGACGCTGTGAATGTTATCCCCTCAAATATCTATAGAGAGGACAAGAGGGAACCAAAGCAGAAAAGTGATTTGTGTTCTTTGCCATGTGGGTATCAGACAGCTGCTTTGAAAGGAACATATACTAGTACTAATGGACTTTGTTGTCAGTTTGCACAGTAGGATGGGTGAATGTCATGCATTCAAATCAGGAAAATCATGGGACACTTTTCTCCATTTCTTTATTTTGCATCTTTTCACATTGCATCTAATCATTATTAAGAAAACAATGAAGGGATAAAAGTTACTGGTTTTAAGGAATGATTCTACAAATAAACCTTTTTCCATGAACATCACTTCATCTCAGTGCAGCCTGACAAAGTGACTATCCGGTAATGCGGAGCTAGCCCATGAGGGCCTTGGAGCCAGTGTATTTAGACCATGTGCTCTGCTTTTCCACTAGGGTTTTATTTAACTGCTTGCTCGCAGGTGAAAATTTTCACTTAAGTGATAGCTCAATAAAACTCACAAATATAAGAATAGAAGTGGTGCTCGTTAAGCAATGGAAGTCTCTCAACTATGAGATTACAGATGAGAAATTAAAGAAGTAGGGGAGAAATGGACTGACATACAAACAACAGGTTAGAGTGGATTTTGGACCTCAGCTACTGAATATTTGTGAAAGTCTTATGGGCTCATTTTGAGTAGAATCTGAAATGGAAATGGGATGGAACAAACTGAGCTGGGTAGCTACTAAAAAAAAAAAAAAAAATACTTTGAAAGTGGCCAAGGTTAAAATGACCCAGGAACTGGTGACCAAACAGCGTTCAGGTGAATTATGGTTAGCTAGAATCAGGGCTTATATTGAAGTATTCAGGCACATTTACTGTCCTCATCTGGCCATTTGTAGTGAGGCCATTGATCTCTGAAGGAGATAAAAGGAGATTATCCAGTTCTGGTTTATGTAAACTGAACACTGACTGCCATGCTTCTTGAAAGTGAGAATGAAAAAAAGACCCAAAACCACCCAAGTTTCTATATTTTATGTTCTGAAATGTTTTTATGTTGTACTGGGAGAAAGAAAGAAAAGAAAAAGCAAGGAAACTGAAATGAGGGAATTCTTAACAAAGCAGAATGATATCTATTGTTGTAGGCAATGGTTTAGTTGGCATATTAACTTATATTCCTATTGGTGACACTATCTGTCTTCATGTTGTAGCCACCTTATAAGCCTGCAGGTAAATTCTTATGATGGATCTCTGATTCTACTGTGTTATTATATTTCTTCTTGAGTGTGAAAAACCAAAAAAACCCCACGTTATGCAGAACTGAGAAATAAAAGAGCAATAGTTCACCTATGCATAGCTCACAGCCAGTAGTTTTACTGGCTATGTATCATAATTTTATAATGAACACCACAGCAGTAGACATTACAGTATTATTTTAAACCCTTTGTAACTGGCGAAGTATTAAAAACTTTGTCATATAAGAAGAAGAAAGAGGATAGGGGAAGTTATGTTCCTAATTGAACCATCTGCTAACATCTAACCGTTTCTGGCAGTTACTTGCAACCTAACCTTGAAGTCTCAGGATGCCTACATTTCTATAATTTCCACTATGCACACAGCTATTGACAACTTTACACTTAGATTATGATTTCAGTAAGTGCTTGGGTATCCACTTTCCTACCTTAGCTTCTGGGACTGACCTTGTGTATGTGCTTTGAGCACGCTGAAGGAACAATCAGCAGGAAGAAACGGCTTCCTGTGTCTTACACAAAAGCCCAGCTGTTGGGGCACTTTCCTGCAGTTTGTGAGATATGGGTTCATATACTTCTTCAACCTATTTTATGGTTGGGATTTTAATGCAGAGCCCTCCAGAGGGGTTGCAGAAACCTGTTGTGTGGGGTATTCCGAGTCTTGGTGCTTCCTCACAGTTCTTCCTCTTTGTGTAAAGCAGAATCTGAGTTTGGGAATTTTGCTTGAGATGGGACTCCAGAAGTAACATAGTTCCATGCTGACTATTATCCCTAATCCTCCCTCCTTGTGACACTAGCTCCAAATGCCTGTCTGCTGGATTGAAATGGATGTGGCTGTTTGGGATTTTATTTCCAGTAGATAAGACTTACCTCAACAATGAAGTTGGAAAGTGCTTAGAAGTTAGCTGTTCTCCCTAAACATGGCCTAATAACCTTCTGTAATCAGCAAGGAGAGTGGGAGAGAAGGGAGACACCTCTTCTTTGCAGGATCCTAGGTAACATTAGTACAAACCAAAGACCAAAGGCATGCTTATAACAAAACTTGTTGACACTGCATTTTAGGAAGATATTTAATATGTAGACAACCCTAGTCTGTGTATGAAAAGTTATGTGCTGATGTTTGTTTAATAAATTTGCCTATGGCTTTGGATTCTTTAGGTAAAAAACAGTTTTGCTTTTCAAAGATTTTGAAAGATAACTGCAGGCTGCCTCAGATGAGGCAATACTGTCTTACAAAGGGTTCTGCAAAATCAAAGGAACATGTGAAACAGACTCTTTCACTTAATTCATAGACCAGGATCATACGATTATCTGTAAGGAGGTGTTCACTGGGGACAATAAAAAGCTTCAGGGGGAAGCCTGCATAAAGACCTTATAGGATACACCTTTACCCATGTCTATTCAGCATGTTATCCCAAACAACCATGTCCCTGTGTTCAGATCACTCCTTTTTTGCCATCTGTCTTATCCCATTTCTGCCCAGAGCAGTACCTACAGATAGTGGTGGGGCGTAAGAACTTCTTAATATTCCTCTTAGCAACCTGACAGAACTATCATCAACACCTCGAGTCTATGTAATCCTGTGGCAGGGAATATACAGTTCTTTGTTGATTCCATAAAAATACAGAAGTTATTTTAATTTCTATAAAACTTCAATGGCTTTATCCCTAGTAAATCCTACAGAGATTTTCCATACTAAGAACAACATTGTGATAAACAAATACATCAGAAGGGGCAAATGCTGTCAGCTTTTGTTCTTACTCTCAGCTGTTTAATGGTCTTGATAGAGGATGAAAAAGGAGACATTCTCAGTTTATATCTTACCAGAGCTAAAATATGGCATTAGAGAATGATGGACAGAAAATGGTAGTGCCATCTTTCAGAAAAGATGCATTTGTATTATTCTTTACTATTACGGATGTAAAAAGACATGTGACTGAGGTGTCTGGTGTCCTGGCAAAATCATGAATTTGACACAGCATATCCATTGTACCTACATAATTTTTTCCAGCAGTTTCAGTTGTGAAGTCCATGTTTGTATTTACCCTAAGTGGACATGTAGTGTTGCTTTGTACCATCGCAGAGCTGATTGCATTTTTGTGGTGAAATCCATGTGGTTTCACACACAGCTAGATTCTGCCTTGGGTACCTTAGATGCACTTCTTCCACAGAGAAACTGGCATTATTCCTCTAATGGAATCAGAACTGCTGCTGGGCTTTCCTTTTTCAGCACTTGAGCACTTTCAGGGGTTGGTGTAAGGTGCATGTATGTGAGGGAAGGCAAGGGACCCCTGTGAGCAAAATAAACTGCCTCAACTCATCCTTCATCTTTTGTGTAGCAGTTATGTGGGTAAGGAGAGACAAGAGTTTGGGTTTCTGGTCAGTCTTAACACAGATGTGAGAGAAGCACCTTGCTGGCTTTCTCACATTGTACCTGGAGCCAGGTGCTTCCCTGCTGGGTTAGAATTTAACTCCTACTTTCTAAATCTGTTCAAGCTTGCAAAAATCTGTGGAGCTGGCAAAAAAAAAAAAAAAAAAAGGTTAGCTGGTATCTCTACATGTCATTTGCTACTTACTAGTAGTATGGGGAAAAAAGCATCAGTGAGCCTGCTTTTCTGCTTGTTCATTTCTCCACTGCCACTTTGTGTCGAGGGTCTTGAATGACAGAACCTTTCAGCAGAGAGCTTTGGGCTTCATTCCCCACTGACTGCTGGTCTAACTGCCCTCCAGCCCTGGCCACAGGAGGAGTAGCTTAGCACGAGGACCGAAGTGTCGTTGTTGAGATGGACAAACGACACGTACGTATTCTTATAGCACAAGCAAAGAAGTTCTTACTTTGTTATTCCAAGCCAGCATATTTATACCTATTATACTTATTACCTTGTACATGTGTCTGTCCCTTATTGGTCAAAAGTT
>JAOBAS010000053.1:1900121-1910133 GCA_025311575.1 Elanoides forficatus
TTTAATTAGTGTTATCATTATCATTACTAGTTTCTTCTTTTCTGTTCTATTAAACTGTTCTTATCTCAACCCGCAAGCTTTGCTTCTTTTCCCGATTTCCTCCCCCATCTTGCTGGGGGTGGGGGGAAGTGAGTGAGCGGCTGCATGGTGTTTGGTTGCTGGCTGGGGTTAAACCACGACACCAAGCCTTCTTACAGAGGAGACTGTAGGCCCAGGGGACTCTCTCTTGTGCTTGTTATTTATCTATATTCATGTTCATAACATATTTACAATACACTGTAAGTGGAGTGAATGCATATTGTATCTCTGTGTCCTACTCACTGTTATGTATGTTTATTTTCACCTCTCTTCTAAACTCATTTCTGTGTTAACAAAATCCAACTTTATGCTGAAATTCATTCTTAGTCTGTTTTTCCTCAGAAAATAGCCAGTTTAATAACCTCTAGTGGGTCTGAAGATTTTGAAATATACTTCTCTCAAAATTACTCTTCTGATGAATTCTGACATTTTGTCATAAGCTGGAGTCATTCAGAGTATCTGAGGATGGTAAACTAATTATCCCTTGCCCTTCTCTTGCTAACATAAAAAGATTAAATTAATCACATTCAGTTATAGCTGACATTAAGCATACAGACATGTTCTTTTTTAAGGAGAGAGAGAGAGACATCAGTGGCTTTTATTAAATGTTTTTCTCTGTACGTCAGAATCTTCTTTTGAAAATGAAAAGTGCTAAATTAGCAATTTTACCTGCTTTCTTTTCATTTTAATGATTCCATATTCTTCATCAGAAGACTGACTTCTCTTACAGCCTGTTTTTTATAACCCACTCCTAAGTGAGTAATTCTATGTCCTGTGTCACTTTTTCCCCCCATTTTTATAGTATAACAGTCTTTGAGCTGTGCAGTGAAAGGACTTCAACTTGGCAGCAGATATATCTTGAAAAGTAAAACCAGATCAAAGTTACCTATGAAAGTGCTAGTGTCTGCAATCAGAAAGTAATCTCTCTGGAAACCTTTGAGCTAACTAACCCGAACTCAGAGGAAGTCATGCCATACCATTACGTGGTCAGAGATGGAGGAGCTCAGACACAGGAGGAACCGGGACAACTTTGTACCAGAAAGCTGAGCAGATTCCTGGAATTGTTTGAGGACTTTTTGTTTGTTTGTTTGCTTGCACTGGTTTTAGACAGAATTACAGTATATGGCTCTATGGTTGCCAATGAAAATATACTGTCTTGTGAAAGAATTTGACTTTTAAGACCTGATCTGCACTCATACACTATTATAGGATTTGCTTCTGTTGAGAAGCCTTGTTATTTTAGTCCACTCTTCCATATACTAAGTTTTGATAGTGTTTGGCAAACATCATCTGTGCTTGTTTGGGGTATGTATAGTTTATTCACAGTGGGATAGGGCTGAACAGGATTTATCAGGAGCAAATGACAGGACTGATCAAGAAACACTAGCTCTTCCATCTGAATCCATATGTTGTAATGTACAACAACTCACCATGGTAAAGACCTTAACATTCAACTTCCTGTAAAAATCAGCTCAGGGTCCTTTTTAATGAGACAAGGTATGATTGAAATTCTGCAACAGCACTTACTTAATTCTAAGTCTCGCTCTAAAATGTCACACAAACAGCTCTGTGTTCTCATGATGCAGTTCTAGTTTGGTACCAGATCCCATGGCAGACTGCTAATTCAGATTACTGCTCTCCATTTCTTACAGCACCTTCTATTCTTTCAGTGGTCTTGCACCCCTTCAAAATGAGATCTTAAGAAATCAGTGCTGGGAGTGGGGCTCCAAAGTGATGGTGAAAAAACTATCATGTACCACATACTTAATGCAAATTGGCAAGTTCTTGATATCTATCCACGAAACCTTTCCCACAATGAGTAAATATTTGTACCTGGAAAGCTTTTGGTGTTCTACTGCCATTGACATGCTGTGTGTACATTGCAGCAAATTACATCTGATTTACAAACAGCTGGAGTGGGAGACCAGGTGATTCACCCTCAGGGACCACTTCTATGTAATGGACCCAGAGTGTAATGGCAGGTGAGAAGAGCAACATTTTGTCCAGAGACCCTGGTACCTGCTGACAGCAACAGTGATGCTTCTCCAACCATACGTTCTGACTCACAAAAAGAGACCCTGGCAGAGGCATAGCTAAGCCATCCATCACAGTTCCACAGAGACAATCAGACAACAGGCTTTTAATTCCCATCTTTGTTCTTGAGGCTTTGGAAGCTTGACTCCCTAGGCTGCAACATCTTTGGAACTGGACTCTCCTGGTTTCTCTGTTTTCCACAATGTTGAGCACTCCACCAAAACCAATCTATGTAACATTTAGCAATCCTAATTGAAAAACTGGTTTGAGAACAGCTTACAATTGAGTTTGTTTGCTTCAGGGGTCCAAGATAATGTTATCTTTCGGTCTTCTTTCAATTCCACAGTTATATCTTGGGAAAGGCCAAGGATATGATGTGAATAAGCAACCGAAGTTCAGAAGTTTCTCTAATTTCTTTGATGTGGATATTCAACTGCAGATATCTCTTGAGATATATTCTTTCTCCAGGTGTTAGCACAGCTGGAAATGCTCTAAGTCCAGTTTTCTTTGTAGCAGTTTTATAGCTAGAACCACAGAATTTAGAGACAAAAGAAAAATTAAAGGGAAAGGCTCGGGGAACATAATCCAAGGTTCACTCCACAGAGTTTAATGGGTAAAACTTACTTTTTTGGCACTGCCTCATGTACCTGCGAACTCCATTTTAAATCCTACCAATAATACCCCAAATTTCTTCTAGACAACTTCAAATGTATTCTTAATGGAAACTGTATTATATCAGCATGTTCCGCTAATACTGTACTTGAGTTGGCACTATATAATCATTGCGTTTGTCCCCCTCAACAGGGAGACTGACCAAAATCTTTAATTCTGCAGTCCTAAGGTCAAAGGACCTCAACACTGTCTCCTACCCCTACAGTGTGAAATGGACCTTTTTAGAAATGCCTTCTTTCTTGATAACTCACAGTTCTATGCAGAATCCCAGCTGCAGGTGAAACTGCTGCTGAAAACAATTTCAGGGAGTCCTTCTCAGGCCATCTAGCCTAAGAAGGAGAGTCTAAGTCTAGGGATCAGGGGACAGTGCAGGGAACATGATTAACGGGGATGCACACTTTTGCCAAGCAAAGTTATAACAGTCCTCCCAGGATGGGAAGGCAGATGAAACACATAGCTCTTTTCCTGAAGTGTCTACACATACCTTGACAAAGCATGGGACTTCATTAGTCCCTGGAATAACTGTAGATGTCTGTCATGTTTGGGCAATAAAGTTGCATGTTGAAAGAGTGAAGATGTGAATAAGAGAGCAAGCATGTAAATGGCCAGCTGCTCTTTCAGAGTCAGTTTATCCACAGAAGAAAATACGCTGGGGTTGGAAAGGCAGATTATAAGTTCAATAACTAAAAGCATTTCAAAGCAAAAAAAGATATCCCAACACCAGTACCTGAGCATGCAAATTAAATAGATTTACTATACAATATAAAGCTTGTAAGCAACATGGTTAAGGGGCATTCAGGCTTCATGACTTTGCAGAACTTATTATGTTAATTGTTTTTTTATTTACTGGCCACAAATGCCAGTTCTTTTGGTTTATTTTGGCAGGAACATCCTTTATTCCCTCTGGCTTGATTGCAGGAAGTTTATCCTGAAATTTCTGTTTGGTTGTTTGCCTCTCAAAAACAGAAGTCTTGTTTCTCTCGTGAAAGAAATGTATGCTTTTCTAATGTGGACACTACTGGCATTTCTGCTGTGAAGAGGATGGTGGCCTGTGATTCAGCAGCTCTCCTGTGCCTTTAGTAGCCTCATGAGTAGTATAGCTGCATGTTTTAGCATTTGTTATACAATATATAACTTGCCCCTATAAAGTCTATGTCTTGGACACATGCTGTTGTCACACTCTGAAGGCTTGTGAATTACTCTCATAGATTACTGTGAGGTAATGTGTAATCCTAGCACCAGCAGTAATAGATATGCTTCTGATTATATCACATCTATATGAGTAAAGTTCAGGGATCTAATTAGTAATAATTTCTAAACATTTTGGCCAAGTTATGAGTTAGCCTTACCATGAAAAACTGGATTAAAAATCCTTCATCAAGGTAGTCACCCAACATAAATTTTGAACATGATCTTGCCTGTACAATGAACAGTACGCTGGATTAATACTGGAATAATGTTAAAAAGCCTGATTAGGGATTTATTTATTTATTTATTTGTTTATTTATTTATTTATTTATTTATCTTTGCATTCCATTTATATGAACAATGAAACAGATTACTTTCAGTTTTGTTTATAGTAGGCTTTCTTTCCTGGTTGTTATAAATTCTCCAAATGCAGTAATGTTATTTTCCAGGGAAGAAGTATGTTGCTCTTTAAAAAGTAAATGGCTTCCACAGAAATCTTGCAACACATTTCATGGTAGCATTTCCATTGATGTTAGATGTTGTAACAGCTCTTTCATCTTTTAGGAACTTGGCATCATTCCATTGAAGTTACTTGACTATATTGCCAAATCAGAAAGGGAGCACAGAATGTTATGTTCATGCACTTGCGATCTTGTGATGCCTACATCTGTGAAACTGTAATGTCAGTCTTTTTTTTTTTTTTTTTTCCTTCCCTCTCTCCCCCTCCCCCTTTGTGATATGGAGCCTCTTAGGGATTTTACTTTTGGTTTTTTCCTATTTTAGATTTTTTTTTAACTTATTACTTAGACTAAAAATCTCTCAAAATTCTTTGTAGTCTATATATGCATCTGTACTTATATATCTATATTAGGTAAATTTATTTAAATGACTTCATGGGCTTGGTGATATTTGATAATACCTATGAGTTGTGAAAATTGAGAGTAATTAACTTGTTCTTTATGGAGGTGAATGCATCACAAATAAATTGTTTTTACCAGTCCAGAAGGAGGAGAAAAACAACTGTATTTTTTTAGGGTCCAGTTTTCCCTTGCCTTACATTGGCTTCAGCAGCCTTTTGGGGATCTTTTCACTTCTGTGGCTTTCTGCAATAGTCTCTGATGAAGATTCTGACATAATTCTAGCATCAGTGAGAGTCATCTAATGCCACAGACCATATGACCTTGTGTCATATCAGTTTCCAGGCACGTGGCACAGATCACCCCTTCCTCTACTATGCTTTTTATCAGGAGAGCTATCAGTTAGGATTTCTGACTACCAGGAGGATAGAAGGTCAACAAGTAAACCCATGTGTTACTTCATATGCATGCTTTCTATAGTCTGGTTTTTCACTGGGGAACTTGACATTTATTTAAATAGCACTAAAGGTTTGTTAAGTTAAACTGTTCTTTGATGTTGGTGAAGGCAATAAACCTTTTTAGCAAGGTAAAGTGATATTCTGAAAACAATTTTCATCCACTCAGATGTTTTTCTTCTCTGTCTTTGACCCACTTATTACCAGAGGGGTGTTCAACAGGGTTAGGTCTAAAGACCTTTGTAGAAATCCCATACTTGTCAGCTTCTTTTTGTCATCTGACACTAGTTTTCTGAAATGCAATAAAATCATCCCTACGGACTAGAATTTGCCCCCAGCAAAAGAGCATCATACCATTTCAATTTTCAATATAGCATTTGACTGCAATTTTGGTAAAGTAAATAAAACTCTTTACACATCTGATGCACTAAATGTTCACGTCTTTTTCAACAGAAGGGCATTTTCCTGGCCTTTAAGATCTTCTACTGGTCTTTTCTATGATGAAAAATACTTTAAGTGATCCTCTTTATGGTAAAGAACTCGTTACTCTGTTACTATGGTCTACAATTACATATATTTCCCTTCCAATTTTTATAGTAGATGAAGCTCTAAGGTTAATGTTAACATCTGTAACAAGTCTTAAAGTGTGATGGGTAACCAAGAAATCAAGCACTGCAAAGGAGGGGAGCTTTTTGGAGAGAGCAAAAGCTCTGACTGTGCAGTACAAGAAGGACAGGTCTGCCACCACCTCTACCACAAGTCCTTGAACACCTGCTCTTTGTTCTTTCATGTTTATTGATTCTGATTTGGCCTCATATTGGTCTTCCATTGTCTGGTTGAATGAACCTTGCCTTTTCTGGCAATTTAAGATAAAGGTATATATTAAGTAAAGGAGTATGTAGGGACTCAAGCATAAAGGAGATGTTGGAATTGGATTTCTTTTTAAGCAGAAGGTGTTTGCGGAGCAGTATATCTTCTTTTGCCACAGATGACGACTGAAAGGTGATAAGATCTAATTCCCTCTAATGAAAGCCTGCTATTTCAGTAGTCTATTTGTTCAAAATTAATCAGAGATAATAATATAATATTAATTATATCTTTACATTTTGTCATAGTCATTATATTTAGGGTGCTTAAATTAGCACTAACTTGCCTACAATGGGGAAATAGTCTTGGTTTAGTTGCTTTTACAATCAGTGTAAAGAATCCTATTGGCATCAGCAATGAGAGACAACCCTGAATTCACTTTGCAGCTTGGGACTTTGCATTATTATAAACATTTGAATATTCTTATACTGATATTATCAGTATTAGGCACACTGGGTAGTATGTACCTCACATAATTTTGAACATCCAAACCTGAACTAGTCTCCCTAGGTTGCTTAACATATGATGATGGCCCCTCTCTTGGTGTTGGACATTTCTCTTCATTGACTGTAAGTACTTTAGGGTGATCTGCAGGCTTAGATGCCCACCCTCCAGACACAGGAATTAAAGGAGATGAATCCAAAACCAGTTTGCCCATGGGCAGCCAACCTAATGTAGAAATTAGAATGAAAACAAAAGGCTGACAAGATCCAGATCTTTGCAAAATGATTTAAACACTTCTGGTTTTAACACTGCCTTCACTATCTTCCCTCAAACACATGTATCTTCAATATTGTCTACCTAAATTTACCTTGGATGGAGGCTATAGCTACAAGTAAAATGGTTAAGAAGCTATGGAAATTATTTTGGGATTATTTGCAATTACAAACAATATCTTTGGAGCATGACATGGAAGTTGAGAAGCATGCATGACATTTACATTTCCCTGTCTTTCCCAGTGCCTTTTCCTCCCGGAATTCAGCTAGAAGGAAGTAGCACTAATATTGTTACATGTAAAATACTGCTCCCATCCCTGCACTCAAGTACAGCAGAAGCTCTATAAATGAAGTACAAAACCTTTCAGTGAAAGATGTTAGTGAAAATCTCTGGAAAAGGATTTTTTCCCACCTTAGAACAGGTTTTTCTGTGGTTTTTTTTGTGTTGTTTTGGGGGTTTTTTTTTGTTTTTTTTTTTTTTTTGTAATTTTGTTTTTTGTTTGTTTGGTTGGTTTGTTTTTGGTTTTGGTTTTTTTTTAATAAATTCCCACAGAGATCCCTAATTAGATAATAATTGGTGGTTGTGAAATCCAAGAGATAAATCCCTCGAGAATCAAAGTGATGGTAAGGCTGCAAGATCTGTCAATCCAGTACTTGATCCATATAAATCTCCTAATTTATTCTGAAAAACGAATTTTGCAAAAGAAGTGCAAATGTCTCTGTCGGTCTTGCACTAAAACATTAGAACCATCTTATTGCTTTCTAAAAGGTGTGACTGAAATTTCACCATGTGAGGGGCTAGTTCCATTGCTCTGTCTTGATTTTTCAGTTCTTTGGCAAATCACCTGTTCCAGTGAAAAACCTCAATTATCTTTATCCACAAAAATCATGTTTTGTTCCATGTAAATGGAAATTACTGGTAAGATGATACAGATGGAATCAGGTTTGACCCCATCTTCATGTTATTTTTTTATCTGTATTGATGGAGGAATAGCCTGAAAAATCCCATCCCAGTTGCAATTAATGTCTCTAATTTGGGGTAAGAATGACAAATGTGAATTCTCAGGATCATATCCCAGAGCACTGCAGTCAGGATCAAGACTTTTCCCTTGCTGTATCTGGAACCACTTGACCACCCTATGCCTCAGTAATTATGTATTCACATTCCTTGAATATCATTAGGGTACTTTAGAAGGTATCACATTTGCTCTAACAAGCAACCCGACACATTAATATATCCTCAAAAGGTAATAACTCTTTGACATTGTCCCTCCTTTTTCCTCACTAGCTGGGAAAAATGGAAGAAATAATGGATGAAATAAAGAACATTAAGAAGGAGTAACAATGCAGACTCTCAGCTTGACTCCATCTTCTCTATTGGACAATGTTGACAAGTGTTAAAGATGTTGCTGGTACAATTCCACCTAACACCCATTTTGATTGTATCAGCTTATAGGTGGATGAGGTGTGCTATTGCTCAGACCATCAAAGAATTATTTAAGTGAATCTCTTGTCTTTAACAATTTCTATTTCTACTGTTAGTGTGAGAAACCCTGAAAACCTAGGATTCACACCCCATTTCTGCAAGTGATGACAGGGGGTCAGATAGGAATGACAAGTGTTTGAAAATTTGCAGAAAGACACAAGAATGGTTTGCTGTGTTTCAAGTATGTAGATCGAAAGAAATCTGAATATGGGAGGAGAGCTTTATTTATTTTTCTGTAGTCGGTACACAGATTTGCCAGTGCTTGCAAATGAAAGAAGCAGTGCTATTCCTTCAGGTATGAGGGCAGACTCTATAGGGATGGAAGGGGACAGACACTAAAGCTTTAGTTGTGGTGGGGTTTTTTATATGATTTAAAAGAAAATGCAGCTCATACCTAGTAATTAAAATGTAGTGGAGATTTTCTTCTATAACCTTTAGTTGTAATCACCTTCTGTAGTTATACTCCTTATCCTACATTTTTCCATACACACTAGAAAGAATTCACCACCACTGTGTTCTGTCTCCTCAATTTTCCCCCGAAATTTCAATTTGTCAGATTATATTTGGATTCTCAATTCACAGTGTTTTAAAAGATTATTCTATTATTCATGTAAAAAAAATATTGCTTTCAGTAACATAGAATGTGATTTCCGATCTGATACTTTTGGGATGCTTTAGAATTGTAATAACAAAAAAAATGTTATGTGAATGTAAGTTCTAAGTTGTTTTCTCAAGAATTCATGAAATTTGTGTTGTTCATGTCATCTTCTAGATTGCCTACCAGTAATCTATCGTCTTGTCACTTCTGATGCCAGGCAGCAGGGCCTGGAGGATCACCAGCAATCACAGGCAAATGGTCACAGAAAACAGCTCTGCATCACAAAAAATGTGTCTGACACATTTAAATGTATTGGACTCACTGCACTATTTGTTAATTTGCAAGTATGCAGTGAAACCAACACATTCTGGATGCAGTGATTCATTGTAGATGTATAGCCAAGCTAGGAGAATACAGACTGTGGGGTGTGTTTGATCACCTGCTTTTGATTTTGCCTGTGTTGAAATAGTTGTATTCATGCTCTGAGGAGTAAGTGTCTGCAGAGGCTGCTGAAGTTCTTCACAAGCTGGTGTGTAATAGGAATTAGTAGATAACTAATTGTAGTCAATTTTAATGCTGTATTTAGCTATCACACCTTGTAAAGTGTTGAGCTGGACAGCAAGGTATGCTCAGAGAAACCAGGAGAAAATAGAAGGTGTTCAGCTTTTTCAAAAATCATGCTACTTTAAATATTTAAACAGAGGATTAAAAACTTGGGTGTGACTGATTTATAACTCATCTCTGTTAATGGGAGATGTATTGAGGGGTGCAGTATAATGTTACAACATGCTGAAGAGTAGGCTGAGGTTATACCTAGTATGGAAATACCGCATAGCTAATCTGAGTCACAAGTGAGGCTGTGCAGCATGCACAGAACGGGTTTTGTTCACAAAAGACAGATTGAATCATAGAATCATAGAATGGTTTGGGTTGGAAGGGAAGTTAAGATCATCTAGTTCCAACACCCCTGCCATGGGCAGGGAGACCTCCCACTAGATCAGGTTACTCAAAGCCCCATCCAACCTGGCCTTGAACACTTCCAGGGATGGGGCATCCACAGC
>JAOBAS010000053.1:1910761-1944508 GCA_025311575.1 Elanoides forficatus
CCACCTCCCAAGCCTGTCAAGGTCCCTCTGGATGGCATCCCTTCCCTACAGCATGTCGACCACACCACACAGCTTGGTGTTGTTGGCAAACTTGCTGAGGGTGTACTCAAGCCCTCAGCAACTTTGCCGATGACACCAAGCTATGTGAGCATTGGCAAATATTCAGCTTTGTAACAGAAAACTGGAAAAAAGTCTGGGATTAAATTGCTAGGTCCCTGGGGGCACCACCAGGGAGGTGCCTGATGCCCATGGCTGGGGCTGCTCCTGTGGGTGCCCCCCAGCTGCCCTGCTCCCTCCCTGCTGGCCTAGGGATCCCCTGCAGCTCCCCCAGCCCCAGGATGCCTCTGACTCTGATGGCATGCTTACCCACCTAAAGCAAAAACCTAAAGCAAAGTTATGTTGTATGATGACAGAAAAAAAAGTAATGGTGAAAGGTAAGAAAACCCCATAGAAAGCTACTGCTCTATGAACAGAGTGTTTCCAAACCAGGATGTTTTTGAAAGGGTTTTGTGTGTCTGACTCTCTCAAGAAATTCACACAATAGTGCCTTTGGCTTCATGCTGTTTTGAAATATATTTTTTTCCCTGTATAACATTAATTTTCTTGTTTTCAAAATGTTCAACCTTTTAACAAGTGATACTAACTGTAAGTGGTCAAGTAGAATAAAAACATTCACAGGCAATTCATTAGCTTACAAGTTGGACTGTGCGTTACTTGCTTTAAAAGATGCAGGGGAATAATCTGCAAAGTTTTGTTTGCAATATATGAATATCAGTGAAAAATGCATTTCATTCTTTGTCAAGGCACTGTAATCGTGCTGATAAAAGGTGATTTTTTTTTTTTCCAATGGTTTCACAAAAGTGAGTGTCACTTTAGTTGCAAAAGGTTAGAAAAGCTCCACAAAGTGATCACAGAGGGCTTTAGAGTAGGCACATAAGGATATATTCACAAAACCTGTATTCAGCCTATGTTACAGCACCTAGTTTTGCATATTGGCTAGATGCTTCTGCTCATGAGGTGTAGATAATGCCAAAGAGTAATCTCAGGACTGTAGGATGAATCTGTCTGCTGTGTGCTCTGACTGCAGTATCCCAGATCCATTTCCATGTTACATGATCCTGCTTGGGCTGTCCGGTTAGGGAAAAGAAATAGCGTGGTTTCTTGATCAGCTGCAAGCCCTATCAGCTAATATCCAACAAACCACTGAGTGTTTTCAGTGGATGAAATTCCTCCTTGTGTAATGAGTCAGTATGAAGCCTGTGTGCCAGCTGAGATCTACCTGCATAAGATAATTGCCATTTATATAAGTACTGGGTAGCTGACACAATAGTAAAGTTCAATACCTATATAATTCCCTAAAGCTGTAATAAACGTGTGCATAAAATTGTTAGTCCAGCAGCTTCAGGCTGCCAAATCAATAAAGCAGCAGGAAAATACTGAGTTAATTAACCTGATAAATAGCTTGGCAAGTTCTATTTCTAATGACAACTCCTGATTTAATATACAGTAATCACAGAAAGACAGCATGATAAGCATGAAAAGAGAACATTGTAAATCCACTTATCTGGTGATTTTAGCCAATATGAAAATCGGCAAGTAATCAAACTACAGTGTTTCAACCTGAATGGCAGGGTTTGTTATTCTGAAGCATAACTATAGGCACTGTTTCTGTCCCTTGGGAAGCAAAACAAAAATATCTGAATGCTTCCTCATCTGAAGTGGTTGTGTATTGTATATGACACAGCTGTAGTATTAGACAGCCTCACCTTGTTTGTCTTTATAAAGCAAAGCTGGACATACATGCTCAATTCATGTACAATTTTGAAAACTGCACTAAGAAAAACATATTTGGGGATATTTCTTGAAATGACCTGGAGTTAGGAACCCGACAATTTGAGCAATTTTCAGTTCAAATGGCAAGAGAAGATTTGAAGGCTCACAAAGATTAATAAGAAGTTGTATCCTCTCTGTGTGACATGTTTAAAGGTCAATAAGGTGTTGGTCCTGGTAACGCCTGGCTCCATACTCAACTGAGACCCAGGTCTCATCGTCTGCTTCTATGTGTTAGTTTCCACAAAAAGAAAATTGGTGGTGTGTTTTAAGAGAACAAAGTTGTGTTCAACTAGATTATTGACTGATGCACTGGTGTCCTGACGTGGTGCACACCAGCAGCTGAATTTAAATGTAACCACAGGTAACCTCAGAAATATCCTTTTCCAATGCATCTGTCCTGTCTGGACCCAAGTTTCATCACTCTGACCATGAAAGTACCATAGAATTGACAGCCCCAGGAAAGTTCCTTTTTATTTTTTTCAGTATTCTCTTTAACAGAACCACTTACAGTGAAGAACTGCAATGATATCAGTGTCAGAATAAGACATTTTGACACTAAGTGGTGCTATAAACAAAGTAGCAGTGAAAGTACATGCTATCACTGAACCAAAATTGATAGTACTCTCATGCCAGGTAATAAGGAAGGAGAGTTCGTGAGAGTATGAATGGGTCATAGTAAATCTAAACAACAAAGTCAAAAAACTGTCCCTAAAATTTCAGGATGAGCAGCTGTCAACCTCTCTAGGAGAGTTTGTCCAACCAATTCAGCAAAGATTTCCCTTTAAAACCAACTTAATAATGTAAAAAAAAATTTAGAAAGCATTTCCTTTTTGAAAGAGCCTTTTGTTGTCCCTATGTGACTGAAAAGCTCTGTGAGTAGCACTGAGACTGTGAAATCTCTGGTGCAAATGAAGTGGCACACTGTTAAACATGACTATTAAACTATTTTCTTGGGAGTTGTTTTTGATTCATGTAGAATAGATTAAAAGTCTGTTTCAAATCCCACAAGATTTCCCATGGAGTATAATTATACATGAAACAGAATAAGAAATGCAGTCCAACAATTACTTTAATTAGATGGTGGTTACTGAAGCTGTCAGTGTGCCTAGTCCTACAAAGAACTAAGAAGGAAGAGTTAGGTAGTGGAATTGTTGATAAATGTTTGCACTTCAGAGGAATTAATTATCTGTGTAAATAAATAACGGGCTAGAAAAACTGTGATCAGCTGATGGGATCTTGCCCTTCATTGTCACTGATGATGTAATACCTATCTTAAAGACCAATTTGCTGCCTTAATAAAGCAGCCCTCAAGGGCCCATCTTGCTCCCTTCGAGCAATATAGTTTTCTGCAGTTTTATGGGGTCTGAAACTTGAAGTAATAAGGCTCAGCTCTAGTAACATTGTAAGCCTGGCATTAGTAGCACTAGAGATCTCCTTTTCTTCTGCTAGCCATTTTGCCAATGAAATGAGTTTGATTACTTCTGAATGCAATAGAAGGGGTGAAGATATTATTTCTCCTTCACCAGCCAACATTAGTTCTACTATAGATGCACTTTGGAGCCTCTGCCATTGCTCTGAAGCATCTGCCAGAAGAGGAGTTTATGTGGAAGGGACCAGTATTTGGTTCTGGACTAGAAGTTTTTATGTTGCTATATGTATGACTGTGCCTGTATTGTTACAGTGGTACACAGAGAAGCTGATAAAATAGATCAGACTTTCGTAGCTGGGGGCTTTCAAAAATACTGTAGCTCTTCAGGACTGAGCATCTTGAGTGATTCTTGCCTCCAGGTCCAGTTTTAAACCCGTTCTAGGTCAAAAAGGATTAAAATTCTCCTAGTTGATGATACAGTTAGCCCTGTTGTGTGCATGTGCTCCATTGGTGCCTTTGCAGCACTTTAATGGACAGTCCTGGGTGAGAGGAATGGCCAAAAGCTTAGTGAACCATCAAGGTCTTCCTCACTATTCCCATATTCCTCAAGAGATTGTCCTTTCATCACCAGAAATTAAGCACACTGAAGGCAGAGGACAGGAGCAGTACTACTGTCTCTGCAGCTATAGATCTGCACATAAATTGTGCTGTGGCGTTCTTTCTCCCATGTGCGAGGTAAGGTGTCATAATGGAGATAGGAATATAAAGTAACTATATGTTTTTGATATGGAGAAGCTATTGGTTTTCAGCTCTAGGAAAGGCAGATATAGCCATTTGAGTGTGCTCACTTTCCAAGTTGTTAGACGGTATCAGCTTGCCACATTCCTGAAAATACTCCCATGCAATAACAAGCCTCACTCTTGCATGCTTATGATCCAGCTGTTTTTACTACTCTGTTCAGTCAAAGCACAATAAATAGTGTACTGCAATCTTCAGGAGGGGGTTGTCAGGAGATGCTACTTGGACATGACAACCTTTCAATGGCTTTTAGCTGTGAAATCCAAGTTATTAGTGTTGAGTTTGTACAAAAACAGAGGAGGGAAAAGTAGCATAAGAGAAACAGTTCTTTGGAGAATATATCTGATTCTCAGTCATAAGCCTTTTAGAGAGTTACATAGTTGAGGATGTGCTCTTGACACAGACAATAAAGCAATTCCCACTTCTGTGAACAAATACCCAAGATAGGGATTCAATTCCATAGATTGCAGAATCTGCTATTTTCTTCTCAACTTAACTGATTTATTTATGGTTCACAGTTTCAGTAAATGTAAAGAGAATGTAAAGAGAAATACTGGAATAAAATAAAAAATCTCACCTCTTGCTTAATTGCATATTAAATCTTCATAAACAAGAAAATCTGAACCTCTTTAGGGAGGCTTTAAGACACGTAAAAGTGTATGGTTAAAGCGAAAGAAATGTACTGGCCCCCTGAGCAAAATGAGTGTCAGTCACAAATTTCTTTTCCACCTATCTCTTCCTTCTTCCCACCCTATCCTGAGCAAGGACTTGATTTAGGGAATAAATGCATACATATAATTTGCATTTTTTTTCCTGAGAGTTTCAGTTTGCAGCATTAACAGTGTTCTCTTCCATGGTAACGTAATGAGAATCTCAGAAGTGGGATTTAAAAATGGTATTTAGGCCCCTGATATAGGTTAGAGATTTTTAAGGATACGCGGATGTCTAAATGAAATCAAACATGATATTAAAGCTTTACAGATAGTCCTTTGGATCTGTTGGGCAGAAGGTATACACTGCACTGAGGAGCTATTCTCAGAGTCTATTCTCTTAGAAAGCACATAACTGGAAGGGGTCCTCCAGATTGTTGCGTTGTTCTGAAGTCCTGCTCTGAGCACTTGGCCAGAACATTGTCAGCTAATGCCTGGTCTTGCCTTAAACCCCACACCCACATCTATGTAGTTGTGTCTCAACGTACTTTCTTTGTTTCTATAAACTTTCTCCAAACTGTCTTGGGTGCAAAAGATTTGCCACATAAAGATTTGAGGTGATTGTCTTCATATTCCAGTGCATTGTCATAGTTGGTCATTTGAGATTGAGGCACGAAATACAGTATCTCTTCCCAAATCCCCAGTGCAGCCATTTGAACATTTTTAGCTTCACTATGTCACAAGGTGTTCAATCACCTGAGAAAATGTGACTGCAGAATTCACTGTGAAGCTTCCCCACTTTTCTATCAAGAGGTAGTTTCTGATACCTTGGCACTTTGCCAGGCAGGCTTGGTAGAAGAAGCTGCTGCACTTTCTCAAAGTCTAGATGTACTGGTGTCCTGATGTGCCACAGGCATGGCTTTAAGGAAGACAGGGAGCAACAATGGATGCTAGGCAAGTTGAAAATACACATTTATAAATATGGGGCTGAGCAAAGAAGGAAGTAAGAAGACCTCTATTTGTGCAAAAATATTTTATCTTGTGTTGGTGAAGTGTTAGAAGGCAATCTTGAACGTGTGTGGTGAGATGGGCAGGAATTGGTGCATGGATGAGATGAATTGGCCAAATTAGTGAATGGATAGGATAGAACATGCTCCATTTCTAGTCAGATGTCCCAGTAAGTCCTTTACTGTCTGTTCACTCCATTGCTCCGTACCAACCCAGGACTTTTTAACTCTGCTGCAGGGGATTTCCTGCTGTAGGAAGTGAGTCTCAGTGAATAGCAATGAGCCTGGATGGTTAATACCCTTGTTCTCTACAATACAGAAGGCATTCTTCTGACCATAGGATAGAGTCTGAGGGAAGGCAAAGGTCACTCCAACTACTTGGAAGCCATCTGTTGCCTGCAGATATTTTATTTCTTCTGCAGATCTTTACATTTTTAAGTTTTTCTGTTTGGGGCAGGAGGTGGTGGGGTTTTTTTGTTTGTTTGTTTTTTTCACTTGTGTTCCACTGGGCAATAACCACCTTGGTGATTAGTGGAGATGTTCAAGCAGACCCAACATTGTCTTTCATGAATTATTCAGCAGATAAGTTCAGCAAGAGTTCTAAATCCTGCTTTCTTCATTTGTAGTTAGTGCCTTTTAAAGGTGGCAAGGTGAGGAATGATTCCTTTGCATTACTCAGCCTTTTAAGAAACTGTTTTATTCTTTACTATGCAATCTCTGCTTTTTATTTCTACTTCTTATGTGGCATTTCACAGCCATTCAATAGGTGCAGTATGCCTACCCTTGCCTCTGCAACACAGTCAGCTTTCACGACAGGACAATAGGTTGAAGAAAAGAGCAAAAGCATACTACTTAGAGTAGGTTGCCAAGGGAAAAGTTTCTTCACTTAGCACAGCCAGCAGTCAGCAGGTTCAGGAGGCAAGATGAAGTTCCACCACTAACAAGCTGTGAAATGTGCTGGCACAGTCAGAAAGGTTCTCAGTCCCACAACTGCTGAAAGCTGGATGGGGGGATGAGGGGAAGTGTGGAGTTGGGAGGAGGAGCAGACTTGGTGTCAAAGGAGTAAGGGGGTTAAGCACTGCAAATCTCATCTCTTTGTGAACTTTATCAGCTGCTGAAGACCTAGGGCAGGGCTGTGTGGGTGCTCCATCTTTTGGGAACTGCATGTTGTAAGAGCTGCATAAGTCACATGCTTTCAGAGAGAAGCAGAGTTTAATATGCAATGCATTCCTGTCTGTTTTGATGATGGAATGGAAACAACATTGACTTTTTCTTCTCACCTGAGTAGAATATCAAGTGTTATGACCAGATACAGTGTAATAACCAGAATTATATTCTGCTTTTGAGCATACAAGGGTAGATGTTGAAGATGGCCACATGTATTGCTCAGCTGAATTGGAAACCATTTCTTAATGTGTGTATGTTTGGGAAGGGTACGTGGGTCTAAATGGGAATAGAAGCTCTGTTAAGAAACAGCTTGCTCAAGAAAGCTCTTGAATTATTAGTTTCTAGGAGTTCATCCCCATCTTCAGTAAAATGAGATTTTTTTTTGCCTAACAGGTATGCAGCATTATGAGTATCCTTGAAAACCTCTAATCGATATGTTCTCAGGCTGCAGAAATCTTTTCAGCAGTTCTTTCTACAATAAAGTTGAAATCTCTCCTTCCTTTCCCGCTTTTCTCAAAAAGACTTAATAGCAGTGTGTATAAATCAAAGCTTTTCAGAGAGGTGCCTTAATTTAGGCTAATGTTGTTCCCTCAGTAGGACTTCTCAAAATGCAGCATTTTTTGAAAAACAGTTTTATATACTATAGTGCAGGTTCCCATGCCAACATCTTAAGTGAGCTGTGCCTGTCCTTTTCTTCCCAAGGATGGGCAAATAGCCATGAGGACAAGTGCACTGCCTGTTATGCAGCAGCCTCTGATGTTGGGTATTGGGGGGAGGTGTTCTACCTTGCTGGGTACTTTTGGAAAGTGAGACCTGGAATAACATGTAGACCAGCTACTTACCAAGGTGATGATGATCCTCAAAATACATTGATATGAGATCTTAAGCTTTCCCACTCCCTTTGTCAGGAGTCAGTCAATTCCAGCTTGACATTCATGCAACCTCCCATTTGTAGAAAATAAGACAGAAAAGGACCTTGCAAAGTCAACTGATAGAATAGAAAAATCCTTCCTCTGAGTCCAATGCTGGACCAGCTATACAGCTGGAGATTCTACATCTGCTGAGGCAATCTGTGTCAGTTACTTAGCTAACCTGGGCTTCATAGAGCAATTGGGGAATGGTATTACTCCACCTCTTCTGGATACCCTTAGATGTATGTCAGCCCTCCTTTTTCTCACCTAGCTGGAGGCTCCTATCTAGGAGAAAATAGGGTGCCTTTGACAGCAGAGATGGAGAAGTGAAGAAAAAAAACATATTGGGATGTGGCATTTGTTGTTGTCTTCCTGGAGACCTAGCTGATAGTGTGAGGGAATAAAGATGATATGAATGGAATTATCTATTGTTCTAGGTTTTGTTTTTGGTTTAGATTTTTTTGTTGTTTTGTTTTTTGCTTCTTTTCATCTCTCCTGACTTGCCTGTGAAGCTCTGCCCATTCTGCAGAGCCCAGTCTGCACCTGTTTCAGAGCAGAAATGAAAGTGAATGAATGGAAGCCATGACATTATGCATTTACAAATCACTGTTCAATGCCAGGCAAGCACACAACAGCAACAGAGCGAGAGCCTTGTAGGCAGATGCATTCCCTCGAACTGCATCTTCCTGTCACAACTATCAGAGCTTTATGATATGGAAATGGGAGGAAAACAGCAAAAAAAAGGATCTTTAAGGATGCAGTGGAGTGATTTCAATGTTGATAGAGATAGAACTGGTTTTGTGTTTATATGAGGTCCCCAGTGTAAATAGAGATGTGATTCAATTCTACCATCTTCCTTGCATGAATAACATTTGTCTTTTTGTTAATAAGCCTGACATTAAATTGTGTGCTCTCTCTCCCTTTTTCTCTCTCTCTCTCTCTTTTCCCTCGGAAATAATAATACAGCCCCTAGAAGTTCATTAATGCTGGCATGTGTCTCTGCATCACTTTTGTAATGCATGAGAACACAGGCCTTAAGTAAAATCTTTGTGAAGCACTTGCACTTGTCTGAAGATAAAAAGCATGTTCCTACATTTGCATTACAAAGAAGCCCATATCAGCATCTTCTTTCTCTGGCATCCTCCTTCCTCTGGGCTTGTATCTAATCGAAAAGGCAATTTCCAGCTAATCATTCTGAAAGCCTGTCATTTGTGTCTGTAATAAGAGGAAAGAGTTTTTACTGTTGATTTTCAGTGGGCATTAGGCAGTGGGATTTGTTGCAGTCCTGTGGGAGAGTGCAATACACAGGAGCACTGCTGGGATCTCTAAATTCTCTGTGCTCTGTGTAAGCATTTCTGCTCCACTGGGTGACACTGAATAGCCTGGGATTCCTAGGAAGGGAAAAAAAAAATCTCAGAATGAGGAGGATTTTACATAACTGCTTCCTAACGCCAAAGCTTGTTTCCAGTCACGTTAGTGTATATCTGGCATCATCCTATTGATGACAGGGGAGTGCCTTCAGATCACACAGGCATAACTGATCACCTGGACATGGTGCTGGGCAGCCTGATGTAGGTGACCCTGCTTGAGCAGGGAGGCCAGACAAGATGACCTCCAGAGGTCCCTTCCAAGCTTAGCTGTTCTGTGAAACATGTCAGAGTTATCTGGAGCAATTCATGCCCCTTGCAGCAAGCATTTAGTGATATTTCAAACCATATGTGGTAACCAGTGCGGGTTCCAGCTGCCCATTTCTAGAAAGGGGCAGTTTTTCCCTTGCTCCTATGTCAAACCCTTGTCTCTTGTGCCAACACAGGAGTGCTCTAATGGTCTAAAATGGGACTGTAAGACCTCCTAAATGTTAAGAAATCAGACAGCAGCCTTGTGCTAGCACACACACACATCACATCAATATTGGTTTATTTTGGCACCAAACCTCTGAGAACAACCTCTGTTATAGGACAGTGCTTATAGACTTGGGAATAATTAAGGCATGCAAAGTAACTGCAGTTCTTCAGAAAAGAACTATTATGGTGAAGAGGATCTTGACTAGTAGCCTCTGGAAAGGGAGAGATGAGAAAGACTCTGTATGTTTGGGTGGGAGGAGTGAGAAAAGCATACTGCAGCCTACACTCTTGCTTATCTGTCCGGTACAGCATAATGTACACTCTGGTATATACTAAGAGCACCCACCTGGCATGTCCTAAGTCTGAGGTACCCCTCACAGCACTGAAGCTGCACTCATGTGCTTGCACCTTTAAAGAGACTGCCAAAAGGATCAGCTGTACTTTGAGATATGTGATTTTCAAGATCAGGAGAGATTTTGATCTCCACGGAGCAGAGGAACACAGTTTAGATGGGAGCAGGACTGTCAAGGTCATAGCATTTTCCAGGATGGCAGCACAATCTGGCTGCATTTGGTTTAGATCATTCAATTTACCAAAACAGCAGTCCATTAGTTTAGCTCTCCTGGCTGAAGAATCCCTGCACTGCCCAAAGGCCTCAGCCAGCAGTAATAAAATTCACTGAACGCATCTTTCAAGGTGTGCTTGATGCGATGCCAGCGAGTCCTTGAAAGGTGCCCATTTGCTGCAGTTCATGGCATTGTTCACGCTTTTTGTATTTAATAATTTCATTACTAATTAATATGGTCATTACCACAGTGCAAAGGGAAAAGATGATTATTAAAGGTCATTGCTGCTCATACCATGCCTTGAATTGTTACAGCTTTTTCCTGGGTATTTAATTAAACCAATGAGTAACAATACAATTACATTTAATAATGTATGTGCAACCATATTTATTTGTCCCTCTGTGAGGCCAGTGACTGCCTACAATGAGAGAGAGAGATTAAATCCACAGTGGTTTTGTTTTCCTTTTCATTTTGCATGCTCGTCTGCTTTCTGCTTCTCTCATGCTGGGTCTGGCTGGAGGTGAAGCTCCAAAGACACATGGCCATGATGAAAAGCCTGTCATATATTTATTGGTCAAAAATATTGCTTAGGTGTAGTGGCAGCCTAGCTTAGGGACTAAGAAGGTTCCTTTCATATATTTTTCCCCAACTATATCAACTGTAGAGTGAATTTCAGCCAGGATTTCAAAACACTTTAAATTTGGGAAAACTTATTGAATTAATGGTAAACCATGGGGCTGATGTATTTTTCCTGCTTTGACAAGGTTAACTGTTGCTGAACTGACATCAGGTGACAGTGTCACAAGTAAATCCACTCTTCTTTCTCTGTTCTCTCTGGTTGCAGGCTGCATTCCATGCCTGGTGATGCCTGGATCAAAGCTTGCCTTAGACCAAACCCACTTGATTGTCTGCTAACCCACTCTTAGGCATAGCTGAGGTCTAGATTGAAGACTGTATCTGTGTTACTCATTAGCACAGATTCAAGTATTCCTACCAGTAATGCAGATAGGTCACAGATGGCTAAACATAAAAACCTGTTGTTCATCACCATCTCACTCCTAAGGCCTTAAAGCAATGTTATGGGATCAGTGCTGGAAACACAAACCAGTCCCAGTCTCCTTTCAAGAAAGGAGAGGTACCATGTGTAACTCCTATACCTGAGCTGGAGGTGTTTTGAGAAGTCTGCAGACAAACCATAGCAAAGTACAAAACTCATGAGATCAACAACACTGACACAGAGAGAATGGCAGGCTCTAGCCTACACATGAGCCAGTATTTCACATACAAGTGCAGGTCTCCTCTCTGTAGTGGAAGCACTTTAAAAGCACAGTAAAATTAGAGCTAGGCAACATAAAAAGGCCATGCTGATATGTGGGTGCATGTTCAATACATATATTTTCAAGTGTGGAGTCAGGACTACACAGGGGTGTGTCATAGATCTTGTATTGCTACCACTGTGAACAGCATTTCAAGTTAAATTACCGGAGATATTATTTTGTACACATAATGGCAAACATTACACCACAGCTGGCCAAAGAACAGTTAACAAGATTTTGATTGAATATTTATGCTAATAATTTGTACCTAGAGGAGTTATATTTGTAATTCATCTGAGTTAACACTGCAGTAGAGATCATAGATTGTAAATTTCTCTGCTTTTGTGTGTTCAGATTCACCACTGTAATTACTATAATTTTCAAATTCTCTGTAGCATATGATGTAAGGAATTAAGACACATATAAGACCTGTGCAGAACTCATAGGACCTGGTGGAAAGACCTTAATGATTTCCACAGAGCTGTGGATCAAATTCTATTGCATGAGGCCACTTTCCGTGTAAAAAGCTCCACATCTCAGGACACCTTAGTACTTGAAGAAGCTTTGCAGAACAAGGGCAGTGTACATACAGCAGTCTCCAAGCAAACACTTTTGAAATTTTGTGGAGAGTGATCGAAGTTCTAGAAGATGGGAAATGGGCAAAGGTAGAGCCTTGCTTAAAAAGGGTATGAAAGAGAGGGATCTGGAAAACTACCAGGATGATTAAGTTTTAATGCCTGGAAAAATACTGGAACATCAATCTATTGGCAAACCTTTAAGGGCTGACAAATAACTAACAAGTCTTTGTCACTAACAAGTCATATAAAACTACATCCTGTGATAGATAACAGGCCTTTTAGAGAAGAAGTAGATACTGTATATTTTCAGGTTATTGACACTGTCTTCAACAACATTCATGTAACCAAGCTAGAGAATCTGGGCTAGAGAAAACATCTGTACAAGTGGAAGTAATAATTAGTGGGTCACAAGTAAACTGAAAAGATACTGTCAGGCAGGATCTCCTGTGGTTTTCTTATGCCTGGTATTACCAAGCATTTTCACAAACTAATAGGACAATGGAAAAGACAATCCCATTACTTCACTTGTATTTAATTCCAGTTTAGAGAAGGCACATGGTGGAAGCACACTGAAAGACAGACTTAGAATTAAAAAAAAAATCTTGATCATTTGGATTAAAGAGCTGAAATAAATAGGGAACAACTTAATAAGGACAAGAATGAAGTAATGTGCTTCAGTAAGAATTCCCAGTTATCCAAACGTGAGCTGGGGAATAACTGGCACTGGACTGGGGCAAGGGGAATTGCAAAGCGAAAGCAATCCAACATAGTTTAATGAGGTGAAAATAGCAAATTCGGTAGAAGGATATATAATCATGAATGTCACGTACAAAATATTAAAAGTAATCCTCCCAATGTGCTCAGTTCTAGGCTGGACTACACTGTGTTCACTTTTATCCATAACACTTTAGGAGAGATGTGGACTGTCCAGAGAAGAACTAGAAGGGACTAGGAGTGATCTAGGAGTCATGATCTTAGAAGAAAGGCTGTAAACATTGGATTAGGAACAGAGTAGGTCAGTGTCTGTGTGGGATGGCACTTGTATTTTGAGCCTAATTTGGGGAGTGGTTTCAAGTAGCTGACTTCTTGATTGTCTTCTGCATTTTCTATGATTTTACATTTGTAACAGATTGAATTGTATATATGATTTACAACATTGGATACATCCATACGTATGTGTGTGTGTGTGTGTGTGTGTGTCTTTTGTGACCCCCAAAGAATCTTCATACTACTACAGAAAATTCAGCAATGAATTCTATCCATTTTGCTCTCTCACTTATCTTACGTGTATCAGGACAAAACCAACACCTTTAGAAACAAATAATAAAAAAAAAATAAGAGAAGGGAGGAAGGAAAGATATATTTTCCTCTTTGTTCTGAGAAAGGTTTTAATCGGTAAGTTTATGCAAAAAAAAAAGAAGGAAGTTTTGGTTTTGACTAACCGACTTGTTGTGATGAAAGAATGAACCTTAACAATAAATGTCTTCCACGACTGTAGACCATAATTAAAAAGAAAATTAACAAAACCCCTGCAAGCCAAACTGCAGGACACAGATTGCTTACAGTTTCCTTTCTAGGAGATTTTAATTTTTTGATTCCTGCTGAGAGAGCTGAGGAATCATGAAGGACTAACTATGTTGAATGCCTCTTTTAGCTGACTGAGTTGCAAAAAGGTTAAGAATACAGACCATGTGACAACTCAAATAATTTTGTTATTAGGTTGCCCCTCCTGGAGGTATTCCAGGAAGCCCTGTAGCTTTTCATGATTGGCAGAGAGAGAAAAGGAGGAACTCCAGGCTGAACTACAGTGAGCAGATGCCCTGCCTCTGGTGTTTAATTTAATTAATTGATGTTTGTTGAAATAAAGCCAATTAACCTGGCTTATCTCTTTATCAATCATGCTTCTGTTTCCATTATTCAGCTGGAAAAATGGCATCATGTGTTTTATGGCAGACAGCAGGAACAATTAAAACCAACCTGTGCTGCATTGCCTGCAGCAGGCTTTGCAAGGGAAGATGAGAAACAGATTTTGTGGTGTAGGATAGAGCAGTCAGGCTTTTTACTTTAACTGTTTTCTGCCTCTGAATTCCCTTTAATTCTTTTCCATACAGGGGTGAGGAGGAACTGGGGCATCATACAGTCAACAGTCTTGCTTAGGGTCACAGTGAGCTAAACATGGTTTTTGGACTCCTTGGTCTCAGACTCCTATTGTAGATAGTAGTAAGCACATTGTACTCCAATGACTGGAGCCATCAAAGGATGATTTACTTTGAGTTCAGCTGCAGTACCCATCTGCAAACATCAAAGAAGTGATCTGATCATGTATATCATAAATAAATGCAAGAGAAGTCCACATTACTGATCATTGAACCTGGTATAAGATACCCTTCTTTTATCATCCAGCAGTTATACCCTACAAAAGCTCTTCCTTTCTTGTGCCTCGTTTAGACATGTTGATAAATACAGATTCAGGAAAAAACTTTCCACTATACAGAAGCATCATTGGGATTATTTACATCTAGTTTTACCTTAATTTAACATTAGTATGGCTACATAGGTGTATTATGCTCCTCTTCATGTGTGTTGGAATTGAATGGGGCCTTGCCCTTTTGGTTTTGTTTGTGTCTGGGGTTTTTGCTGTTTCAAGGAAGAGTTTTACAGTCTTCAAGTTTTCCAGGGTGCTAATGACTTAAGAGGAAAGTCAGGGAGTGCTACCTGGAAATGCTGATGGTGGTGGGATGGTCCAGTGCTTAGATCTGAAGGAGACGCAGGAAGAGGGACACATCACTTTCTTGCCTGCATTTAAAGCAACTGTAACTGTCATGTGACAAAGCTTTCTATATTTGTGGATTTAGGACATATTTTGGTGATTTTTGTACTTGTCCTGGTAGCAGCTATCTGCTCTGGAAACTTCAGTGCATGACTGTTATTGTTGATTCCTGATAATCCCAAAATGCACTCAAAAATAGCACAGCAATATTGCTACCTACAGAGTAACCACTGACTAGCTGGTGGAACAACCACTAACTCCTGCTGAAAAAATTCCCTCTCTTCACAGCCTATCACCAAACATTTGCTTTCTGGTGGTGAATAATGTACATGGATATCTGTGCCTCTCTAGAATGTTCCTTTTAGCAAAACTTGAACTTCTTCACAACAGGAAACACATTTCTTTTTGCTTATAGATAATTCAATCCTTTCATTTTGGTTCATTAAGATAGTTCTGGATTAGTCACCTGTTTTGCATAATACTGTTTTTCACTCTCACTGGACACCTTAAACTTTTTGAGAAAGAGAATAATAAGCAAGCAAAAAAAAAAAGAGGGCAAATAACTTCTGTCTGCTGCTGCAATTTTAGATGATTTAAGACTGCTTATCATCATATCACCAGCATTCAGTGTTTTCATTCTTACACTAATTTTCCTATGAAAAGATGAAACAGAGGAGTTTTTTATGTGTACAATTTTTTTAAGTTTACCATTGCTAGGGATGTGTTTAGGAGTAGCCAACAACTTGTACTATTTCCATAAATCACCCATTGTATATAGATTAAAAACATAAATCAGTTACTACCTTTTACAAGAATTCACTGGTAGCATAACAAATATGTCAGTATAAAGCTGATGTTCTTGGTTTCCTGTGAAAAATTGTCAAGAGTCTTAAAATATTGGTATAATTTTCGCAATTTCTCATATTAGTTATAGAAGCTTTGTGTTGAAATGATAATTTTGAAACTCTTGTAGGCTGTTTTTGTTAAGTTTTCTTTTAAAGAAGAATTTATAAGGGCACAATTTATATACCTGAATAGCACAGGTTCCATGGAAAATTAATATTCCATTACTTAGAAAGCAAATTAAATATACTGACTTCCTCCCCAAGAGATAATTTCACTTTGTATTTTCTGCCTCCTTTGGGTAAAATGAAGATGAAAATGAAAAGTCAAGAGCAAATTCCACTGGAGAAAGGTGTAACACACATCTTTTAATTTTTTTTCTATCATCTGAGCCAAAACCAAGATGTACAACTGATTATCAGTGTCTTCTACACAGAAGCACAGACCTTGAGACAGAGTATCAACAGGTAATGGGTGAACTGGGTTGCTGTAGGAAATTGCCATTTAGTTTGCAGGAAGCTGTAAGAGAATCTGTTAGGAAGAAACTGTTGATCTGAGACTGGTTGCAGTGATGAAAGAGGCTTGGGAGGACAAGCTGGTTCTGAAGCAGTAGAAAAAAGACCTCTTTATTGTCTCTTACAGCATATTTGTATGTTACTAAAACAGGAGCGTATATCTGGCTCAGCCAGGATGTTTGCCAGTCCTCAGAATGCTTACAGATAAATGCACACTCCACACGCATACTCATGACTGTCTTCAGTCACGTCTCCCCAGGCACACTCCAGGCAGTCCTCTGACCTGACCTTGTAAAACTAGCTCTTCAAAGGCTTGGCAAACATCCAGCACAGCAAGTTCTAATGTTCAGTCTTGATTCAAATGCCAGATGTTTCGAGCTTTCACAACTGGTATTACATAAGTAGAGCTGTCAGGACTCAAGCCATGAATGCAGTACAAAGGAAGGTATCTCAGCATCATGGCCTCCACTCATGAATCCCAGGATACAGAGCCAGACTTTGCTCTGGATTGTGTTGCACTGTGTCAGCTGACTGTGTCTGTTCATGTGGGCTCTTGTGGCAAGGTTTTCCAGACCTGTCAGAGCAATATTTTTCCCCCATTATGTTGATCTCATGGGATGCAATTGACACCAGCACAGTGAATCACCCTTCCTGCCTCTTTCCTAAACCTTGTCTTATGGCTTTTAGTGTGTATTAAGGAAACGCAAAACTCAGAGTATATCTGTCATGGTTTAACCCCAGCTGGCAACTAAGCACCACACAGCCGCTTGCTCACTCACCCCAGTCACTGGGATGGGGGAAGAGAATTGGAAAAAAAAAAGTAAAACTCATGGGTTGAGATAAAGAAAGTTTAATAGGACAGAAAAGGAAGAAAATAATAATAATGATGATGATAATAATAATAATAGAATTGGAATATACAAAACAAGTGATGCACAGTGCAATTCCTCACCATTTGCCAATTGATGCTCAGTCAGTTCCCAAGCAGTGGCCCCCGGCCAGTCTTCCCCCCTGTTTATATACTGGGCATGACATCATATGGTGTGGAATATTCCTTTGGCCAGTTTGGGTCAGCTGTCCTGGCTGTATCGCCTCCTAACTTCTTGTGCCCCTCCAGCCTTCTCGCTGGCTAAGCATGAAAAGCTGAAAAGTACTTGACTTGGTATAAACACTACTTAGCAACAACTAAAACCATCCATGTGTTATCAACATTATTCTCATCCTAAATCCAAACCACAACAGTATACCAGCTACTAGGAAGACAATTAACTCTATCCCAGCTGAAACCAGGACATAGCAAAGTAGACAGTGATTATCTAGATACCTGGTCAGGATTATGAGAGGAAATGGCCTCAAGTTGAGGCAAGGGAGATTTAGGTTAGATATTAGGAAAAATTTCTTTACTGAAAGGGTTATCAGACATTGGAATAGGCTGCCCAGGGAAGCGGTTGAGTCACCATCCCTGGAGGTATTCAAAAAGCATATAGACGAGGTACTCTGTGCCATGGTCTAGTGGTCATGGATGACGGTTGGACTTGATGATCTTGTAGGTCCTTTCCAACCTAAATGATTCTATGATTCTATGATTCTATTCTATGATTATGCAGTGAAATACATGCACAAAAGCTTAGCAGCCAATCCATGTGCAATGCCTGGGCCCAACTAAGCATGCTTCAGGCAATGAAGAGAACGTCATCAATGGGAACAGCCCATAGGATCCGGAGCAGGTCCTGGTGGAAATTACAAAGTACTGGGGGACAAGGATGGTGATGGCTTGTCACAGTATCAACCTGCTAGTGCTGGAGAGACTGTCCAGAGGTGGACATTCACTCACATGTGGCCCCATCACTACTTTTCCCATCTGGCCGTAAGGAGAGGTGGTTTGTTGGTCTTAGCTGTGGAGGAATTTTTTGCTCCTGTCTCTCCCCCCACTTTGTTTATTCCTAAAGTAATTTTCATAGTAATGTATGGCATCAGCTACTGTCCCCACCAACAAAGCTTTGTATGTATAACACTGTCTCTACCTTCATTAACAAAGACTTTTAAAAGGATATGCTCCAGTATCAAGTATATTTATTTAAGGAAAAAAAATAGTTTTGTCTTCTCTGTCAAAGAAAAACTGGTAGAGATAAAATGTTCACAATGACGGTCATTGCTTGTCATGCTAGTTAGTTTAACCTGCTAAGTGAAAGGGATAAAAGACTCAGAATTTCCTTCCTAGTGGGTGGGTTAAGTAAGTGCATTTTCCACTTGGAACAAATAGTCAGGACTGATTAAATTTAAAAGCAGAACACTACAGACCATTCAAAATACCAGCTCAGCTCCGAGATTGTGCACCCTGTACCCACCTAGAAGGGATCATCATGTGGACATTGTACATTAAGCTTTTTAATCAATTGAGGTCCAGAAATAGAAAGGATAAAACAGTAATTGCTTTTGTTTTCCTGATAATGTATTCTTTTTATGCTGTAGCCTGAGCATCAAAGACAAATTCAAACATTATGTTAAATAATCTTTAATATTGGTAATGTCTGAATCCCAAAGAAGGCTAGAAGACTACCATACAGAAGTCATAAAAGAAAGAACAACTTAGAATAAGACATTTGGAAACTGATATATAATATAAAAAAACTAAAATACCATCATGATGCAATATGATAAGCATGTTGTTGGAAAGACAAATCTGCTGAATGTCTACATTTGTCTTCAGCGTCCATTTCTTTGAGTCTACAGAAATCATAACTAGAGATAAATCCATTTTCTGTCCACCTCCATCTCTATTATACTATCTATGACACAGCTGCACTCAAAAGCTTTGTGGTGTCTGAGGACGAGGCGGCTTTCACCCAGACAGGGTTGTATTTAGTCTGTCTGTGGTCTACTCCAGATATGTAATAAGTTTCTGTATTGGGCACGGTTTTGGTAGCAAGGCAGTTACAGGAGTGGCTTCTGTGAGAAGCTGCTAGAAGCTTCCCCTATGTCTGACAGAGCCAATGCCAGCCGGATGGACCCGCTGCTGGCGAAGGCTAAGCCCATCAGTGACAGTGGTAGCGCCTCTGGGATAACAGATTTAAGAAGGGGAAAAAGTTGCCATGCAACAGAAACTGCAGCCAGAGAAAGGAGTGAGAATATGTGAGAGAAACAACCCTGCAGACACCAAGGTCAGTGAAGAAGGAGGGGGAGGACCTGCTCCAGGCGCCGGAGCAGAGATACCCCAGCAGCCCGTGGAGAAAACCATGGTGAGGCAGGCTGTCCCCCTGCAGCCCATGGAGGTCCACAGTGGAGCAGATCTCCACCTGCAGCCCATGAAGGACCCCATGCTGGAGCAGGTAGATGCACCTGAAGGAGGCCCTGACCCCGTGGGAAGCCCGTGCTGGAGCAGGCTCCTGGCAGGACCTGCAGATCTGTGGAGAGAGGAGCCCATGATGGAGTAAGTTTGCTGGCAGGACTTGTGACCCCGCCATCAGTTCCTCAGTAGGATTGGCTTTTCTTCAATGCATTATGGGGAAGATTCTAAAGTATTTGAGAAATGTGCGGACACTACCTCAAAACAAATCTGTGACTCTGTTAATGCTGTCACCCATGGACATCTTCACAAAAGTCAACAATTCATGTTCAGAAGGTGTTTTGTTTGTTTTGCTTTGGGTATGTGTCTAAGAGGAAGTGAAAACAGTGGTGTTTTGGGCATGGCGGGGACAGGGCTTTTGTGTAAAATCCACAAACTTCAATAGTATTATGCTTATATTAAATCTTCCCTTTGGTAGGCTGTATCCTAGGGTACAGACCCATCAATAGGACAAGCTGCTGCATGAATCCTTTAGCTCAAGTTGTTGAGATTATTTATTCATGCCCTACTAATAAATCTTGCTGAGCATGAGGAACATTGTATTTCTTTTTGTTATTAATACATAGCCAGGTTTCAGCCATATGAATGTTATCACAACTTTCATAAAATTCACAGAAAGTATTTCAAGTATTTCACTACAAGTTCCTGGGAGAATGTGATGATACATTTGTCTTCAGAAAGATAAAAATCAAATGAACATGTACAGTCATCCACTAAAAGGAACATTTTCTGACTGCATCTTGTTTTTTGAAACACTTCATACAGGGAAAAGAGTATTATACAGAGCCACAAATCTACCCTGAAGAGATTTGAAATATAAACTGCATAAAAAGTGATTTCGCAGATTTCATAAATTGCAGCAAAAGATTAACTGTGCATGGTACAATGAAATGATTATATACCTCATGAAAGAGGGAAGTGAACACAGTTGATAGGCAGAATGGCAGAATGCAGGAGCTGAAGTATTGAATAGATATCTGTCCCATCCTCCATTCTGACATGACTGAGATTATCCTCTGTGTGGAGGTGTTTTATCTTAACCCCACTTGGTGATGATGGGGTTTCAACATCCACCATTAGAAAAATCACTGTATTTTTCCACTGGCAAAATAAGGAAATTCTCCTCATTTCTCTCATTAACATCACCTTCAGAAACCTACTTCTTTTTTCCTATTGGCAATTATATCTCTGTCTCTTTTACACTTTCTCACACACACTCCATTCTCCTTTCTTTCACACCCTGTTCTCCTTTCTTTAAATCAAGTATTACCTGTTAAAAATGCTGCTTTGGCTACTTGCTTTTGAATATTGACTTGATGATAGATTGTGGTCCCATTGAAGTCAGTGTTAAAGTTCCAGCTAACTCTGAAAGTGGAACTGAACCTTCTAAATGAGTTATAATCAGATTGATTTAAAGACCAAATTTCAGCCATCTAGGGTCCCTAGTTGAACCATATTTCCATGAAGAGCACAGTTCTGTACTTTTCTGAGATCTTAATATTAAGTGTTACATTACAAATGACTGGATGCTGTGCATTTTGTAAGATGTGGCCATACCTGAACCACATGAATGGGATCTGATTTATTCTGAAAGAATATCTGCAAATGTTTTATAGGAAAGTCTGGCTACTGACCTTATAGATATGTAAACTTGGCTTTGTGTTCTTAGTGAATTGAAAATGTGGCTGAGCGAAAATTTTTCAGGAAACTTAGACATTAAAATGTTAACATGTCAGCATGAGGATTTTGTCACAGTGTGAAAAGACATACATATTGACAGTGTTGACAGCATATATGATGTAGAAAATCACCAGAGCTTTATTCTTTGATAGCTCAGTTAAGGTCTAGGCTGGTTCTTAATTTCTGAATGTCTTCCTAACTTGACTTTTCTTGCTCTGCCACATCTCTGTGTTTTCAAGTCCAAAGTAAATCAAAAGAAAGTGGCCTTCAAAGAACTACCCGTCTTTTTTACATTCAATGTCTCTTTAATTATCATTAAAATAACAGCTCTTATCAAATGAGCAGCTTTTAATGTTCTTAAAGTTCTTGAAGGAACAAGTTTCTGCTAGCCGCTAGACTATTTCTCATAGAGGTCTACCTCTATAGAGGTACAGAAGCAGGTGCCTGTCAGGATACTTTTAGTATGAATATCCACAGGTAACAGATTTAGTACTGAAGCAATTAAAGCAGAGCGCAACAGGGCAATGAACTCACAGCAAAAATGGAGGGAGATTATCTCTGCTCTTGCCTCCACATCATCTTCTCAATCAGAATTGTATAGCAGGCTCATGTTGTCTTACTAAACAATTTTGGTTTCCATTCCATGTGTGAATACCCTTGGGTGTTATCCCCTGAAGATTAGCCTGGTAGACTAACTAGCAGAAAGTCTTTGGAATATAGAAATTCCTGGATAACCAAATCTAGCCTCCAATTATTAATGGTAACTTCATTATCTATCATGTTCATAACATGATTGAACTACTTCTTAAAATTGTTATTTCTGTCTCTATTATTCCTATGTAAAGGCTGTTTTAGAATATAATTTGAAACCTTCTAATTTTTTGCTTAGCCAATTTACATCCATTTTTTATGCTTTAAACTTGTCTTGTTTTAACAGAAATGGATTCTCTCCATGAATATTTACTTCATGTATTTATAGCTTTTCTCAGACTCTCAAACAGAGGAAACAAAGGCTAGAAGATGCCACGGCAGGTCATTCAATTCACCCTCTTGTTTAGTGAGGCTAAAGGAGCTAAGCTCATCTTGTCAGTCTCAAGTTGTCCTAGTAGCTCTTTTCAGAATGGCCTTTGATTTCAGCTTCCTTGAATATGTTTCAAAGACTGCATATGTGTCTCCCATGGCCACACTGTAATGATGTCCTGTAGTCCCATTATAACTAACACATCCACTTCTTGATCTTTTTCCTTTTTGCATGCTGACATGTAGTTTACAGCAGAAACTCTTACTCTGAGGGCATGGCATGCAGTGAGTGCTGTTTCATTTTATACCTGAAAACATCAGTTAATCTAACTCCTCCCATTTCACACCTCCTCTGTGATGACAGTGCCTTTCAAATACAACCCAGTAAGAGTGGGTAGACCTAGTGGCTAGGGACAAAGACTTCCAAGAGCTGTGCTCAGCTTTACTATTACCTCATTGGAGGTCTTCAGGCAAAAGAGATGCTGGCCTACTGTAAATCACATTCATTTGCTAATCTTTCTAAAGTGTTTCTGACAATTTGGCATAAACATCTTAAATGTAAAGTGTTATTGAAGGGATATCAACTAAGATCATGGAGGTGTTAACTTCTTCCTTCTTGAAGGATGAGATTCAACTAGGTATAAAAATAACTGAAATTACTGCAACAGTTTTGTCACAGGAGGCTGTAGAGGCAGATAGTGTCAAGATGCTCAGTAAGAAACTAGACAAATTCATGGATCCCAGATCAATAAAAAAGATACCGAAGGGGATTGACAGGTTTATATCCTCTATTAACCTTAATATAACAAGCATGGATACTGGGAAATACAAAGAGAATGGATTAAAAGAAAAGCCTAGGCTCCCTTGCTCTCTTAGATGTTGTCCTCTATGTCCACTATCAGAGTATTTGGCTAGATGCACCAGTGGTCTGATCCAGTAGAGCTGTTCTTATGTTCTCAGATTTACTTGCAAAACTACATGTTAATAACAGCTGTCAATACAGTTATTCCTAAATCATTGTTAGCACTTGTGTGTCATGCCCATTTTTCAGTAAAGAACCAAGATTACACATATTTTCCATACTAAAATGATGAAAAATAGAAATGGAGATGTAATGTATTGTCTGTGGGGACACAGACATGTATGGTTAACATATGGAAAGTTGCATGTGGAAAGAGAAATATCCTCCAAGTCTTATGTTGAGTACACTGACCTGGATGGTTTTTTGGGCTTTTGGGTTTGTTTTTTTTAATTAGCTCTCCTCTACAGATTTTATGGTGGCAATTCATCACTGTCTCTTTGACCAAGACATAGACTTTTCCATCTTGAACTGCAACTTCAGTTACAGATTGGAAATCTGCTTTTAGGAGCTGCCAAAAACTTGATGCTTGTGAAGATAGTGAGTCAGTCATCCTCCTTGGAAGCAATATGCTTATGCAAAACTCTATCAATGTTTTTATTATCCATAAAATTGCCTGTTCCTGCATAATTCAGCAATATTTGACCAGATAACCTCCAACAGCCAAGGTAGCTCTGATGCACCTGTTATAACAGTGCTCCATCATATGAATCAAAAGATGCTCTGGTTTAATTCACATCTTCCTGTTCTTTTATTTAATACTGTCTTCCCTTTAGCACCATGACGTAATTAACCTTTCATCTCCAAATGTTAAGAAGGCTGCTGCTTCCAGCTAAGTGCACAAGCCTACTTTGCCCATATATTTTTTAATATAGATATATAAAAATATACTTTGAGCTAAGTCAGGAAATGCTAAAATGAATTTCAATGAATATGAGAAATAAGTTGAGATGTTATGACTTTATGGGATCATAGCAGGGACCTCTAGACATTTAATAAAATCAAAAACATCAGTTCTACTATCAAGTGAAAAAGTCATGGGTAATGGATTTAAGTAAAAGGCTTACAAAGAAGTATTGAATTTAAAATAAAGCAAAACAATTGTGAGTAAATTAAACATTGTTCATGAAAAGACACTAATTAAGATGTACGAATTATATAAAATTTAAATCTCATGCAATTTATGCACAATTGCTCCTGAACAAATATTTAATTAAATTCCCTTTAATACCTTAAAACAATCTTCCCTTCTCTCACACACTCTTTCTCTATTTCTAGTTGTTAGGTAGGAATATGTGAGGTCTCAACTGGCACAGTAAGAATGACAGGTATTAAGGGAATTCAATGCACTTATATTTTTAGTTCTTAAACATTAGAAGGGAAATGCTTTACAAGTAAATGACTTGAAGAGTGTGTAGTGTTTTTACAGACTAATTGTTTTAATTAATTGAGTTAATTAGCAGATATTTTCAAAGAGCTTTTAAGACATAGATTGCAATGTAAGCACTGTGTTGATATTATTATTAGTGAATGCTGCAGATGCTTCACGCCAGAAGCTGGGCTGGCAAAAGCTTCAGCAGGAGCAGTAATGGTTCAAGAGGAACCCAGAAAGAAAATAAAGTTTCTTACTTCAAGTCCATTTCTAAAGTAAAACAAATGCAAACTGTTAGTTGGCTCTGTGTGTGTGAAATCCAGTGGCCTGACAGAGGTGAGGCTGTCACAGCTCTGTACCCCAGGGCTCTGTGTGGATTCCCAGTAGGCACACACACAAACCCACACATGTACAACACATATGTAGACAACTGGGCACACAGCTCAGCACAGACTGACAAACTCAGAACTGACACAAACATAAACAGCCTCAGCAGCCTCATCCTGTTCCCCTGTCTGGCTGATCAGGAAGAAGGTCCATGAGTGTGAACTGTATGTATATATACATCTGAATATATGTACAATGTGTATCCCTCCAGCAGCTGGCTTTAGGCAGTACCTGCCCCCTGGATCCCAGTCTCTCCAGTTCCTGGCACCTGGACATACAAACCCCAGAGGTCCACAGCCCCACTCCAGCTGCTGGTAAAGACATGTATTTCACAGAAACACACATACACACACATGCACACACACAGAGGACACTGGCAGCTGGCTGGAACTCCCTCGGTCCCTCTGGTAGCCAGCTCCTCCCGTGGGCTCATCCTCAGAGACACAAACACACCTGACTCCCAGGCCACTTCACTGGCAAGCCTGGCTTGTTATTTGCTAGTGCTCACACACTGATTCACACACCTGTACTCCCTCCAGTTGCTGGCACCACAGACATACGGGCCTCTGACCCTTGAACCCGCTCCAGTTCTTGGTATTTAGACCCCTGCACACACATGCACACAGAGTACAAAAATAGAAAGGGAGTTTAATAAGGCAGACTGCACTGATCAGACACCATGCATAATCACAAAAGTGCACTGACCAGCAACCTGTGTAAAGGCAACCAGCCCCTTTATCCCGTTTTCTCTCTGTTTTCCCATGCTTGTTCCCAAATCACCTAGATCCATCCCTTAGGTTCTTCACCTAAGCATCCCATAATGAGTCTTGTGCAACCCTGAAATACTCTTCCCCTGCATCCCATAATGTGTCCCATACCCCTGAGCGGTGACACCCTGAGTCTGAAAGGTGCTCCAGAGAGATGGGAGAGCACCCATCAACTCATCTTGATGGGTGTTACCCCTGGACCACAGAGCTGAGCATCTCCTGGGGCTGCCCCTTCCTCTGAGTGTGTAATTTGGGTTCCCTGGCCAAGCCTGCAAGGTACCAAAATTCCTGCCATTTATAAAAAGCATTTTTTATGAAGAGTCTTAGAGAATGTCGTTGACCAGGAGGTTTGTGAAGTTTTCGGATGAGCCTGAGAACTTTCAGCCTGAGCTGAAAAGAACTTTCTGAAGGACATGCAAATCATTAATCTATATTCAATGTGTCTAAACTCAGCTGGACATTTCTCATTCTGCATCCAAGTGATTTTTCTTACATGTTTTCTTATGCATTAGTATTAATGAGTAAAGAATCTAAATTATGCCCTTCGATTAGAAAATGTTTTCGCTTCCAAAGATTGCAGATTATTTGGATTTCTTAGAAGTATCTACCACATCCTTACGCTTCAGCTCAGTGGTTGGAGTCTCAGGTCACTTATTATCAAAACCTGCTGTCCTCTGGAAGATTTGTAACCTGTGAGAGAGAAGCTGGAGAATCAGAGGCAGTTCTTAATTCAAAATATGTACCTATTAGTCACTTAGTTGTCACACATAATAAAGAATTCAGAACTACAGAAATTACCTTCAGAAGAAGACTAAAAATGAGGCATCATGATAGAGGCATTCAGGTTGACCTTTAGGAATGAAGGTATGTACATCATGCACTGGGCCCCACTGCACAAAGGTGAATTGCAGTCTTGGAGAATAACAATATGTAACAATTTTGTATAGAGGGAATAACAATTTTATATTTTCCTCTTAACAGAAATTTTTTTCTCTTTCAGTACTACTGTAAAAGTAATTCCCAGATAAATTAAATAATATTTTTTCATATATTTATATATATATATATACAGACATATATGCATATATGGAGAAATGGGGCGGAGGGAGAGGTTTTTATTTTTTCCAAGAGCAAGAGAATAAACTTTGATCTGTAACTGTGACTTCAAAAAAAGAAGAAAAGAAAGGGAAAGGAGGAAAAATCTCCTACCCATGTGGGAGGAAGCCTTGTTTACATCTAGTAAAGTAAATCAGAAAGGGCAGAAGCAGCAGCAGACTTTGGGAACCTGCTCTTCCCAGCAGGGGAATTCAAACAGGTGGTGTATGATGTTGGAAACTAAGATTAATTTTTTTCCTCTGAGGCAGTGTTTTGCATTGTTAATACATTTATTCCTATGCAGACCCAAGCTTTGCCTATTTACCCCTGCAGCAATAGTTATATAGAATGGTCCTATAATTTTAATATTCCACCTGTCCTGGAAAAGCTCAATGGAGGCCTTGGAGGGGACTTAGTATTATTCAAAAGAATTAATCCTGCAGTGCAGCAAATGCCCTACAGAAAGAATTTTAATGGAATTTTTGAAGGTCTAAGTGTCCTGTTGATAGTTTTGAGAATCTCCATCTTAACGCCTCTAGTGCTTGGCAGACAACGGTCCTTGTAGCACACACTTTCCTGGGACAGTAGGATGCTTGTACCAGGTGAGATTTAGATTTGTTATTGTTATTTTGACATCACATTAGCCATTTTGCAAGACAGTGACATTTGGGAAGGTAAAATATTGCACCGAGTTGCAGTGAAATGTTTCATCTGGATTTTTGAATCTCAGCTCCTGAATGTGATGCCTGCTATGAGAGAAACAGAATAGGTGGTTGGTTTTAACTTCAGCTCAGGACTGAGCTCATGTGTGTAAGTGGCAAAAACTTCAGTCATTTTGTACTTTAGTATCCTGTCAGGAAGATGTGGTGTCTTTTTGCCTATGAAAAGGCTGCTCATGAAAACGTATCATTGACCTCTGTTCCTGGAGATGCCCAGGCCCTACAGATTATAATGGCTGTATGTGTCCGCACAAGATATGAGAGTAGAGGGCAGATAGCTGGAGAAGATAGTCCCTGTCAACAACTAGGGGGAATGAAATAGAGTTGTAAATGAAGTGGAACAAGAACAGAATCAAAGAAGGATTTTTCAGTCAGACTCTGAGGATAGGATTAATCTGAACAAATGTTAGCATTTGCAGTGTAGACATCTATAGCTGAGCTGGGCGCTGTAGTTAATCTCCACTGTCACTTGTGTCCAATGACTGCGGGGAGACTGTAGGGTGACCGTCTTCAGTGCAGCCATCTGTATTGCAGATGTTGAACATTACAAGAGTTGAATACTGCTGTAATTTAAGTCTCTCTTTGTAAAACTCAGATGCCTGGTGTCAGGGCAGAGATATGGCATACAGAATCTCAAAATAACAAAGCACAAAACAAAGCACACAGTAGTAAGCAGCGGACATCCAGAGAAGCATAAGAGGGCCACGGACTGAGACTGATTAAAGATAAGCTTTTTAATGAACAGAAAGGAGACCTGCTTGTGTTCCATGTTTAGCTTCAGGTCTTTGCTGAGGTGTATTCACTTTTGCTTCTCCACTCTCTTTAAGTGCAGAGCTTTATTGAACTTCTTGGTAGTGACAGCCAGGCAAACAGACTGACTAAATACACCTCAGAAGTAATTTCTATCTAGATTCAGCTAGTTTTGGAAAAACCTTGTGCCTAAATCTGCTCACAGTAATGTTCCCCTCAGTCTGGAAGGTGACAAAGAGCCAGAAATAAAAATGAAAACCCATAAAAACCTGAAAAGATTATCGACTTTCTATCAGATGTTCTAAAATACAATCAGTATCATCAAGAAACTGACTTTCCAGTTTATTTTTTTCTGTGCCTATTTTGGAAAGGGGAGAAGAGGATGAGGTGGTGGGGCTAGGAAGGATTCTCTATAAAACAGTTTCAACTGCTTGATTTGATAATGCATTTTGAAAATGGAACATGTGGCAAAACAAACCTCATAATCTTATAAAAATGTTTTGTAAAGCAGTGTTTTGGGCTTTGGAAAATTTGTTTTAGTTCTTCCCACATCTCAAAAGGTCACATAGTATTTTTTTTCTTTCGACACACAGCTTTTTTAAAGCTTTACCTCATGGCCTTTGAAGTGCACTCTAAATATTTAAACACTAGATTTCAGAAGGAAATGTTTTCTTGGTAGCAAGACATCTGCTTTTCTTCATATTGTAAGCAGCTGATGATAAAACATGAGGGGAAGTTTGGTTTTAAAATACACAGAATTCCAGCAGAAGGGCTTGCTTGCTCTCATGAAAATACACCTTTTTTTGCTAAATAATAAAATGGTCATTTAGGTTATACAGATTTTGTAATTCTATTAACCTGAAATTTCTCGGGGTTCAATTCAGTGCTGTTTACAAACTGCAAAACATAAGACTGAAACTTACTGTTAAGTACAAGGGTAAACCAAGTAACACAAATGAAAACAGAATTTGAAAGGATGCTTTTCAGAAGACAAAGAGAATCACTGAATATTCCTGACATATTCTTTATAGACTTCTCCCCATCAACATGACAAATCCCAATTATAACTTGCTTCCTGAGCAAGAGCCTGTAACTATGCAGTCTTATTCTTTCTACAAGAGAAAAAGGAGCTTTAGAGAGTGTGGAAACCTCTACAATGTTGGAAACACACATTTTCAGATATGTGGTATAGCTAAGGTTTAAGTAATCTGGCTATAGGGATTGATGGAAATAGCAAAGCCCCAGATAAAAATGAAATCAAGTGAAATGAGGAAGTTCTTCAGACGTAGGAGTAGGAACGATGCAGAACCATGAATAATTTTAAATGTAGATGGGTAAGTCTGATCAGCTGTCAAGCCATAAGATACTACTGATACTAGAAATGTATATGGATAGTTAACACATTTACATGAGCTGCTAACTTTCACAGTGAAATTGCTTCAGAGGAAATTTGCATTATATGGCATTAAAACGAAGCCAGCTCTGTGTAGAACACTGCATCAGTACAGTATGAATGGTGAGAGGCACTGGCTCAGTGGTGAAGCTGAAGGAATAACAACAAATCCCACTTACAGCTTTAAAAACCTTAAAGATAATATTTTCAAAGGAGACATTTACTATTGTAGCTACTTTTCACAAAATACATTTTATAAGAAGGAGATCTCAGAAGCAACCTGCTAAAATTAATTTCTGATTAAGCTCAAAATCAAAGAAGGAAGCTCCCACATAATAATGATGTTAATAATATTGCGTATTTTTTAAAACACTGTGTGTTCGCTGGCATCAATGAGTTTTGCAGGAGGAACATGGCTCTTTATTGATAATGTCCATACAACCGAGGCAATTGTATTTAATTATGAGAAATCACTGGCCCTTTTCCAGTAAAACCCTAAAGGGAGATAGAGTTCATCTGCTTTATGTACGCAAGAAATGGCTTTTCAGATGGAAGCTCGTGCTGTGTTTGTTAATTGCTTTTGTACTTGCTCCAAAAAGGAAAGACTAAATAGCTTGTTCATTGCACTGCATATATGATGTCCACCTATCTCTGATCACTCATAGGAGTGGTTTCTGGCTGGATTTAAAATCGGTGTGAAATTCTCCTCATGGGAAAAATGTTTACCATGCCATGGAAGAAGGAGCTGGTGTTCTAATAGCATGGCTTTCCTTGGGTTTCTTGTATAAAACAGAGTCCTCTGTATGGGCTGTCACTGACCACTGGCTTCTAGCAAAGTGCTTGGCATGGCCCTGTGTCCACTATGAACAGCTTCACCCCTCAGTGTCCAGACTTTCTTTGGGACCTGTCGTGGGCACTAGGGAAGGAAGGTTCCCATCAGAATAAGAAAGGGAGGGAGGAATGACAGGTGCAAAAGGCAAAATCAGAAAGTCAGGCTTCTCTACTTAACTCTTTCATTACCTGTGGTAAATAAGCATGAATGACTTAATGTCTAAAACCAGGATCAATAATTCTCATAGGGAAGGTGCACTGAGGCTTCCTCCATTGTTTTTCTAAAGACTCAGATTACACTATTGACAAGGCAGCCTGAATTCTCAGTTGCTGCTAAGTAGTCACCAGGCAGCTGTGCAGGCAACTCTGAGTCCAGAATTTCAGGAAGTTCAGAGGGAACAACACAGTGTGTGCACAGACACTGGGCAGACCTGCTGATACTCTTGAGTGGGACCACTGTGGGAGACTACTGTTTTTTTCGATATAGCCAGACAATGGAGGCAATGTGGCAATGGTCTGTGGAAGTAAAGGTTCCCTAGCCTTACAGGATCTCAATGTCTGTGCACAGGTGAGCAGCTTCACAAGGAAAGGAAAAGTACAATCTGGACAATATCAGGACAATGTCAAATCATCAGCAGTAGCTGCATCAGTCACCTTACCAGTAAAATGTGGGGATGACTGCTCTGGTGCATAATTCCTCAGTGGATGGGGGTGATCAGAGAAGCTGTCAAAAAAAAAATTTCTGAAAAACAGTGTGGTTGATTTCCTGGAGGCCAAGCAATTTGTTTCAACACAGCTGCAGTGAGCTTATTTTCTGTCACTGTAACCAGTTAATTTGGATCTAGATGGAAAAGGGCTATGATTGTTGTGTTTAGAAAGTATTGCTGCTTTGGAAGGTCAAGCTCACAGACAGCGTTTTCACAGAGAAACCACAAAAATCCAGGGATGCTCAGTACAGATCGCTGGCTGACTCTTTCTTTACTCTTAGATAAAAACATTTGGGTAAGAGAAACGGAACACAAATTTGGACATTGCTAGAAGCATGCCTCACATCCAGAGTCACACAAAAGATTTCCAGTATACTGAAGTTGGATTTCTTAGTTATAAGCAAGGATGGGTTTATTTTCTGGAGTAAAGAGCGCTGAACCTCCTTGGAACAGAAACAGGGTGGGAAGTGTTGTGGAAATTGCCAAAATCATGATAGTGGACTGTCCTTTCCTCTGCCAGAAATGCTCCAACTCTTCTTCCTTTTCAAAATCAGATGTGCAGCACTGCTGAGATCTTTCACACCACACCACATGTCTGAGGTTTATTTGATCTAGACCATCTGCCACATCTGTGTTTCATATTTGTTATAGTCAGTGGTAAAAGACTTTTCTCTCCAGATTTTGAAGTTGGAGCCAGAGTGATGTCTGTTTGCGACCACAGTCAGGTCATGTAGTCTGAGCTGATGCCTGGAAGAACTTCTACTTTATGGGAGAAACTGGTGGTCCTGTAGGTACAATGCCACTGACAGAGGAGAACAACATGAGGTATTCTGAAGTGCCTTCTTCACTGTGAATATACTTTGTTCTTATACAGTCCTGTCTTCCTCTTCATTTGGCAATCAGAAATTAATTTCACACTTTAATGCTCACTTAGTTCTCTGCTACAGTGTCTTTCTGTGCAAGGAAGAAGTAATCAAGCAAGAAAAAGGCACTTTTTAAGTACCCCTGCGATGGGCCTATTTGTCACATCTCCATATTGTGATCTTCTGAGGCAATAAAGGAATAACTCCAGAGACCAATAGTGTGATGATATGAGCTTAAGGCAGTGCATATGTGCCATGCCTACAAAATAGGTCTATAATCTAGAAATCAGTACTATCTAAATGGTAAGAGAGAATTAATTTAATTTTGGTCTTGTGTTGTCTACCATACCACTTCCACACTTAATCACAAATTATGGCTTTTCCTTTGCTCTTTAGTGGGCTGACTGGGGATACTGAAGATTATAGTACCATATCTTTAATCATGTATTTTTTTCCTTGAGGACGTGGACTCTTTTCAGTGATTTGCATTTGAAATGCCAGTGGCCAAAAGATATCTTTTTCTAATGCAGTGGAGAAAAAAACAACAGAACACAGCTTGCAAATGCTGGGCTTTGGAGCACACAGTGAATAATTCCTGTTACTCTTAGGGTTAGAAGTCCTTACAGCAGCCCAAAATATGGGATCAAACCACACCAAAATTCTTTCCAAAGAAGGAATGCAGCAGCTGTCTAGCAGCAGAAAGAGAAAACAGGAATATTACATTTGGCATTTTCAAAGCTGGAGAGGGCAAATACGTTTAGTACTGAATCTAGGAACCACAGCGCATAAGTGCAACTGTACCCATCCAGACCTACATCTCTTTTAAGTCCCTATCCCATCTCCAGCAGCTGACACATGTCCAAAGAGTCTCAGTATGGCTCACTTCTTCCTGGAATACACCCACCCGAGTGCCAACAAACTTTAACTTAAGGACTTACTGTGTTGAAGGTGGTATCTAGACCATAATGGTTAATAGGCTCCAAATGACCTAGTCTAATAAATGTGTCTCACTGCTTTCTGAACCTTTCTTTGTCCCCTACAACACCTTGCAGCATGATGTCCTGCAAGTTTATTTTGAGGTATGTGGAAAGTTCCTTCTTTTGTTTGCATTAAATCTTGTGTTTGGGTATTTTATCGGGTGGACCTATTTCTTTTGCTACATTAATTATTGAATAATTATTCCTTAACTCATCACTTTCTTTATTGTTATGGACTTATTAGTGAAGATATTTGCAGATATCTGCATTTGTAGTTCTCAAAGATGACAAGGCCAAATTCTGCACAGCAGTGACTCCTGTGCATCTCACTGCACAGCAGTGGATGTATGCATTACACAAGCATACAGAGACCGGATTTAGGCTTGGAAGCACCTCATGTTAGGCATTCAGAGAAGCTTAGCATGACTCATATCCTCAGGAACAAACAGCATAGCTTTGCTTTTGAATGCCAACTCTTTCTGGTTCCCTAAAGTTGTTCTGAGCTAGAGGGGTGAGTTACTGAGGCAGACATTGAAAATCACCTTGCAAAAGTGTTGAAAAGCTGGTGATGCCCCATCATCTCAAGGGCAGAATTAGAACTGGAACACAGATGTCAATTGACAATGGAAATAACATACAAACAGTGGTTTTACACTGTCCTGATCCAATGTCAGGGAAGGTTTCGATATGATCCCAAGAGCGAGATTAAGACACAAACGAGGTCAAATGCCGTATAGCTAAAAGAGTTTTTATTATCAAAAGTAGAAAATAGTAGCGACAGGATAGAATGGAAGAAAAGGCAGAAATCAAGCAA
>JAOBAS010000053.1:1944608-1966372 GCA_025311575.1 Elanoides forficatus
AGCCCACAATTCTTGAGATGAATGTCTTGAGAAGTCTCTCACACCTGACAATCTTTGAGACAAACAGCTCAAGATAACAATTCAGTCTCTCACATACACTTACAAGCTATAGGCAGTTACCACATCTATATTTCCTTCCCACCCACCATTACAGCGTCAGACCAGATTTGCTGCCATTTGCCTTGATGACTGGTTAAAGTCACAAGATACTCCTCAAAAACATTTCAAGCCTGGAAATTTACAGGCTCAAAAAGGAGCCTGGACTTCTCCATTTTGTGATCCAGATGCCAAATACAGTCAGAGTCGAACAGATCCCACTCAGTAGTGGAAGCTACGAGAGGGATGCGGGATTAATTCAAGCTTGAGACGTTTACAAGGGCACTCTTTTACTTTGGGTCAGTGATTTCAGTGCTGACATTTCTGTCATCATTTGCCATGTGAACTCAAAGCCAGACTTCATTCAGTGTCCCTTGCAATCATGTTGAAATAAATTAGGAATGGTTGCATTATGGGATGAGACTGAGGTCAAAGAGTATACAACACCTCTTCAAATTGGGTTTGAGACCTTTGGACAGTATGCCTGGGAGTCAGAGCTGTTTGAAATATCACACATCTCAGGAAGCTTCTCCCACTTAATAGCAAGGAATGTGCAGATGATAGAAATGTAGAGCCCTGCACTGATGTAAATGGATGCCATGCCACTTCAGGATGTTGGAAATCCAGTTTTTAGCTAACTGTAAACACGGTGCTGGATTCCTGTCCCTTGCATACTTTCAACCACAGTGTCTAGATACAGCCTGTATTAATTTTTGCAAAAATTAATAGGAAAAAATGTTACTGCCATACATCCAAAGGAGGATTACTCCTTTGATCCAGGCAAAAAATCAGTGACTGGGAGGAACTTGCAACAAAAATGAGTATTTTTTCCTTCTCTTCCTCAGCAGAAAAGATACCATCAAAAAGCCCTGTAGGACAAGCTTTCCAGTAAGCACTCACTGTGTATACTGCCAGTGCTTTTATTTCTAGATGCTGTGTTACCTGCTAGTTCCTACGGAAGACAAAACCCTTATCCTGCTGACTTCTAAATTGCTCCTTCCACTCATGTGCAATGAGAACTGGGTTCAAACCCTTGTTTTTGCTGTCAGTCCATTACGTGCTTGGAGGTCATTATATCTGCTCTACAGACCATATGGACCTATGATGCTATAAGGAAGTGTAAGAATAATCAGGATAAATTCTGCATAGCTTCGCATGCTTGCAGCAAACACCATGGTACAAACAATCAATTGCACAGCAGCAGCAGCGCACTTCCTAGGGGAAACCTGCAAAGTGTGAAAGACTTCCCACTCATCCTGTTATCGATGTGCTTATATTGATTCCTTCATTAGTGCTGCTGATCTGAGCTACTTCACATGCAGCACAAAGTCGAATCATACTCTTCAGCTACATTTCTTTGACAAAGAAACCTGTTTCAGGCTGGTGGATTTAGACACTAATAGAAGCTGAAAGAAAGTGAAAAGAAGGAGCTTTGCTGTTTGTTAAGGCTGGTGTTATTCTCTATAAGGTAAAACTATCATCCAAACACTCCTTATATACAGACTTACATCTTGATTTGTTAATGGCATTATTATGGGCTCACAGCATCCTAGAAAGAGGACAAACCTCTTCCATGAAAGCAATGTGATTGAAAAAGTCTCTTCAGAAAACATAATGGATAGTAAAGTTTGTAACCACTTGCTTATAAGCTGTGAAAGCAGCTCTTCTCTCTGACTCAGGGAATGTAAACCAAGCATTATGGTCTTTTAAATTACAGTCAATTCTGTGAGCATATATAGTAGCAAGGATGGAGGAGAACAAACAATTTCACTGCTGTTGCAGTGATTCCCTTATGCCTTATAACATTAGACTGAATTTTATATAAACCCCCAGCTACCTGTGTTACTGTTTTTAAGGTATCATCTCAAGCATTTTAAGACTCACTATTTATGCATCATAGAGGATTAATTCTGCATTAATTTAGTGAACAGTAAATACATATACCCACTTCTTCCAGTTCAAAAACATTAAACTGTCTGTTTTTCAGGCCCCATTTTATTAAGATGGGACAACATAGAAAGTGAGCTTGGGTAAGTTTCCAGTAGATCACATGTTCCTTGCTAGTACTGTTCCTTAGCCAAACCTAGTTTTCCATTTCTAGGTACATCATTTGTCCTGCTCATGGAGTTTTAAGCCCTGTTCTCAGTTTATGCCCTCTGTATGGCCCCTTTGACTCAGACCTGGCAATTAAACAGATCCCTACTTAGGCTGCAGAAACCTGCTAACTTGATCTTCAGCCTTCAGCAGCAATTCCTGGGCTGAGTGAAAAGATGGCCAGGCAAACCTTTCATTTGTTGTGATAACAAACTGTGTGTGAAAGTCCTGCAGAGGAGGCAGCACTATGAGTGATTCATGCAGCAGCACTAATTGTACTGGCTGTTCACTGATAAGTTGCACCCCTGGTGAGAGATTAGCCCATAAATCACTGTAGGGAGGTCATTTATTTGATGTAATCAGCTAGGCCTGTCCATTTTGGCAGCCTCCTACTTCCTTTCTTTTCCTTTTTTTCTTTTTTTTTTTTTTTTTTAGATTAGTTTCACCAAAGGGAACAACCACAGTTGCATGCCTTCTCTCATTCCCTGCTCCAGCCTATGCATGTCCTTGTGTCTTGCCCAGCTCCCAGATCTTTCCACTTCACATCTCATCAAGTGCTAGCTTCCCGTAAGTGAGCCCTTTAGTTGCATCTTTCACCCATGGTCTTCAAAGCCATTTACAAATATACAGTACTTCAGGCTCTAAACCCTTCTGCCTGCCTCATCTTATAGGTGGAGAAGCTAGGATTTACATGGCTAAGCAAACAAGTTGCCCAAACTCAGGAGTCTGGCAGTATTTTACACTACAGTGATGTGCCAGTAACTTTTACAGACTGGACTACTGTACAGCTGCTTTGGATGCTGATTATCACAGGTCTGTAGCAGAATAAACCTTGCAGTGCTTTATAGGTCACCCCATAGTTACTTGCCTACTCGTTGTATTTGTTTATGTAGTGCCCAGAAGCTGGAGAGGAAAAACTCTTTCATAGGTGAGATTTCACAGCAGCACACAAAGGCAAACATGATATACTTGATGCAGTTTGAGAGCCTCCTCTGAACCAGGAGGTGCTCTTCCTGGGCTCTTTATGCAGCCTGAGAGCAGAGACCAAGTGTACCCACAGACATTGCAACCTCTTCTCCCACTTCACTAGTGTCCTAGTTGCCTATGTTTGAGGTCGTCACGACCAGACCTGCTCTGCTCTTCTCCTTTGGGTACTATGGGACTGTGTCCTGGCCAGTGAGGGCATTGCCTTGCCAGCTTTACTGTCACCCTCACTGAGAAGCCTGCTCTTGCTGCTCCTTGGCAGATCATGTTATAAGTCAGTTCCAACCAGTCGTTGAATGGATGCAACAGGAGCAACCTCCCTTAGACCACTGGAGACAAAGTAATAGAGAATTTCTAATATGGAAAAAGCCTGTGGAGTAGAGACTTCTACATAAGTAGAATTATATGGCTTCTGATAACCTATTTTCAGATTGTTTTATATCTTCCTAGTCTTCACTTTCAAACTTCAAAGAATATCACTTTAAACCTTGCAAGATCATGAGCAAAGATTCAGAAGGCACAGTCAAACATCATTATCACAGGATCTCAGCAGAGATCCTAGGGAGCTGGGATCCCTAGAGCTGTGGCTACAGGAATTTGCTGAGCCATTGAGAATCAGCAATCATTGAGAAATGATTTTTTTTCTGTGTCAAAGCAAGATAGTCCACCTGAAAACCTGATTTTCTGTACTTTGAGTGGTGCACTGTGTAACCACAATGACCTGATTCAAAACTGCCAAAACTTGGGTAGTCATGCAGATGCATCTTACATTTTCCTATTTGTGACTGTTTCAGAAGGGAAAATGAACAAAAGCACAGCAAGAGTCTGACAAGGGCATTTTTTTGCATTGTAAGGGCTAAGGGAAAATTTTATTTTGTTTTGTGAGTTGTTTTTAAATGAAAGCTTCAGTTCTGTGAATAATATAGGACCCCCAAAGTCAGCCGCTGTGGGGGTCTACAACTAACTTTCTGTTAAATCAACTTTGTGTTTGTGAAGCAGTTCACCTTTTCTGAGGGAAAAATAGAAGCATTGTCTCCCAACAGAAACTACATGTATGATAATTTTACATGTAAAATCTTGTCTGTGCAAAAAAGGGTACTTATGGATGTAATAATACTTTTGCACATAAAAATTTATGTGTAGCTAAATGTGCACAAAGGTTTCATTTAATTAGCTATTTAGTTAAGGTTGTTTACTACTGGTAATGATACCACAAAGCCAGTCGAAGAAACTCTCTAAGACTCCTTTTGGAGATTTGGAAAGCAGGCATTCTTCATTGCAGCGCTGGATGCACGGGGGATATTTCCACCTAGCATGCATGCCACAGCTTTGGCACTAACAGGTTATATAGAATAACTAATTGCATATTAATCAGGTTAGTATACATATACATAAAAATGATTGCAACTGATTATCTTAGTACTGCCTACATCCAATCATGCGCAATGAAGGATCCATTTGAGTTGAAGGGCTGCTTTTGTGACCACTGACCCATTTGGAGTTCTTGCTGGCTGTTCCTGAAGTCTTTATTCTTGTCCTTGTTCTTTGATCTTGAAGCTTAAAGCAGTTTCAGTCACATGTGGTCAGTTTCAACATTGTTCTCATCTAGCGTACAGGAACATCTAGTCATAAGAGCAAAGAACTGCAAAACTTATGAGTAACTACCTCTGCTAGTTAATTGCTGGGCTATACTTTTGTCTATTGTTTCAATCATAGTGTCAGTATAAGATTTCTATTAATTATTTACCAAATCTCACTTTTACAGTCACCTAGCAGCAAACCAGTTTCCATGGCTGGTACGAAATATTAAAACCGTCAAAATATTTAGACAAACCATACAGAATATATGGAAATATGCTATCATAAGGACAGTATAACTATTGGTCTATCTGTTTCTACACAAACACTTATAAATAATGAATAGAATTTCAATTCTGTTACTAAAAAATACCAAGGAAATTAAGCTATTAACTCCATTAATTAAAGCTAATAATTCACTTCATTAGCATGGCAAAGAGACTTAGTATGAGATAAAAATAACTCATACAACTAAAAGACATATACTTTTAAAGAAACCATTAACCCTTAATAACAAAATGAACAGCAAGGGACCAAAATGAAGGTTTAAATATAAACTGAAAGATAGCTAGAAAGAATAAGAAGAAAAAGTGCTCTGAATGAAGTCAGAGTTGTATCATTGTTCCTGAAGAACTCTCACGCCTCCTTCCCTGCAACGTTGAGGGGTTAGAAACAGCTCCAGTGAGAACCAGCTCTCTTTTGTTGACTGGCTGCTGTGAAAAGGCTTTTGAAAATTGTCCTGAAACACTATTTTAAAAAACCCAACAAAACAAATGAAAAAAACAAAACAAGGGAAGAATGCAACTTTTGCACAGCTTAATAATAGACAAAGTGAAAAGACACCATAAAACCAGCTTATCTTGATCACATCAGATCCCAGTCCAAACAAATGTTGGCTGTACTGGGGGCTAGAGCCTAAATGTCAGGACAGCATTGCTTTCCCTTGGACTTTTCCCCACTAATCTTGATTTGAAACTTCCCAAATTTACAGCTGGACTCCTGGAGCTATCTTGAACCATGGTCTTTGAAACCTATTATGGCACTACACTGGCAAAGGGCACTAGTAGGCCTCTGTGTTGAAAACTTGGGAGCACATCACTAACTTTGTTTCTAGGGGATCTTTTAGCTTTGATTTGAAACAGCCCACTGCTTCCAATATATCACAGTAATTAAAAGATGCTACTACTGATAGTAATGGGCACTGAGAGCAAGCTGCATAGATGTGCTTTTTTATCACCTGGTTTGATCATAAAAGCTCCACAGAGAAGGTAGAGAATATCGTGTTGACTATCTGGGAGCTTATAGGAATGTAGTTCGTGGTGTCACTATCACCCCTCAATAAACATTCTTGTTGCACAGCCAAAACTTAGTTTCATCATTAAGTCAAAGTGTGGAAAGCTCTATGGGGTGTGATCTCCTTGTGATTAATAAATCCAGGAAAGTCATCCAGAGCAACAAGCAGATCCTAAGACAACCGCACTCAATCCAAAGCTCTTTCTTCAGGGAACGGTAAAGAAAGTTTATATCCCACTGAATATTTCTACGATACTATCAGGAGAATTTTATCATAAAATTCACACCTAAACTTTCAAAAAATCAAGGAGTTCGAAATCAATGAGAATTCCCTTGGACCATAGGAATATAGTTTATCTTGTAATACATTCTTGTAACATATATCCTCTTCACCATTTAGCACAGAAAGGAAATGTATTATATTGTTTTAGCAAATACCACTACAAAAGGAAGATCCTGTTCATGATAGCTTTTTTACTTTTGGAAATGCATAAAGACATCATTCTTTACCCAGACATGCACTGGGAATTCTTATCACTACTGACATGCCTTTAATAGTTTACAATGAGCAAAACTACCTTGTAAATTGCCTTCCAATAGTATTGAAATAGCCTGATACAAACGGCACCCTAATTGCTAAATTAGGACTGTGTTCTTTGCTGAGCTAATTTCCTTGCTAAATGGGCACGTGGTGTGGCAGTTAAGGGCTTTTTATCAGGTTATTACAATGAAGGATTATATAGTTTCAATGTAATTGAATTTTAAGGAGGACAACTTTTAAGCAAATACACCTCCATAAATGATGCAGCATTGATGCTATGCTGAGAAACTGAAGATGACAATTCAGTGGAGCCAGCTGGACCTAGGGGAGTTTTTAAGGCTTTAATTAAAAGCAGTGAGGAATGTTTTGGTTTTTTTTTTTTTTTTTACATTATTCTTAGCCCTGTCTCCTTTCCTGGCCCAGCCACAGAGTCCAGTGGATCTGAAATAGATTCCTGCTTTCACTTCCAGTTATGTCAGAACTGCTGAATAGGATTCTCTGCCTTGAAAGTCCAGCTTGATTGTCATTCATTCTTTCTTAGATGCACTCAGTAACAAATGCAGCAATGAATGCAGTTCACATCCAGCAGTCTTAACGGCCTACAGCAGATAAAGAAAAACATGGAATACCTTGCGTAAGTCTTGTCCATGTGTATTGAGAGTTAGCTTTCTGCTGGAAAGTGCAAGCTGAATTCTAGTGATGGGTTTCAGGTGCTAAATCTTTCCTGGAAGAGCAGTAAGTGTTATTTTTATACATGGTAGTACAAGAGGTCTGACTTCCCCCAAAGACACAGCTTCTCACTGAGATCTGAGGGAGTGGAAAATTACTATGTCCATAAGACTATGGAAGAGAAAAATACCTGCCTCAAAGTATGTTCTGATTAAAAAGAAAATAAACCTCTCTCAGCTGTGCTGATTATTGAGGAGGGGGAGGAAGATACATGTGATGTTACAGAACATCCGGGAAGGGATGTCAAAAAGATAATCCAAACCCAGAAACATACCCTTCACCACCAGCAAAGAAAGCTCTAGAAGGCTGGGTTTGCAACAGCATTACTTAGCCACTCTGTACTTGTAGTAGATAGGACCAGTGTAGGGCAAATAAATGGCATGTGACTCATTTCTGACAAGAAGAAACACTTCTGAAACACTGTGAAATAGATAATTTGATAATGCAAATGCAAAGACAGTTTGGGAAGTTCAAAAACCCCCAAGATGCAAAGTAACTAATGCGTTAGGTGAGATGTCAGTGTTTGTCAACAGGGATTGCAGCTATTTCTGCTTATGAATATGGAAATAAACCAAGCAATCCTCCAAAAAGGAAATACCTTGATAAGCTCTACAGCTATTGTGTTTTAATTGCTGGTAAATGCCAGCTCCAATAATGGCATCTGCTGTGTACCTGTTCATAGTGCACTGGAATGAGCTAATGACTGCAGAGCAGAAGGCTGACCTGAAGCCACTGTAGGTGTGCAACTTAATGAGGGTCTCAAGGGGAGAGAGGTGCACTGAGTAAAACACTTCTGAGACTACTGAAGCTGTTGGGGTAGAGAGAGGATCAATGGAGGCCTGTTTTACCCAAAGAAAGATGCACACACATTAAGGATGTTTGCTTGGCAACTGCCTACCTCACATGCACACAGATATAAAACTGGCTGTAATGCAGTGATATGCTCAGATGCAGAAATATGTCTGATAACAGTTACCATAATAAGCATATTAAACACTGCTCATTGCATCCTTGAAAAGCAACCCAGGCCCAGCTCTCACCGAACCACAGTGAATTCAGCATCACAGTGCTGATATGGAACAAAGTGTGCTGATAGCAGCTGCTTTTATCTTTGCATTTTCCATTACTAGACTAAATGTTTGCTGAGAACAAAGGATTACCCCTTTCCTGCCCCATCCCTAACCACGTGGCTCTGGAGGCTCCTCAAAAGATGGCTGTGGAGCACAACGATAAGAGAGCTTATGGGGAAGAAATAAGGACATGCTCAGAATTGTTCCAGTGATCCAACTATATCAGGATGACTTCAAACATTAAGACATTTTGAGGCATTTCAAACACCTAATCATTAAATTAAAGATGATCCCAAATCAGATGGTAGGACCACTTAGTGGACACAAGGAAGCCTGAATATTTTCTGTGCTACTGATGGGTTGTGCATCCTGGAGAAAGGTCTTTCACCTTGTGGTGCCCCTCTTTTCTTCCTATTCTACTGTTTAGGCACATGCTGAGATTCAAGCTGTCTGCCTATGTGACGAAGGTGCAAAGGACAATTTGTTCAGGGTTAGAGAGGAATGAGGGCCTTCTGTTCTCCCAGTGTGCTATTTCACATGCCACTTGCTAAAAAGGAAAAGTACTTCTTAAACTTCCCTATAGAATTGGACATGTGGGAGCAAGGTAGATGTGGTATGTCTGATCTGCTTCAAAACTGGTTCTGTTTAGGTTCCCAGTCTCTGATGACTACTGACTCCTGAAAATGAACATTGAACAAATGTATAATCAAGAGGCAAAAAAGAACTCAGCATACAGTGCTGAGTGTTTCTCTGGAGCCATGTTTCAGATCTAGACAATATTTGCAAAAAGCATCATCATTGCCATCTGAGGGCTTTTTGGTGGAGTGAATTGAAAGTATGTTTTCCAGCATCTAGAAGGTATAATCTGTAAAAAACCTACCGTATGACAGGATTTGAGCTTGAGACCTGCGCTATAAGTCACTGCTGTTAAACATTGTTTTAGCACAATATCCTTCTCTTTTGCCAGCTGTAGAATGTTAGTTTCTAGTGACACCATGACTAAAGAAGGACACCATGCTGCCATTTACTCTGATTTGCCACCTACAATTTCATCAGAAAAGCAAATGATTGAATATACATGGAGACTGAAGTAACTTCTTAACCCTGAGAGTGCTCTTTTCAAGAGGAGGAATTAGACATGTTGATCCAAGACTCTGTAGGAAAAGTTTGTACTTCACTTAGTTTGTTGGTATATCAAACTGACACTCTAAAAATAAAGATGCAACAAGCAGTTAATAATAATAACACAGCAATGTCCAGCAGAGCCATTAAGCCTATAAACTCATTCCCCAATGCATACACACCTCTTGCCTTCTTTTCTGTTCTGTGCAAATGCCATTGCATCAAACGTCGTCTGTACTATGTAGCTGTGGAAATAAGCTTCCTTCTGTTTTGACAATTTGATTACATACACATTTCCTCTGGGTGTAATTCTGGAGTCTTGCTCCAGCTCAGTTGCTTGGTTAAACTGCTGTGCTGCAGAGAGGGAGAGGAGGGAGCAGCTGAGTCATACAGCTGTGTGCAGTCTTGGTCTTCTCGATGAACTCATTCTGTGGAGCTCTATTCCACCCTCACATGCAAACAAGAGTGCTAATCAATAGCAGCGTCTTTGCTGCACATAACAACATATGCTGTACTTTGACCTTTCCTTGCCTTTCTAAATAAGGGTAGAGATATCCACCAGCTGATAATTAAGTGCCAATTTTTAATGTGTTGTATTGTTACTGAAAAAGCCAGTCAAAGAAACTTTCTAAGACTCGATTTTGGAGTTTTAGAAAGCAGACATTCTTTATTGCAGCTGTGGGTGCATGGGGGATCGCTCCATCTATTGTGTCATTACCTACAGCAAGCAAAAATTATATTATTCCAGTCATACATATTCATATTATCATTTACATAGTGTCCACCCTTTGGTCACGTGCAGTGTGGGTCATCTCTTTCTCCTAGTTAACTGGGCTTGGCAATTTTTAATTACAAAAACTCATCAGAACTCAAAGCTTATTGTCAAGGCCCAAGGCTTCTTGTCTGTTGACACACATCAGGTCCAAGGCCCTCCTGTCTGTTGGCACCTCCAACAAATACTACTGGCAAAGCTCCAGTTTTTCTTATCTAATTAGTACATACCAAAATTTTGAAGTTATCAAGCAAGCAAAAGTTTGTTAGTACAGTGATACAGTAAAATTTTCCTTCTCCTGTCTTTGTTCAAGGCATCGCTATGTGTCTGGGGACAGATACTTACTACTGAAGAAACAAAGATGGCTAAAATCTTCACTCACTATTTCAACCTCTTGGTAGGTCTAACCGTACAGGTATTTCACATTTAACACCTTGCAGTTGACCTAGTCTAGGGTCAATACCATCCATCATCATTTCCCATCTACGTGGGCTAGATTCAGTTGGGTGTTTTTGTTGTTGTTGTTTTGGTTTGGTTTTTTTTGGTTTTTTTTTAATTGTTTCTTTGACTCATACTTATTAGAAGATGAACCTAAATCTTCAGTGGTGTCTCCAGTGCAGTCCACCTTCACTAGAGGTGTTGGCTTAACAACAAAAGTATACACCAGAATATTTTTAAAGTACCCTTTGCACAAGGTTATACCATTCCTTGTATGAAAGCCACCAATCAAATGTGAAGACTCTAATTTCAGATTAATCAGAAGAAGAAGGAACATGGAAGCCTGAAGTTTTAGAATAGAAGGATGTTTATTTCAAGCTTTTCTAAAAGGCTTGGGTTCAGGGTGGTATGAAGGCTTAGCTTAAGGTTGGATCTGAAAACCTTTGGTCAGTTCCAAATATTTCATTTAGATAACTTCAGATGGGCTCTAGTATGCTTAACACAAACCTGTCTGCACTTTAGCTAGCTAGTGAAGCAATGCTGAGACAAGTGCTGCAGATGTCTAGGGATTTAGGCAATGGGACTAATATTTGTGAAGATCACCAGAGAGTGTCCATTTAACTTAAAAAATGCAGCTTTAGCATGCTGAAGGTCCTTGTCTCAATGAAGAAAAATTGGACACTCTGCTAGATGGCCAGTGTCTTTAAGTACCTGAAATGTAGCCTGAAGTTAAGTCCTGTGGAAAGTTGGTTGATAGAGAGAGGTCATAGACCTCCCGAGGGAATGCATAACTCATGCCTGGAACTAGAGTAAGAGAGTCCTTGAACTCTCCTTGACGCAAGTAAAAACAAGGAGCTTGGCATTAAGAAGTTAGAAACAGGATGTGTAAAAAGGACATGCAAAACTGCAAGGCAAGAAACAAACAGATATGCTTAGCAGCGCTTGACCAATTATAATGCATATAGAGGCACGTGATTGAAATGTTTTAACCTATCTGACGAAAGCTTGTGGCGTGTGGACAGATCTATCATGTATAAGTATCAGGATATCTGGATAATAAACGAGCAAGATGTTTAACTCACATTGAGTATGAGTCTTGACTCCGGCCGCTCCTCCCAACATTTGGCGCCCGAACAGGGACACTCAAATCTGCTGCAACTAACCCAGAGCTGAAACAGACGGAGGGCTTCTCAAATCTGCTCATGGAATTGGCGGAGCAGACGGAGATAGGAGGAGCGGAGCAGGAGGCATCTGCAAGAATTCAGGCAGAGAGCCGGATCCAAACTTTGTGCACCAGTCTGGACCTGCATCGGTAAGACCGCTTTTTACTTACTATGGATCGCGAAGCGGCAATCACACTGTTAATGGAACTTCTCGCTAAGCGAGAATCCAGTGTAAGCACACGAAAGCTCCAAGAGCTCTGCCAATGGGGAAAAAAGAGAGGATGTTTTAAGACTCCCGAGATTGTGTTTAGTGCCGTGGAATGGTGTGAACTGGGAGATAAATTATGGGACGAGACAATTAAAGGGAATCGTGCTGCAAAAGCTTTCGGTCAAACTTGGCAAGAAGTAATGAATCACCTCCTACAAATGATAGCAGAAAAAAAAATGGCCACCGCTGCCTCTGCAATGCTAGGCACTGAGACTACTATCCCTGAGTTCACACGTATTTTTGACTCTGAAACCACGAAAACCGCTAGAGGGGTTGTCGCCCCTATGAAAACATCAGCTGCTGAACTTTTGAACGGTCTACCAGGCAACCCAGAAATAGGACAATGTAACCTCAACCAGGGGGGAGAGGGGTGTCGACCAAAAGAATCTCAGCCTCTGTCCGTACCGGTGATAGGCACCGATTCTTCATTCTCTGAGGATGAGGGAAGCCCGGGAGATGATCATGAACTGCCATGCCCCCCATCATCAGCGCCAGCCATGCAGAAGGATGATTCAGACTCTCAACTTGCGCGATCTTTTCAGAAATCGGAGATATCTCTGAATTCTGTTCCTGTGGGAGATGTACAAATCACGGCTACCAGGGGGGTAACAATGCGACCCGCCGCACCGCAAAGTCGGTGGCATGCTCTCCTTTGGGACGCTGTCTTAGAGGGGGATTGGGAGGCTGCATCTGCAGTAGCGTGCCCTGTCGTGGTGACACAATTGCCAAACGGCCAACCGGGAGCAGAGTGGAAACCATTTGATTGGAAATTGATGCAGCAAGTTCACGCCACTGTTTCTCAATATGGGTTATTTTCTGAAGCGTCTAGACATTTAATAACATATGTGTTTGGGGCCAGTGTAATGACCTCTAGTGATTGTATGTCTTAGCAAGATTGATTTTGTCTCCATCCCAATATCTGCTGTGGGAAAAGGAGTGGGAACGACAAGGTCAATGAGTTGTGGCAGTGCCGTGAGCCGCCGGAGATACCCTTCACGGGGTCCAGCTAGATATGCTTTTGGACTGAGGGCTGTACATGGACCCGAACGTGCAACTTACCTTTCTGGCACAAATGCATAACGCTGCGACAGACACTGTCCGACAGGCGCTGTTCCTCGTTCCCTCAGAAAGGAAACCGCCTCCTTTTATGAGCATTTAACACGGAGTGCAAGAACCCTATGGGAATTTTGTCAATCGCTTGGTGCAGTCATTAGAACGGGCTCCTGATCTAACCGATGAGATGAGGGCACAGTTGTTGCACATGTTAGTGCATGAAAACACCAACATGAAGGCAAAAATGCTTTTATTGACGCTACCCAAGGCTGCCCCAACAGAGGAAACGTTGGAAAGGGTATCCAATAGTGAGGTAGGGCAACAGGCTGCCTTCGTCGCTGAAATGTTAAAGGAAACAGTGCAAACTCAAACGAAAGCCTTTGCAGCTGCCTTAAAACCTGTTTTGGAAGGCTCGAAGCCCCATGGTCGAAATAGGAGTACACGACCACAAAACAGTAATCGGGGAGCATGTTTTTGATGCGGACAGTCAGGTCACATGCGTCATGCCTGTCGTGCATCCATATGGTGTGAGCATTGCTAATCTGGAACACATTCTACTATTGCTTGCAGGCGGTCGGGAAACGGGAAGGCAAGCGCGGAGGGGAGCCGCGCGCAGACAATGATGGCAGTCCCACAAAATTTGAACAACCAGACACAAGGGGGAGCCTGGATTTCGACTTGGCAACAGCAGTAGACACCACATTAGTTAATAGTCAGCCAGTCAAGATTCCTACTACTACTTGTGGTCCTTTACATAACTCACATTACAAGTTGGGAGCCTTATTGGTAGGACGCTCTTCCTCAGGGTTAAAAGGTATTTTAATACTTCCTGGCATTATTGATGTGGATTTCACGGGTACGATACAAATAGTTGCTTATACCCTACATCCACCGTTGCTCATTCCCAGCGGTAGCAAAATTGCGCAACTTGTACCTTTGGCCAATCTTACCCAACAAATTACAGGAGAGGCACAAACACTCCAGCCACTTAGAGGTAACTCTGGCTTTGGCTCAACAGGAGATGTTGTGTGTCTCACTCTGAACACGTCACAATGATTATCTTGTCAAATGGTCCAGAAACTCTTAGATTGAAGGCCTTGCTGGACACAGGAGCTGATGTTACTATTGTTTCTATGAAAGTATGGCCTCCACACTGGCCAAAGAAACCGAGCCTTAGCGGAGTAGATGGAATAGGAGGAACATCGGCGGCAATGACCAGTGCACAGCCTGTCAAAATTAGTTCTGAAAAAAGGACAGCTACCCTCTCAGTAATGATTTTGCCCCTCCCTGGCGGCGTAAATATGTTAATTGGCAGAGAGCGTATGACCCAGTGGGGAGTGATACTTACTATCCCCGATACGGTTTTCTGGCAGCGGCCCCTGCACAGCAGCCCCCCATCCTGAAACTGACTTGGATTACTGATGAGCCTGTAGGGGTGGAGCAGTGGCCGCTAAGCCAGGAACGGCTGCTTAGAGCACATCAATTGGTACAAGAGCAATTAGCTGCACATCATATCAAACCTTCTACCACTCCCTGGAACACCCCGGTTTTTGTTATATCAAAAAAGTTGGGCAAATACCGGCTTTTACATGATTTGCACAAGGTCAACTATCAGATGCAAGCTATGGGTGCCTTACAACCACGTGTGCCATCTCCTTCGATGTTACCTGAACACTGGCCACTGTTGATAGTAGATTTGAAGGGCTGTTTTTTCACCATACCCTTGCATCCGTCTGACACACAACACTTTGCCTTTACGTTACCCGTAAGGTAACGTAATCAATAAGGATAGACCAGCTGAGCGCTATGAATGGGTTGTACTCCCCCAGGGGATGAAAAATAGTCTGACGATGTGTCAACTTTTTGTTGCATCAGCACTACAACCATTAAGACAACTATGGCCCACTGCAATGATTTACCATTACATGGATGATATTCTTGTAGCACGAGAAGAACCCTTTTCAGACTTGGATCTATAACAGTTTTCTGCTGTTTTAGCGAAGGCTGGACTACAAGTGGCACCAGAAAAAGTACATCGTCAAGCCCCTTGGAAGTATCTGGGATGGCAGATAACGGACAGTATTGTCACACCACAGAAGGTTACAATTACAACAGACATTCGTACACTTACAGATGTTCAAACCCTGATGGGCGATTTACAATGTATTCGGCTCATTACAAGCATTACAAATGATGATTTAGCTCCGTTATGTCCGTTACTTCAAGGTACTGATGCTGCGCGGGAGATCTGTCTCACCGCTGAGCAACGAGAGTGTGTTCGGCGGCTGGGTGAAATGATTGCTTCGCGTTGGGCTTTCCGAAGACTACTAGATGTACCCATCCAACCGCTAATTATTTCCTGGCCCTGCTCTGTTTTTGCAGTCATTACACAATGGATAAAACAAAAAGGGGGAGCGGGAGCGGAAAAAGAGATACTTCGAATCCTAGAATGGATATTTTTAGCTAGTCAACCTAGGACAAGTGTACAGCCATGGCTGGAGGCAGTAGGAGAGGCCAACAGGAAAGGGTGCACTAGGGTCCTAGCCATGACAGGTGCCGAGCCAGACAGCATACATGTTCCTATGTCAGCAGCCGACTGGGAGTGGGCCTTGCGTCATTCCACTCTGTTACAGTTGGCACTTTTGGAATATCCTGGCGTGACCTCAACTGATATGCCAACCAGCAAGGATGGTCACATGCTTGCACATTACACGTGGATTCCAATACCTCGGTATTCGGAAGTACCTGTCAAAAATGGTCTGACTGTATTTACCGATGCAGGGCGAATCTCTTGATGTGCTGCTGCTACGTGGCACACAAATGGACAATGGCATGAATATACAATTGTGGGCCAGTCAAATGACACCCTTCAAACATTGGAGTTGGCAGCTGTATGCTGGACACTGACAAACTGGATGGATGCGCCATTAAATGTAGTAACAGACTCTCTATATGTCGCCGGGGTGGTTCGGTGGATCGAGGATACCTTTTTGCGGGAAATACAGAATCAACGACTTTTTATGCTCTTTCAACATCTTCAAAGAGCTCTTATGCAAAGAACAGCACCATATTGTGTCATTCATATTCGTAGCCATAAATGGCAGGAGGGCCTCGGGGAAGGCAACCATTGAGCAGATCAGCTAGTTAGTATGTCTCAGTTATGGGCTCCCTTAAATCAGTTTGAAGCTGCTAGAGTATCACATGAACAATTCCACCAGAATTCGAAAGGCTTACATCGACAATTTAACATCTCTGTGAATGAAGCACAAGGCATAGTGTGTAGCTGTCCGCAGTGTAGCCATCACGGGCCAGGTCTCGGAATCGGTGTGAACCCTAGGGGGTTGAAGGCCTTGGAATTATGGCAGATGGACCTTACTCACGTGCCTGAGTTCGGAAGGCTAAAATATGTTCATGTTTCGGTGGACACCTTTTCCAAATTCGTATGGGCCACAGCTCAACCAGGAGAACGAGCTATACACGTGTGTCGACACCTAACTGCCTGTTTTGCAGTAATGGGTGTGCCAGAAGTAATTAAAAGAGACAATGGCCCAGCGTATAGTAGTAACAGCTTTCGACAATTTATGACAACCTGGGGTGTTGTGCACAAAACAGGTCTCCCCAACTCTCCAACTGGACAAGCAATCGTGGAAAGGGCAAACAGAACACTGAAGGATTATTTACACAAATTTACAGGTCATACTGACCCTAAAGAGCGTTTACATAAAGCGTTATTTGTAATGAATCATTTGTGTGTTTTTGGGGACAATAATGAGCCACCGGCAATTGTACACAACACTTATGCAAATGCAGGCCTTCCCAAATTAGGTATGTCAGTATATTATCGCAACCCCAAAATGGGCTTATGGGAGGGTCCTGCACCAGTAATATTTAATGGTCATGGTTATATGTGTGTTTCTACTCAAACAGGACCTCTGTGGGTGCCTACCAAGTGGACACGCACAAATCCATCTGGCGGGACAGGACCAGCAGCCAGAGATGAAGAAATATAATGGCCTACGGTGGCTGATCGGGTGGTTAGGGCTGTGTAGTATAACAGACGGAAAGGTTTTAGACTTATTTTCGCGCAAGTTGCATGACCCCAGAGAAAATGTATGGGTATCCTTAACGCGAGCTCTCAATACAACTTCCTTTTGTGCTAGCTTAGCTAGTCCTAGTACCCCCTTTTTGACATGTTTGGTAGGCGTACCATTGAATAATGAAACATGGGAAAGCTTTGCGATAGCCGCAAATGTTTCCAGACTCGCTCTCAACTGCGCCATGAATGTAGCTATGAGTGAGTATGATAAATGGGATGACAGACTTCCTATCGGAACAGAACCACAAGAAATAGAGTTATAGGATTCATTAAACGCCAGCTTCTGTCTCTTTATAAATGCATCGTCGCCCAGCTGTCAAGAAGGCTCAAGTAGGGGATGTGTAGATAACATCACAGTAGTTACACAGGTCAGTCCAATAAGAAACGATAGTTTTTGGTAAAATGTTTCGTGTGCAAACATGTCCCGAAATAGCTCTCATCCTGCCCCAGGTACAAGATTTCCACGACAATTGCCCTTGAGCTACTTTTTGATATGTGGTAATCGGGCATGGTCAGGGATATCCTCTGTCCCTGTAGGTGGTCCTTGTACAGTTGGAAAGCTAAATTTGGCTCTTCCTCATCATCACCCGAATAGCACACATCGAATTCGTTGGAAGCGCGACGTTACCCAGACATTGTCTAGTGACTGTAATGATACCGTAAGCCTGTGGAGCCATTTTGAAATTTGGGCCGCCTCCTTCTTCACACCAGGGGTTGCAGCAGCAAAAGCACACAGTAGCCTGGCTCGACTTGCCTGTTGGGTAGTGAAGCAAGCAAATGGAACCAGTCAAGTATTATCTACGCTTGCAGAAGATCTTTCAGCAACACAACATGCAGTGTTACAGAATCGGGCTGCTATCGATTTTCTCTTATTAGCGCACGATCATGGTTGTGAAGAATTTGAAGGACTCTGTTGTATGACCCTAACAGATCATTCCCGTTCTATTCATAAAGAAATACAAGACTTGATAGAAAATACAAAAAAGATCCAGCAAGACGTGGGATTTTTTGGATTAGAAGCTTTGACTAATTGGATAGGATTGTCAGGTTGACTTAAAGGGTTGTTACAATCAGGCATTATAATTATTATTGTTATATTAATTGGGCTTTGTTTTTTAGGATGTATAATGTCTTGTATCAAGCAATTGATATTCCATCTCACCAACCAGGCTTGGTTAGTGCAAAAACAAAAAGGGGGAGTTGTGGAGAGTTGGTTGATAGAGAGAGGTCATAGACCTCCCGAGGGAATGCATAACTCATGCCTGGAACTAGAGTAAGAGAGTCCTTGAACTCTCCTTGACGCAAGTAAAAACAAGGAGCTTGGCATTAAGAAGTTAGAAACAGGATGTGTAAAAAGGACATGCAAAACTGCAAGGCAAGAAACAAACAGATATGCTTAGCAGCGCTTGACCAATTATAATGCATATAGAGGCACGTGATTGAAATGTTTTAACCTATCTGACGAAAGCTTGTGGCGTGTGGACAGATCTATCATGTATAAGTATCAGGATATCTGGATAATAAACGAGCAAGATGTTTAACTCACATTGAGTATGAGTCTTGACTCCGGCCGCTTCTCCCAACAAAGTCCCTCCGCAAGGTGGCTGGATACTTCCTCCTTTTGGTAGAAGAAGTGAGCCTCAAAAGTATTGAAAACTTAACTTTGTGTTGTAAAGAAACCTCAGAGAGCCTGTTCAGCTTTTGATAGAATGCTGCTTGATGACTTTTGAAAGACACCACTTTCCTGGTCAGGCTACAAATCTTGCTTTATATCAGTACTATTTATCTGGGAACTGAAAGCAAATATGGTCACTGTAGTCAATGGAGATGAAGTTGCCCTGGTTTTTAGTGTAATGATGGACATCTTCAGAAGTTGGACTTACGGTAGGGTGGGTTTTCTTCTGGACATAGCTCTTTCTGACCATCAGGAAAGGTGCTCCAAACTGTGAATGTGTTTTGTTTAGTTATCTAAAATTCGCTAGGGTGAATAGTGTTTCTGGTGCTTGAATCACTTGAAAAATTGGTGCTGTATAAATGGCTAAGCCAGGTTCTCACACTGTTAGCCTTAATAATTAGACAGGAAAAGCACAGACCATGTCTTTCTTGAGAGCTTTGCCTGCACAAAAGGCAAAATTTGATAATTTGGGCCAGTCTCATTTATTATAAAGCATTAGCAAAGGCTTGTGTACTATTGATGACAGGAAGAAAGAAAAGCTATTTGAAACACAACTTAAAAAAACCCAAACTCCTTCCTATTTCTCTACTCACTTTGTTTTGACATTTTTCACATGAATCTTCCAAGTATACTCTACCAAGATAGAAAAAGATCTTCTTGATAAGAAGAAGAAATAGCATGGTGTCTTTCCAGGATTTGGGTCAAGTGCCCCAGATGAGCAGCATTAGTCACAAGCCATTAGAATAGCTAGGCTGAACTGCTCTGTGGCTGCAACTGAGCAGGAGCTCATGCAGTGCAAAGAACAGCACTTCTGGCAAAAGCAAAATAAAACCTCAAGTCCCCAGTAAATATTACTTGCATATATAGTTCACCATGGCTGGCTACCAGGAGGAATAAAACATGTGGAAGACAGTGCTTTTAGCTGAGGGTACACAGCTTGACTTAGATAATAAAGGATGATGGTACAGGTTCTGGAGCAATAAACACCATATTTTGATGAATAATTTTTTGAAATAGCAGAACACAGAGTCATTATGAGGGTTATCTGTTTCCATCAGCAGTCTGTTGCGTTTCTGACAGTAACCTCAGCCTGGATTTGTTTACATTATCTTTATGCTAGGAGATTTTAGAGGGGTTACTATAGCTTGTGATTCCAATGCACCTGGAAAGTGGACGCTTGTTAGACCTTTGCACCTGAAAGGTGAAAAAGAAGTAATCAGGAAGTCAATATATCTGAGGGGACAGGAGTCAATATAATATATCTGAGTAAAATCTCATTTCTCTTAGCCATCTGTGGGTGATTGAGAGATACATCAGTCTAGAGAGAATAGACATGAGGGTTTTTCAGGGGCTTCCTGCTATCTGTTGCTTTATCTGTAGTCTGAAGCTCCTACACAACTGAGAAATTCAGAAAGTTCAGTGGAAGCTTATTGTAATATGGTGAGTAGTTTTTGCTTTTTCTTTTGGCCAGCGTAGAGATGTTTAACATTTTTATTCAAGATTATCTTGGTGGGATTTGATTTGGGTTTTATTATATTACTAAACCTATTACTAAAAGGTTTACTGTTTTGTCCAGTTAGCATAGAAAGTCTGGATGCCTTATTGAGAGGGTGTCCCAGTTCTTTGCAGCTACTATGCTTCACAATGTGTTGTAAAGTTGGCATATGCTGTCTTTTCCTGGACTGGGCCAGAAACTTTTGTTGTTGACTCAGGAAGGAGAAGGTTTGAAATGCGGGAATTCACTGTTATTGATAGCTTCCTTCTCCTTCGTACACAGGTCTGCTTTTCCTGTAAGATCACAAGTTTGAGGAGGGAGAAGAGAAGAGGCCCTGGTATAATCCATTGTCAGGGCTTAAAACAGGTCCTGATCCGTTTCAAGGGGAGAGGATGATGGTTTTGCTCAGTAAGGGCCTCATTTTTCCTGTTGTCTTTGTGCAAGTTGTCTATAACATCAGACTGAGCTTTTGTGCTTGGGGTGGAAAGAAAGGGAAAGTGCTCCTTAAACTCATACCTGGGGGCAAAAGATGGTATATGAGCTTAATATCTCCTGCAGATAGGTCCTTGCAAATTGAAAACACAGACCGAATGTGTGTGAAGAAACAGCAGAAGACTGGAGAAATAGTATTTTGTTCAGCCCAGCTTGACTGGTGGACAAAAATACAAAGCCAGGTGTATTTGCAGATGGGAACTTTGTTATTTTGCGCTTTTCTTCTCAAGGCTTACACAAACTGAAAACCCCTGGGAGTGAGTGATAAAAGGGCTGTTAAGGGAAAAACTTTCCCCTATGGCCCTTGACACCTGGGAAGGAGGTGGTGAGTCTTTCCATTTTCTTTTGAGGGTGGGGGAAGACGACAAGTGAACAGTGTAATTAGGTTTTTTGTTATTGAAGGGCAATCTATTATTTTTTTCCTTCCAGACCTGCTAGTTTTCAATCCATTCTAAGCACAGAGATGATAATAAAGAGCTTTCACATGCAAATATGTCAATTTATTTCCACAATAGCAAACCACTGAGGGCTGAAATGGAAGCCACTGTAAAGCTGACAGTTACCTTGTTCTCAAACCACTCTGCTCCTCAAATTCGGGAAAAGAAGTCTAATCAAAGGCCATTCAAGTCTCAGAACCACAGGGGTTGCCTTCCTCATCTTCTTGATGCTTCTCATCTTTCTCAAATCTTCCTTTGTAGCAAAATCACTGACAGGCTCACCTGCTTAGCTCTATGTCCTGGTTTCAGCTGGGATAGAGTTAATTGTCTTCCTAGTAGCTGGTACAGTGCTATGTTTTGAGTTCAGT
>JAOBAS010000053.1:1996918-2016244 GCA_025311575.1 Elanoides forficatus
TGGCTGTGTCCTGTGCCAACTTCTTGTGCCCCTCCAGCTTTCTCGCTGGCTGGGCATGAGAAGCTGAAAAATCCTTGCCTTCAGACTGAACATTACTTAGCAACAACTGAAAACATCAGTGTGTTATCAACATTCTACTCATATTGAACTCAAAACATAGCACTGTACCAGCTACGAGGAAGACAGTTAGCTCTATCTCAGCTGAAACCAGGACACTGGCAGAGCTACTTTTGGCTTCAGTGGCATTTATCTGTCAGTAGGGATCAATGGATCCTGATTCTGTTGTCTTATTTTGATATAGTGGGATAAAAGCTTGGGCATTAAAACTCAATACTAGTAGTGCTTGCAAGTGTGTACAGAGATTTTAGACATTATAGAAGAGAGTAATGATAGGCAGTATCCAAGCTCAAAGCTGTGAATGAAGTAGTAATGCACCACAAATGCTATCATAATAGTAATAACCCTTAACTTTGTGTTATGTGTTGGTTCTAACTTTGCATTGCAAAAGAGTACATGTATGGGGGCCTTGTTTAAGTAGTTGTTTATATGTTTGTCTTCAAAGTGCCATGAACAGGTGAAAATGAAGACAACTTTCTTGGTTTTGTTAACATTTCCTCCCTGTATTTAATGTGCTGTAAAATCCCAGTGACCCATTGCCTCTCATGACTGTTTATACATTGATGAGAAATTTGGTGCAACAGGACTGGTTCAGTGGATTGAAAGAGCTGGTGCTGAAGACTTTGCATTTACATAATGTTTAGGGGGTGCAGGTCAGACTAAAGTTAGACTGTTACCCTGGACCCAACATCCTCATTATGTCAAGGTTTTGGAGCTGTTTGGATTCACTGTGTCCCTATATGATCTGGAGTGCATCTGGTATAGGTCTGGAACAGACCTGGTTCACTTTCTTCTGAAAGAATCTAGCTTGTTAGCACCAAATGAGCTCTGTAAATGCAATCTGTGCATGGTGAATGGGTACACTGAGAAGATGCCCTGAACCATAATGCTAATATTATGTGCATTATGTACATATGATTGCTTTGCTTGCCTACATGGAATCTAAACTGACAGTAGGAAATGCTAACTGCACACTAGTTTGAGCCTTTGAATTAATTCTCTGTAGATGCAAAAGAGCCAGAGGGATACTTGTGATAATAACTGTTCATAACAGCGAAGGTGGTTCTGGTCTCTACTGATAATACAGAGGGAAATAGCTAGATTAGTTTTTACTAGTTCAGTGAGCTATTCCACCCTCTGTTCAGCTGTATCACCAGTAAAATAATAATTAAGAAATAAAAGTTCTTAATAAGGTTTAAAGTTCTGAGCTAATTTCACAGTGCAGCTTTGAGTCCTGATAACAACAGACCTACAGTCTAATTACTGTTATACCAGGTGGCCTGCTTTACATCTAATTGCTTCCCTTGAGTCTGACAAGAGCCTGACTTGGAAAGTAAATTCTGTTTCCAGTAGAATATGATTTGATTATAGATAAGGAAAGAAGGACAGAAATAAAGACTGCTTTCCTACAGGTACATGCTTACCTAGCTCTTGTGTCTTGATCATGCTCTGAAGCTCCCTGCTGGAATTTTGAATAAAGATGTTAAACATATGACTTCATATATTGATATCTTTTTAAACTCATCCATTCCGAAATTGTACACAAGGCTTATGGGAAGAGAACCTGAGTAGATAGTTCGAAAAGAGGTAGTAATGATGAGTAGTGTATAAATTAAGACAGTAGAAAGAAGGAGGATAGGTGCTGTTAACTTTAATGCTGGCTTAAAAATACCTGCTCATATTTGCTAACCAGGGCAGAACTCAAATATTCTTGACTGAAAGCATAAAGTGAAGCCTTTCAGAAGTACACAAATTAGGTTCAGCATCTTCTGTACCACTTTCTTCTGGCAAGAAAGCAGGATGGAGTTGTCTCCTACTTGAACATGTGGAAAGATTTATTAATTCATACATCTACCTGGGGCTGCAGAGTTACTCTGAGAAAGAGTCCAGACCTGTAGGAAAGGATATTAAAGCAGAAGAGAAAACTTTAGCATTGATCAGTAGTACTTGGAAGCACAAGGATTTGTAAGTGCTGAAGGCAGCACTTATTTTCCCTGTCATCTAGGATGTTGGCTTGCATAAAGAAAATTTATTTTGTCTTTGAGAGTAAGAGTGTCAGGAATGATGCATAGCAGGGTTGGACACAAAACAGTTATATCAAAAGACACAGTTACAGCAAAAGAAAAAAATCCATTGTTTTAAAGGGCTTTGGATAAAGTCCAAGCTCACTGTCTTGCACACGTGAACTTGCACCATAAGCTTTTGCAATAATTGATTAATTGTTAGATCTCAGAAATAGGTATATTGTGTGAAAAACTAAAAAAAATAATTTAAAAAATATCTCTGTTTCAGTGACATCTGTTAATATTTTTGTTGTGGGGAAATCAGGGAAATAACCTTTTTTTTTTTTCCCTCTCTCCTTTTTTGGTAGTGTCACTAGCTGAACTTGATCTTCATAAACTACTTGATGTTCTGTTCAAAAATACAATTGTGAACAACTTTTGGGTTGGAATACAGTGAATTTAGGCAACAAACATGATATTAATTTTCAAGGAAAGCTTATAAGGGTAGATTCCTAGTGGTGCATTTTGAAAGAGGGATTGAAAACAAGACTGAAAGGGAAGTCAACTGTAATCTCATAGCTGTCATAAAAATGTGAATATTTAATCTGTTTTTACATTGTGGCCAACTAGTAAACAATTATTTCTTGAGATGCACAGTCTGAGGGCAGAGCATGTTTATACCACTTGAAAATCAATGGCAATACATTGAGTTCCTGTTAGGCTATCTGAACACAAATGTCTTTGTAATAAACTTCCTTCTCTTCTTCCCAACCACATCCTTTCAGATCAAACACATGCTTTAAAACTGTTGGTTTTGTGTTTTGGGGTTTTTTGGTTTTTGATTTGTTTGGGTTTTTTTCAGCTTGGAGGAAGAAAGCAGCACATGTGCTAAAAATGTAGTGGGAAAAAATAGCTGAATAATTAGGCAAAGAAAAGCTCTTCTTAACACTTTCCAAAGTTTATTATCCAGTGCATTATTCAGAAGAGAGAAAAAAACCCAAACAACCACAACATAGCATTGCATAGGAACACATGTGTGCATAGAGTATGCTCATGTGGAGGTGGAAAAGCTTGGATTTGCTAGAATAAACTTAGCTTGAATCATGCTGTCACAGAGGAGCACCCAGTGAGCAAGCTGCTTCCTGAGGCTGGGAGCCAGGGCTGTCGCACCACCTCAGCCAGGGAGCAGGGCAGCTGGGGGCACACCCAGCCCTGGACATCAAGCACCACCCTGGGACCAGGCTGAGGCCAGGCTTGGGACATCAGCCCACAGGTGGGGGTCAGGCTCTGGATCAATGGGGCCATACCTGGGCAGGGCAGGAGCAGCCCTGTCCCAGGGGAAGGGACAGCACCTGCTGAGACCCACCAGCAGTGCTGTCTGGAGGAGCTCTCCCCAAGGCCACCAGCAGCATCAGCTCAGTGTTGTCCCCAAGCCCAGGCAGACAAACCCCCAGGATGGGGAGGGGGATGTGCTCAGGGCTCTGACATCTTAACAGTGATACTTTCTCCATTCATGCTAACTAATTTTCTCAGTGGCCTATTTTATGCCAGGGGATAAGATTTGGTGTGTTGTTTTGTTTTTTTTTTTAATCTTGTGATGGGTTTCTGGAAGAGAAAGCTCAACAGCCTGTAAAGCAAGTTAAAAAAAAAAAAAAAGCAAACTAAAATGAAGAATAAGGAGAGGATCTTAAGGGCAAAAGAAGTGGGGAGGTTGATAAAACATTTCATCCTAGGGTTTAGTACAAAGTGGACACAGTGGCAAATTTAGAAAATGTTCATTGGTCTCTGTGCTGTCATGGTAAGCCTCTGGTTTTTAGGTCAGATTGCATGCTAAAATAGTACATCTTCAGCATGGAGGGCAGTTGCAATGAAAAAAGCTCTTTTTGGTCCTAAAGGTGAAGCAACCTCTTTCTATTAGCCTTTTGTCTTAGAGTTAGCTTTGAAAAGCACACTCTTCATAGTGCTGAAAAGGGCAGGGGGGTGGAACTAAATAGCTGAACTAGCCTCACCACAGATGGATCTCCTGAAATATGACTGTCACTGATGTCAGTGGCTAAAAGTGCAAGGCTGGCTGTTCAGGCAGGGAGTACAACACAGGGTGCTGGATAGGATACAGGAAATATCTGTGTTCTCATTGTAGCTCTGGAGTTCCTGGGAGCTGTCCAGCAGGTGACCTGGCCGCCTTCTGGTTCATTTTTTTGCATGTTGCTAGTGTTGGCTGATTAACTAGTTAATGCTCATACTGTTGTTTGAAAAAGTAATACATTACTTTATTGTCATTGCCTATTGTTATAGACAATTCAGTGAATCTTTTCGTGATAGCTTTTCCTTTGATCCATCACATTTTCATTCTTTTATCTGATTAGAAAGTAATTAAAATAAACAGATGCCTTTTGCTTGTATCTGTGCAGTAAGACTGCATAAATATTATTGCATCAGTAATGATCCTCCTTAGTAATACAGTAGCTGACTAGGCTGAAATGCTGAACGAAATCACAATGCAAATAGAAATGTGGGTTAATATGCTCGTTAGCAGGCAATGATTAGAAACACATTGAAATGAAGACAGGTCCCTGCCTAGGAGTGAAGCTGGGCACTTCCTCTTGAAGGGGAAATTTCAGTTTAGCACTAGTATAAACACTAGCTAAAAATACCTTCAGCTAATACAAAAATCAGAATTAAAACTTTGTAATGTGTTTTTTTGTTTGTTTGTTTGTTTGGGTTTTTTTGTCCTGTTTGTAAAATGCAGACACTGGGGCATCTCTGGTAACTAGAGAAGGTTGGAGAGGAGCCTATACCAAGTTTTGGATTATCTATACAGATGTTGCAATGCTTTCCTTTAGCGTTAAGTGACAATCCACTTGTATACATCAAGAGCCATACTCTGAGGGCTGCATACAAAACAAGGAGAATTAAGATTAGAAATAATGCCTTGTGGAAATTGAACAATAAAAATAAACAACAACAAAAAAAACCCACCAGAGGGGTAATAGTGCTCTTTCCTTGGAGCAACTTCTTGAAGGAAGCTGTGACAGTCAGACACTAACTTCTGTGCAGTATTTCCAGGCTATCTTACTGTGAAAGGTCTTCTGAGACCTTCCAAACTGTCATCAGGCACCAGTGGAGAGACAACATTTCTCTTAAGCAAGAGTAAATCCTTTTTAACAGAAAACATGCTATTATTATATGATCAGACTTGTCTTGCTGTACAATACATCACAGACTACCTGGAAATAAAATATTTCCAAGCAAATGCAACATTAAGGAAAAGCAGTCTGTGAAGCCCAACACTGTAATACTGGCGTAATGCGAAGTGGCTGAGGACCAGAATGTGTCTGTTCCTATATAAGATACACACATTCCTATATGTACTAGTGGCATTTGAGGGCTTTGTCTCATACAGAAACAATTAGTTTTGTCCTTTTTCTTTCAGGCCTATTCACTGACATGGAAATTTCCTACCTTTCACAAAGCTATAATAAAATGAAATTGTGCTTATATTTTTCTTCTTGGAAGATTATTCCAAGAGATTTGCTCTAAATTCATTGGCTTTGTTGGCATTTGGGTCATTCTTCATTCTGCTATTTTGTTGAGTGTGCCTTGCAAGAACATTCCATGCTCTACTTTTTTTATCAAATGTTCCTTGTGGGTCATACTCTTATCATGGCCATCAACAATGCTGAACTGCTCTGGAATAGGGCTAGAAAAGTTCATGGTGAGAGGACATCAGAGTCCATGTCACAGACTTGCATGCATATGAAAACACCTTTGAGGTCTTTAGATGTAAATGCTACTACCTTCACTTACAAGAACTGTTTTCTTAAACCTATGATCAACCAAAATGGATGCATGATTTTAGTAAGCATTTATACAGACATGGCGCTTGATCTGGGGTATGGCATGATATAAAAACATTATTACCAGGAAAAAAATAAACTGAACAATGCAAACTTTTGCAGTAAGTCTAATTTTGTTAATGAAGGATTAATCTGTGTGTACCACAGATAATACTTTCTATAACTTAGAACTTTAGCAGGTATGTAGGGAGATAACTTCTTAAATTCAATGTACTTATTCTAATTTATACTAGGCTGAGGCTATACACCTCTTCTAATAACTGCAAACAATTTTTGGAGACTTTATTTTAACAGATGTATTTTGAAGGATGTGAAGATCTTAAGACACATATGTTAATTTAGTATATCTCACCTTTTGAATATATGAGCAAATAAACAAACATGTCATATAAGGAGACAGTTTACTATTTTTAAAGAAATGTAGACAATGTAGATATAAAGTTTCACAGGAGAAGGCTGTCACCAGAATATAGGTACTTCCCTGATTCTGGTTGGGTCAGAAATAAACCCTTCCTAAAGTTTCTTCAGCTGATGCCATGAAGAAACTGCAGTGGAACTGAAAATGAATGATAGCATGGCACTCTCCCTGATGACATAGATTTCCTTGAATGACACACTTAACCCCCACATACCTTGGTTCTCAGGAGGCTCTTGTGGAATCCTGTCACTCAAGGTAGCTTTGCAATGCAACAAATTGGCTATCACTGCTGGATGCCATAAACTTATGATCAAAAGCAATTTTTCTACTGCAGATTACATGCAAATGCTTGATGAGCATTTGATGATGCCTGCTGGGTTAATAAATACAGCATGCTGTATAATTGCTATAACCATGAATTGTCTTAAGCAAGGGAGAAAAAAAAAAAATAAGGTTGTCCCTACCTCCCCATTACCAATTATAACTTGTATATTTAAGTATCTCTGGCATGTTTTGTGTTAATTAGAAAGCATGGGAGATGAAAATAGAGTTGTTATCACATTGTTCCCAGGGCCATATGCTTTGCTCACAAGCTAACACAACTCTGCCACTGATATTTTGTATTATGTTGTAGAATTCATTTCACCACTGAACTTTTTGTCATAGGACCCTGACATGACCAAGAAAATGTGCTAGAATTTTTCTAAAGCCATATATTTAATGATCTGTGCTTCAGTTTCCCATCAGTGAAATGGAGAGAATATTAAATACAAAACAAATAAAGCATTGTTCAGAGGTTCTGTTAAATGACAAATTCAGCAGCTGTGTTAACATGGACTGTGATGTTACCTGAGTTTTCATAATATGCCTCAAAGTTTACCTTTGAGGTTTACCATCTTTACCTTTTCAGATGAAGAGGTGTAACTGGCATTGTCACTAAATTGAAGCAGCATGGCGTCTATCAGACAGTGTAAACTATGTTGCCAAGAAAAATACAGTGGGAAAAACTGGGCAGGAGTTGTACTTTATATTAGGGTCCTGCTTTTTCACTGTCTGCACTTCATGATGGAGATAGATAGCTTTAGTTGCACACCTCCTTGTCCTTCAGAATCCTCTGGGAATACTAGCAGGAATCCATGTCTCGATCAATGCTGAAATTAAACTGATGGTTATTGTCACCTCTTATTAAAGCTGTAGACTTACTGCTGTCATCAGAACCACATGGGAAACAGATATTTTTTCATAAAATATAGAGGCTTTTATAGTCCTGTTCAGCCATTAAATTAATTGCTAATCTCTGAAGATGTTAGACTTGATTCATGCCTCTATATAAATTCTTTTTTACCATTCTGTTTGGTGTAGAGTGAGCTAAAATTAACCACAAGTTACAATTGCACCTTTTAAGATCCCTTTACATGTTCAGGACAGAATGAGTCCTAGTATAAATGAAACAACTTTTTTACCTTTACCTGCATGGGGAATCCAACTGGTGCCTATGGTATCAACAGGCAGAGTCTCATCATCTTCAGCAACAGCTGTATCAGCACCTATGCGTCCACTGAGAGAGTAGAAGGGGAAATAAATACATGTTTTTAGTTTTTTAAAATATATGGGTTTTTAGATGTTTTGAACTAATGCCTTGGCTTCCTTTGGAGTAAAAGTTGGGTTTTGTGACTTTAAAAAAAATTCACCATTTTTCATGTCATCAGAGTGTCTTAACTTCTTTTCTTAACTTCCTACTTCTGGCACCCAACACCAATTCTATTATGCAAGCTGGGACAAAGGGACAGTAGGTCACTTTGGAAGTTGAGTCACAGTCAAAGATGAAATATAAAACCAAACCTTGCAATTTTGATCATTAGAAAATCACGATTGGATTTTTCTTGCAAAAGTAGATGCAGTAACCTGGCCATCTTAGTCCAGTTCAAACACAGACCATTACATTTGGTCTACCAAGTATCTTCTGTGTGTGTGTGTCTGGCAGCCTTTGTCACTTCCTGAGCCCCAAAATGACTCTTTGGGATGACTTTCACTGCCGGGAGGGAAGGAATTGTTCAATACAGTATGTACAGTGTGGAAGGCAATAGTAGCATATAGAGAGATAATCACTACATTTATAATTGACAAGATATGAATCAATTTATTTACTGGCAATTAATGTGACTGGCAAAGCATTACTATAAGAGGTTGAAAGCTCCCTTGTCCCTATAGTAAAGAGCAGAAAAGCTAATGTGTTTTAAAGCTGCTGGAGTCTGTCCACTTTAGCTTTATTTGGTATCAATCAGATACACAATTTTTCTCCCCTGTAATTGCAAGTAGTAGCAATGATGACTATAAAATGTTCTGGAGTACACAGACAAGAATGAATCTGAGCAGACAAAAATCTCACCAGGTGATCTTTAATGTTTACAGAAGTTATAAAGGGTAATTTTTAACTGAGATGACAGTAAGCATCTGAAAAAAATGTTTCTAGTAAAACAGCACTCCTCTCTGCCATGCCTGAGAACTGCTTCCACACAGGGAGGGGGAGAAGAAAATGTCATCTATTATATAATTAGAAAAACAGTTGTGAAACAAAGATGATGATATTCCCCTGAAGAGCTATCGTCTCCTGCCTTAAATGACTTGTAGGAAGTAAATTCCAGTGGGACACAATAAGTCTGATTAGGATAAAATTTAATTTGTGCCTTTTCCTAGATCTAGAACAGGAACTTTGATATAATGCAGGTGATAACTACAAGCCTGGCTGGATGGAGAAAGACTGTGAAAGCAACAGCGTCCCCATGAGTCTATAAGCCTTTCATTCCTTAATCTAGGGTTTGCCAGTCTAGCTCTTCAGTAGTAGGATGGCTATGAATGCCTGCATCTGTTATGTGTGATTTCCTTTCAGTATCAGTAATTAGCAACAGTCTGACAACCAACTGGGAGTTTTACGTGCCATTCTGAGGTGTCCTGGGAACATGTACAGGGCATTAAAAGATTAAAACCAAGCTATGGGGAGGGAAACTATAGTGTTGCTTGTAGCATGTTCCTTATTTGCTATTGTTGACCTTACACCAGTGAGCCAAAGGATATTCCAGGATATTCTGTTGGTGGTCCCAAGAGATGTACTCAGAGAGGTGACTAGGAAATGTTCTGCTGGGAACACATCCTGAAGCCACACCAGGCTTTTAAAATCTGCTTTCTAGATCAATTGAAAATGCTATTGCCTTTGAACACTACCAATCTGGCCTGAATTTGAGAGAGAAACCCTGGCTGGAGTTTCCTAAACCACCCATCGTTACTTTCTTGGGAGTTTATTCTAGCATGATGGACTGATAGGATTCCTCTGGCCAGTAATGCAAGGATAAGTATTTTATTGTATTGCATTATATTATATTTTCTCTTCTCCTCTCTCTTTTCACCCTCTTCTTTTCTTATTTATCTTCCTCATTTTGGACACACTGAATCCTCCTGTAAGTTCAGAGGAGAAGAGGGAGAGGGAGATGGGACAGATAAGCTGTCCTAAGCTACTCAGGAGACTCTTATATGACTACAAATACACCTGTACCACAGAGGATCTATGGTTACAGCAAGTCTTCTTGTTGATTAACTGAAGATTTTCCAGATATATGGTTTTTGCATCAGTAGATCCATTTTTAAAGCACTGACTGGTATTCATCTTCGTTTCCTTCCCATTCACATTCTCTTCTAATCCAAATAAAAGTGTGCGCCCAGTGCAGCTGAATATGTGTGAAGGCAGGGTGAATGTCTCTTTTTGATAATTTCTCCAATATATTTAGTTCTGGAAGAAGGTGTTTGTTCAACAGCCAAGTGAAAAAAACCCCAAACCTTCCATCCAAGTAAAATTGAATGGGTGTGAATGATTACTGTCTAAGATACCCCACTCTAGACCTTCAGGAGTAGCTGTCAAATATGAGGGTGTTAGTCTGTCTAATCTATTGGTAACTTAGCCCATCTGCTCATGTTTCATACTGGGGCAAATAGAGAATAATGTTTATGTGATACAGCCATACATATAATAGAGTGTAGGAACAAGAAATTCAAGGTTTTCATCAAAAATAAGGTAAAATAAATTTGGGCAAAACTCACTTTAAAAATAAGTAATTTTCATTAATTTTACAATGAGTTAGGAGTGTCATGTTCAAGGTGTCTGAAATTCTCTTCCACCTGCCCTGGTGTAAGTCCTAATAAGTTACCAGGAAGATATGCATTGAATATTCAATATGATGAATATAAATGACACACATAAAGTTTTTTGTGTGTGAAATACAGTATATGGTGATGTTTTAAAACATTTGAAATAATAGTCCTCTGCTGGGACGTCTCTGTCACTTACACGCAGGGCAATGTTTTGTGACAATATTAATGATGGTAAGCAATGTTAAGGTACCAAAGAGTCAGAGCTGATATGTGAGATTTTTCTTATGGTGATTTTGATTCTTCTGTTGATCTCAATTTTACTGAAATAGTCAGTGAATTTACTCTTAGTTATATTAACATTATTTTTTTGGCATTGTATACTCTAGAGTTATGTACTTAGGCATCTGTAACTGTAGGCAGAGAAGTTAGCACAGAAGGTTTGGGTTCCATTATAGTTCCCTGCCTTTTGTTCAGCTTTTCCTCTTTTTCTTGCCTTTTGTTCAATTTTTTTTTCTTTCCTCCCAGTATGCTTTTTCAGGCAACTAGTAATATTGCAAAGGCAACATGAACTTACAAAATCAGTAATTTCTTTCAAAACTTCAAGATATAAGCCAAACAGTGTGTACATAGCTCTAAAGATAGGATTCCATTCTATAAGCACCTGCTTTACATGAGATTTTCCTTTTGCTGATAGACTGATTATAAGTGTTATCTTTTTCATAGATCTTTGCCAGCTTGATGGTGACTTTGAGCAGGTTCCAGGTGGCAGAAAGCATCTTGCTCACTGCACATAGCCATTGCTCTACAATGCAAGACCTTGAGGGCAAGGAATGACTACCTCAAGAAATGTCCTACTCTCCTTGTTATGGCATCTTAGGGTCTCAAGTGATCATGGAGGATAAGGTATGAACATGGAGAAATAAAATGGGTAAGGTTACAAGGTTGCAAAGGACATTAAAAACACTTTAAATATATATTATTCACCTAATAAGTCTCTCTCTCCCCCATCCTTATGAATGGAAGGTTACATTTTGCATTTTCACTTAGTTCTATAGAGTTTCTGATTGTCCAGCATGGACCTGGTACTGTGATACAGCTGTGAGAGATGATGCAAACTCCATTGATTTAGTGAGGATAAGGAATGGGATTTCTACCTGTTTTGAGCCTGATCCCTAGCCCACTCAAGCATGTGAGTAAATTCTTAGCAATGCCTAGGGATGCAGCAACTCATGCCAAGTTCACAGGAATTATTTTCAAGATAAGAGGGAGTTAATGAGTAAGACAAGTTAAAACATTAAACATCAGAAGTATTTTAGTAGTCTGTAGGTAAAAGCCATATAAGGTATTGATTCAGGATGTCAGAAATAGTCTCTCTAAAGAGCTTTAATGATGTCAAATGCAAGAGAAATTCCTCCTTATCAGTAAGATGACAGCTTGCACATGACACCAGCCAAATATGACTGAATCAGCAGGAGAACAGACTTCTGAATGATTCCTCCTTGATGTGTTTTCCTTGAAGGTGTCCTATCCAGAGACCAGCTTCAACTCTATTTAGCTTTAAGAAGCATGTGGCTTGTGTGAAGTGATAGCACTCCAGTTTGGAGTACAGCTCATCTGCCTGTTTTCTACAGGCACATGTTTTAAAAACCTTTTAAGAGAACTATCATTCCTTTTCACTGGATTTTATCAACAGTCTTTAACAAAACAGGTGTGTGCTAGTAGCTTCTAATGGGTCCCAGAGGAAGCTTTAAAGGAGGAACTTAAACCTAGAAAAAATTATAAAACCCAGCGTAATGTTGAGTCGTTGCATGCACTAGGGTTGTTTTACTATTCTGCTTAGTCCAGAGGACATACATGGAAGCCTTATACTATGTCTCTGTGTATTATGTGTAGATGTGAGCTTTATTTTTAGGCAGATGTTTATGAATTCTCTTTCCTCATTTCTGCAAAATGTGTCCTGCTAAGGGCACCAGCAAGCCAGATTAACGTGTAGAAGGGAAAAAATGAGAGAGAGAAAAGGGAGCAAAAGCAATTTATTCATTGTGCTATCCACATTTTTCACTGGAGAGGTATTTAGGACATGTGCATTTGAGTTAGTCAGTATGATACCTGGGCCAGGTACCCAAGGTTCCAGCCAGTATCTGTATAAAGCTGCAAAAAACTGGTGCCCAAATGATCTTTGTTAGACCAGTATCGGTGCAGGGAGCAGCAGCCTCAGAACTGTGTTGGACCGCAGCCCTGGTCATCACAGTGTCCTGTGCCATCCACAACCTGAAAGCAGCCACTTTTGCTTCTTTAAGGAAAAGGTCCCCCTTCCCCTCACTGCCTTCCTCTATCTATCATTCCTTCTCAGTCTGTTTCTTACCTTGGACTATGATTAGCTTTGCTCACCATGTCTTTCCTTTTTCTTATGTTATGATTCCACCCTTCCCTCTCTCTATGTCTCCTGCCTTCCTAGTGCCATCCTCCTTTCTTTGCACAGACTTTTTCCTGACAGGTCTGGTTGCATGTGAGCCAGGAAAAGGTTCTTCAGCTGGTCACAGGCTATTAGACTCCACATATGGCACCACCTGTGATGCACCAGAGGCTTGGATAACTGATCTGATACAGTAATCTTTAAAAGGAATAAGAATGAATGATTATGCAAATATTTTGTTGCATTCCATAATATTGCTTTAGTGAGAGATGGAAATTTTCATGCTTAATGATTGCATGAGTATCACTCTTCCAATACTGGTAAAGGCTGAGGTAGAGAATTATGAATGTTTAAGAGGAAAAAGAATAGACTCTCACCCATGTTCTCCCTTTTTAAGACAAGCACCTTAGGAAAAAAAAAAAAGGGTGATTAATTTTCAGTTTACCTTTTCTTTAGTGTAACAAAATTCCATTTGAGGTTTAATTGGATCTGTTCCGGGGTGCAACAAAAAGTTAGTGGAAGATAAAAGGGGCATAGCAAGAAAAATGAAATATTCAAAGTGAATAATTTAAGATCATATCCATAATTAATGGCATTTGGAAAGCTTCCTCTAGTGCTCTAATCATATCTCAAAATGTGCTAATTAGAGCAGTTTGGTATGAAACAGAGTATGCAGGTGTTGAACAGCTTCTTCTGTTCTTTTTTAAGAAATGTCATGGTAACTGGTTCTCCTGGCATTAGTACTCACATTTAATAAATGTTTCCCCATTTACCATATATTTGACAACTGAAGTGTGTGCATATAATTATTACCTTGTTAAAATAGGTTTGATCAAGAATGCAGAACAAAAGTAGGTATTTTTAGTACAGAAACTTAAGCTTGTTGTAAACAGTGGGGCATCCTATAATGTCCATTGGGGATATAACTAGTAAAGAGTTGAAACTGAAAAAGAGGAAAAAAAAGAAAAATCAGTGTTCCTCACCCTGAAACAGCAAAGTATCTACATTCATTTACTTGAAATTAATGTTATCAAAAAGCACTTTGGTATTTCTGCAAAGCTAATCCTTTGCTTACTGCTTGGACTGTATGTAAGTGTTGATTTCCTTTGGCTGGGCAGGATTTTGCTGTTCAATTCCTCATTTATCTTGGAAATCAGTGACAACTGACATCACAGTTCCTTTTCTCTGACCCCTCTCCAAAACTGATCAGTATGATCCAGAAAGAAATGAGCTGTGCATTCAGGTCTTTGTGTGTATACATTCGTGCATGTACTACTGCTCTGCCACAATTGAACAGCAAATGCTGAGAAGATGCTTAATGCACAAACGACTTGAAACCCTCCTGACAGCTCTGTATTAGGGAAACAGGAGCTGTTTCTATGGGGCCACAGTGTCCAGCAAGCAGGTGTGAGAGTACTGTCAAATAGACAAATAAATAAAACTGAAGACCACAGATTGTATTTAAAATGAATGTATCATGACTCTGCAGGACTTGTTTTATATGATTTTCCTAATATAATGTTTTGTTTTTATTAAATTTCTACAAAATTTAGCAGAATGAAACAAATATTTCTATAATAATGTATTAATAACTGTTATAATTTCCTTTAAGGTTAGCTAACCTGGCTGAGAACAGAGCTTCTTTCTATTACATGCTGCATATTCATTTTCAGATACTTTATTGGAGAACCTACAGTCCAAAATATTAATCTTGCAAAATCTTACACATGGGCTTAAACCTGAGGTACATCCAACTTTTCAAGAGATTCAGCAGCATCTAGTTCCTTTTTTCCCAAGCACTCAGTAGACTTACTGCCATCTATCAATTAGCTCTTTTTCTATGCTATGTTCTCCTTATTCCTACCCATTAGCATTCAACTCTTTTCTCTGTCTTCTGCAGCTAGATGAATTATTGCCTGAGAACAATTAATTTGACAGCGTAATGTGCCCTTTTTGCATTTGTTATTTCTCCATGAACACATCACGATTTGCATTAATTAGTTTATTATTTGAAATTGTTTGATGAATAGTTTGTTCCAACCCATTTCACTCATGTAGCTAATATTAATTTGAGTGTTTCATCCCAGTGATTTACCATTCAAACTGTGTCCTATTGCATCACGTGGTGATTGTTTCTACTCCTGCTCTGGATGACACAACTAGAGTCAATCAAAAAGAGAGAAATATGGTTCATGGAAAGTTTTCAAAGAAAAGTTTAGTTCTATTCTCTTACTGTTTTCCACATTTTTTTTTTTTTCCTGAGAAAACAATCTACATCTTCATTTTTGTACTGTGCTCTTCCTTTTTCTCAGTTTCAAAACTACAAAATCATGAGAAAAAAGGGATTTTAAAAAGTCTCTTTTTTGTACTCCTTGTTCAAGGAGATGGAGTAAAATTAACTGAGATTTTATTTTATTCAATAATAAAATATTTTTTCATTTGGGGACAGAGTTTCATCAAAACATGCTGCTTGCAGTAAAAATATTTTTGACTAGCCCAAGTTATACATTCTATAAACAGCTTCTGCTTTCCTGTGAATTATGATTCACCAATAAAAACAATATTTTTCCAGTATTATGTAAAATTCTGATGGAATTCAAATGTTCTTCCACTACTTCCATTTGTCTGAGGAAAGAAAATGATACAGTCAGGAAAACTGGAAATATGTGCACAAGGAGGAGTAGAATAAGGTTTCAGAATTCACAAGCATGATCATGAACCCTTTCTTTCTCCTCTGTGTGGAGTGCTGGTCTCTCACTCTAAACTTCTAGTAAACTCTGGAGTATAATCACCTTATTTATTTCTGCTAAATTAGGTATTATATCTCTGTACAGATCCAGTCTGAAAAAACATCTTCCTGGGATGGACAAAAAGCTATAGTGTTCCATATGTACTCATAAATACATACTACCCCAAAAGAAGCAGAATGCTATATTCTAACATATTAGAGAAATAGTGAGATCCTTCCTATTCTAATGTTGATCAAAAGGGGTGTTGAAAACCAGCAGTTAAGTAATTCCTTAAAAAAAAGGAAAAGAATGGTTAAAGAACTCCCTTAGACATGGATTTTTTAAAAATAAATCTTGGAAAAAATGGTAATGTTCCAATATATAATCGTATGCATTATAATTTTAATTACTTAAAAAATTAAGCAAATTTGTTTAGGAAACTATAAAGTGACTGCTTATGGCAAAATCATTGAAAAGCAGTGATGGGACACAAATGGGAAAGCAGAAAGGAATGGCAATATAATTAATGTCATCAGACGGCTTTTATAGAAGATAGATCCTGTCAAGCAAACAGTGTCATTTTTGAGATCTCAGATGTGTTCACTGAAGGTATCTCTGTGATATATTGTATCCAAGGCATTTTTGAGACAGGTGATATACTAGCACAGTTCTCTGAGAAAAGTACCACTAAATAAAACTGAAAGAGCCCACAGAAGCAGGGTAGTGACTGAGTGAGAGTAACCATAAGAGTTCAAGTCACAGCCCCATTGATTGATTTCTGGGAAGATGCTGCCACTGTTTACTCTTGACCTAGTCTAATCCAGGAGGACTACACCTGTAAATACCATATTTGTAAAATTTTTGATGGCATAGAAGTAGTGAATGAGTCCTAATGATAAACTGCATATGGGTTACAGAGGCTGCTCTGGATCACTTACAGAAGTAAACAAGCATGTACTCCAACACAAATGTTTCTGTGTGGTCACCTTACAAGGTTGTATTTCTAGGCACCCAGAAAGTGTATCAGTCTTAGGAAACTGGGACTTCATCCTTGAAATTGGTAACTGAAAAGCACCAGGGCAGTGAAACAACTGAATGCAAGTGGGCAATCTGATGTAGCTAAGGCTTGATACAACTTATGAAGAATTAATCAGGAAATATCATACATGAACAAGGGAGTACTATTTTTGCAGTTGTCATGGCATGAAGAGGGACTTGCATGTTTCTAGCTATTTCAATTGCTTAAGTGAGAATTATAACTGTTGTTATGAGTCATGAACCTCTGGCACTAATGATACACTTTTGTTTTGAGTTCTAATAGTTGTCCTTCAAAAAAACTAATGAAGGATTGAAAAGGATTCAGAAAAGAATAATAGGAAAATACTCTTTTTCTAGGGAGGAACCAAGAAAATTTAATCTGTTTAATGCATCAAAGAGAAAATTAAGAGGTGATAGTGGAAAGAGATGGCTTATTTGTAGGTGGTATTTCTGTCAGGAAGATGAATCCATGAGAATCAGGAGCTGGAAGGTAGACTAAGGTAAATTCAAAGAGTAATTAATCAGTGGAACAACTTTCCTCAAGTTATGATGGATTCGCTGTCACTGGCAGCTTCTAAATCAAGTCTCAATGTCTTTATAAAAGATATCTTAATGCTCAAAATAATATAAAACTCTCAAGAAGAAATCACTTATGTGAGATTTTTGACCTACTGTGTAAAGGAGAGGAAAAAAGACCTCCACTCAAGATCTATCCATGAAGTTTCCTTCATAGTTTACACATGCTATTAATACTTAGGTCTTTCGAATAATTTTGGGACGTGTGCACAAAAGACACTGTATGTTTTACCAGACATTAAAAGTGAATCTGAGAGCAAAATAAATATAATTATTATCAAATTGGCAAATAAAAGCAAAACAAATCTATTGACTCCTAGGTATGCCAATTCTGTTTCTCACAGCTGGGACAAAAAATGTATTTCTGTTTCAAACAGATACGGAAGAAATATATGGAAGGTTTTCTCAGAAAATGATAGATGTGGTCATGTCTCCAAGTGCTTTACCACCAGAGCTTCACATTAAGCAATTAAAAGGCAAGTCTTTCTGGAGCATCAAAAGTCAAAGAACCTGACTGATGACAGCCACAATCTAAATAATTTTATCAGTATATGCAATATTGTCTGAGAGCTGTGGACCAAGTGGAAGTCTTTTCTTGTCGGTGAGGCAGGCAGCATTGTCTTGCTAAATGCAGCCTGTCTTAATGGTGGATATTCCTGGGCTGAAATGCCACAGTTGGTTATTGTCTGTATCAAGAAGAAACTACAGTCACTTCTGATAAAAGTAATGGCTCAACACTGCATGCTGCTTTAGCATAAAGCCATTTGGTTTATACATTTTGCTCCTGATTTGGAGTTTAGCATTTTAGCATCTTTCTGAAATTGCACATTTCATTTTTTGGAAAGGTTGGTAGAAAGCAAGAAGTTCAGTGGCCAAGCAATGGTGTACTTAGGGATGACTGGAAAATACCCAGGATCATTCCTCTAGATCTCTATTTTGTAACTCAGAGGAGAAATCCGTCCATGTTCAGAAAAGGAGAATGGGCAAGGCCAGCTGTGCTAGCAGACAGTGGAACTGCTTGCTTCATCCCCATTTCTCAGACCTGTCAGAACCAGCTGTGATTATGCTTTTTAAGAAGAAGAAAAAAAAAAAAAAAAGGCAAGTGATGCTACCAGTTAGCAGGGCTTTCTGGGACATCATTGTGCATGTTACTGGTGATCTCTAAGTAATGCACCCTAAGGGATGGTATGAAAACTAGTTAGGAAATAATTTCAGGTTTGGCCATTAATCTGTGGCATTGGCTTATCTTTTGGCTATGTAGAAATGGGCTGGAAACAAGAAGCTGAGTAAGTGAGGTAAAGTGATAGAGTGCAACTTCTTCCCATGGAAAAAAAAAAAAAAAAAAAGAGACAAACCCGCTGGTTTTACCCAGTTTCTGTCATGAATGTCAAGTCTATGGCTATGATACTATTTCCTCTTCATTGCACCTTTAATTAAAAGAAACATCCCTGCCTCTCTGGGGCACATCCCTAAGAAGTTTGTTTTGGATGCAAAGCATATCCTGCTCTTTCATCCTCTTCAAAACCCAGCGTTTGTTTTCTTTCTGTTTTGTCAATCAGCATGAAAAAGCTTTTTTTTCTCATAATGCACCAGAAACAAATATGAAGAGAGAAAGCGTCATGCAGTTTTAATGTGGGGGAATGCAGTGCTCAATATAAAGCTGCAGCAGATACATACTTTAATTAGATGTTAATGAATAGACAGGTGCATATAAGTAAGCAGGTCTGAGGGTGTGGAAGGAAGCAGAAGAATGGGGAGGTAAAAAGACTTTGATGTCACATGGGTAAAGGTTTGTTTAAACATTTCTCTGTCTGCTGCTGTTTCTTGTATCCAGCCTGGATTATCCCATCACTGTGTGGCAGCAAATACTTTTGTTTCTTGCTATCCTGGTTTCAGCTGGGATAGAGTTAATTTTCTTCCTAGTAGATGGTATGGTGCTATGTTTTGAGTTTAGTATGCGAAGAATGTTGATAACACTGATGTTTTCAGTTGTTGTTAAGTAGTGTTTAGTCTAAAATCAAGGACTTTT
>JAOBAS010000053.1:2035050-2046017 GCA_025311575.1 Elanoides forficatus
CTTTTATTATTACTGTTGTCATTTTATTAGTGTTATCATTATCATTCTTAGTTTCTTCTTTTCTGTTCTATTAAACCGTTCTTATCTCAACCCACAAATTCTACTTCTTTTCCTGATTTCCTCCCCCATCTTGCTGGGGGTGGGGGGGGAAGTGAGTGAGCGGCTGCGTGGTGCTTAGTTGCTGGCTGGGGTTAAACCATGACAACTATTCACCTGGATACAAAGAAATGCTGCATTTCATTCTTCAGCTACCATCCCATGCCCTAGTCCATTGCTGTTTCCCAGATGCTCCCTCTCTCCCTGCTTCAAACTGTCCAAAATTATCAGTCTGTAAGTTAAGCTGCAAAAGCCTGAGCATTCACTCCGGTTTGTCTGAACAAAGAATGTATTCACATGTATGGTATTCATCTGCAGGTCACAGAAATCTTCCCAGTGCCTAAATTTCCCCCTTCAGTCCTTATAACAATCAAAGAATAATGTGCCTGCTTTATGTGAGACCTTACAGTTACTCAGCTGGGTCTATGGTCATAGATCTAATACTGATATCCCAAACCAGTGCAATCACTCACCATCACCTCTTTCCTGATAATCTCTGGATGATAATGCAACTGTTTTTGTTTCCAATAGCTGTGCTGTTTTATTTACTCCTTTCCATTTTGTGATGTATACTTGGCTAAAGTCAATATCCCTAATCAGGTGATGACTGGATATTTGCCATTTGTTTGTCTGCAGAATTGTCTCTCCCCTCCTCAGTATATTCAGTGGCACATTTCTTATATGGCACTATATCCTACACAGATAGAGAGTTTTATGCATCTGTCTGGGAATTGTCTTTCCCTTTGATTTATTAACTAAACACAAAGGTTTTGTCCTCTTATTGCTATCTTTATTCACACAAGTCTTGGCACGTTTCAGCTATTCAAGGTACAGCTTGTTTAGGTCTGTTTTCTTCTGAGCCTTTTTTGTTTCACCTAATTACTTTCGCAATAACTATTTTAAGTTTTCGACACTTATTTTTTACTGAGGTAGTTTATTCTTCATGTGTTTTTATATCCTGGTTGGTCTACTAAGTGTAGTTTCTCAGCTGCGTGCATTTAGTTTGTTCTTAAGTAATTACAGGAGACCTTCATGAAAGGAATGAAAATGTAAACATATGGGTGGCATGTGAGTGGCATCTGGATGGTGCAAGTGATTAGAATATACCTGTACGAGTGGTGGGCAACCCAGATGAACATCTGTATGCAGATACCCACTTTCAGATCTTACTTGGTGCTATGAACTCTTGGTCCTGCATCATAACAAGAGATTGGACTAGAGGCTTCCTTGAAATTCATTGTAAGCTTGCTTTTTCTTGTTGTTAATGATCTGCCAAAATGTAAGAGAAACACGTTGTTCTATTCTTGTCTCAAAAAGATGGTTTCACAGCTTGCTTTCCTAATGAGCATATAAAATGAATTCTTCTATTGGCTCTTAGATCCATCACTGTTACTTTTCAGTTCCCCAAACTTGCCACTTTGTCTCTTGCAAAGAGAATAAAACAACTAAAGAACCAGTTAATAATATTCACAGCCAGCCAAAGTCCAGAACTGTTTTCCCACAGCTCCCTTGAAATGCCAGTAAAGACACTACACTTAGAGATTGTGTAGGTTTTGTTTGTTAATGTCAATAAAGCACTTCAAGAATCCTGTGCAATGAATGACAGATATGATATCTGAAGGCAGATATAAAGCGTTTTGTGCCTTAGCAACACCACTGAGATCTGGATTCTGAGCCCAGCTTACTCCAGAAAAATTCGGGGTGTTCATGGCCAGGCATTGATTCAGGCTTGTCTTTCTCATCAAAAGAATACCAGGGAAATAACATTTACTATGTGTGGGCCTTGCTTCTCCTGTGAACCCACAGTCACTGCAAACTTTGGTGGCTGAGGAAAGTTAGAGAATGAAAACAGTCATGAACCCTTAGACAATGCTTTTGTGTGCATATATATAGAAATATTATTTTTTGTATATGTGTTTTGTATGTACTCATAGAGAGCAGCAAAATACTGGCTTGAGAACATGACATTCCAAATAACCAAGCACACAATGCTTATCAGATCAACTGTTGGTTTGAACCTGCATCCCACTAAACACTATTCATATATTAATCCTACTTTTTTAGAGGAATATTTCTTATGTATTTGTATGTAGCTTCTACTATCTGTTAGACATTTTTCAAATATGAAACCTGTTCCCCAAAGGACATCCAGTATAAAGGATGAAATTGTCTCTAAGTAGAGCTTGGTGGCTGCCAATAGCCCTAAGTCTTTGAGAGGCAGAATGACTCGGGTGCTGCATTAGAGTAATGCAGAGAGCACCAAACCTGCTGTATGTAAATAGCACCATTTCAATGTCTGCTTATCAGCTTCCTGGTAAATAGAAATAAAGTGTGTTGCTTTTCTCATGTGAATGTGTGTGTGAAGTTGGTAACATTTCCAATTAATAAAAAATAGTTTCCACAATATTCTAGTGGTAGGCCAGACTGTTAATTTTGCCTAGAGGCCCCTTACACAATGTACCAGGCAAAAAGAACACTGGAATGATCAGAGAAAGAAGCTGCTAGAAAAGGATTTCTACAGGTGATAAACCTAATGAGCACCAGGATTTTCATACAGACTGTCAGCTTCTTCTGATGTTAGTACTTGAAGCTCATAAGTCTGATTCTTGGAGTTCTGCTCCTGCCTTTCACATGTGTGGTTTGGTTTTTTTTAACATTAGACAGCACTTTTACTTCTTCTTTTGGCTTGGCTTACTTCTTTTCAAAATGACAGTAGAATTTACCTACCTTATAGGGTTACTGTGAATCTGAATTAAGCATCCTCTGAGCAGCTTGGAGAGGGTTGGACAAAAGCTGCTGTCAAGGTAACAGTAATTTTCTGGGACTGAACAGTGTCGAGCAGTGTGGGGTATTTCATATCCCTCCTCTTACCTGCTGCTGTACAGATGAGATATTAGCTTGGTAGATTAAGACATAGCTAGTAAAACTAGACACATTTTCAAACTTTTTTTTTGTTGAATAGGAACTTGGAAAAATTCATTTGGAGGGGTTGAAATTACACATACATTTGGATCTAGCTGCATGATTCAAGCATCAGTAAAAAAAAAAGAGAGAAAGAGTCCATTCAAAAAATAGCAAGAACATTTCTCTTAGTCCTTTTCATGACTGACCTATTTTGCCTTGTAAATGCCAACCTGTTTTATTTCAACAATTTAAAAAGCATTATTTGACTTTTCAGTTTGAAACAATATTTTTCATTTTAACATTAACATTTTATGCCATGAACATGTGTCAAAACTATCAGTTGTATGTCTGTAAGAACTGTAAATGAATGTCATACCTTTGTGAATTCAGAGCATGAGAGTGGCTTCACCCTAAGATCTATATATCCCTTCCAGCAGGTGGAAATAAAAATAACCTCGAAAAAGGCTGTTTGTTAGTACCGTAGATCAAGCCAAGATAGTCAGCAGTTAGAAGGAAGCTAAAGCAGTGGTTACATGACCATGTTAATCTTCTGCAGCTCCAAAAGCAGCAGGGTCAGCCTCATCCCCTATCCTCATCCCCATCCCTGTCACCAATACTGGATGTCATTGTGACCTTTTCTCTTCTGCCTCAGTCAGCATTGTGCAGCCCCATGGTGATCAGAGTGGGGAACAGCTCCACTGACCTCTGTTTTTCATTTACAGGTCTGGATTTTACCTGTATCCATTACTCAGTATCATCTTCCATCTGGCTGGCTGAAGATAGGAGATTGGATCAGGTAGGCAGCAGTAACATCTTCCTTTTCAGTGAAAGTCTGGACCAGTGGTGGTCTAAAGGGTCAATATAACCATCATATAAAATACCTCACAATTAATTTTTGCATCAGAGATATTCAGGGACAAAGGAGGGAGTTTCATATGAGTGGAAGCCCACAGTGGATTTAGGATATAAATTGAAGCATGTGTCTGTAAATTTCATCTGTATTTTTTTTTTTCTTTTTGCCCAAATGTGACTTGTATTAAGAGTATCTCCAAGGTAACTTATGAAGAGCAAGGTGTCCTCCCCTTTGGGTATGGTAATTCATAAATAATATGCTATCCTCCTACAAGCTCTGCAAGATAACTGAGGATTTGGTAAGATGGGGATTCTGTATAGAGGATGCTTTATCCTAATGCTTAGCACTGACCGCAAGTCCTGGTGGCATGTAACACAACAGTGCAAAAGTATATGAATGTTGAGGATCTCCAACAAAGGCATAACACCTATGCTAAAAATAGGATCGTTAAATTATTATTGATTAATGCATATTTATAATAATTTAGTTGTATATAATATCTTTCTAACATTCTGCATTTTTCTTTTAATTAATTAATTTTCTTTTAAAAACAAATAAAGAAATGGATTTTCAAGTGGGCTGGAGAATACAAAAATGGCACATTTTAGCTGAGTGTAGTGTTTCAGGTTTAAACCAAAATGAAATATTTCAGAAATAAGCAGCCATATCAGCCCTTCCGGCTCAATTGCCAAAGTGTATGATGTTGAGGAAAACAACCAAAATGATAAGGATCCTGAGTAACCATCTGAAGTTTTATTGCCTAAGTTATACTCTGCTCAGGACAGACTTTTCACAGTCTTGCAAAGTCACATTAATACTGGAGAAAATAATAAAGAACCCCACTTTGTTTCTTGGAAAATTGTAACTGGGAGGTTTTAGTGTTATTTAGGATCAGTTGCAAAGCAAGGGAACAAAGTGATTGGATGCTTTGCTTGAAAACAGAGATTTAAATTCATGTGTCCTTTATGTTGAGCCTTGCAAGGCTTATTGAGTCATTAAGATTCACTTTTTTTTTTTTTTTTGTTAGCTGCAGGCCTTTTGATCTTGCTGTGACAGAAAGGTTTGTCCTAGAGTGAGAGGCAGAAGTAGAAAGAGGAAAGACATAATGGAAGCAATATGTCATTCCATAAAATTTAAAGGAGATGTCAGGATTAAACAAAAGAAGACAGAAAATATGGAGAAAATTACAGTCACTGTCAAATAGTTAGATAATGAAAAATTGCAAAGCATCTCTTACTAAAGTAAAACACTTTCACTTTTCTGAAAAAGGGGAATTGGGTTCCAAATGCTGAGATTACCAAACACTCCTCTAACTAATTTAGAGGCCAACGAGGAGGAAGAATAACTGTATTATGAAAAGTCAGCTGAAGCTGTGAAAACTGAATGATTTGAAATATTTGTAGCTTAAAATCAGAGCTTAACTAAGCCTTTAGTTCACACTACTTTTAATAGGAGAATGTAATTTTGAAGGAGACACACATCAGATGTCTTTAGTGGCTATGGGCTATGAGGTGCTCTTTGCATGTGGTGTCCCATCCCACCCTTATTTATTTATTTATTTATTTAGTTAGTTATTTGCTCCTTTGCCTCACCCATAAATGGTCACCATCTTCTGTTATTATTGGTTAATATCAAATGGGAAAACATATTTGAATTTCTTGATGGGAGAAATACAATTGCTATATGTGATTTTGCTTTCACTAAATGGTGCCAAACCACTGGTATCAGGAAGAGGTTTAGTGAAAGTCAAACTAACTGCTGCAGAACAATATTGCTTTAGGGCAACATTGTTACAGCTAGAATAAATTGGCATCTTCATATGGTCATGATACACACTGAGACTGAGACCATTTACAAGGAGCTAAGTGAAAATTTCTTGTTCTGCCTTCAGACTATGCTGATATTCCAGTACTGGTTACATTCACCTGCCATCTAACTGAATTTTAAGTTCAGGTAAAAAGACATGCAGTCATTTTTGCTGTGTTATGGCTGTACAATATTTGACTTGTCTAAGACTCTGCTGTGTAAGGCAGGGCACTGAAAGTGAATCAACTGGGTATTTTGTAGATATAGAGGATTCATAGGATTTGGTGATTTGGTGCTAACTGGGTTCTCTTTTTCTTTGCCCATTTGATACATAATGGATTACTTGCTGAGGTATGTGTCTTATCTCAGGTGGTAGCTAGTAGCAATTGGCCTTTTCCTGCCTGAGATCATTGACCTTAGAAACAGACCAATGGAATTCACTGAGCAGGTGAAAAATGAGTTTGCTGACAGCCATTTTTGGTTTTGATAACCACAGGCTAGACAGAGATGCCCCGGTCCAATTGCAAAGTAATTTGCTTCAGGCCTTATAGCTTGCTAAATTTTTCAAAGTAAAGAATAAAGCTGTATTAGTCTCCAAAAACATGAAACATTTGTTAGCATTGCTACTGCTGTGTGCTGTTAGTGAGGTAAATACAGATGAACATTTGTGACTTATGCATGTACGCTCATCACAATCAATCTGCATCTCTTACAGCATTCCACTCTTAGGAATTTCTGCATGACTGTGGAAGACTAAACCACTTCTTCCTTGATAAATGGTGAAGGCGTATGCCAGGGAACACTGCTGGTGCAATGCCAAGAGTAAGTGCTTCTCCATGATCAGAGTTTCATGCAACAGACCTGTGGGTCTCCTTGCCAAAGGATGTTGCAGTTACAAGGAATTTACATGGGCTCAGTGGAAGATGGGAGAGGAACTTGGTGAAGGTGTTCATTGGTCGTTGGTAAATAAACAAACTACAAAATGCACATGAAATCCATGGACAAGTATTAGAGTGGAAAACATCATACTTGCTTGTCCTGGTCTCACTTTCCTAGGTTCCCACTAGTGAGCACTGTTGAAGACTGGGCTAAATGTGCTCTGGAGCCAGGATATAGTCTTATGCTCCTTTTAGCTCCCACCATGCCCTGCCCTGCTCAATACTCCAATCTTGCTCCATTCAGTCTGCATTTTAGGATTCTGCAACTTTTCCAGCATAGGAATTTCCTGAGTCAGCCACTGTATTTGGCTTTTCTGGTAACCTGTAATATTTAATTCCAGCTGTTCCAGACACCATACAAGGAGAGCCTTCAGTGTCCATCAGGACAATCCGTATCGATATTATATTACATTTTGCTTAGCAGAGGATCTTTCTTTTCCTTTCTGCTTTTGTTGCAACCATTCTTATCAACATGCTATCCCGATCCAATGTTGGGGAAGGTTTTGATATGATCTCAAGAGTGAGATTAAGACACAAACGAGGTCAAATGCCGTATACACAAAGAGCTTTTATTATCAAAAATAGAATATAGTAGTGATAGGGTAGAATGGAATAAAAGGCAGAAATCAAGCAAGCAGTTGGGATAGAGTTGCAAGGATAGTCACCACCATGGATCCAGCGGCATCCTGTTGGTACTCAGTCTTCAATTCTTTGGTGGTGGGTGCACACCATGGCTTGTCGCCATGTTTTTTTACAGGGCATAGTTCAATGATGCATGCACATACTTACTGTTCATGCACTGTTCACGTGCTGCAGGTTTCGTCTATCACACAACTTTCGTGTGATCAACACCAGAAACCAGTATCTTGTCTCAGAGACTACTGTTTCCATGAGAATGGTAACCTTCACGTTCCTGCATGCTTCGTCAGCTGCAGCCCATCTCCTCCCCTGGATGCCTTATGGACAGAGGAGTGTCCTGCTTAAACAGACTATCCCAGAGACAAATGGCTTGAGATAAATAGTTCACAGTTCAGTCTTTTACATCAAACAATCCTTGAGATGAATGGCTTGAGATGATGGTCCAGTCTCTCACACCTATCAGTCTTTGAGACAAATGGCTTGAGATAACAATTCAGTCTCTCACACATGCCACTCTTTTGGGCTTTATCCATCCATGTAGTGTCTTGTCTTCAGCCATTCTTTTTTGCCTTCTGTTTTGGGAGTTGTCTAAGAACTTGCTGTTGCTACTTCACAAATTGAACACCAAACCCATTATTTTCCCTACGGTTATGACTTTTGAATTTTGTTTTGAATCTGTTGATAACTCATATATTTTTTAAATGCTTTTGAGAAAAAAAATACTTATAGTAAATTATTCTGTCATCAAAATACATTTGATCAGTTTTGGCACTTGTAAATCACTGATCTTCACTTGCATTGCAAACGTTGCTAGAATTGCAATGGCTAGAAATTAATTTTCTATCAGACTTTGTAGAGAAGTGTAGGATTACGTATGTTATATGTTAAAATTGAGGCACACCAGCAGGTTACAAGGAGCTTAACGTTGGTATAATCAATGGTCTTAAGAATCAGGTACTGGGTGAACCCACAGGAGTGACTGGGCTGGCTCGATGCTATAGGGATATAGAGTATGACAGTTTTATTTATCAGGACAAACATTTTTATCAAATGTGACTATTTTACATCAAAGCAATTCTCATAATGCATGAGAAGGCAGAATGATGTCTCTGTCCTGGCCTGGAATGTGCAGCCATAACATTGGTGAATATTTGGATCATGCAAGTAATCACATTGATGTCAGGAGCTCTTCGAAATGAATAAGGTTGTACGAATCAGTTCTTAGACTCATAACAGCCTCCCAGTGTGCTGCTCACGTAATTTGTACTTAAAACATCACCTTTGCATGCGGCCTGCTGGGTCCATCAAAGTAGCGAGCTGAAGCAATACAGCTGAAGCCAAAGAGCTAGAAGAGAGAAGGCTGAGAAGAAAAGCATTTGAAGCCATGGGAGGAGGTTATTTCTACCTCCTGAAGAGTTCATGCTAAATTTATGAGTCCCACTTCTTTTAAAGGGTTCAAGGTCTAAAGTCTCCTTTGGAGCATGTTCTGAGAAATCAGTCTGTGGCTGTACAGTACCTCTTCTGCCATCTCCAGATTGGGCCTTCACACCCGTCTTATACACATATTCATATCTGCCATCTTTGATTTTCACATGTGCACAACAGTTTTGCTTCCTACACAGTTCTTTATTTATAAATGCTTGTTGCTGAGCTATGTGTTTGGGTGCAGAGGCTCCTTAAAAATAGTCTGGGTGAAATGCATGTTCCAGCACCTAGAGGCAGTCTAGGGAAAAGGGAAGAGTGCAGCTGGGATGTTGGGAAAGAAGAATTTGTAGTAGCTTGAGTTGTTAACTATAAATGTGTATACACCATTTTTATTTCTTATGTATATAATTTATACATAAAGTAATACATTCAGTTTTCTGCTTACACAGAAAAAAAGGAAAGGAAAAAAGAACTATACACAAGATGGCACAAGGAAGAGGGGAAGAAAAAACCTAAAATAACAAATTACAATTGTGGTTGGGCTTTGTAAAACACTCTGTATTTAGGTTGCTGTTGGAAGGCAGAAATCACAGCCCAGTACCAATAAATAGCAGGTAGCAAGGATCACATCTGCTTTACATTCTAATTAAAATTTCAAACAAGCAGCTGAGATGCATGTTCTCTGTAACCAACTGGCTATGGTGTTTTGAGAGCTCTCTGATGAGATGAAAGTTGCAAGGATCTCAGGGAGCTGGTCTGAGTTATGCCACCACCAGCCTGTCCTATCAGTAAGTCATTGGTATTACCAATTATTTTTGTGAAGGTACCACATTAAAGCCCTAATTTTAATAGGAGCCCAGTAGGTGTTACTGATTACACAAAACAACTTGTTTAAAAGAGTTTACAGTTTGAATGCACAGTCAGAAAAAAAATGAGAAAGGAAATGAGCACAAAGAGTTAAAATGAGCTGAGGCAATGATATTTTCCATGCTAGTCAGAAAGATATGAATGGAGTCCAGAATTTTAAATTCATAGTCCCATGCCTTTGGTATAAGCAAACACAACACATGTTGGTGCACAGTGCTTGCTCATGTTACTTTTTGTTAGTCTTATGGAAGTGTTTTAAGAAGCAGTGATGAATTCAAAGACAACAGAGAAAACCCCAAGAATGCTCCCTGGCTGCCCCTGAGAAGCTCCAGAATTGCATCCATCGTGTACATGCATAAACTGTTTTTCTCAGTGTTGATTTTTGTACATCCCTAGGAAGGTCTAGATTGAAGCAGGGAGATTTGCCTGGCTTATGCAATAATGGAGAGAGACAATAAGGCTCATCCTCCACAAGAAAGGCCAGTATTACACAGCATGTGTTGAAAATAAACATTTTAAAATCAACAAGTTAAAATAATTTCCGCAAGAGTAGTAAGCAAGCTATGGAGTTTTGTAAACAGCTTATGTTAATATCTCATATCTCTTAAAAAAAAAAATCTGAATTGCTGGAGGGCTGCCATTTATATAATCTATATGTGTTAAAAAAGAAAAAGGAGATAGACCAGTGAACAGTAGACCACTTAGGCTGATTCAGTGATGGATAAGTTAATGGAAAAATTAATTTGGGACTTTATTAATGATGCATTAGGAAGTAAAAATATAAATAATGTCAAGCAACTTAGTTCTGTTGAAATTAGGCCTTGTCAAATAAACCTTTGATTTTTTTTTTCAAGATTACAAATCAGTTTAATGAAAACAACTTTGTTGATACAATGGATTTATTGGATTTTTCCAGGGAATTTGATTTAGTACCACATGGTAGCTTGAGAGAAAAAAAAAATATGGAATGAACAGAGCACAATCAAGTGGATTAAAAGTCTCTGACTAGCGGACCTGAAAATGCGATAGTTAATAGAGATTATCAGCCAGCAAAATCTTTACTAGTAAGATAATTTATAGGTGCAACTCTACTCATTTTGGTATATCTTCCTGGTAAAATTCACCAGCGGTATAGAGCTTTCAGAATGACAAAATTCTGAGGATTCTTTTAAATTTCATAACTTCTTTGAATTACTCTGACATGACACGGAAGGTGAGATTCAATTAATTAAAAAAAATAAAAATCAGGTACCATTTTAAGTATCCTAAGGAACTGGATTTAGCTGCCTGGGTGTGAGAGACTGAGTTTTTATCTTGAGCTGTTTGTCTCAAAGATTGTCAGGTGTGAGAGACTTCTCAAGACATTCATCTCAAGAATTGTGGGCTGCTTATCTCAAGCCTTTGTCTCTGAGATGGCCTGTCTAAGCAGGACATTCCTC
>JAOBAS010000053.1:2053061-2077804 GCA_025311575.1 Elanoides forficatus
TACCCTTCCGATTCTCTCCCCCATCGCACTGTGAGGGAGATGAGTGAGCAGCTGTGTGGTGCTTAGTTGCTGGCTGGGGTTAAACCATGACAAGTGTATATTAAAATGAAATAGAAAGAGAGAACAGTTTGTGTAAGATTAGGGTGAAAAATGTATATGATGATTATAAAACCTGATGTAATGAAACATGACAGGGTGGAGCCCTAGGGCTGAAATAAACTAGATTCCTCTTTTTAAACTACATTATGCAAGAGTGAAGATGTAGAAAATGGGAAAAGTAATGCAGTAATAAAAATATTTTGGGAAGTGAGACAGGGTGAACCAACAATGTCTTTTACCCAGCATGAATCTCCTGCCAATATCTTTGAATATGGGTTTTATCTTGGCCTTGTTTATTTCAAACTTATTTAAATTTTGAAAGGATTTGTGGTTTCTTTTTTTTTTCTTTTACTGAGTGGAATATGTAAATAACCCCAACAAAGAAGAAATTATCATTAGCTAAAGTACATATGGAGTATTAGTATTTCAATGTGATTTGCGTGCTTGTGTTTCCCTCAAGCTCCTTTGCAATCCACCCACGGATAAGCATGCAGCCTCATGCACAGTCATGCAGACATGTTTCTGTTTAGATATTTCAGGGATACACACAGCAGCAATCTGATAGGAAGCAAAGAAATGCAGCAGTCTGCCCTCACACAGGACAAGGACATGTGCCCTACTAACCAGGGCTTACCACCAACAACAAGGGTCCAGTTCCTCCACCTCTTGACTCCTTCTGCTTTGATCTATAAACTTATGCTTTTGTGATCACAGATGTGTTGCATTTATGACAGATCTGCTTAAAAGCATGGCTGTGTTTATTATACAGCCAAAATTTACTTAAAAGCTGGTCTGGCCTACAGCACAGTAATAAGCTGCATCAATCAGTTTCAATAACACTCTGGAATCAAATACTGGGAGCTGGGTCAGCATTAGTGTGTTTATATGCCCATGAAAGACGTACAGGCCTTTCTATTTTATTGACTGGGAAACTGAGTCAAAAGACATCAGCAGCCTGGTTCTGTTACCATGGAAGACGATAGCAAAAATCCCTTTTGCAGGCACAGAAAATGAAAGGTTGAGTGAGAATTGATACATCTCAGTAGAAATGCCAAATATGTTGGCTCCCAACCATTTACAATTAAACTCATCTTTTATTTCATTCCATGTTAGGCATCAGTGGTCTATCATGATCAGTACTTTCTCTCTGTTGCACATCTGTGATGCTTCAGAAGAAAGTGACTCTTCTATCTGTAATTAACTGATATAGATTTGAAATCCTATATACTGGAGGAAAGGAGATAGAAGTGGTCTTCTTTTGTGAACAGAGTTTACCCTGGAGGAAGAATTTGGGTTACCTTAGTATATGTAGATATTATTTGACATGTATTACTGGTGGCAGAAGTATTAAACTTCTAAAACCCTGTATGGTGTATTGGATATATGTTCAGTTACTAATATTTAGCACAAGAGGTCAGACAGCACTCTGTGGGAAAAAAAATGTGCCTTCCCTGGATTAGCAGTACTGTACTTTAACGTCTTGAAATCACACATTATTCATAAATTATAGGTAAAATTAAGGGAAGGAGAAGTCATCAGTCTGCAGTACGTCTCTTCATCAACAGGTTGCCTTCTGAACATAAAAGGATGCTGCTGTGTCAGAGTAGATTAAACACTTTGCTCTTTTTCCTCTTTCTTCTGAGTACAGCCTTGGTATTACACATCCAGCTGTTTGAACAGAGAGGATTAACCTTCTTCTGGGGCTAGCTATACAGCCCAGCTGTCTGCTATCATTGCAGAGCTGCCAAGGAGACCAGCCAGGGACACATGTGGCAGGGACTTGTTGTAATGACTGTCCATGTTTCAGATGAAGGCTCCTAGCAGTTCCCAAGATGTGGATTCGGGTAGCTCAGAGCACCCGCTGTTCTGCTCTCATGGTGATTTCTGGCTGCTGAGGCTCATGCTCGGTCACTCCACACTGACAGCCTGTATGAGTGAGCCACAGATCCAGATGTGGCAAGGTCAGGTTGTCTTTCGCTGGGCTGTGTGCCTCAGTCTCGTTATGGGTCAAGAGATGTGCACATGAACACTGCTAACTGGGGCTCTACCAAAATCCTGGGCATTGCTGGGACCCTGGATCTTCAATCTCTGCTCCTAACTTTGGGATCTTGCAGACTGATGCTTTAATGGGCCCCAAACACCAGTGGTCTGAGCACCAGCTTGTGCATGATGATTATCCCCACGACACTTCTTGTGTCAGTAGTAGAAACATGTCAATGATAAAGAAAGATTACAGTCACTGCTGTAATCTCTGTATGTCTGATCAAATTTCACTTGTTCTTCCTGTTTGTGCAAGGCATTAAAATATAGTTATATAGAAAATCTGAAAAAATATTTACTAGACAGCCACTGGTAAAATTGCAAGCAAGAAATTTTTAGCAGATTGTGGAACCATCCCCACTTGACAAATATATTGACAGGAGGTGGAAATTTCTGGAGGTTCGCTGCCTGGGGGGAACCTCCCAAACCCATAAAGAGTGTTTGGTTGAAAAACCATGGAGAGGGAGTGAACAATGTTTTCCTTTCTCCCCATCCCTTCAGCTGAGCACACCAGGACCAACAGTCATAAGTTTTCACAAAAATCAAAGTAGTTTTCATTCTGTTGGCTGCAGATGGACATTTTTAAATCAAACATTTATTATTTGATTTTTCTTTTGAGTACTGAGGGATGGCAGAGAGTGGGGAGAAGGGCAAGGGAAATGATGCACTGAGAAATGTCTATTTAATTGTGGGAAGTAGTCCTTGAAAAGTAAAAGGCAGTCTTGAACGTGGTTGATTTTAGGAAAAGGACCTCATTACCTTGGAAATATTTCCTAGCTAAATTTCATATTGTATCAGGATATGGTGAAGTATGACTACAATACAAGTTTGCAAATAATACCTTGAACTGCAGCCACAGCTGTAACAGTGAACACTAACACATTTTGAAAAGGACATTAAGCTTTAAGCCTATTTGTAAATGTTAGAGAGCAAGCTGAAACATAATAGAAGATTGCTCCCAAATCTGCTTGCAGTGAGCTGCTTCTGTAGCTTCCACGGACTGCTCTGTTAGGTGGAAGATTTGGGTCTCATTTAGTTCTCACTTTCTTAATTATGGCAATGACTGGAAAAATATCTTTAAATAAGAAATTAGAAGTGATCTACATGTTTACGTTTGAAGCACAAAGGAGTGTTTTTCCATGTGCACAAGCCTTGCTGAGCCAGATCTCATTTTTTTCAGTGCTTTCCCCATGAATGGTAATAACAGGATATTCATGTTTGTTTCTAGCTTGTTGGAAAACTGGAAAACTCTGGTTCATAGTGATCTAAAGGTAATGGAGCTGTCAACTGGGTTTTTGCAGTCATTTTTCTTAACACTGTGAGAAAGAATATGAAATGCCCCACCGAGAATATGGGGATTGTATGTATCAGTGCCCATAAATTATGATTATTTTCCCACTGAAGAAGGGAAGTTCTAGTAAAAAAAAAAAGATTCTTTATACAGAAACTGCATCAGAGGATTTAAAAAGGATTCTGTCTCAGTTTCCCTGCAATCATAAATTAAGAATATGAGCACCACAAAATGTTAAATCAATATGTTGACCAAAGGTTTTTGATATGTAGGGTGGGGGTGACTATTATTTCTTCAGAGCTGAAAGCTGTTATATGTCTAGTGATGAGAGCAGGGTTATGTAAAAAGAAAAGGCGAAGAGGAAACAAAAAAAGAAATGAAGGCAAACGAAGACACAACCAATCTTTTGAAACTGATGGGAGTATTGCCTTTCCAATACTTGAATTATGCGTTATGAATACTTCATCTGATGCATTTAGCCCACACTCCCATTTTTAATTTGTGAATCATTGGTGAAATAGTTTCAAATTTCACATTATTCACAGATAACTTAAAAACACAGTATTAAAGTTGTGCTACAAGCTCCTAAACTTTTGGATCTTTTCACTGCTGGTCACTCCACTACCAGCGTATGCATCCACAATGAAGAAGAGGATTTTTTTCTTAATCTGCCAGGCATCCAAGCAATTAAATTCACTAAGGGTTATCTCACATGCAACCACTGGCCTGTGGAACATGATTGAGGAAGCACTTTCACAAAAAGCACTTGCCTACAGTTCTGTTAGACTGCGTATGAACTGTGATAGTTAGACAACCACCTGACTTTGTATGGCCTATTTCCTCAACTGTTTCATTACCTATATAAAATTGTGATAACAGAAAAATACTCCTAGCTGTTACAAAAGTGTACTCCATAGCTTGAAAATGGAATTTGTTGTATGAAAAGCAGGTACATCCTTCTGCCAAGTTCTGGTACAGAAGAAATAACAAATCATGCCAGTGACACAGATGGGGCTGGACAAATTCAGAATATGAATGGATGGTGTTTTGTAACTCAGTATGGTTTAATGCCAGTATCATAAGAATAATGCCAGTATCATAAGAATAGGCACACTGATCAGAATAGATTTATCACATCCCACATTTGTGAGGTCTGACTCCGCACTTTCATAAATCTAGCACAAAATAATGCTGAGTGAAATTTTTATGTGAAGTTTCCAATTACTTTCCTAGAATATGATTGTCATGTTATTGTTTCACTTTCCTCTTCTTAAGGTGCTTTGCTGTACTTTGGATGAGTACCAGGTACATAATGCTTATCTGAAAATGCCACATTTAAAAAAAATGGACTAAATGTTCAACACGACCAGATTCTTCCTGTGCGATCTCTGAGTGAACCAAGTATCATGGTAGAATCCTTCTTATAGCAGTTGTGCTGCTTCTGGGCTACAGCAGAAACCAGAAGCTCTCACAGGTGTGTGGGGGGAATAGGACGTTTCCATTCCTCATTGTCACTGACCATGCTGACAGTGCTGACTTAGTCTATCAGGACATGAGTAGGCTAAGTACCCAGACATACCTGTTAAGTTCCAAAGAAGGCAACAGAATATAAATGTATGCCTTGAGTTTTGTGTGGATTTATGTGCTCTGCTGAGCTGTACATTTGCTGTACAAATGGAGTTCCTAGCCCTCTTGTGCTTGTGTTGTACTCAGTAGGATTCTAGACAAGTGTCTATTGGTTATGTTTTAAAATCATCATGATATTATGAAGAGAAAATAATAAGACAGAGTAATAATCATAATTAAAACCCTAATTTTTCCTTGAGGTAGCTCAATTTAAATTCAGTAGAGCTATGCAGAGCTCAGTTGGGCCTATTATTTCCTGTTAGATTTTCTGGCAGAGCTAGGATGTCGTACAAATACTTAAAAACTGAAAAAACCCACAATTACTACATTCTAGTTCCATGTTCTAGAGACAATCGGGCCAATCACTCTGATTTGAGTCTAACTAAGCACAGTGAAAGAAAAAGAACTGCAATGAAGACCTAGCCATTAATTTACTATGTAGAAGTTAAAACCAGCCAAGCTCATAAGCCTTCCTCAGTGACACGTACTGTACTGGAATGAACTGAAAGTACAAGAATGCTATTGGGTCGACACTGCAAAGACTTGCAGAGGGCATGTGTGTTGAACAGATATTTGAGGGTAGACACCAGCAGAAATCCTCTGTATACACAGGGTTTTTTTGTATATCATGCATGTGTTCATTTACAATGCATGTACATACAGGTACCTATATAATATATGCAAGTGTTTATATAAGTGTATATTTTGAGTTCTTTGTCTTCAAGCATTTTATACCTTGCTGACCTACTCCAATGAATTCACAAGCTCTGACAGCAGAAGTGGGGCAGGAAGAAGCAAATTTATTACAATGCTCTGTGATTTCTGTGCAGTTTCTTGTGCCTGTGAATACAGTCATCAGAACAAAAGTCTGCCTGAATTCATGAGACACGTTGCTGCTGACTGCAGCAAAAAACAGCCCTTGAGTGGCTGCCAGCAAGACTAAGCACAGGATGAGCTTCCTGCCCATACTTACAGGTGATTGGGAGAGATGTTAAAAGGTTTTTGTATCAAATGTCTTTATTTAATTAAAACAAGGAGGGAGAGGAGAAGTTCTAACTGATAAAGTATCTGCATCCCCTGTGGTTCCAGCAAGCCCAGCTGCTTGCACAGACAAGCATAAATTCCAAACCAATTTTTCATTAACAAAATTTTCCATTCCAGCTCCACTGATGTAGAGGTTTCCACTTTCAGGCCCCTTGCTGTGTTACAGAGCTTATTATTAGTTATTATTCATCTGTCCTCAATTCAGTGATCAGATCTGTCACTGCTTTAAGAGGCAGAGATTCTAGCCAAGCTTACTGAGGAAAAAATATAGAGCAGGCAAACAGAGCCATTGCATGAAGTGCTTTTCCTGTGGGCTGCCAACCTCACCCTGACAACATGCAGATCAGGAATGATTTTCACTCAACAAAGACAGGGCCATTGCAGATGAAGCCTGAGACAGACAGAACATAGTCAGGCTGTCCTCATCCTGAGCCGAGCTGGTCCTGGACAATTCTCAAAGATACAGGTAACTGCAAAGTACCACCTCATCAGAATTCCCACTAACAACCTTCATAATTTTTCCTCTAAGAGTGCAAGCAGCTAAGAAGGTGCAAACAGGAATATTAAGCTCTCAGCAAGGCAGAGGGGAACAGTACAGCTGCTGCTACTTCCTGGCATGGAAAAGCTAGCTACTGCTGGTTACACTGAGAAAGACAAAAAAAAGAGAGAGACATGGGTCAGTCTGGCATCTTCGTATGTACTGCTTCCAGCCGAGTGTGGTGTACAGTAAATGAGAAAGCTCTTTCTGCATGCAGGTAATCTCTGTACAGCTTTGTAGGGTTTGAACAAGCCTAGGTCCATGTGTCTGCTGCTTCTGCTGCAGGGATTGCCCTTTGCAGAAATGAAAAGGACAATTTGAAGTAGGAGCCATATATAGGACATAAGATCCTCTTGTATAGCCTGGCTGATCTGGCACTGCCTGTGCAGTGTGGAAATGTGCACCTGCTTGAACTGCCTCTACCTGTACAGTTTGTGATCCAGAAGTGCTGAGATCTGGCATTAATAACAGCAGAATCATACCCTCTACCCTCAGTTTACATCTGGGTAAAAACAGAGGAGATACATGGATGAGTATACTCATGTCACTAGATAAGATGATTAGGTTAATGAAATGCAAAACCAAGTTTTATGCTTTTGAATGCCTAAAAAATGCTTAGTTAAATGTTTGTAAACACTGTGCCCTTTCCAGGTACTTGCCAAGAGCAGAGATTTGGACTAAAGATCAAAGGTAAAATTAATCAGGGGTAACCTGCAGGCCTGAGAGAGCAAGTAATGGACATAATTAGTCTGATTTTTTTTGGCTTGCCAAGAGCCACTCAAACCAAACAAGGACATCCATTTGAGGACATTAATAAGTTTTGGTGTGTCAGCCACAGATCGGTGATCACAGTCATGCTGATCTGTGTTGGCTTACACATCACCATTAATATACCTTACTATTTTTCTATTGGATTATAAAATAAGTTAGAAGCTTAAATCCCTAGTATTCCCACATCTTGAAAAACTGTTCACTTCTGGTCTTCTCAGATGGAAATGGTATTTACCAAAGTCAGGAAATGTTCAAAGAGGGACAACAGGAATGACTGAAGTCTAGCTGTGCTAATGGAAAATACTAGTATTTGAGCCTGGAAATGGCGAGCACAAGCCTCCAGAACAACCCCTCATCATATCTGACAACATGTACCCATGTCTCGGTTCCACTGAAAGCCTTAGCACTTGGCTCAGTATCCTTCATTTTAAATGTATAAAGAAACTTCTAACGAAGTTCAAATGCACAGCCTGAAATGCCTTGTCATGATGAACTAAGCAGAAAAATCCAGGCAAAAGCTCCTGTATGTGGGAGGTAGATATGAAAGTAATTCTCTGCTGTTTTCAGCCAAGGGAGAGCTGGGTATCTACCACTTTGCAAACCCACAGATTTCTGAGATTATCCTCTGAATGAGCAGACATTTTCTTTAACTAGCATGCTGCAAATTAACAGTTCTCAGAAAACTTCTTTGACAAAGTCCCTGATAAAGTTTCTTTTTAACCCTTAAGCTGCTGACTTAGAGCAATTAATGGAGTGATAGGAAAGGGAGGGCCTGATACAATGATTTCCCCTACGGTTAATAACCTCATGTGGCAATGCAGGATTTGGAGATAGTGTGCTTGCGATGTGGGAGACAGTGGATAAATTTTGAGCTCAGAGGTATCTGGTTATAGCTATTTTCTCTTTTCCAAGGCAATTTTCAAGATGTTCTACATTTTTTGCTGTCCTGAATTATGATAAAAACAACATATGTCTGTGAAATAAAAATCAGGACAAACTTGGTTTTTTCTCCCTCCTTCTCACAATGAATTTATTTAAATGTTAAAACAAAAAGGAATATTCAGTTATGTAATTTGCAAAATCTCACATAATTTGGCAAGTTTGTTTTCATTACCTGTTTTAAAATTTTAAATTCTCCAGAATAGACCTTTTCTGGCAAACAAGAATTAGTATTTCCCTGTGAAAATTGTTTCATTGAAAACTGTCTGACTGATATGCTACAATGGAGGAGAGGCTAAAACTGCATTTTTTGAATGGACGCATTTCATATTCTTGCAAACCAAAGCACAGTAGTCACTTCCACAGTAAGAGGCAAGACCTCTAGAGGTAAATCAGTGTAATTCCATATCTTTCAATGATGCAGTGTGAATAACGTTGGCAGCAAATCTTGTCCCTGGTGTCTAAAGCAGAATTTCCTGTCACAAATAGGTTGGAGCCTGGCTCTGTTAACATATCCTCTGCATCTCCTTACACTTTTTCTGCATCAGCCATTACTATACATCTTTGTCCTGAACTGTAATAATCATGGATTTCATCACAACATAGGTACTGCTGATTCTGCTCAATGTGTTGCATGATAGTATTTACCACTTTTTTTAATCAAAACACCATTTAGCCTTTAAAAAAATATTCCATGGGCACTTATCCTATCTGAGGAAGATCTGTGCACCATCCTTTTTAGTGTTGCCACAATGTTTTCATTTACAAATAAATACAAACTAGACTAAGCTTTGATCTTTTACTCCTTTAACTTCCTCCCATTTTATCAGCTTGCTCGCTTGCATGACTGTGGGTGAGAACGCCATTGTTTTTTAATTTTTCCTCTGCAATCATCTCATGGGTCACTTTCCAATGTCCATGTCTCACAGACTGCCACCACTCTATAACCTACGAGACAAGTCAGTGATGTGTAACACTGCAGTTCTGTTATTCTTCGCCCCTGTGGACTGTATTTTCTGTATTCTCTCTTTCATCAGGTTCTTCTTCATAAAGTAAATACCTAAGTCCAAAGTCTTTTGCCAGTCTGTTCCACTGAGTTTTGAAGAATTTTACTGGTATAAATAGCAGAACACTGCCCCTAACTGAAAGAGATATGCAAGTCTATCTGTTCTCATAGAAAGGCAAATAGATGAAGAGCTTCCATCAAATAATGTGTACTGTCCAAAGTCTGAGCTGTGTCAATAAAATCTGTTCTTCCAAAGCTGTTTCCTTGATTATTCTCTGCCATGTTTAAATACATACATTATCAGTAGAAAAATAATGTAAGAACAGCATTTAGTATAAGAAGAAAATACTTGACAAAGGAATACCTTCTTGTAGCACAGTCATAGCATATTGGTAAGAACAGAAGGACCAGACTTTCTAAACAGGCTTTGCAGATGTCTTCGGCAGCTGGATCGTCAGAAGCTCTGAGGGCCTGTTAGGTCTGTGGGCTTCAAGATGTCCCTGGGCAATGTGCAGGTGGTGTAACTACCTCAGAGCTGCAGGCTGTAGAGTTGGAAGACAGCAGAAGTGAGAGCAGCAGTGAGAACAGTCATTTACCCAGCTACATTTCAGTCCAGGTGCCAAAGGCTATACAAACTATGCTACCCTGCTCCTTGGAAAATCTGTTCCTCAACATAAAAATAGAAACTGAGAACTTCTGAGAGCCTTGGGAATCTGGCTTTTGTTTTGGTACTTGCAAGGATGCTGGCTGAATCCAGAGCCGTGGTTTCTCTAAGTGATGGATATGGATCTGGCTCCATTCCTCACAATACTATTGCATCTCAGCTCAGCTCCTGGGCTATTTTGTGCTAGCTTTTGTGTTCTTTAATATCTTCTGCTGCAACAATCACTATCTGATGACATATTTCCACCACATTACCTAACAGGAAGCTTTCTTCAGGTTATTTCCTGTGCCTTTTAAAAGTAAGAGCCGGGATGAGGAAATTCATTTTGCAGTAGGTGTACACTGGGGAGATCTGGGACAGTCATAGTTAGCATCTGAAATAAAAAGAATCTCTGATGGAGAAAAACAGGCAAAAAATGGAAAATAAAAATTCTATACTCACTCTATTTAACATCAGTTGTACTGCAGCTGTAACTATCCTCAAGAGCACATTAAAAAGTTTGGGACATTGAATTACAAATACATAATTCAGGTCATCCTTGTAAGTGGGCCTCACTGTAATATTATGCATATTAATACTCCCAAGTCTCATCACAGCTCCAGTTTATTGAAAATAGCTTCTCTCTAGAAGCAGAACTAGATGATATATCTATGTAAGTATTTATTCCAAGATGCCTGTCTTTTATAGAGAAACAATCAAACAAAGATGGCATTTACTGAATTCACTAATTAAACTAGTAGAAGCAAAGGGTTTGTCTTTTCAACTGAAATCAGAGTCCTGGGAGCAGGACCTTTACTTGGTCTACCTGTCTGATGTCACAGTTGCTAAAGGCAAAGTGTACATTGCTGCCTCCCTCTTCATACTCTAAAAGAATCATTCATTCAACAAAATATATGGAAAATACACTGCCTATAAATGGTGCTGAAGTACACCTTTGTCAAAAGCTTTTTAAGACATACAACATCAGGGCTTCAAAGACCCACTACACTGAACTTTGCTACAGTAACTAAAGAAAAACATGGACCCTTGTTTCCATCTCTAGGGCAGAAAGAACTTGAGAATGCAAGGTAATGATGTTCTTGAAGGCAATGACAAAGTGGTGGTCAATTTGGTCTTAAGACCAGGCTTCAGCTGCCTCTTTACACCGTTAAGGCCAGAGCCAATAAGACTCAATCAGTTCCAGCAGTATCCTCCATCAGACTTCTTGTATATTATCTTTCAAAATAACATAGAGAAAAATTATCATCTATTGTAACGTACCTTTGTTTGAATGAAGGGGACTGCAGAAAATTATTTTACCAGGGTACTGAAGATAGAACAGAGAAACTTCAGGTAGTACTAAGTTTTATTTCAATTAATAGCACGAACTCAACTCGGTAATACAAAACACCACCTGAGCTCCTTTCTTTGCTAGTTGAACTTCATTGAGCTCCCAAATGAGCCAGGTTTATAGGAACAGACACAATCTAAGTATTTTTTGCTATAAAGTTATTGTTTTATTTATTGCTTTAATAACTCTGCAAAGTCATACTGTAAAAGTTTAGAAGACCTTAGAAGATTTTATTGTGAAGATCTTTTTCTTTAGATGACAGACATGACAGACAAGTGCAAAACTGGTTTACTTTCCTGTCATGTGTGTAATCTCCCATTTTTCTTTTAGGCATTTACCTATCCAACACAATAGACCCTGCTTTTGAAAGCTGATTTTTTTATTACAAAAGACTGTACAAACTGAACAATAAATTATCTAAAGCACTGTGCATGCAATTGCAAAGCACCATTGCCAGCTATTCTGCAGTAAGCTAAGAAGGTCAAAGATGTTAAAGATTTATCTCAAGCTCACTTGAAATCTGTATCCTTTGCTTGCAGTAGTTTCAGCTCTTTAGCTCTAATTATGCAGCTTTTTACTTTTAAAATACTTCATTATTTTCTTTGTGTATACCCCTTTGTGTTGTATTAAACAGAAAAAAAGCTGTTATACAGTAAAACTATAGTGATTAGTTTCAGTCTTGAGATACATATTCAATGAGAATAAATTAATAATTTTCATCCTACTTGTAAAGCTCTGGTTATCTACCTGTCTGTCAATGTATCTGCTTGTCCATCTATCACAGCTTGGAGAAATTTTTAATTAATTTCAAAATGGAATATAGCATTTGTATTGAAAATTGCAATGTAAGAATTTGGGAAAGTTATCTGTATCTGTACGATTCACTGAAGTCAAGGTGAATTGGCAGATCATTTGGATACATCATAAGCTTCAGTATTTATAAATTAGCATATATATGGCAAGAACACACCTAGTCTAAAAAACAAACAAACAAACAAAATGCATGCAGCTGTAATAACAGCAAAAAACCCCTTGTATTTAATTCTTTCAATTCCACGGGCATACCCCTTGGTAACCTGAAATTCATGCACCCTCTTGCTCCATTACTCCAGTTTAAGATGATATTACAGTCATTTTGACGTATCTTTTTCTCAGGTTGGCCACAGAAAACCAATAAAGCAAATGTGTCCTTTACATGCTAAGACCACTTCAGCTGAACCAAACACAGAGCAGGCTCCATTCATGAACTACATCTCTGTGCTTCATTAATTTTAAGTTAACAAATGTGCATCTCTGGAGGAGGAAGAGAGAGACAGAGAGAGAGATAGTCAGACAAAGGGAAAGAGAGAAAAATGTTGCCATAGAATCTTAACACATCAAAGCCTGCCAGAAAAAGTCACCTTGCTTTAGACACTCTAGTTTTGGGGGTTTTTTTTCCTTTTCTTGCTCTAAAATTAAACACATCCATTTCAAAGGAGCTGTCTGGACAATCCTAAGGAAAGCAAGAGAGACCAGACCTGACATTCTCTGAAGCCTAGTCAACCTGGGGGAAAAAAAAGTAATTTATCTTCTTTTTCCTTCTCCTTCTGATTTGAGGAATTAAATAAAGCAAAATGAGACAAGAGAAACTCCTATTGTGAAGCATAATAGAGAATGTCATTGCAGTTTTTCCTTAGCTGATTCAAGGAGCTTGTTCTACCAGCATGTATCTGCATTTGTTTTATAACAGAGTGGCAGACGAATAGGTTAAATGCTTAATATAAGGCTGTGATTCAGCAGTCTACCTCCATTCAGAAAAAATACTGAAGCTTAAACTCTGTTGTGCTATTGGTTTCTCTGTTAGGTGTATATGCTCTCCTGAGCGGGAATCCTAGAGCCCAATAATTACTTTATTTTACAGATCTCCCACACAAGTACAGGAATGACTTAACCATAGCTATCCTAAGGAAAAAGGAACAATGAGGCACGTTCTCCCAGGTATTTCTGCTGTGGACAGATTTTAGTGTATTGTTGTACTGGGGCAATTTTTTTGTCCTCAGAGCAAAAAGCCATGATAATTTTTTCATATTCAATCTTGCTTCTCCTATTTATGTTAACGAATAACTTTTTTTGATGAGTGCCATTAATTTCAGTGCCATTACTCATTGCCAGTGAGTAACTTGTGCAACAAAATAACACTCCAACTGAGTCAAAGAAGGAGAACCGAACCCTCTAGAAGGAGGTAACTAAAGAGTTGAATGGAGGATGACAGGCAGCTACTGTGGAAAGCAATATATAGGCTGGATATCAGAGACCATTCATATCTGAGAGACCTGTTAGACATCCATAGTCACAGACAGGGCAAGCAGGGAAGTTTTTTGCTAGGATTTCTTATAGCCAGTTGGTCAAACTTCTCAAGAACAGAGTTTATGATGCTTGAGGGAGGGAAAAAAATCAGAATGCACTCCAGTTGCTTTTTGCCCACTGAATACTGGTGCTCAGCAAATGTAAATTGGTTGCTTTAGCTGGCACTGTGAAATGTAGGATTCGATTACCTTTACTACCTAACTACAAAGGTAGCTAGCTATTCGTTAACAACTTGTCTGGTCCTTCTTTAAAACAAATCACATTAACTGCCTTAACTTCAGTGGCATTTCCACAGTTCTTCCCTGCACAGCAAGCTCTGTGCTTGCTTATGTTCATATTTTTCTCCATTTCTCCTTCTTTTGGTGTCTCACTTGTTCATATTAAGAAGAAAGTATTTTTCATTGAATCCTTCAAAATTTCAAATATTCCCTTTAAGTTTCCCTACAAATATTTCAGGCAGCTCCCTTCCTGCAAAAATAATCTTCATTACCTATGAAACTAGCCAGGCGCCTAATCTCCTCCCTTTAAGTATCATTCCTGTTCTACATTTCTTAAGGGTGAACCACTAGTTTTGTGGAAATGCTTGACAGAGCTCTGTATTATACTGTACAAAACATGTAAAACAAAATGTTCTTGGTTATTGTTTCTCCCTGGTTTAAGACACCAAACACCTGTTTGCTCTCAAGCTTACAGGAGATATCTGCCTCATACTGTGTCTAACCTAAGTAATTTCAACTATGCTCATCACCTAGCTTTTGCACTGCTTGTGCTGGCTCCTCCATTTCTTTCTCCACCAGAGTAGCTGGCTGCTAGGCTTAGAGACTGTCAGTGACTTTGATTTTTTTATTGTGTCAGTGTACAATATTTCCTGCTTATCCAAGATTAATTTGATCTGCTATAAATCTGTCCAGATCTCCAATGACTTTAAGTACAGCTGGGGAATTTCACAATCCTCTGCAGGCTATTATTAGCTGAAATAACTTAACCTTCTATCAGTTTTCAATATTTTGCTGTCTACTTCTTTTGCTGGCTTAGTAACAGATTAAAAATCACTAGTCCCAATATTGACCTTTAGGCCACTTCTGTATTGACCATCTTTCAAACTCAGAAACTTTCATTTTATGGGTTCTTAGAATTTAACATACTACGTAATTTTAACATTATCTAGCCTTCTTAGTCTATTGATATTATCTTTATTTTAAGTCTATACCAGTATTTCTTTTACAGATGATCATCCTAATTGTCTGAAATGTCCTGAGTCAGTTCTATCCGTATGTAGCTTTTAACCAGTTTAAGAAAAAACAAAATAATAAAACTCATGTTAATGCAAAAATATTATCATTATTAGAAGGATTACCTTTTTTTGCTGTGTTTAGCACTTTGAATTGCAAGACCACAATATATTTTAAGAAGGAAATAAAATACCAGCCATTCCAATTCACTGATGTGGAAACTGGTACATGTTGTACCTAAAACTGCAGTTAGTGGCAGAACTCAGGGCTTCCAAATTCTATTTGTCTCCCCACTGAGATGTGCTGCCTCTCTTGCTGGAATGTTACCAGTCTCCCTGTTACAGAACATTGGTTGATGTGAGGTATAATTACTCATGAATGCATATAATCACTTTGTGGTAGTGAGTACTGAAAGGCAGTGCGAAGGCATGGTGTGATGCACACAAATGAAAGGTAACTGATGTGTTGGCTTGGAAGGCACTCAGCTCCTGTTTATGGTGAGGCTGAGCAGGAGAGAGACACCAGAAATAAGAGGAGCTGAAAGAAGTAGATTGGGGGGGGTTCATTAAAACAAAAAAAAATCACAATGAAGTAATTTTATTTAACTCTGGGTAATAGTTTGATTTGGTATGAGTGTGAAAGAAAGGGAAATTAGCTGGATGGTTAGAATGGATTTGTAAATGAATGAATGACCTTTGGAAGCAAAATTGCAATTCACACAAAATGAACATTTCCCCTTTCTTTTGTTTCAGATGTTTCTTATGATAGAATATTTTGCAGAGAACAATTGCATTCAAGCAAATCTGTATGTCTTCAAGAAAATAAAGGCTTGTAGAAAATAGGTGAAAGAAGAGAGAAAAAAAGAAGAGTTTATAGGAATGAAACACATTTAGCTGTAAACAGAGCAACATACATAAGATCATATTCCAATTTCTAGATCCATCAGATAATCACCAGGGCAATTTAGCATCCCATACACATACTTTTATCACCATGGCTGGAGAAGAAGTGATTGGTACTAACTATAGGCAATGTGGCATACATTTAGGCAGTTCTGATTCCAGGAGAGTGCAATGGTTTCTGTTTGAAGTGATCAATGGTTTTTCTTAATGATGTATGAGCAGATCCTTCATTTGCTTCTCAGGTTCCCAACTCCTGATTAATTCTGTAGGATGTTTTTGTTTTGTTTAGTTGTTCCCGCCCCCTCCTGCCAGCTGGGATTGCTGGCTTGGAACTGTGATAGTTTCCCAGGGAGGAGGGTGATGCTCATCATTTTGGGAGGTGGCCAGGATTCATGGTGGCTAAGAGATTGACAGAATGACTCTAATGGCTTTTAAAACCTAATTGTGGAAATAGGAATCACAAGATTTCCTGTTTATCTTGCTTTTTATATTTCCATGCAAAATGAGTCACTGCCAGCTATACCAGCTAAACCAGAGTGTTAGATGCCCTCTGAACTTGTTGAAGAAAAAGATACTTGTTTTCCCCTGCAAACAATATGGGGGATATATCCAACCAGCAAAAAAATGTTAGTATAAACTTGCTACCATATCTGCGCTGCTGTGGTCTGGCAAATATGGGTAATAATGTTAGTAAAGATATAGCAATATGGGCTTCAATGTGTGTCAACAGGCAGCATATGAACGCTTTGGGGGTTTCTGGTTAAAGTCTGTGTTAAAACTTGTGCTGACTTGTATTTGTGGCTATTGTTACTAAGGTCAGCGAAAGCAACTTTATACAAGTATGTTATTATGAGCTATTGTAAATCTACCCTCATTGGACTCTGGAGCAAATGCAGTGTGCTGGATTTCTCTATATTTAGACATCTGAAAGATAGATGTCCACCTGTGAGTTAGTTATTCTGAATATGTGGTTAATTGGACCCAATTTAGACAAATAGTTCAGGAGGGAGTTCATGACAAGCGTACCAGGCTTCTTCTTGCAAGAAGAGTATACCAGGCTAGCTCATGCATTAACATCTGTGTGGGAAACATCTGCATTTACTCAGATGATTCCCACTTAAGCTGTCTCTTTAAAGAGATTACTTTGTATAACAATGAACAAACTCGGGGTAAGAGTACCAGGGTGGGTACAGGCCTGGACAAATCTTAACCTGAATTTGAGCACCTAAACTTGAGCAGGTTTTGGCTCAAACCAGATTCCTATCTGTTGCTGGGGTTTTTGATGGGTTTTTTGGTGTTTTTTTTTAATCCTAATTTCTTAGTTTATCTGAATTTTCAACAGAGTCAACAGAGGCAGATGAAGACAAAAGTAGCAGGGAAAACTCAGGCTAGAAGCAGTGTTCTCAGCACTTATCTACCGTAGCACTAATTGACAATAGTGCTGTCACCTCCCTACATGTTAAACCTAATCTAGGTTGAATTTCTATACTATCTACTGAGGCTTTGAAAATAGGATATAATGAAATTTTGAAAAGGAATTTTCCTTTTATCTCTTCCTGCAGCAACTACAAGCTTTTCCTTCTCCTCTACCCCTTTTCTTTTGCAAAAACATACAAAAATCTGTTAATAAGTTTTTATTCCTATAATATTTTATTTAGGCATGACTGTGCTGAATGTTGAATTGTAAATCTTTACTGGTGGTCATATGTTTGTGAACATTTCATTATGACAGACACATTTCATTACTGCAGATCTGTGCTTGGTGCTTATCGGTTTTCCCCACAGCCATTTGCAATTAAAGGTCAGATATGAAAAGTCCAGATTTCACAGACAGGGAAACACTGCCTTGACTCTACAAGGCTCTCCACAACAATAAACTTTATATAGAGATGAAAGTGGCTAAGGTGGGAAGAGTGCTGCTCTAGATGGGCTGCTGAAATGAACAAATTAAGGCCTCATGGTGGTAGTAGGACACCATCTGTGGCTGGGTTAAGCACAGTGTGTACTAGTACAATCCAGTAGGTATGCAGTTCTGACAGTGTAGCCCAAGAATTTGGGTGCACAGAACATCATACCTTCTGAAATGCTGAGAGAGTAAAATTGCTTGTATATAAGCTTCCCCAAACACTTGTCTTCTTGCTGCTCCTGTATTCTTTTACTCTTGGCTTTTAAAATGAACAAAGAGCCTTAGCAATATATTTCTTTCCTGCTCAACAGATCTGTGTGGCAAATCACATAAGTATGGGCCATCTTTCACAGCATAGAGTGGTTTTGTAAGTTATAGGATTCTGTACTGGAATGATAAAACCTTACTAATGGCTTATTTGAGGAAATATGTAGACCTGGAAAATATTGTCTCTTGGCACTTTAGACCAGAAGGGAGTGATTAGCAAAACTTTCTCATATAATTATGCTATCTTTGCTTAGTCCTCTGTGCTATTACCATTCTTTTCAAGCTAATTTTTTAAATCTTTCTTCCAGCCAAGGAGAACAAATTGTACTTTACAAATAGTTTATAGATTAACAGGAAAGGTCATTCATATTCCAGGACTTTCCTATTGTCACATTATCCATTGCAACTTTCAATTCAAGGTTCGAATCTGCTTTTGTTTCATTGCTGGAATAAAGCATGCATCCTTCCCAGGTGAACGTTCACATGTAGATTATTCCTTCTGTGCAGTGTGAAGATCAGTTCCTGAATGGGCATTGAAGAGCTGAAAAACTCTGCTGTGGGAATGACAGAAGTGATCAAAAAGGCAGTCAGTGCCACAGGGCTAGCTGGTATCCTCTGCTTTCAGGAAAGGAAGTCATTGCCAAGTCATATAAGCTACAACATCAAAAATGCTGGCTGTTGTACTTAAATATTAGTATCACTCTCCTGTTGATTTGGGAGACAAGTGCATTTGCAAGACAAGGGAAGGAGTGAAAGAACTCAAAATGACGCAATGGCTCATGACCAAAATATTGCATAACCACAGCTTCTTTGGAGCTCAGTGAGGAAAACATGGAGGTAGGAGGCTGTCTAGACCCCGCTTGTTTTCCACTCACTGAATTGTTTGACTGTGTAAGAAAGGGAAGTTTAGCCCTTTTCTAAAGCAATGAGATGTTAGGACTCTGGGCTGAGGCTGCCTTTTAGAGCAGATTTGCATAGTAATAATGTGATGTTAGCAGTGTCTGGTTTTGCGTGCAGCATCAGAAGTGTGGTTAATTTGACACTGCCTAGGAGACCTGTTCCACCAAAGCACAGAGATTATGGTTTAGCTTGAAGCTGTAGGATGAATCAATGTTAAAGATATGCCTAAAACTCCAGCCTGCTCCTGGTCTGACTTAAAACCACTGAACAGCTTCCTATATTTTCATTTTTCACCCTAGCTGGAAGAAAAGGATTAAGGGGAGGAAGGCAACTGAAGACTGCTAAAACATAATTGCATGAAACCCCATTATCAGTCTGGGATTCCTTTCTAGGCAAAGGTACTACTCAATTTTATGCCTAATCTTTCCAGCAGATACTTTCTCTTGTACCTGCAAACTACCTGGGAGAGTTTCTTGCTCTCAATCTAAATAATGTGCATCCACCAAGAGAACAGTAGTTGGAGAAAGACATTCCAGTGCTGCCCACTTTATTAAGAAAAATGTCACCACAAACCACCTAACACATTCCTTGGATTACAAAAGCTAAGTGTACACACCATCTATAATGAATGAACCATTTCCTGTGTAAATACTAGGAAATCCAAGAGAGATTAGCCTGAGTAATGGAGTTAAAATCAAGCTAATTTGTTTGTGAGATTATTGGCAAGTCAAAAATCTCCTTCACAGCTTTGTTAGGCAGAGAGGTGGAGAAAGTCTGTGTGTTAGGCTCAGAGGCAATCAATGTAAATTTTTTTTAATCAATACACTTGGCTCTGCTGAGCAAAATGAGCTATATTCCCAGCCGTGTGGCTGAACCTGGACAGAGTCCAATGCAACCAAAGATCTGCAACAAAAATGTTTGGATCTGTGGAAGTATAAGATGAGAGAGGGGAAGGACAGCTGTGAACAGCTCTGGAGCTGAATGGAGATACACTTAATATAGGGGGAATAGCAGGAGCCACAGTGCTTCTTTACTTTGTCTGATGTGTGCTTGGCAACATAGGAAATGAGGATCAGAACTGTGAGAAAATACTGATCCTCATTTTGGATTTTTTAACTATATGCAAAATATTAATGTCTCTACAGCTCCTTTTCTTTTGCTACCCATTTTATGGACTTTCTTACATCTACTTTCCTTTCAGATATTCTCCCCTCTGTCACAAATGCCTCTTCTTCTTTTCAGCCACACTTTACATCTATTTCTTCATGCTCTCTCTACCCACTGCATGCTTCCCATGACCAGTCCCACCTGTCCCCATCTCTCCCCTCTGCTATCCTAGCTGTCTTGTTCCCTCCCCTATCCTTCATGGTGGCTTTGAGTGGAAATCAAAATGACTGAATTCTCCATCCTACAGAACTGCCTTGTAGCTTTTCTAATGACTTCAGTAATTGTAAGTGGAAGCAATTTGATGAGATGCTAGACACAGGATTCAGAGAACCTATGATTTTTTGTCCTTCTTACCTACTAAAATGTCTCTTAGTATATGTTCAGCTTCATACATAGGTAATAGGATTTTTCACTTAAAATTTTGAATTGGCTTGGAAAAGAAGTTTATTCTTCAAATGAAAATTCTGAAACAACATACAGCTTTCCTTTTATTTCAACTGAAAATATCATATTAGTTAAGGTTTTCAGTGTTAAAAAGCTGAAAAGCAGTGGTACGTAATAAAGAATTAGACAACTGAGAGAGGACTCACCTGACCAGTAGTAGGTGTCTCTGCTAGATCTCCATTTGAGATAGATAGCCTCTGTAGTCTCATACCATAGTGGAGAGAGACAGTCATTTTAAGATCATTATTAATCTTAAAGTAGATATTTAAAATAGGGCAGATGAATCACACCTTAAATGTACCTATTTCTCTCCATTGACTAGAAAGGAAACCTGGGGTGACTAGCTCTGAGGTTGACGCCTACACTATGGATGTCTAAAGTTAGGTAAAATGAATCCCACCCTAGCTGTCATCTTAAACACTCATTGTAACATGTCATTTCTTCTCCTTTTTTTCAAACTAAAATTCCAAAGTAGAACATTTTAAGATAAAACAAAAAATATTTCAGCTTGACACTTCCCATAAAAAGATCAATTTTTGTGTTGAATTTTATATTTCCCTTTAAAAAAAGTTTCAGTCTTGACAAAACTACTTTTTTATGAAGAAAGCTTTTTAAATGAAAAATGTGACCTGACTCTCCCTGGCACATAAAAAGCAGAGGTAGTGTTCCACCCTACTTGTCCTTGGGTGTTGGTGCTAATACAGCTTCACTGGGACCAGTTTCTTTCAGAAGTGGTGGTAAGTTCATGACCAAGCCATTAGGAGCTGGGCTAAGAACTGCCAACCAATTTCAGTTCTGTCATCAGGTGGCAATAACTTCTGGTCACTATCGAACTGGACTGGATTTGCACCAGTGGCCTAGAGAAGAAACAAAAAACTTGTTACCAGTTCTTTAAACCATCCAGTTCAGCAAAATAGCCTTGTATCAAAATGTATCTTTTATTTCCTTACACCTGCCTGGCAGGAGTGTAACTGTAACAAACCACCTCAAACAGCAGTAGGATGTAGTAATATAGAGCAATTTAAGCATAATGGAGCTCAGAGCTTTCTAGTACTGTGAGATGACAGGTTTGTAGGGCAAGATATAAGGTGAGGAACAATTGCTTGTCTTATCCCAGCCAGCAGTCACTGTCTATAAACATCCTATCTATTCATGTCTGCTGGATCAGGGGGGATTTTCAGAGCACTTTGAAATCTGCATTAAAACTGTCTTAGACTTTGAAAAGGCCTAAGGTAATTTTCTTCTGCCTGCTGTGACTTTCTTTACCAAGTCCTAAAACTACATGACTGATATGTGGGTAATTTCTGAATTTCAACTTACATCTTTCATCTTGGCCAGTAATAAACCTGAAAAGTGTATCCTGGTGTGGGGAGCAATTGTAGCTGTATGCATTAGTCTACATGTTCCTTTTACATTTGTCCATTCGATACCTTTGCCATTTCTCTTCCCCAAGTCAGACCAAATGAGCTGAGAGAAATCAATGTCTCTTTGTAGCCTTGGAATATTTTTTTCCCGTTAGAGTACTTCCTTAAAAAGTGGTTAAGTTGAACAGAAGGGAAGTTAAGATTTGTTGTCACTAAGGTCAATAGCAAATTCTCCATTGGATCAGTCATTCGCTTTCTGTCACTTCATTGAGTACCAGCCCAGGTGGTTTTGGAAGAAGTTTTTTTCATTCATTTATTTCATATGGTTTTTCTCAACATTTGGTCTCTGATTTAAATTTTGCTTGCAGTCCTTTATGATTAAATGGTAATCCCAAACCAAGCTTAGTTTTGGTAAATCCTGTATTTCGGTTTAGAAGGGTTCAATCTCTTCAGTGAGCAACAGAAATAAGAAACTTAATCTCTCTTCCTGCCCAGAGACAACAAAAATGCAACTCAGCTCCTGTGGAACACCTAAATGTGTGAAATGTGGCAAATGGTGCAGCACACTTACCAGGCTGTTTACTCCTGGGGAAGCCAACTCAGCCTTAAGTTTTGAAGAAGGTACTTATGGATGCCTAACAAGCATAATTTAACTTCAGAGACTTCTGAGTCACTTCATTTCTATATATTTCAGTTCTTCCAGAAAAGCTGACACCAACACAGCAGGATTTTCTTTTATGGCTACATTTTGTGTGGATAGTAACATCCAGATAGACTCTGGATGTTTCTTCATGCCTTTTGGATGCCCTATTGCAGTTGACTCAGTCAAGTTGTCTGATGCCCTAAGTTCAGAGATAGTTCAGAGATGTTCTCCAAAACTGAAGGCATATACTTGAGGACTGAAATGTTTGGTTTAATTTTTCTTGTTTTGGACATTTGAGATGCAGCTTAAAATGGCCAGAAGACTACAGTGTGAAAGGCTTCAGAGGGTAACTTTTTCTGTGAGGAGGCAGACAACAGTCCCACTCACTGACACTCAGGAGATTAACAATGTATAGAAGTGTGGACTGCTTTCAGTCCCTTTGAAAAACAGGTTCACTACCCCATGCCATTGTCTCACATCTTGAAGAGGGCTTACAAAGAATCAAAGTGCTTTTTGAGTCCATCTCACAAAAGCATAGTACCCAGATAAGAGCAGCTCAGCTATCTCAATCTTTATGAGAAATAGCTTGTTCTTAGATCCTGGATGACCGGGGATGGCTACAGCAACTCATTTCAGGAGGCTCTGCATAGTATCAGTGTTTTCAACAGCACCTTGTTCCCTATCATGTAAAAAGCTCACGAGCCCACCCTCCAAAATTAGCGGGAGTTGCTAGCCCATACCTCAATGCCCTTTACAGAAAAACATCACATTTCAGTTACTCTTTCCACAGCTGTTGATGGTCACAGATATTTTAATTGCTCCCTCCCTTGCTAATTTCCTGTTGTCAACATTTTTCAACCCTTGAGTTTTACCAGGTGGAATGATCTTCAGAGATTAAGATGATACTGCAGAAATACACCTGGTCTTGCTGACAGCCATATTGGCTTTTCCCCTCTTTCTTCTATGAAAGGTTAGTTGTTCTACTTAGTTCCTTATTTTATTTATTTCCTTAGTTTATTTATTTATTTCTGGCTCTGAGCTGTTCTTGAAATTAGACTCATTGTAACCACATAATGTGCAGAGTGTCTACTGACTGTGTCAGATTAAGCTTTATAATATTTTATGTGTATTGAAAGACCATATATGCTACCAGCAATAAGTATGCACTGCCCTTGGGCCCAGCTCCTGCTGTGTATTACAAATCTCAGAAATGTGGTCATTACCTTGTCTTAGCTGTGAAATTACTTTTATTGAATTGCAGTTAAGGTATCCTGTTATTTGCAGTTGTTTTTTTTAAAGAGTTTTTCCATGTTCCTTCCCCTCCCTTTTCTCCTCCATTTGTGGAAACATAATAATGCCATTTGATCCCTGCAATGCTCTGTAGCTGAATTTTCAACCCAGGTTCGCAATCTGTTTGACTTCATACAACCTGTGACAACGAAGAGTAGTACTTGCCCGACTATGTTTTATGATTTTTGGCAGTGTCTGTGTTAATATATCATTCATAAACTAATTTACATTTTTTCTATCATGTTTGTAATGTGCAGCTTTTCATTATTTAATGTGAATGAACCATTTGTAGCCCATAGATGGTTTGCAGTGCATGTTATGAATGTTTTTTGAATCACATGTTATATGAACGACCACATAGCATATTGTAGTATTGCTTACACTCCATTATTGGCTGTGCCTTTGGGTTTCATAGAATCATTTAGGTTGGAAAGGACCTACAAGATCATCGAGTCCAACCATCATCCATGCCCACTAAACCATGTTACAGAGTACCCTGTCTATAAGCTTTTTGAATACCTCCAGGGATAGTGACTTAACCACTTCCCTGGGCAGCCTATTCCAATGTATGACAGTCCTCTCAGTAAAGAAATTTTTCTTAATATCTAACCTAAATCTCCCTTGCAGCAACTTGAGGCCATTTCCTCTCGTCCTATCTCCAGCCGCTCAACAGAAGAGACCAGCACTCACCTCACTACAACCCCCCTTCAGGTAGTTGTAGAGAGCGATGAGGTGTCCCCTGAGCCTCCTCTTCTCTAGACTAAACAACCCCAGTTCTCTCAGCTGCTCCTCATAAGACTTGTGCTCCAGGCCCCTTACCAGCTTTGTTGCCCTTCTCTGGGCACGCTCCAGCACCTCAATGTCTCTCCTGTAGTGAGGGGCCCAAAACTGAACACAGTACTTGTGGTGTGGCCTCACCAGTGCCGAATACAGG
>JAOBAS010000053.1:2114120-2124688 GCA_025311575.1 Elanoides forficatus
TCACCATGGTCTTCCCCATGGGCTGCAGGGGAATCTCTGCTCTGGTGCCTGGAGCACCTCCTCCCCCTCCTTCTTCACTGACCTCGGAGTCTGCAGGGTTGTTTCTCTCACATATTCTCGCTCCTCTCTCCGGCTGCCATTGTGCGGTTGGTTTTTTTTCCCTTCTTAAATCTGTTTTCCCAGAGGTGCTACCACTGTTGCTGATGGGCTCGGCCTTGGCCAGCGGCAGGTCCATCTTGGAGCAGGCTGGCATTGGCTCTGTCAGACATAAGGGAAGAAGCTTCTAAACAGCTTCTCACAGAAGCCACCCCTGTAGCCTCCCCACTAACAAAACCTTGCCATGCAAACTCAATACATGGTGACTTCAGCCAGGCCTGTAAGACCTGTGGGATAAATTTTATTGTGGTACCAAAGAGGGGGGCTATATTTAGCTTATAATGATAGAGCTACTGTGAAACCCCTGTTAAAATTGTCAGAGGTGATATAGCAAGGCTAGATTGACATTGCTGTGATCTAGTTTGATGTCTGCTGTACTCTGAAAGCATTCTCCTTTGACCTTATTTGTGCCACTTACATATGATCTTGGTGCCATGTAGGCAATTAAAATATCACAGCAGGCAAAATGTTCCCTTCTTTCCATAAAATATGGGAAATTTTCTCAAAAACGTTGTTGTTTGATTTACAAGTAGAGATGCCAAGTGTGAACAGAATCCAGCAATATTTTGATCATCACTTCCAGGATTATTCTAAGAATTTGGCTGGAATGTGACAACAGGATTTTCTCCAAATTTTGTAAAGTAATATAGTTTACTTAATTACATTGCATTAATGCGCAGGAAAACCTGTATAGTACCACTACTAAAGCCCATACAAAAGTAAAACAGAAGGCAATGCCTGTCACAAGGATCATAAAATCTGAATATCTTAAAGGATTTGCCGGCACAACTTTTTAAAAGTTTAATTATATTATATACTGAGATGTTCAAACAATGTGTGAACCAGCCAAAACATACGTTAAATATATAGTTTCTATTAAGCTTTGCAGCATAAACAAACCACATAGCACAGCTCGCTGTCTGCCAAAAGCTGTCATGTGGCTGATATAGACTTAAGGGACATATAAAATTAGAGCTTTTGGAAGCATGGCATTTTTTATGTCAAAGATGATGGAGTTGAAACAAATAAGATTGATCAGCCATATAGATGTCTCTTTTCATGCTTCATAGGAAGTGGGTTTCTTGTTCTATGAAAATTTAATACTGAAAATACCCACCACATTCCTTTCCAACTGGAATACAAATAAAAACCATTCTTTAATTTATTTTTCATTGTTGCATTGTGTTTTGTTTCATTTCCTAACAGAAAAAAAAAAACTTTTAAAATGGAAAACTGTGCCTTTTATTTCTGAAAGGAGCTGAAATGTTCTGTTTTGACAGTTCTGCAATATTTTCCTAAAAAAAATGTGTAAAAAAACTCAGGAAGAATGGCCTACGCACATAAATTATTTTTTATTTCATTAATCAATAATTTCTGACAAGAAATGTAAAAAAAAATCCTTTCAGTTCTAGTCAATATAATGTATATAAGCCTTGAATAATTCCATTGTCTAATCGTTTGTAATTTTCACTGTTGTAAAAGACCTCAGTATCATGTCTCTCAAAATTTCCTTGAAGCTGTGTAAATCATTTAACCTTCCTGATATATCATCTATGTATCATCTCTGATAAAGGTCTATTTTTTGCCCAGAATCCAGAAAGAAAAGGCATTTTTCCTTCTTTTTATGACATTTTCTGAATCTTTCGTCTCTGCCTCTGTCTGTAGTGTTTCTGTGCTCCCTTTTTATTTTCATTTGTTCTAACCTTGCTCCATTCTCTTGCATGGCACTGGGTTCACTGTTCCCTTTCCTTTGCTCCCAAACATGAGAAAGTCAAGGAGAGCTTTCATTTTAAAAGAATTGAACTGTGGGTGCAAGTAACATGGAAAAAACACATTCTCCTCTGTATATTATTTGAAGAGGTAGGTACAGGGCTTGACTTCACTTGGAACTGTATTTTTTAGTTTCTCTAAACTAAACAAGGGGACCAACATATTTGTTAGATAAGCATTTCTTGATTGTTCCCGTATGTTTTCCAGTGTGCTTCATTCACAAGGAAAAGTGGGCACCTTTAAGGTAGAGCCAGCAGCTGTTTAGAAAAGAAACAAGCAAAGATTATGTCCACCAAAGGGCCATTGAAAAGGTGTAGAAGGCATAAGTAAGCACACCCACTGCCTCACAAACTTGAGTGCTAAGCAGCCATAGTGGATAATGAAAACTGGATTCAGGACAGCCTCTCAGAGAGCAAAATGTATGCAGAAATAAATCAAAATAGTGATGAAATGGACAAAAAGTACAGGCTCCTGAAACCTTCTTAACAACAGGCTTGCTCTACACAGCTTTTTTTTTGTTCTTGCTCCCATGCCAAGGCAACTACCCAGGAAAGTCAAGAAGGAAACAGATATTTGTCTTCTTTAGAGATGTGATGGGAATGGTGCTTAAGGACATATTACCTTAGATTTGCCCATTCCCCTTATGTACCCTTCCTCTCCATAAAGCGATTATGTGTCCAGTGGTATTTGTACTGAGTGCTTTAACTACCTGTGTCTTTCCTTGCCTGCAGAGAGTCCTGCATGGAGCTTTTGGTACCTGCCCCGAATTTTTGTCTTTGTGCTGAGGCTATCAAACCAAAGACTGCGTGTCAAAGTGTCATCTCTCATTTAGAGGGAAATGTTTCTTTTACGTGGCTTTAGAAGCTCTTCTTGTTAACCGCCTTTCCCTAGCATGTGAGAAAGGCAGCCTTTTCCTCTAAGCCATATTTCACATGGGATAAACCTATGTCACACAAACAGCAAGAAGGGATTTGCCTATGCTGTGTCTTTAATCCAGTCTAATTCAGAGCAGATGGCTCTGAGAGCTGTGCATGAGGGCACCTGCAGTACAAGCTCATCCCTTCCCATGCCAGCGTCTGCTCACAGTCAGCAGGGCAGTTCTCAGCCACCCATACAACCTCAGGGGCTGGAGGCTCCCCTGTTCTGTCCCCTGCTTGCAGGACTCCAGAGTGTCTTTTCACATACCTGCCTCATCTTATTATTTGTAATCTTCTGGAAGAGGTTATTTAACCTTAAACATTCTTCTGTCCTTTAAAATCCCATGACCTGGAGGACTTGGAGGAGGGATGCTATCCGGTTAGTGGCTTAGGGTGCACAGAGGCTGGAGTGCTCAGCAAGGCAAGCAGCTGCAGGTGCAACATGTGATGCTCAGCTGAGAGGTGACATTGAATCAACAGTGAGAAGTGATGGATTTTCCTCTTACAGAATTGGATTAAATGCACCCTTGGAAAATACCTGATAATGGGTTCCCCTAGCAGGCTCTGAGAAGGACTGACTGCCCTAGTGGGTCTCTTGAAATCTCTAGTTTCAAAAGTGTCCTATAGCTGGCTGTCAACTCCAGATGCTGTAAAAGACTAAGTCAACTGGCTGCACCTAAACCAGGCTTCATTCTGAAGGAAGAAAGGATGTGGTTTCCTTCTAATCCAGTCTAGTACATAGGATGAATGGCCTCAAATTTTCAAAAATCACAAGCAAGACTCACTCCAACCGAATCACAAGATATTATGATGCTAAAATGACAACTTTGGCATTTGAATTACCTTCTGATTTTCAAATTTAGTCAATAGGGTTTTTGTCTCAATTAGGATGGGTAAAAACTTTTTTTTAATGGAAGCTGACAATCTGTCAGAATAATGTAAGTGTAAGACCTTTATGAAAGACAGCAAATATAGCAGCGTCATGATAAAAATCACTGACATTGGATCCATTTTTCGCCCTGAAGCATGGAGAGTGACAGCCCTTAGAATTTTTATGCCAGCAAGAGTAGCTGCAGATCCTATCATTATTTACCTAAATGAAATGTATAATCCTTTTATTGAAACATTTTCAGCTAGAAATCAACCCTAATAATTTAGTGGACTCAGCCCAGGTACTTATTCTGTCCCCATCAATCCAGTATCTGAACAGGTTGTAAAATTAAATATACTAAGAATTTCAAGGTCACTGCTTGTTGGCAGTAATTAAAGTAGTCTCTCTTTTCCATGAAGAACTGATTACTCTTTTTTTTTTTTTTACATATGATTCTATACTTGGTTTTGCATGTGGTCTGTCAATGGCAGAAGATTTTGGGGTGACCATGTTCAAAGAGATCAGATTTGAACCTGAAATCAGGCTAGTTTCTTATTTTGGTCATGAGTTGTTCAGAGTAAGGTCAGCTATTCCACAAAATTTAAGTGCATTTATGATCTCTGTCTTGGAGGGAAAAAAAAATCCCTTGCTCCAACAGAACAGGCCAAAGACTAGGGAGGCAAGACAGGTTTTTTAAGGGTCCTATTCCTACAGCATTAAGGACATGAAGAGTGAGACCAGGAGACAGATACACATGAACAATGAGATGTCTAAAGTGTTAAATAAATACTTTGTGGATCACCCCCTGGATTCAGAGATTTGAAAAGCCATCAGACTCAATAATCTAGATGCTTTTGTAAATCTCATTCTTTATTTGTCTTCACAATTAGGTGGCATAGATACCTTTGTAAAGGCCCTCTCTGTCCTAACAAGAATGTGATCATAATGCAAAGTTGAAAAAACATGAAATAAGGTTTGATTAGAGAGTCTCTCCTGTCAGGACAGTGGGCTTCTTGATTCATCCACCAGGTCCAGTTTTTCAGATAGGTCTAAATAGACTGGATTCAGTACTATGGGACCACAAATATGATGTGATAATATGGTCATTAACCCAAAGGACAGGGAACAGTTTCCAGGTAATCAGTTATGATACTCTGGACAAAGAAATCCTGATATGTCTGCATGAATGGCTGCTGTTACATTAAATACAAGCTGTAAATGCATATCCCCTACCACTAGCATGCTGCAGTGCTGGGCTTGAGCCATAAGACTGTGTTTGTTCTCTTTCCTCAGCTAACCACTCTTATGATGTTATGGACTGAAGCAGGGAAACTAACTGCATCTTCTGTCCCCCCTACCAGGTCCCCTTCCCAATGGGTTACTCAAATATCACTGTGTTTAACTGCTCTCCTAACAATGGCAAAGAGAGTTTGTGCCTAAGGTGTTAACAAGAAAACCCATTCAAATTCCCAGAGACTCAGCAAATCCACCTTTCTCTACTCTAGGAGTCAACCCCCACTGCTCCCCTGTGAGGTAATTTGCAAGTGATTGTTGGACAAACCTACTTTGTTTCCCTTGATTTAGAGATCAAAGTCAGGAGTACCATCTTTTGGTATTTAATACATAAATCCCTCACACTTCAGAGGCATCCACTTAAAAGAATACATTGGCCATATATATGTATAAGTATATATCAATTTAAGAGATTACATTTACCACACAGCAGACAGAATGAAGAGCAGAATACCATGTTAAAAAAGGTGTATCTGAGAAAGGGATAAACTCAGTAATTAAATATTCACATTCTAATCCACCAGGTGGGGATGAACTTAGAGACCCAACACTGATGCAGTAAGTTTATTGCTACTGAGTTTAATTTCACTCTTTTGCCCCACAGTGTAGAAGGGAAAAAAGTAATGGGAAATTTATGTAAACCAAGCCTGCCACACAAGCAGCCCCTTACTCGTACCTCTGTAAAACACTCTTTAAAGCTGAAAAGAATATAACCTTGTAGGTGCTTCATGACTGCATATCAGGAGAGTTATTAGGGAGCAACTGTCCTAAAAGTCACCCCTCATTCCCAAGTCACTCCATTTTAGTTGAGTGGAGCAGAATTCTCCATTCCCTCCTTTCAGCATCTTGGATGTGCAGTGGAGGGAGCTGCAACAAGGAGCCTGCCAGAAGCGCTGCTGACTGCAGGTGTGTGATGACATAGTAACAGGGATGTATGAGATGTGAAGATGAGGAGACCTATGCAAAGTGCCACTGCTGCACCTACAAGTTGATAAGCTCACTTCTCCTGCCCCACCTTGCTGTATTCTCATTTTCCTGTCTCATACTGACCTGACTCATGCTGGTCTTGCAGCAAAACTAGGATCCTGATCCCTGAAGCTTTTTAGGTACCCAGTCACCACTGAAGGGAAGAAGTAAAAGATACCTAAAGGGTTGTTAGGGGTAGTGGCTGAAGTTCTTGCCTCTTCTAAAAAGAGGAATGCATTTGGTGGGAATGAAGCAGTGTTGAATATAGTCACTGATATGTAGCAAGGAAGGATCAGTGTGATCAGCACTGGAGAGACAGCTGTTAGTGCAGTGCATCTGCATTCAATCTCTCACTTATGACACTGTCCCCTTTTGTGACCTTGGCCATTTTACTTTTCTTTGGTGCAGAAAAATGGAAATGCCATGGAAATACTTTAACAGACTGCCAGTGGAGACTGACAGAATTATTATACAGATGTTTGTGTATGTATGTATATACATACATATGAATGCACACATAGTTTTATTTATCAAGGTTGGATTTATTTCAGACATTTCCAAATCACCTGTATGTTTTCATAGGCATAGTGAAAGAAAGCAAACAAAAACCTGCACATATGTATCATTTTTTGTTTCACACCAAACCTACATAAAGGATGTCCTAAAAGGAAAGGAGTGGTTTGAAATCTCCCTTGGAACTAATAGAACAGTTGCACTGCCAGTACGTGGATCAATACAGACCTGTCTGTTCTCTGAGCTTTCAGTCTCAGACACAGAGTACATAGTCTTATAAATATATCTACCAGATGTAAGAAGCAAAATAAATTGAAACAGAAAATTGGTATGTGTGTGAAAGAAAAGGGAAGAGAGATCTAATGAAGAGGCAATGCCGTACTTAATTTCTGTCAGTTCTTACTGTAAGTTTAAGGAAATGCCCAAGCAAATCAGCTGGAGTGTTTCTGTTGCTACCAGTGATCTGAGGACTATCTGTAAATCCAGTCTTCAGACAACATCACAACTGTGCAATGGTCAGACAGGAATGGAGACAGTGCTGTTTTACTTTCACTTTAGTGCCCAAGATTTATACACTCTGTAGGGCACAGTTTGTTTGATGTGCTGAATGCATATCATATATGAAGACTATTGAAGAAACGTATTTTCACAGAAGTTAAATATCCTGTGCCACACAGCTGACGGCAAAAAAAAAAAAAGCCCCCTTTTTGCCTGCTTCCTATCCCACAAACATCAAGAAATTTCCATGTGCTCTCTCTCCAGATTTTCCTGCCAAGCCCAGCGCTGCCAGGCCACTGGCACCCTGCTATCATGGCAGTAGGGACCCTCAAGAAACCCTGAGAACTGTAAAAAAATGCAGATTATTTCCCACAAATCTGGGTGTTCTTCTACTTCTGGGGCCACGGGAAGGTCCTAACAAAATTTGTGTGGTTTGAATTCACTCAAAAGGCTCCCATTTGAGTCATGATTTCCTAAGTGTTGTAGGCTGTCTGTAGTGATTTTTAAATACTGGAACTAGATGTTTCATGCAACTTAAGAGAAGTCAAAATGTTGTGAATAAGAGACCAGGTCAATATACACCTAGTGATTTGTTTTTGTCTGCTGACTCAAGCAAATGAGTTTTTCTATGTCAGCAATTTTATTCATAGGCACCCTATGCCAGATTCTTCTGTTGAGATAAATTGGAAGAAGTGTCCTTGGGATTATACTCATATATACAAACAGAAGTTGCCCTGATGCCTGTAGCATTTCTTCACTATGTTTTAAGAGAAATCTGCCTCCGAGGACAATACAGACAGAAAAAAATGAAAGTGAAGTAATACTTGAATACAGACTAATTTGGATGTTTTTATAAAATCTTGCAGACTTCTCTCCACAAACCATTAAGTCCTAATTGCCACACTAATGTTATTTTATATTGTAAGTGCAGCTTGCAACTCCTGATATTATGGCACCCAGTGGAATTAAAGCAGGCACTTAGCTTTACAACCTCTGCTGTAACCTTTTCAATTCATTATTATTGTTCTGTCAATGCATGCTTGCTCATTATTACTTAAAGATGTCATCCCTTCCACCAAGATGACATGCTGCTGGGTAAATTAGGGCCATAACTAACCTGGTTCAGTGCTGAAGCAAGCACCTTTATTCTGACAAGCCATGAGTTAAGGGCTTCTTTCCTCCCAGTGGAAGGAGCCACTCTCCTTCATTCCTAATAAGGGCAATGCTGAGGTGGATTTAAAAGGTTCTTTTCTGTTAAAGGGGTTTGATCTGTGATAATCTCCTATAATCTGGAGACTAGGAGCAAACTGAGCATTAGGCCTGGATTGCAAATCCACTCAGCCTTTTTTTTAATTATTATTTTATTTCAAACTTGTTTAAATACAGTACCTTCCTTTTCCCTTCCATAAGGGACATTAAGGAAATGCCTTTCCAATTAGGATTCAAACTTGATTAAATATTATTAGTTAATCACAGTTCCAGTAATTACATTCCTTCTTTAGGAATTTCACAACCCTTTTAGAAATGACACAGCACTGGGCTGCAAACTGCATGCTATGACTCTATGTTAGCCTCATATCTGATTTTCTTGCTCTGACTGTATATGGAGTAGATGCTGTGCAGTTCAGGAACCAACATCATTTCCATTTTGACTCACCATTAAAGCCCTTAGACTTACATTTTCCAAATAAATCATCTAATGAATTTGATTTGTTTTGTTCTTGTTGTGTTTTCATTAATGAATTTCTTCTGACCTACCATAATGTTAGCAAATCTTAGTCTTATTTGCACATAATTTTGGAGGAAGACATTTTATTCTAGGATTTGTGATTATATTGCTAATTTCAGCTGTTACATTCCCTATATAGCTATTTGTGGTAGATCAAATGTTATTACTTCTAATCTTTTGCCAGACAAGAATAACTTTTTCTATGGCCAAGTAATGAAGAAGACATGAGGAAGAGCAAATCATGAATGGAGGATACTTGTACTCATGCGGGAGCACTGCATGCTAATACAGGCAGCAGCAGAAGGACCATTCCCCATGCAGCCAAATGAATGAAAAATAACTGACATAAATATTTATGAGTTGAAGATAACATGGGATAGACAAACCACTGGAATAATTTGAGGCTGGCTGGGTTTTCAATAACAGAGGTGGTAAAGAGAGCCTCACTCCCTCATCAGCTGCTTTGTACCAGCTGAAAAATAACAGGGAACAAAACAGCCAAGGGAGACTTTTACTAGTGCAGGAGAAGACTATCCCCCCCAGCTGTTTTGGGAAGGGCTGCTAAACAAATCCTGCTGCATGTGCTGAGGATGACAGAAAACTAGACAAAAATCTAGACCTGTAGAACTGCTATAATTTATACAGGTCTCTAGCACTGGCTAGATTATACTGGGGGTTATGAGGCAAGTTAAGACCAGAAGAATGCAGATCCACCTATGTTCAGCATATTTGGGGTTGAAGTTTTGTGCAGAAAGTATATGTGAATATTTATGTCAAGAGTTATTTCATATTTAGCTCTAATTATCCCACTCCATTTTGCGCTTGGTGTATAAATCCAGAATAAATCCATTCTTGAAAGACTGGAGATTTACTCTGTTGGATTTTGGAGGCTATTTAGTCTGATGTACAGGATTTCATTCTGAACAGCAGTATGGCCCATCTATACCCACCACAAGTAGTACAGATAATGGGACCATGTCACACTGCACACTTTATATTTATAGGGATGAAGTTATATAGATATATAAAATAAATATATACAGTATTTACCTCATTAAAGAGATAGAGCAGATTACCAAGAATATCCAGGAGAGGATGAGGCATGTGAAGGGTATGAGATCGTCTCCTCACTAAAATGAGATCCAGGTCACCTGTCCTACAGATTAATTCTGAAGTTCTTCACCAGGTGTCATCCTTATTAATGCCAGATACAATTTAAATATAGTGGCATTAACAGTAAATCTAACATGCCTGACATAGTAATACCTTTTAGCTGTTTGAAAACTGGGTCACCAGTTTGATATTCCTAAGGGCTATAGTTTGTCTCCTGCTGGAACAATGACAAATCAATGGGTCTGTTTAATCAGTGTATTTATGGTCAATTAATTTGTTTGTTTTGTGGTTGTTCTAAAGAAATCATCCTGAAATGGCTATCCCCAAGCTACTAATCAGGAGTGAAAATATAGCAAGATCCCCAGTATTGAACTGTGTTCATGCCACCTATTTGGAGAACACTGAAGGATGACAGATACTTCTCAGGAAATTCAAGTCCTCAGTTTGTGAGTGATGAAGGAGCTCAGTTCATCTGATCGTTTTGTTACAATGAATAATTCAAGCAACTGTAATTGTAATCATAAGTCACTGCAGTCAACAGCAAAGTTACAGCAGGGTAACTGAGAAAGGAGTATGGCCAGGAAACACATCAGCCATATTCAGCCTGCCCATTCTCCTGCGGTGTGCAGTTCCTTCATAGCACCAGCTGGGCTGAGGTGTATCGTAGATAAAAAATAGCCTCTTGCCTGAAGTCAAACGATGAATCAGTGAAGAAAGGGAATGGAGGAGGAATGAAACTTGG
>JAOBAS010000053.1:2124703-2144476 GCA_025311575.1 Elanoides forficatus
GGTGGGGGGGCAGGGAGCAGGAAAGTGATGAGTCCTGGAAGGCCAGGCTAGAGATGTACAGTCCTTCCCTCTCAAATAAACTCAAGCTGTCACAGGCTGATCTAGATGGCAGAAGTGGGGGGTCTCCTCCTGGACTGAGGTCCTGGAGGGATCTGTAACCCACAGTCTCCAAGGAGGGACAAATTCTTTAACCACATTCAAGATCATGTGTGGTGGTCTTTGTGGAGGAAGTCCAACTCAGGTGGCTCTGACCCTCAGACTCTGGGTGGCCAAGGCCAGCAACAGTGCAGTGATTTGGGCACCCGGTAGCATGCAGATAACTGTAGCCCAGAAACTGCAGCCAAAACTGTATTGCTCTCATCTGTATTCATGACTTCTAACCAATGCTAACCATTAGCCAACACACAGCATATTATGGACAGTTACATTTCAATCATTTGTGTCTGTGTAGTTGTTTTGGACGTGTTTGTGTAGCAGCCCAACCATATAGCAAGCTGAGGCTCTACGGCAGCTGTTAAAGCATTTGTACTACTGGCCCCAGGACTGTTTGTATTTTCATGCACCTACTGAGCTTTGCGCTGGCTTTACAACCTAACTTTAGAGGTCCACAATCCCACTGGGGTTTCTTCAATAAGAAGCCATCATCTTATGGCTTGTATTAAACAGGAAGACAGATAAGATAACATCTTCTACTGACCTTAAATCTAGGGACATTAGTTTCTTAGGATAAAATTGATGCTATACCAAGTTTTTCCTGTCTCATCTCCAAATATTAGCACACAACTTGGTATCATACAATGGTTGCTCAGAAGAAGGGATCTTTTTTCTATACAAATTCTGTGTTGTATGGATATCCAGATGGGTATTTGAATGGAAGAGACAATATCTGGTCTTTTATTTCTTAAAACCATGTGAGAAAGGCACTTTCTAAGGTGATGGTGGGGTTGGTTTTTTTTTGCATTATGGCACAGAGTTTCATATTTGATAAAGCTGTTACTGGTTTTAAAGTTCTTGCTGTTGCTGTGCACTTTGGTCTGTGTTTAGTGACAGTGAGACACACAGAGGGTGCACTCTGGCCTTCTTACGAATGAGGAATGTTCTCATCATCTCAGTAAATACTCACTGTCCATTTCCAAGCTCCTCGGGCAACCTAGTCTCAGATTACAAAGACTGTCTTTTTTTTTAAGTCAGTCAGGCTTGACAGGCTCAGAGACAGAAACTCCAAAACAGGAGGAGTCATTCAGAGCTCATTCTTGTCCTACTTTTAGTTCTAAGTTGTGTTTTAATTGTCAGGGTGTGAATTTTGGAAGAATTTCTTTGCTTCCTTATGGAGAATAGGAGAAGGACTCCCAGCCCACCAGGCTTTGGGACAGAGCTCTCTGAAGTTTTCCTGAAGATACTTTCTCTGAAGTATCTAGTGTTGAACACTATCACAGGATACTAGGGTAAAAATGATTTATGGGACTAGTCAGGTCTAACATGTTCCTACATCACCATGCCTCCTGTCCGTGCTGTGACCTGTGCAGCAATCCCCTCCTGGGGATCCCGCTTCACCAGGCCCAGCCTTTGGGTGTGACATCAGTTCTACCAGTGACCAGCAGGCAACTCTCTGCTGCACCAACACTTGGATCACACCAGTTCAATGAATGCCATATTTCTGTCTATGGTACATCATATTTATGAACCTAATTATTCAAAGTTTCACACCTTCGAGTCATGTTCAAAGGAAGGAAGATTAATACATCCACTCTATGGATTTCTGTTTAAGCTTCATTACCACAGGGTAAAAAGTAGACATTTCACTGCATGCAGCCCTGCCTATATTTTCTCAGATCCTACATTTCATACTCATGTAGCAATAACATTGGCAAAGAGGACCAACTTCCCTAAAACGAGAGTCTCTTTTTTCCTGTGCAGACACCTGTCTTGTGATTTGACTCATAGATGGTACAGGTGGCAATTAACTGCTCAATATTAAAATATTCCTGCATTATTCATTGCAGGGAAGAGAATAAGAGTATTAATACTTTTAAAATAAACTAGTCCCATAAAAGGAACTTGAAAAGTGTCACAAAAGACATCCATTCAATTTCTTATTGCATGAAAAATATTATGGGCAAACATGGCTGAGCAACTTTAACCATAAGTTGATGCCCACCTCTAACTGTACAGGTAACTAATGGAGCATTTCTCTTCTCCTATTTCCAAACTAAGATTTATGGATTTAAAAGTCAGGATTTGCTTTCTCCTAGCACAGGCCATTGATTTTCAATGTTTCTGTTTCCCACCAGTTTCTCTAGCTTTGTGTCCAGTCTCCTCATATGACTGAGTATAACATGTTATGCTGCCCTCTTCCAAAAAACAAACCAACAAACCAACTAACAAACTAAAGCACAGCATTGTCAGGACATTTAAGAGCACAAACAGGGGCTGTGAATGCAGAGCAGTAGCTCCCTGTAGCTGCTTGCCTCCCTGCAAAACATGAGTCCTCATTGACAGGAGACTTACCTGCAGTATGTGATGGGAGAATCAAGTGAATCGATGCCCTAACTTTGTAGTTGAGCCTTCACTGCGGTCATATGAAACAAATGAAACCTTTCACCTCCAGTGAAATTAATTTGAAGCACTGATCTTCCCCAGCTGGGATGAGATGCAGATTACCAACTAATCTGCTTCCTAGAAAGAGGAGATTTCTGTTCTCTCTCTCTTTTTCCTATTAGTATTTAATAAAAAATGTAAATGTTTCTTTGTTACCAAACTAGGAAATCTGTACATCACAAACCACACAGTTAAAGAGTACAACATGTACATGTGTGCATGTGTTCACATGAACATGTATGCAGGAATACAAAACTATGCACTTGCTGATATATCTATTTCTGGATATATATTTATATCTCTGGCATTTACCATCTGTTGGGAGTGTAATACTGGGAATAAGCATCTGGCACTGCTTTGTCTAGTAGGACCTTTTGACAGCTGATGCTAGGGAATGCTGTACCTTTGGGGATTAAGGAGTAATTAGTTAGGACAAGGAAAACATACTGCTGAACATAAAATTCCTACATTGAAAGCAAGAGTTTCAAAGTACAATTTGATTTAGTTTTCATCTGGCCTACAGCATAAAACCAAAACTAATTTAATGTTTTTGGAGGGAACCCCTCTTTATGTTTAGGGGAATTTAAAGGTGAAACATGTAAGAAGTTAATAACATCACTTGTTAATTCCACGTCCAGAATTGCCCAAGTATTGAATTACAAACACTGAATACAGAGGGAAGAGAGTCACTGAGAAAAGTCTCCAGAGAAATAGGCTGCAGGGGATCTGCATGCACCATATAGTGTGCTGTGGGTTACCCGCAGGTTAATGGCTACAAAGCATTGCAAACAGATGTGACATTCAAGCTATTCAAAGATCAAAATGTTTCCTTGGTTATCAGGTGGAATTATTCATTCGCCTCCAGGTTAGAAAGTGCTTAAATCATTGCTGCATTTATTGCATTCACTCAGAGACCTCCAAGGGCTCTTTTTGGTCATCTGTCTTTGCAACACTTTGCTGGAGGAAGAGTGAGAATGAAACAATCGGAGTCTTTTGGAATATTATTTTCTTCTGTTTCCAGAGCAGATCAATCCCATGGTGTGGGTTATAAACAGGTTTAGCAAAGGAAAAGCTGCCACCTTTTCAGTCTTGCATCATGCAGGGCAGAGGTACCTTTCATTGCTTTGTTGTTATGCATTGCTTTACCAGTAAATTAATCCAAATTGTAACCAAGTATTGTGTGTAGTTTGGAGACTTATAAAAGGTTATCTTCCTCTAAGGATAAGGGGAAAGAAAATCAGTTGCTGTTCTCTAGAACTGGCAAACTCAGAAAAGACATTTGAAACCAGAAATATATTCCAATTCATGAAATCTTTAGGGAGGATATAAATTATAAGCAAATAGTATGGTCTGCTTTGTTACGCATATGTACATACGCAGACATACACACGCACACACACTTTTATTTTCATTTCATACAACCTTTTGGTTCCTAGCAGACATCAAATGAAATCCACATCATCATTATTTTCAGAAATTTCCATTTTTTCATCTTGTTTAATAGTCTCCAGGATGATATTTTGGGGACTTGGGCTGGGTTTTTTAGCAAGACTAACTGTGTGCAGAATTTCACAGTGGAATCATATCCTGTTCATTCAAGTTCATGGCATATATTTTTAGAAAAAAAATAATTTTATTCCACAAGTATAAAACATGTCAAAAAAATTAACTTGCAGCTGCAAGTCACACTACCACATGTTAATTTGTAAGACAGCATTGCTATCTGAGGCCTGTATAAATTTCTCAGTGTAGGCTTGTGAGACCAGGGGACTAGGCCATTGGAGCTAGCTCAGCCCCTCAATGATCTGTGAAAACAGTTATTGCACCCAGGTAAGTGGGTGATATCTATATATCATTTCACCAGACACTGACGTGCAGTTGTGCTCAGAAGTGAAGCAAGGAAGAATCCCTAACATGCAGCAGGACTACAGAAAAATAATCAACTCCAGAGATAAGTGAGGGGCACACATGAAAATGGAGGCAAAACAAAGGCAAGGTAGAGATTGGTCAGATTGTGTGTGGAGGACCCTGAGGTCACCCTTGTGCATTAGCAATTAGGGCATGGATTCAGGATGTAACCAAAACACAGACCTGTCTTCAGCAGCTCTCAAAGTGGTAAAGGGGAAGCCACAGGATGATTTCAGAGGTCTGCTTGGCCAGCCATGTAAGCAGAGCAGTGGCTGGTGGCACCTGAAGGACGATCATAACCCAGTAGGTGCCCAGGCACTGCATCACCATGCCAGGCTGGCTCCATCCCTCTCTCAGGGCTGGCCACTTGCTGACTTGCCACGGGGCTCCCTGCCTCACCGATGAGTCTCTGAGTCCTCTTCCTCCCAAATGCTGTGGGCACCAAAAGTAATTGCTGGGCACTTGTTTCATTTTGCTCAGTATTTGCAAATTTGCTTATGTGGATTGAGCTTCGTTCATTAAAACTAAATGAAATAAAATCATGGTTAACAGTCATAAATGCAACTCTTAGATTGTGGACATTATTACCCGGGGTCTTTGGCAACTATCCATTATTTTAAAACAGCATTTGTTGGTTTACTTTCTCTAATCTTGTATGAGAAAGTGAAAGAGATGTTTTCCTTTTTAATAAAGAAAGTAGTATAGGATATTGCTTTTGAAAATTCATGGCTGCATATGCTACTAATATTGATGATGAATTCAACAGCTAAATTAAAAACAGCCCAGATGTCATGTTCAAAGTGAAGCAGCAACATAATAAAAAAGTCCAGCCACACCACAGTGTAGCAAGGAAAAGAAAATAATTACATGAACACATTTAAGAGTCTTCAGTACAACATAAATGTAAATGTTATTAATCATAGAATCATAGAATGGTTTGGATTGGAAAGGACCTTAAAGATCATCTAGTTCCAACTGCCCTGCCGTGGGCAGGGACACCATCCACCAGACCAGGTTGCTCAAAGCCCCATCCAGCCTGGCCTTGAACACTTCCAGGGATGGGGAATCCACAACTTCTCTGGGCAACCTGTTCCAGTACCCCACCACCTTCACAGTGAAGAACTTCTTCCTTAAATCTAATCTAAAACTACCCTCTTTCAGTTTAAAGCCATTACCCCTTGTCCTATGACTACATGCCCTTGTAAAAAGTCCTTCTCTGGCTTTCTAGTAGCCTCCTTTAGGTACTGGAAGGCTGCTACAAGGTCTCCCCAGAGCCTTCTCTTCTCCAGGCTGAACAACTCCAAATGGTTAATATGAAAGTGCCATCTGGACAGTTGGATGATGTAGATTCTGGCACTAGAGGTGTCATTCTTCTTGGAAAGCATGAGAAAACCAGAGACTTTGAAAGATGTTGCAAAAAAAGTTTGACTGGATCTCTTTTGAATATATTGTTGGCAGTGAGCAATAATTTGAGCAAAACCCTACAAAGTCAGGCTTCCTCTTATTACTGCAGATTTTAGATCAGGTTTTAAAATACATTAGTGATATAGATTTGTATAAATGTTACCACAGAAAGAGGTGAAATGCCTTTGTACAAGATCTTTTCTCATGTGTTCCAAAAAATTATGTATTTCTTGATTCCTACTTTATAACTAAAATCCTGAAGTCAAAGATAGTTTGAGGGAAAGAGAAACCAAACATCTAAATTTTCAAGATAATTTAAAAAATAATCACTGCTCCTTTCTTAGGTTTCAAAGCAGAACACAGAACGGCAAATAAATGAAGAGCAAGTACTTTTCCCCAAGAATGTTTTTTACTGTACATTCTGTAGCAAAAAAAAGAAAATAAAGGAAAAAATATTCTGATCACCGGGATGCCATTTTCTAAAACTCCAAGTAGGAAATGTGACGAATACAAGATCAAGTACGCAGCCATGTCACAATATATCTCTGCACCTTTAAAAAAAATATACATAGAGTTTTTTCATGTGTTATTTTCTCTGTGCCTTGCACCCTTTCTCCACATGTCTTTTATAAAATCATAGTAACAATGTGCAATTTCAGAACAGTTCCTAGCAGCTGATCATTAGGAACCAACAAATAAATAAAGGGATGAAAGTACAGTTGCAGTAGCCACCAGAATGCTGGAAATCACAGTAAAGTCATTAAGGACAATGAAGTCAGGTGGGTGGGCCATATGCATTTCCACAACTGCATCAATGCTCCCCAAAAATGAATTTGAGAGTCAGTCTACAAGCCCTAAAGAGCTCCCATTCTTAGTTAGCAAGTACCTTAGTGAGGGTGAGAGACAGGGGGGCAGCAGTACACTGGGGACTGGGGAAGGGCTGTCTGTAATGCAGGGGACACATGAGAGATCGCCTGCTCTGAGACACCCAAATTTAACTTGGTTTCCATGGCTAATTGAGAACATACCCAGTCCCCTGAAATACACAAAACTTTACATTTCCTGTGATGCTATTGATACAGTCAAACCATGTCATAGTGACTGTACAAAGCGCTTTTGTCACAATAGGGTGAAAGACTGTGTTTTCTGTCAGTTGAAGGGAGTGACAGTGTGACCTTTGCCAAAAGTCATTGGTATTCATAATGTGGAGAGTTCATGGGAGCTACTTTTGTTTTCCCTTTCTTTATCCTTTAATAGGAAATCTTGATTACTATTTTTCCCATCTTTGATAGCAACACTCCTACAGATATCAATAGCTGCTGCAATGTCTTGAGCATTGACAAGAAGAGACTATGAAAAAGATGGAAGAAAGATGATGATTTTTTTTAATTTATTATCCCCTAATTTTATTTTTTCCTAGGACATAAAGGGATGATATTGGAGGTGGGTTATACAGTACAACAGAAACTTGACCTTTGTACATATCCTCCTTTTCATCTAGGGGATTTGTTGAAACAGAAAACAAAACAAAACAAAACTACACGGAAATATACTTTCTACTGTGGGGAAAAAACAACTCAAAAACAGTAACAAGGCAAAACAGAAAGAAATCATCAAATTCCAACCAAAAGCACACTCAACAAGAAGTATTGTTTTCCCGGAAGTCACAGTTAACACCATGAGATTATGCTGAACAATTTGCTTTGATCTGTCTCTGTGGATGCCCTGCCTGCATTTTCTCAAAAGTCACTTGCAATGACAACCAGATATATCAACCAGTCGTATATCCACAGAAGTGTATTTCTGTGGTTAAAAGAAAAGAAAGAGGTGCCCTTTAAAAAAAAAAAAGAAACCCTGTAAAATAAAACTTGTGCTGTTAAACCCCTTTTCATCCTCCTTGTTTTATCTTGTGTGATGGTTCACCAAGAGTCTGAGTAACTTTTGGAAAGCAATGCTAAATACAACTAGCAAATTCCTTGAAACATTCACGCATGGTTTAGTTGGGGCCAGACAAGAATGGTGCCATATGTGCCTATTCACATTTCACAATCTTCTTTCTGTTTTAGTATCCCTGTTACTTATTTGTTTACCTATCTTTTTGGCCAGTACAACTGAAAATGTTTCCTCCTCTCTCTTTCCAAATGCATGGCCCTGCAGCAAACCATGCTTTATAACACATGAGGGGAGAATAGGAGGGGGGAGACACTGATATTTACACTGTGCTTTCCATTACCCACTCTGAGCTCCCAAAATTTCCTTTCGCCCCTGTTAGGTCATTGTCATCATACTGCAAAAGCATGCCATTCACCGAGAGGCTCCTCTTTGTCCAAATGTTTGTTATCTTTTTTGGGTAGGTGCAACACTGAGATGTGGCAAAGTCCCCCATGTCAAAAGAATGGCTACGTTTAGTTTTGCCCTCCAGAGGCAACATGAGAAGGCTGCGAAATTTGGACTCTGGCTGGCCCAGAAGTGGCTCTTTGTCTGAGTGGTGGGCCACCGTGGAAGTTCTGGAGTCTGTCATCTCCTCCTTTTTCTGACATTTCAGTTCCAGGGAGGCAAAAGCTCCCATTAGCCGGTCAATATTGTGTTTTGACCTGGAAGGAGGCCTCCACTTACTGGACATTGTGCCCTGTTCACTTTGGAGGCTATAGTCATCACAGTCACGACTATTTGCAGAGCTGGAGGAAGAGGAGATGCTGCTCCGTGCAGACTGACAGTTAAACTCCATAAGTTCATTTCTCACCACCACTTTGGGGTTGACTTGGGGCAAGACTCCATTCTGAACTGGTTGTGCTCCATTTGTCTGTGAGTAGACATTGCTGACATTAGACATCTTCCCCTGGGAATTGTTGCAGACCTTATAGCGGACCATGAGTATTACAATGAATACCAGCAGAGTTGCCACAATGATGCCTCCAATGATCAGAATCATGGTCCCACCAAGGAACTGACTGTGCATCGACTGGCACTGAGGGTAGTCTTCTTTGGTGAAGAACTGGGCACATCCCACAATATTGGTGGCAGTAAGGGTAGTGGCTGTGTCATCCCACATTGCCAGGACACAGAGGTCATAGCCTGTTCCAGAAACAAGGTTGTTTACAACAAAGGCTTTGTTTGTAGCTGGAATCATCCTTTAAAAAAAAAAAAAAGAAAAAGAAAAAAAAAAGAGAAAAAAAAATGGTTACTCTTGACACTAAGGGAAAAGAGAGGAGAACAGACATAAGAACAGTGTGGTGTTTATTGTTCTTGGTACTGCCAGAGAGGAGTCAGAGCCATAAAATTCAAATAAGCATTCAAGCTTCCCAGCTCCTGTGGGTCAAACATCCCAGCATTCAGTAATGTACAAGTTTTGAGGACCATCTCTCAAATGTGCAATAAAGTGAATAAGAAAAAGCAGACCAAACTAGTCTGGGTTTTTTCTCCTCACTTGTGTCTGTCCTAATCTTAAATATATTCAAACCTGAACAAATAACTCAGAATAAAAATATGTGCCTACAATAAGCAGTTCTTTATGAGTGTGTCAATGACCCTTGCACTTGCTGAGTCTGAACTTGGCAATTGTCACATCACTTCACGGGTGCCTGAACATTTGCTGTCTAGCATCAGCAGGTTGCTTACCTTGTAAAGACAAGGGGCTACATTTAGTTTTCTCATTCCCTGAGAACTGAAGGCAGGCAACCACTTCTCTCTCTTTCTCTGCTCTCCCACCTACTTTCCCCATCCTCTTACTTCTCATCATGGAAAATATCTCCTAGAAATGCAGCTATCATCTTCCTTGCCAGAAATTTCTCCCTGCAACCACTTTCCTCTGTGTGAGTGAAAAAGAAAAACTGGCCTTGGCAGTATGGGCTGTGGAAGTATGAGGAGAGGTAGGAAGACACAGGGATGGAAACAAGAAGGTTTCTTTAAAATAAAAAATTCTACTCAAATACAAATCCATTTTCAAAAACCAAATAGCTAGGCCCAAGCTGTGCTCCACATTTGGTCGTTTATGGATATTATTCTTTGCTGCCACAAAACTTAAGCAGCCTTCTGAACCCATGCAATATTAGAGCATCACTAGCATTCAAAATTAGCAGATGGGAATGAACATAGTCTACCCCTACTTCAAACTTAGTGGAATACAGTGGAGAATCCCAGATTCGGTGCCTGGTGGGTAGCCAAAAATAAAACCAAAGAGATACTCCATGCATGTTTCTCTTTACTTCTACATAACAGGCTTGAGTGAGAGAAAAAAGCTGAAATTAAACCCAGACCATTCTGACTTAGAGCTGCAGATCTTTAGCACCAGCAATGAGGGAGCCCTACAGGCTGGTGTGACTGTAATTGGGACGGTAAGGCCTGGTCAGAAGAGAAAGTCATACTCCCTGTGGGAGTGTCAGGCTTTCTTAGCCTCAAGTTGTCATCACAGCCAGCATAAATTGCAGCTCTGCAGAGGCCCTTCTGTGTAGTGGGAGGGAACAGGTCTGCATAGAGAAGCAGCAACATCAAGGCACTGCAAAGATGAGCTGCTGATCATCTTTGCGTTTATGCATTCACACCACTTACACAACCCTTCAGCGTGGCCACAGGCGAGGATGTGGCTCCTTTTTAAAAAGCAAACAAACACACAAAAATATTCTGTAAGGAAAAGAAATATCAGTGAAAGACACCTGGAATATAAACATCAACTGGCAGGCTTAGTCAGTGTTATATTTGAGATTCTTGGCATATTTATCATGCTAATGGAGATGTTCTGCACTGACATAGATGAGCTATTCAGAATGATCCAAGAGGTTGTAAAGCAGCCCTTCTGGAAAAGTCCAGATAGAGTTGCTATAATGGTTTCTAACAGTCAAAATGTTTGGTTTCAACTTATTTCTAATTGTTTTCCTCTTCCTGTGGCTCTGAGAACAACACACCACTAGCCACAGCAGCTGGGGCAATGCCTGTACTCTGTTGAATTGTTCAAGGATTTTCACATGTACACATCAAGAATGATGTATGGAATAACAGAATACTATTGACCTTCAGACATATGATCTTCAAACTTTTGAACAGTTTCACCAATTGCTTCATATCTCTTTCCGTATCACCTAGTACTATACTCCACTTTCTGCCATCACTCCTAGCCACGTGCTTAAAAAATTCTGCAGTGTGTAAGTCATTCAAAAATTATTTCACTGTGAAATCTCATTACAAGCAAGTAGCACTGTTAGCAGAAAGAATAGTCAGCCATATAAACTGGGTCTTGGACGTGGGTCTTAACTCTCAAAAAAAAGAGCTATAGCACCATCTGTTAGAGCAGTTCCTTTTGCTTTGCACTGATGAAACACAGAGACCTCTATATTCTCTCCAACTGAACAGCAAACAACTGGGTTTACACAGTATATAGCTTTACACATACCTTACATATACAGAAATATAGTCTTTCCACCTAACACCCTATGCCAATTTATATAGAGTGAACACTGAAAACTTCAACCATTTACTTGTTTTCTTCAAATACAATTACACACAAGCTTCCAAGGAAATGTAACTGCCTGGAATATATCAAGGACTGGCATTTAGTGGTAGTGACATGAAATGGAAAGCCAGTCCATTTTTAAAAGTACAGCAGTGAGGCCATAACCAGTCCTAAAACTTGGGCAGGTTAACTGTATTAAAACTTGCCATAAAAGCTCATCTTAGCCTTTAAAAGATACTGAGCAATTTCTAAAGTTAATCAGTCCTGGAAGCTACAGCTGTGATAATACTGGGACTAATAATAGCTTTATGAAAGATCACAGTTGCAATCCCAATTATGGAAAAAGCAATCAACTCTCCATATACATCTAAAATGAAGAATTTTGAATGTTTCCCTAAATAAACTTCAAATGTTCTTGTAAAATATTCAAATTAATGTTATTGTTAAAGAACAGCTGAGCATAGGAGTAAGCACCAAGTTCAAGAGTACTAGGAGTTAAGTAATTAATCTCAGACTCAGTTTTCAAGCTTGCAGGGAAGACAATCTTGTTTTCATGAAGTTGCCAAATTGTAAGAGTATTTTGGCATTCCTCCATGCTTTAGCCCACCCTCCCCAAACATACTGCTGGTCAGCTATGATTGATGATATCTCTTAACATTCCCCACACCTAAAATCGATGGAGACACATTTTAATTCTGGGATATTGATGACTCTTTGATTGGCCCCAACATGGGTACCTGCAAGATGCCACTTCAGTCTTTGCTTTGCTGCCTACCAGGGGGAGTCTCTTCATGGCTGCTCTGTAAGTCTAGCACCATTAATCATGGACCACCATGCCCTGTCATCGGGACTCAATAGCTAGGAGCTGCCACAAAACTAAAAGGGGTCATTAAAACTGTGTCTAGGCAGGCATCCCGCAAGGCTTTGTTCAGTCAACTCATCAGCTAAACACAGAAAGTTGGTTTCAGGTAGCAAGCATCTATAGCCTGGTTCACTGGAGGTCAAAAACAGCTTTTGAAAGTTGTTAGCTTTTGAAACTCAGAAGATCCTAGTGCTCACTTGTTAGCCTTCAGATAGCAAACATACTTAATTGCAGCAGTATCTTGAGGCAAGGAGCCTGATATTGTCCACCTGCTCTTCAGGGCAGTGTGATCTTGAAGAGATGCTTCTTATCACAGAAGAGGAATAGAGATCTAAATTTGATACTAGCCTTTCTTTGGGGAAAAAAAGAGTAACAGTTGACTAACTGCAAGAGGAGATCAACTAACAAAACATTTGCTTATTTTTAAACTGATAGGTTATGTTAAGTTTTAATTTGTACAGTTTAAGGAGCCTGGGAACAGTGAGGACTGGAAAAGCAAACAAATACTCAAATATGTTAACATAACAATGTAAGTGTAAATGTAGATCTAGCTAGGACAACAATAAATTTGAAAATCTCCTTATGGAAATTTCACTGTCCAGAGACATAAGACAGTAATTTCTGTCTTTGTCCTCTGGTTTATTTTCCTTGGGGGAGGAGAAGCAGGCAAATCTCCTCCACATTGTTGCCAGGATTTTGTTACCTGATTCTTAAGCTAGTTTCTGAATCCTGTCTGAAGGTCAAAATACGCCAAGGAAAACTATTCATATAAGAACATGTTTCTGACCTCCCTGAAAATCTTGCCTCTAAGGAATGAAATAAGCATAGGGGTCTTACATCTGACATTAATTTACAAAAAAACCCTCTTCTCTCACCTTTTGGCACAATAGTGTCACTTATTGGAAGAAGAGGAGAACTATGGCTGGGATTGGGGCATGGCATAAGCATCTGAAATAGAACAGCAATAGACAGATGCTCCTATGAGAGCTTATGTGTGATGAAGAGCTATGAAGCTGAGATGAGAATTTGCAGGGCTTTTGCAAAAAATACATTCCCTTCTATCCATGAAGATTTACATTTCATTTTATAAAAGCACCAAAATGAGACCATGAGACCCTTTTAAAAAAAAGGATAGTGCTAGTACTCTCCTTTGAAGTAAACTTTATTTTCTACAACCACCACTAAAAAGTCCTTGTTACGTCCTTGTATACACAACATACAGAAAGCAAGCAATTTTGTAATTACGTACTTCAGTGTGTGGTGATATCAAGAAAATTAGAAAATAAATTACTTAGAAATGCAGGAGAAAAATGTTTGCTGCAGACTTCACTCGTAATCCCAGATGCAAGTGAGCACTGAAGCTTGCAGGGAGTGATCTGTGCTGAGAATTTAGGAGACCTGAGTTTTATTCTCTATTTTATCAGTTACACAGATATCAGGCTCTACTTTATCAGTAACTCTCAGTTCCTGAGAAATTATTTTTCTGTACTGTAAGTCTCCTCATTTATAAAATGGGGATAATGCCAGCAATCTCCTTTCAAAAGAGGCCTGTAGTGCATGGAAGGAAATTAGTAGATATTATGATTACACTGTAACATACAAATGGGCTCTTTTCTTCTTTGTAGCACTGGGTATTAGCAGGAGTGAACTGCTGGTTTATACTGTGGTTATGCAAAACAGACAAATTAAAGACAAGACAGATTAAGCTAACTGGTGAGGCAATTCTGTTTCTTTTCTCCATCAAGAAGGGTATGATACCATCTAGTTTTAGCCTGAAACTGCTTTAATCACAGAACTTTCAGGGAGCTATCAAGGCAATTCCTTTGGGAAGGCACTTGCATTTCCCAAGACCCAGTTTTATACTGACCTTCTAGACTATGTTTCTTTTCTCATGGTCCTTTTTTTGTATTATCCAGGGCTGCATACTATCTACATTGCAATATGATTTCTCCTTTTGAAGTTAATGCTAGGAGTTTAAAATGGAAAATCATGCTAGTTTATTAAATGCTTGTATCTGTAGGAAAAAAAAAAAAGCCCAATTGCTTGGATGTGAATTTTCTGTGTCTAAAATGCTCAACCCAAACTCTTCCTGTAAGATTCTATGTCTACATGCTGTGTCCCAGAGCAGACACCTCACAAGAAATGGTCCATATCTCTGCTGGTAAATTCTCTTTTCTTCCAGAGTGACTTCAGAAAGCTGTATATAAAAAATAGCCCTTGGAATATTAACTCCTGAACCACACTGGAAAAAGCATGAAAGGAACTGTACCAAGACATCAGCAGTATGGATGATGGGGTTCTGGGACATGGGAATGGTTCTGGGCCCTCATTAATTTACCAGCACAGCTGTAGCCTATACACTAATTATGAAGCAACTGCTAAACATTGTCACTATGCACTATCGTTTGTAACAAAGAGGGGAAAAAGAAGAGGAAGGGGGTACCAGGGTGAAATAGCTAGTGTTCTATAAAATCATATTCCAGTTAGTTAGCACAGTAACTTTCTTGTATAGTAATGCCTTAGTGTGAAAATATCAATCTCACTGTACATTACTATTCTTAAACATCCTTTTATAAAGCTGAATTCACATAAGTGCAAAATATTACTCTGATTGCTCTCAGGACTAGAAATTGATCCAGAAAACGTTAACACTAGAATCTGACCAGTTTTTGTTTTTCAGTGAAAATCTCAAGCCAAAAATGTTCATTTATTTCATCAATAAAGTTTGTGCCCTATTTTGAAATCTTTGGATTTTTAACTTCATTTGTTTCATAGGTAATTCTGAAAAAAAAAAAAAAAAAGAAAAAAAAAAAATATTATTCCAGCTAATCTTCCTTTAAAGTATTGTAGAAGGGTCTGATAGAGTCCTACTTTTCAGGTGGAGTGTCCACCTTCAGTCCCAGCGGGATTAAAGTAGAATGGCAGAGAAAAGGGAGAGGGAAAATATCAATGGTGACATACTGGAGAAAGACTGGCTAATGAGCACATAAAAAGAGTGGGTAATGAGAGGATGGAGTTCATTGCCTGAAGAAGGATCACATAAAGTATCCTTTAAAGCCTGGTGGATGTAGTTCAATGGCACACAGGTCTTGCTTCTTACCAGACAGAGATAGCAATGAGGTGTTATTTCATTGAGGACAGGTAAGGAAAGAAGAAGGAGAAGGTTAAAGTGAGAAAGAATGCAAGAAGAAAAGAAGATAATGAACATTGGTGGCTCTGACAGTGTCAGAGCAGCAGAAAATGATAGGAAGACAAACAGGTTCAAAGTAGCCATTGGCAGGGTGCTATCAGGCATGTGGCTACCATCAAAATGATGGAAGAAGACCAGGTGGCAACTGAACGGGGACCAAGATCACAAAAGCAACTCAGTCTATGGTTGAGTACAATCAAACACGGGTGAAGATTTTTCAGCAAAACCAAAACAGTTAGAAAGATAGTGAAGTGAGTCAAGGCAGTGGAAAGAGTTCATATGGTGGACAGATATTAAGAAGGCTGAAGAAAAGGGCAGAAAAAGGTCAGAGGAAGACTAGAAGGATCTAAATGGAAGTGAAAATGTCACACGTCATGTATTGCCTGGGAGCAAGAGCAAGTAATTGACAAATTTGGACTGCATACTTTGCACTCTTCACTGCTGCCAGCTTTTGTAATTTCCTTGAAAGTTTACTGGTGTCAGTTTTTGCTGTGTTTTTATCTCAGAAAGCCCCAGTTTCTGCAGTCATGGAATGAAAGTAGAATCTAAAATGTTATTAATAATTAAGTAAACTAAAAATAGAGATTAATTTCTGGCCTTTCAAATTTCAAAAAAAGGACCTTGAATATATATCTTCAGATCATCCTAAAGCCCGAGGAATCAAAAAAATACAAAGTACCAAGTATATTGCTGTGTGAGATCTCACAGTCTTTTGGTGCCTGATTCAGGATATTTTAATCTAAGAATCTGAGAAACACAGAGACCTACTGTGACTGCATCTCAAAAAAAATGACAATTGTATTTCTGGTGTCCTGGGAAAAAAGATAGTTGTTAGTATTAGCAACAGGGCATAATTCCTCTGTCAGTCATGTCAACATATGGAAATGTCAGATAATAACAGGAGGTAGCCGGACTTGTTCGGTAAACACTAACTCAACCCAGCATGAATAATTTCCTCCATTTTTTATTTTATTAGTTTTTGGGGGTTTTATGACATACAATCATAATTTTGCCTTCAGATGGAACATTTATTATTAAACACAAATCCCTTCCTGCTTTTCTGAATCTTGTCTCCCCATCACTCATGCATCCAGCTGCCCTTCAGAGAGTCTGTCTCACGGGATGAAACACATAGTACATATCTTTTCATTATTATTTCCTAATTTGTTTATGCTCTTTTCTGCTCATTTGGAAAAGTAGTGTGGGAGGTGGGGAAGAGACGACAGAGCCAAAAGCAATTGATATGTCTGTCACAAGATGGTGAGCCAGGGTGATACTGATAATGAATATATCCCCTGTGCTACAGAGGAAAGGAATAAAAAAACCCCAAACATTAAACTACTATCTCAGAGAATATACATTTCTGGTGATATTTGATAAACTGCTGAATGGTGTCCCCTGGGGAGGCACTGAAGTAATTCAGCAGGTGACAGAACAAAGCATAGGTTTCTAGGGGACATTACTGCACAAGACTGAGAAAAGGGAACCATGGTACAAGGTATTCTGCTCCCCTCTTTAAACCATTGCTCTAAGAAGAAACACTCCTCTCTCTATTATTCCCAGGTTCTTGCAAACAATAGGGAGCCACAGGAAGGCAGAACTGGTGAGGCACTTCTGGATGAATGAAGACCACCAGAACCATCCCATAATGCCCTGAACCAATGAAGGTGCTCAGTTCAGCTGTCCAGGTGCAAGCCACTGCACTGGGACAACCTCATTTTGGTTAATGATGGTATGACAACACAAAATTAGCCTTTCAAGCTCCCTGATCTATGCTATCATTTCTTTCATGTGGACATGACAGCAGAAGGCATTTAGTGCCCTGATTATTAAATTTTATCTCTAAAGGGAATGCATATATATCCTAGGAACATTTGACAACACAAAGATAAATCCAGTCATACCCAAGCTATTCAGCTCTACACAGAACACTTTTAACCTGAATATATCTGAGATACTAACTGCCTCAGAAAAAAAATCCTCACACTAATTCAAATCCAACTAAAACATATTTAAGCTCATTAGCAGAATAATTGAAAGCCCACACAATATTTCTGTTAGTAGATGTGAAGCTGAAGTATTCATGGAAAAAATGCATAGCCACACTAATGAATTCATTCTGTATCATGTTAATATAGAGTTAGAAAGGTATCATAATTCACAGTAATGTTTCAAAAAGCCAGACAGTAAATTTGAGCTTAATCAAAAAATATCTAAAGTTAGTAAATTAGTCTACTGATAGTTGCAACAACACATTACAATTACCCTATTTCTAAAGATGGGAAGAAATAAAAGTTATCCATGAATGGTGTGTTCAAGTCATCAAGCAGAGTGTGGGACCTGGGACACTCTTTTCCCAAGTTTTTATAGTCAAATGGCCCATACACTTGGCTGAAGTGTCATGCTTATTCTCTCTGACTCAGGTAATTCTGAACTCTTTTATGCAGAGTTGGACAGTTACACCAGAAAAGGTCATCCTACCATACCAACAGAGGTTCCCAGAAAAGAAGCAACATTAGAAGTAATGAGCACGTTTAGGACCTCAGAGGAAATAAATTTGCAAAAGGGATTCTGCTGTTTTCCTGGCAGAACACAGCTGTGACATTCAGCCATATGCTGTCCTTTCTTGAGAGTTACAAATGGGGTTTTCCATTTATTTCCAGGCAGTGAAATTTGTGCAAATTATAATGACAGGATCAAAGACAACTGACTGGGATCCTATAGTGGTTAACAGCTGCACATCCCCTTTTTCTGTAAGAGCTCATGTGAGCTGAGGTGAAGAGGAGGATCTTCAGTGACTTACTGGTAATTTCGTTCATGCTTACTATGCAGAGGACTTACGCTAGGTTGCAACTCATATGTCCTGCAGAAATCTGTGTCCTATCACACAGGCTAATTTTATCTCTGGAAAGTTGTGCTGGAATGACAAAAACTCAAGGCACTGCTTGAAGTTATGTTCACCCATATTTTGTAACTGACTGCTCAAAGTAAACTCCAGCATGCTCTTTCAGGCTTTTCTGTCACAAAATCTTTGTGCACTAGTGGGAGAAGTGTGGTGCAAGCTAACAGCTGGCAGGACTATTCTAAATATTCCAACCAAAAGAAAGAGTCTTATCGAGTGAGTCAGAGGTCTCACTACCTATAGAAACTGTGTATATGCTGATATATCAGTCTATATAAAAAAGTGTTTCAATACCAATTAAAGACACAATTTATGCATTATTAAAAAGTTTAATCACATATCATGTAATTGTTCCTCCAGCTCAGTGATTGAACTTCTTGTGGATAGGCTCAAGAGATAGGGAATGGTTATCTACTAGAATCTCAAGCATCTCTTTCATCATGAAGTTGAAAAAATGAGTTTAATTCCCAGTGGAGATGAAGGGAGAGCTACGTTTGCCAATTGTCCAAAAATGAGCTAAAGAAATATCAACTCACCAAAGATGCAGCTGGAGTATACTTATATTCAGAGAAGAACATAACCATGATTTAGAAAAATGAAAAGGTGTTTATTTGAAGAGATTTTTACCATCACAGGCAGGTTGAAAAGCAAGCAGCAGAAATGTAAGGTGGAAGACTCAACCCTCTAACCTCTCAGCAAATATTGGAAATACCTTTTACTATCTAAAATGTATACAGTAGAAGTGCTTGCTTATAAATTAAGAAAACTTAATGAAAAACAATAAAGGGCTTTCTAGATTGTGCTAGGACAGTGCTGTCCATGTGATGTGTGGAATTTGGGTAGGCACTACCATCAGTCTGTGGCAGGATTTCACAAGGTACAGTGTCTGTCTTTTTGTCTGAGGAGAGAATGAGGGCTAGACTTGAGCATCTTGACTGATGAGATGACCTTTTCTGCTTTCTTGCTGGGGAAGTCAGGCAGCTTTGGAGAGAAGGGATTTTTAAATTTTTTGTTTGTTTGTTTAACTTCCTTCCCTATTGACAGAATGACAGAAGGAGGGAGAGTCATCAGCAGAAGAAATGAAGCTGCAAACCTGCTGAACAGCAACTCTGACTAAACAAGAGGGGAGGATGTAGCCTGTACCCAGGTGTTTGTAAGAGAAATCTCCACATTTACCCCAAAAGGTGTAGCAAAAGAAGCAAAATGGGAATAGTCTAACAAGAGCTGTCTTTTGTCCTTAAAGTCTGCTTAGGAGCTACTTTTGTTTCCACACTGCCTGGATACATCTCAGGCAGAACACACGCCTGTTTTGTTCCTTATGCCTTTCCCAGCAGATTGTAAAGGTAAGAAAAATCTTGTGTCCAAGCACCTCATGGGCTTTTTATCCACTGTCCTGGTTTCAGCTGGGATAGAATTAATTGTCTTCCTAGTAGCTGGTACGGTGCTATGTTTTGAGTTCAGTA
>JAOBAS010000053.1:2144576-2164760 GCA_025311575.1 Elanoides forficatus
CCCCCATCTTGCTGGGGGGGGGAAGTGAGTGAGCGGCTGCGTGGTGTTTGGTTGCTGGCTGGGGTTAAACCACGACATCCACTTTAAGATTCAGGATTGCTTTCAGAAGAGACATTTAGAGTGTAGTCCTTTCCTGGCCACGTGCACACTGTCTCTGCAGGTGTGTGTTTGTACCATCCCCTCACATTCAGTGCAAATCTTTTTCCTAGTCTTGACTTGGGAAATATTGGCCCTACTGTAACAGTGCCACAGATCATTATTTGATGGTTGGAAAGTGCTGTATTCAGGGATTAAATGGAGATAGCTGTGGCACTACAGAAAACTTCTACAAGCTGCTGCCTTTTACGTAACTTGGAAAAGTTACTATCTAATGTGCCTTGTAGGCAGATTAAAATTAACTTATCTCAGTCAACAGAAACTACAGACAGAGCCAAATGATTCCCCACAATGCATGTGTTTCTCACTTCCACATTAGCCTGACTATAAGTCACAAGTCAAAGATGAGTCTGGTCCTAAATTCATGTGGCTATGCACGTAATGAAGGTATAACTCTGAGTCATGGTGATTAAATTTCAATGAAATATTGAAGAATGCTTAACTGGTTTTGACACTTCAGCAGTAGAAAAGATTTTATTTTGTCTTGACTAAACTTCATAACTATGTTTCAGAAAATTAGTTGGTTTTTAATGACCATGCTGGCAACTTTTTGTAGTGCCATAGAAAAGGTGAATGAACAGAAGTTCTTTGTAACCACCAGCGCAATTTCTCACTCCATAGTGTAAATACATAATGGCCTGCCACAGGTTTCACCTAGATTTTTTTTTTTTTTTTTCTCATGTGTACTCTGGCTTTGTCTGCAGATACTGACCTCTTTATTCTCTGAAGTGTCCCAGAACTTTCATAGACATATTTCTGAAACCACTGCTATGTGGATTTTAATTTTTTTTTTACCTTGCTATGGAATGAATCACTCCACCTCCCTTCAGCATGAAGACAAATATGATTGCTGCTCCTGAACATATGGCACAGCCTAAAAAAAGGATTATCTTGTAGGAGTGTATCTGTATGGATCACTAATCACACAGTCCCCAATGGAGGATTTTGGAGATAGCATCACTTTTTCTTTCTCAAACTGTTCATGTTCAGCATTTTTCTGCCTACTGGTATCCAACATGCTTATGATTCCTCGAGAGAGGAAAGCCCACTCCTATTACAACTGGTCTTTTATGTATTGCTCAGCAAATTTGGATTCACTGTAGTGCCGGGGACTAGCTGTATAAGATGCAAAAGCAAACATACAAAAGTTATGCTCCTTTCTGTGTTCATCATTTCCGTGTGACATTATACCACAATTTTTTGTCTCTGAAGAGAGCAACCTGTAACCATGTAAAAAGACAGATTTTCTAATTTACAAATTTCTATGCTGCTTTCAGTTTGAGAGAGATGATGTTAGCATAATATTTTATCCCAAAGCAATCTTCTAAGATTACAAGGTTTGTCTCCACCAAGAATCAATAAACATCTTCAGAGAGACTAATGTGATGAAAGCAAGGGGTCATTATTTCACAGGAATTCACTACAGTTTTAGGCAAATACTCTGAGGACTTCAGAATGCTTTAACCAATATCCAAAAGTATCTAACTAGAATAGTCTCTAATGGAAATCTTTTATAAAACTCAAGAGACAGCTACCCTGAGTTGAAGGAGCACCTGGCTCTATTCTTGGCTATAAGACAATCCTATACAGGTGGAGGTGGCTCCTCTGATGTTTCTGTGCATTGGCAAAATAGATTTAAGGCTTGTTAGAACAATGGCTACAGCAGTTGCCCAGACAAAAGTTTACTAAGATATGACAAAAGTGGACCTAGCTAGGAAACCTGACTGAAACACAAATCCCTTACCTAAGTAGAAATTGCATGTTTGATGATGGCTGGTGTCAGAAGTGCACACTTTTAACAATGTGAGGAAGAAAATTTTACTATGGATGCAGAATACTCAGATAAAAGTGAATTGGAAATATATGGGGCAGTATGGTCATAAAAGATGGCCAGCAAAAATGCAAATGCATTGTCTGGCTTCATCTTGGTTTAAATCAGAGTAAAGTCATGGAGATGAGCACAGTGGTCCTAGGGAGCCTTTTGGTACTGAAACTGTTCACCCAGGCACAAGCACACTATGCTTTAACACTTCCTTCAGTGAGTATCAGCAGAAGTGTTTTAAGGCTGTGCCTGTGCTCACTAAACCTGGCCAAACCTGTGCCACTGCACTGAGTCTGTGATTATTTCTTAAGAGAAACCTTATACTGCAATCTCTTAACTACAGCCCTGCTGGCATTGAGGCCTTGATACAGGCATATCAATAACACCAGCAGAAGCAGCGAAGAGGAAAACACTGATGAATGACTCTGGTGACCACTAACCATCCCAGACAACAGTACACCCAAAAAGACAGATCTAGACCAGCCCTATTCCACAATGACTAACAGCACAGAAGGCAGGCTAAAAGGCAGAGAGATGTGTCTGTAGAGCTCAAAATAACCTTGGACACAACTATCTAAGGGACTGGCTAGCAAAGAATGTCCCTACAGTTAAGCAAGAAAGAAGTATACACATCTTGATAATTTTCCCTCTCAGTTGTAGCCCAGTGCAAAGCATCATAATACCCTCTTCTCAGTTTACTCACAGGTACAAATGTTTCTTGCAAGCTGGATCTTGCTGAGATAAAATCCATTGAAAAGATTCCAGAGAAACAGGATAGGAGAGACTTAATGGATCGTAGCTTAACAGCTTACCCAGGGAATAAACAATGATAGAGAGAGACTTTGATCCTGTCACGTGCTTTCTGCACCTGTGGACATTTCTTAAGGTTTGGTAGGACCTTTCCTACCAGAGTTCTAGACCAGGAGTCTCTGAAATGATCAGTAACTGTTGTTTCCATCAGCCTTACTTTCAGGACTGTAAGGGGAGGGTAGGTACTTGGAGACAAGCACTGACTGAAAGCTTGACAGCCATCTACCATGTCAGTTAAAAAGGCTCTTCTTAGTTCTCAAGGAAGATGAGACCATGTAATACTTATTTTTGATACAGCCTAAGAAGATCAATTCAACATACAACTGCTGTGACATGACTGCCAGTTAAAGTAATGAGTATTCACACTCACAAAAGTTAAGGCAATTGAAATCTTAATGCATACAATTGTAGCATTAGTGTACACAGAGATGTTCAGTTTTATTGAACCTGCTGGCTTTACCAGAAGACTTTGATTGACAGTTTGACTACTTTTGTATTCTTGCCTTTATAGGGCGCTCGTTCAAATGTTAAGAGCAATACTAGTAGTCATGATCATCTAGTCCGACCTTCTGGACTGTAGAGTCCAGCATAGGCTGAGGAGTTTATCCAGGGATTCTTCCACTGAGCCTCAGCACAGTAGTTTACTGGACATAGGGTCTTAAGGATTTCATAGGAGGTGAGGAGTTGATGACTCCACCTCCTCCTACTGGTTCAGACCACAAGGTTAATATGTCACAGCTCATTTCCAATTTGAATGTGTATGTCTTCAGTCTGAGAAATGAAGAGTGGTTTACACATCTGCATATAAAGACAAACCAATAAGAAAACAACAGACTGAGGCAGGTTGGAGACAAAATCAACCTATTTAAAGCTGTTGCAAATCATTAAAGTTGTGAGTTTCAGTTTTGGAAGAGTCAGGGGATGGTATGAGCTTCTGTACTTGGGGAGGGGAGGACAGGGGTTGCGGAGTTTTGGAATATAAAGATTAATGTCATGAGTGATGGATGGTCTGTTATTGGCCAAGATGACTGGCTAAATAGTCAATGGCTCCTCATAAAATGGTTGAGGGATAGGCTTGAGAAAGCCCAGGTGGCCACAGGCAATCTGCCCAAGCCCATAATAAACATGAAGACAAGTATCCAGAGTTTATTTATGGGAGAAGACCTAGGACAACTTGTTGAAATTAAAGGGGATGCAAAGATATCATGGAAAAAGGAAGACCATGACATTTCATGTGAAAAAGGAAAAAAAAAGGTAGTCCCAGGTATTTAAAACCAGTTTTGGAGTGTCCAGAGATAGGTCATTTGTTTTGTATCCAGCCATTTCCACTTGAAATGTGACTGGGACTGTGAGGTACTTCTGTGTGTTATTATCACTATTTAAAAAGACATAGAAAAAAACCCCAAACATTTAGAAGCTTTTTCTGAAGGTCACAGGACCACATGAACACGGAAGAACGTAAACCCAGTGTCTTTTCAGCTTAGTGTATTACGTACAGTTTCTACAGTACTACTCTGTTTCAAGGTGCCTCTACTATCACTTTGATCATCAGAAAGTCTGTGGGGGAAGCCAGTATCATTCAGCCCAAGGCTTTCGTGCAGCAGATCTTTAAGGTTTTCATGACAAGCCATTTTCAAAACTTTTGTTGTGTAGATGAAATAAAGATGACCTTTATCTTTTACTTTTCTCCATTCAAGGTCAACAGCAGTTCTGTGATCTACTGACAATGGCACATGATGCTCTTGAAGGATATCCCATTGCTGCCAATGATTAGTAGTTGCATTTCTCTCCTGAGGGCCATAACTCACTCAAAGCTTCAACATTTGAGAATGATAGAACATCCCTGGAACAGATAAATCCATAAATCCTCCCAAGCCAACAAAAAATTGCCAGATCTCTAGGAGTTTCTTCACAAGTCAGGCTATAGTTTTCAGATTAAAATGTGCATGTAACACAAGAGGGGGGGAACCAGATCACTGATAGGAAAAAGCAGAGAAGCAATTTAAGGCTGGTTATTGTCACTTTGGTCACTGTTTACTTTGCAGGAAGAAAATGTCAGACAGGCAGACATCATTTGTTGTCCACAGTATCTGCATCTGTGGCAGTCATTTGATTTGTACTTGTGCTAGGAAGCGCATTCTGAAGCACACGACTTATCCCCAAAGCAGCTGTATAATAACATCACGAACCAGCCTTCAAAAGGACTGCCTGTGGGAGTAGTGTACCAGTCACATCATTCAGAGATATATCTGCTGATTTTAGCCATGAAAAGTTTTTATTTCTGATAGCTCTGTAGAACAAATTCATGTAGCAGAGAGAGCTGGACTAGCCTAGTGCATTGTCTACAAATGGCTCAGCCACTAAAAGCTCCACCTTCCTGGTTGGCTAGAGCTCAAAGTCTACCACTACAGAGAGACAGAGTCTGGCCTCCATCCTGGCAACATGAGGGGCCAGCCCTGGTGCCTGGAGCTGTGGTGAGTCCAGCTCACAGGTCAATCTGAGATGGGAGCCCCGGGGAAAGGGAGAGCTGCTGTCACTGTCCTCTGACTGAACGCTGGAGCTGGCGAGAGGGGGAAGAGCAACCCTCCTTGAGCTGCCTCTGCAGTCACTATCTAAACTAGATGGTGGAGCTAGGTGGTACGGAAATGTCTCCTGGGGAGCCAGGCACTCTGTATAGGTTGTCAACTACACTTAACTTTTTTGTAAACAAAACAGAAGGCATGTGAAATTGCCAAAATGCTATCTGTAGGAACTCTTGGCTACACAGCGTAAAGTTCTGCTTTGAAGTTTAGCAGAGCTTTTCTGGACTCATAACAGAAAAGTCTCCTGTAGTTCTCAAAAGCTATGGTGCATTTAAAAAGAATAAAAATATTAAAATGAAGTAGTTCTATTTGTACCTTTTATTTTTAATAAGAGTGTTCACAGGTTCAAGAAAAAAAAATTAGCCTTTTCAGCTATCCATTTTCAAAAGCAGAACTTAGGAAGTTCTTTTTTACTGTGTGGTACTTTTTTACTCTTTTCACTGTTTTCAGTGAAAACTTTTAAAATTTTAATGGAATAGAATATTATTTCCTACATATTTTTCTTACATGTTGTATAATTTCACTTTTCATTTTGAGGGAAAAAGATCTACATTTTTCCAAGTTGTTCTACCTATAGATATTTAGTATTAGCAATGGCCTAATTAAGAAAAGCTTGAATATTTCTTTGAATAGTCAGCCTTTGTAAAGTTTTGGTGCTTATCCAAATCTGACTGAACAGCAGTGAAATTTCCATAGCTTCTGAGGATGTAAAATAGGACTGGAAGCCACAGAAAAGGCTGTTCTGCTTCCATTCCTGGCCTGCTCTACAGGAAAAGAAAGCACCTCATGTTACCCCTGTGCTGGAGTAGAGAAAACACTGAATTTTTAGAGAACTGTGTGTGTTAACCCATCCTTGAAAGCAATATTGTGTTTTTTATCTCTGAGTCCTGGCAGGTTGCTTCCACTTGTGATTATCTCAAGTGTAGTTGCCATTATGTATGTGATAGGTACATGTACCAGGAACATCCTACGTTGACTGATGAAACTGTCCTAAGTATATATTCATCTACCTGTGCTCAGTAAACTAATGGTTAGCATAAAAGGTATCTCAAAATAGTGGGGTAAGAAGAGAGAGCATAAGGTTAAACAGCCAGTCAAATAGTAAAACACAGTCTCAAATGATTTATAGCAGAAATATTTGAATAAAGAAATCTCTGCACAGAAAAGTCAAGTCATAGCTCTCATAATTACACTAGTTAGCAAAAAGTCTCACAAAACCTCCAGCTTGATAATTCTGAATAGAAATAAAGCTGAAGAAATCTTAGTCCAGTCATGGATTAAATCACAAGTGGAAAAAGAGGATCCAGTCCTGACAAATGGTCTGTTGTGACTTAGCTCTACTCAGCCCTTGATGTGTAAAAAAATCCATAGGGGAACAAAATCAAAAGAAATAAGGATTGCATTAAGCAAATTACTTGTAATTCATATTTGGGAATGGAATGGGGGAGGAAAGATAAAGAATTTTTTTCCACCAAATTGATCCCTCTGCCTTCATGTACCTTTTTATGTATTCACACCACACTTTTCATATTGTATCTTCCATCTTTATTCCTCTGCCTTTAGTTAAACATTGTGCAGCTCTCTGCCTTTTTGTACTGTCATTAAAACAACATGTAAGAGACAGCACTGCAGATAAACAGCAATGCATGTCACCTGGTAAGTTGTGCTGTCACTGCAAGGAAAAAGACAGAACATCATGCACTCAAAATTGAGCAAAGCATCTGAGAATGTAAAGAGGGGCTTGTTGTTTCACCTAAGTGCAAATCTTAGCTGGGAGGGTGCAGCTGGGATGGGACAAGTGTGGTATCTATTGCTAGTGTCAGAAAATGACTGAAAAATGTGATGGCTCCCAGGACACGAACTTCAGCCAGAGTTTTTCAGCTCCTGCAGCTGTGGCTGTGTAAGGCAGAGCCATTAGGTTTCTGTCTGGCAGAGGGATTCATTACTCATGCCAAACCATCCCCTCCCCAAGGGAGCTTGTGTAAAGTGCGCAAGTATTTTGCATTAGTTGAATGTCTCTCAAACCACGTGTTCAAAGCTCTTACAGCACTAACACTAGATGTGTCTGGCAAAACCTTGGTATTCTGATGGTAAAGCTGGTCGGATACCTCAAATGAAATACATTTTTAGTGTTAAAATAGGGGGTTCTGTTAGATCAATTTTTTTCTTGTCTCTTGTCAGGAAAATTAAAATGAAAGCTATAGCTATGGGGAGTCACAATGCTCTTCCTCTCCCTGGCACCTATGAGGGGCCCTCTGCTTCCAGTCCTTGCTCTGCTCCTCCACCATGTCCTCCACTCCCCCACAGACAGCTGCCCCTTCTCCTTGTACACCCTGACCATCCCTTCACCAGTGCAGGGGCTGAAAGCAGGGACAATATGTGGGGAAGGAAGACCTCTGTGGTGAGGGGAGAGAGAGAAAAGTGAATGTGGATAATTTAAGGATCTTTGCTTCCAGGAGGAGAATAACTCTCCAAGGGGCATGATGCATGGTGGGGATGGGGCTGTCACTCCCAAAGCTGTAACATCCACAAAGAGATTGACAGCAGCATTTCAACATGTCCAAATGAAATACTTTTAAAGTTTTCTTTCCATAAGCAAAAAACCCCAACTGTTATGGAGAATTTTCAGCCTGATTCTTGACAGAAACAGATGTTGCAATATTGGAATTTCCCATGGGACAGTTATTCCAGGGTTTGTTCCATTTTAAACAGGGCTAGAAAATAAAACTGGGTTGATATATGGTTTGCTTCTTCATAGCCATTGCAGAGGCAGGTGGTTGGAGGGTGGGCTAGACATATGTTGCATGCTGCTGCAATGACTGTGAAACCAACTAGTGTGGACCTTTTTTTTTTTGATAATTAGGTTTTAAATCTGCTGCTTGTTCAATGTAAGGAGCAATCAATTAGTTTGTGGTTCTGTTCACACAGATAATACAGCTGATTAAGGTTTGCTTTAGGTAAACTGAGGCACTAGCTTCAAAATTTCCCCAAGATAACATCTCTTGTTTGCGAACTAGTAAATGTGACCTGATTTGAAAAGCAGCCTGTAGCTCTTTTGAGTTTAGGCCTCCCTGTCATCAACAAGCTTAACCAGGGTTAAGCAGAAGAGAGGAAAATGGTAGAAGCCAGGAAAACACTTGCAGATCCTGTCCTCAGGGACTTTCTCTAAGTAGGAAGATGGACTCTGCTTCTATGGCTTTTCCTGGACTCCCTTTGCTACCCCAAAAACATGGAAAGTTTCTGGACTGTAATCACTTAAAGAGGGGTAGAAAATAGGTGTTAACCTAGTGCAGACATACACAGTTTCACTGACTTATGGACATGAAACTCTGCAAGCATGTTAATCCAATCTTAACTGGGGAAATATGGGGACCAGCAAACTGTCAGGAGGTGGGTCCCCATGACTAGCAAAGCCAGAAACTTCTCAGCACCATGCAGCTGTAAGGTCACAGCTTGGCCACCTTGAGCTGGAACACAATCCTGACTAAGTTCATTGTAAATGAAGGTTCCCAAATGTTTTGTCAAAGCCCTGGCCTTGTTACTGTGACTAGCCACATCCAAGGCATGACAAGAGAGAAGAAGGAAGAAAACTGTCTACAGCACAATCCCCTACACACACAGTGAAAACTATGAGACAGCAAAAAGTCTTACTAAGACTTCGCTCGATACTGCCTTTGATAGTTGAACAACATCTAGGGACTTTAAATGGAAAGCTATGAAATAGCACAGAATGGAGAAGAACGCTATATGGATTTGGACAGGAAGTTGTAGGACTTTGCCAGAATTAGGCACCACTGGAAAAAACACACGTTACAATTCCACGTTGCAGCAACATAAACCTTACCACTATATGTGCTAATCAGGCCAAGGAGCAGCTCTCCTTGCCCGCTTCTCTGTGATACTCCTTGTCTTCTCTGGGTTTTTCAAGAAAGACCAGACAGCTTTGATTCCATTCACCTGTAACCTCTAGTTCAGCACCTCAGTGAGCAACTAAATCTTTGCCTAAAGTACAGCTAGCAACAGGAACAGGATTTGTATACTGAGAAACTAAGCCTAGTAAGGAAAAGGGAATATTTTTTGTTTGTTTGGAGATGCAAAGGTCAAATTCAAAAAGCCTTATACTTGCTAGATAAAATGTATCCTTTAAAGGTGTTAATATGAAGGTTAAAATAATTTCTTCTGGAGTAAAGCTATATCATTATTATTATTTTCTACTCTAAAGCCAAAATATCAACTAAATTCTACAGGAAGTTTTATGTCAGTGTGCTACTCCCAGGAGTATGCCACTTCTGCCCTCCAAAGTGCTATTCCTTCCACTCCACTTGGATAACCAGCATATTCATAAACCCCACTGAAACCAGTTATAAACACCTGTGCTACCACACAATGAAATACAAAGAAAATTCTAGGAGAAAACCAAAATGAAAGCTGCTTAAGAATGAAAAACAAAAAAGGATTTACTCTGAAAAATAATTAGGTCATTAAACCACAGCCAATATAATTTTCTACCATGAGATAGCCTGGATAGGGAAAACAAAGAGAAAAGGTGAAACAAACAACAATATTATGTTTTAGTGGGAAAAAACCCCAAACAGCTAAAACCTCATATGCTTCCATTAAGCAGAGTTTTGTATAGCACAAGGTCTCGCCACCTCTTCATCCCACTCCAATCTGGTGCTGTACAAAGGTACAGTACTGAGCCTTGAAATGGGACTGTTGCAGTCCCTCAGGCTTTTCACAGGTGTGAAACCTGATCCCAGTGTTTATTTCGCCCTTCTCCTTGCAAACAGTCCTTCACCTCATAAAAGACATTAGCGTCCTCAGAGAAAGAAAACAGAATTTAAACTACTAGCCATATATATAGCCTTGTGTCCTCAAGATGTCCTCCTTCTCCCTAAGCAAATCATACAAGAGCCAAGAATCTATCAGAGCTACTTCTGCACTGTTTTTCTAGCAGAGAGATTGCAGCATTGTTATTGCCACTGAGGGTGCAGGAGGTTTGTCTGACACTACCCAGAGGAGATGGGGATGTCACTGCCCTCTGCTCAGCCAGCAGCCTGTGACAGCACCCACCCCAGTAGCTATGAGGCCCTGGACATGAGGATCTAGGTTCTGAAGGTGACTCCTTCCATGGTGGCTGTTCCTTCCCTCCACCGGCTGGGAGAGCAAGGCGCTGTCACGTCATGGACTGAAACAGTAATCAGAAGAGCTTCAAGGAACATGGGGTGGAGGAGAAAAGAAGGGGTCCTCTTGACTCTATAGCCTGCTCAGCTCATGTGAACATCTGGCTCCCTTTTAGGGATGAAAGGGAAGAGGCACAGAGACACAGGACAGTTTCAGGCCAATTACCTCATATCTCCTCCCCTCTCCCATTGCCCAACATTTGCAGCACTGTCAAATTCCTCCCCATGGCACTCCCAGGCCATGAACCTCTGCATGCAGCAGAGAGAAGAGCAGGGACCAGGCTAGTGACCCATCCTTGCCCTAGAGTAACCAAGCTGAAATTCTGTGTCTACATACTCAAATTAGCAAGATTGAAGTTCACTTGGACACTGCCATTCCAACTCTGCACTACAACATGTGGGGAGGCTTATCAATCACTGCTGTGTATTTTCTCATTCTGCAGCAGCCTTCTGGAGAAGAGGTGCACGCATCCTCCACCCTCCCAGCACCAGCAGAAGGACTGATTCATCAACCCTGACTTTCTGAGGCAATCTGCCAGACGACAGAGCTGCTGGTGGGGTGCCGTGATGCTGTCAGCTGCCCATATGTCTATTGGGCAGCTACTGCTTGTGCAATCCCCACTGAGAAAAATTCGGAGCAGTTTGGGATATCTACATAAGAACCAATTCTACAGTCCAAACCAATTAAACAAACAAATAGATAATAAATTAAAAAAAAATAGTTTTGGGTTGAACAAACATCTTTTTTATTTGTTTTCTTGTCAAAAGGAAGTAAATTCTGGAGTAATAAATATATTACAAAATTTAAACCTAGGTAAATTCAAAGTGATGCAAGAGGAAGGGGAGGGAGGACAGATGGGCAAATTCAGCACAAATTCACACCTAGTGCTGGCTGTCTCAAACTATTCATCTCTGCAAATAAACTAATCTGTAAATCAGGAGCAGCTGAACAGAAGGGGGTTATGGTATAGCCTTACCTTGCTGTCTACAGGGATTTTTCAGCCACCCTAAAACATGGCTGTAGCCTCCAGTGGATGAGTTCTTTCCCATCCAGGCTAGGTATCTCTCTCTCTTGCTTGGCACCAGTGTATCCCTCCCTGTTACTGTGGCACACAGGTGATTTTGCTTCTACTCTACAGTGCCCTCCACCAAAGGCTGAAGCCAATTCCCATTTCCTTTCTGGGCAGCATCACTTTGTGGGATTCTTGTCAAATGCTCTGGGATTATATGATCACACTGTGACTCTGAGACATCAACAGGGCTGTGGCAATAGGGCAGATCAGCCTGCTGGCTGGGCCACTTTTTCTCTGCTATGAAAATCAGAACATTTCTTTTATAACATAGAAATTTCTCAGTGGCATTATAGTTTCAAGATTTCTTTAGATTTCAGTACTAGCCTGTTATCCTCAGCTAGGACTGGATTACTTTTGTGCCTGGCAGTATTACAGATTATTATGGATTACAGGGTACATGTCTGTACTGCCCTCATATTAGACTGTAAAACAAGACATGTTTGGGGGAAAAGGGTAATATGACAATGAAATAACCCATATCGTGTTGTCAAAGACATCCATTACCTCACATTTTCTTTCTTTACCATTGAAAATTTGAGATAGATTTCTCCTGCGCCCTTTTAAGAACAAAGGATAAATTACTTCCTGGTAGTACAAGACTTCATTGAAAACCTACAAGTACAACACTCAAAAAAGTACATGGAGTATGAATCTGATTTCTGCCTCAAGTTTTAAGTTCCTCAGCTTGTCTGAAATCCTCCTCTTTCATCCTTCCCTGACCAGAGCATTAACACAAAAACTACTCACCATCATCATCTCAATTAAAGCCTCAAAATAAGTTTAAATGAGAAACAAAAGTTGCATTCACCTTATATTGAATCACCTGAAAAGAATGATTTTTCTCACCCTGAGTGCATATTTCGCTCAGAAAATCTGCCTATTATAGGCAAATCCAGAAATAACCAGGCTTGTAAGAGCTAAATCTAATGAAGACTTTCTAATATAATTTATTTACTCCAGTGTATTATTCTTTCTTATTTTTCCAGTGCTGTGTCTTTTTCAATTCTATATTTTTCAAATGATGAGTCTTAAGTAATTTCTCTAAGGAAACAAGCTGTATCATTGCTATTATATGTTAGGGTTTTAACGAGCGCAATCATTGTATAAAAAAGTACAGTTTTTCTGAAAACAACTTGAACATGCAAGCAGAAAGCCTGGTATTAAAGAAAGAGGGAATTCAGAACAAGCAATTAGATGAGTCTGCAGCTATGGCAGTGAAATAAGGTACTAGGTTTTGGCTGTGTTTGTAACTTTGAGTTGTTCTCCTTCCCCTATCCTCCTTGTCCTGTCTCATGTATTTGATAGATAAAATATTCCTACATAAAAAATTAAACATAGTTTCTTGCATGAACCCCAAAACAATGCCCACAGTCAGAACTCAGCCAGTCAGTGCTAGAGAGATAAGGAGTATCAGGAACCTGCTGCAGAGGGAGCAGGTGTCCTCCTCCAAATCTCTCCTACCAAAAAGCTAAAACGAAGATAGCTTCGAAATGGGTAAAAAAGCTTCCTGTGACTTCAGAGGGGAGCTGTATGGGCTAGGGTGTCAGATGGCTGGGGAGGCAGGAGCCATCAAGGCACCCTGTTTTACCTACCTACAGCCTGGATCCTGCATGTAAGCAAGTCAGAGCTAAGTTAAGTAGAATGATCTCAAACTGGCAAGGCAAATTTTAGGAACTCTATACGGTTTAGGAACACAATATGCTTTTAAGCTTTTCTTTTCTATTTACAACTCTCTTGCAAACCACCTGTGGATAAAAATAAATCATCCTCTCCTTCAAGCAGGTAGTTTTCAGCCACTACTTTTACTATAGGGTCACCACTCTAGAAGAAGATTTCTTAGTAGTCTGGAGACTACCTGGATTGCTGGTGTCCTAGGTAAAATAAACAGTGAAGTGAGGGAAAGGAGGAAGTTCTCAGAAGCAGACTTAGAAAGGCTAGGAGTAGTTGTAATGCTCTGTGGTCACTGATACTTTTCACCTGTATCCGAAAAGGACCCAGATGTCAGCAGCTGTGACCCAAAATGAGGAAAGGATTAGAGTGGATCTTTGACACCACCTGGAACTCAACGGATCAGCACTGGAGATACAATGAGTATTGGGAACTTGATGCAGGCAGCACCTGAAGAAGTGAGGACCTGGACATCAAGTGGAGCATCTTGGGTGCTTAAATGTGCATTACATATACAAACTATGGAGGAAATCAAGCCTTATGTTTTCACTGTTCCTTTTGAGGAGACAACACACCTCTGTTGTATAGGTACATGCTTACAGTGAAGCCCTGATCTGAGATTGATACTATTGAAGATGCTTTTCCCAAGTGAAGCAGATTTATAACTTATACTTAACAATAGTAACAACACCAAGAATGCTATATTTTCTCCCCAGATCATGACATTATGAGGGGAAATTATCAGATTTGAAATGTGAGGAAGGATTTTATTAGGAACACACTGAAATTGAAATCAGGACTACTCCCAGCTGTGATTCTGTAGGCATGTTGTTTCTTCCACTGGCTTACTGAATTACCTTGAGCAAACTATTTAACCTCCTTTTTCCTCCATTTGCCTCTCTAGAAAATAACGATAATCCCTAAAATGCAAGATTTTCAGGCTGAACCAATGCCCATCTAAGTCAATGGTGGCTATTCATTTCTGTGGGTTTTGACTCAAGCCTTCAGTCAAGCATTTGATCAGTTAGCATTTGTAACTATCAGTGCTAAGTATTATTATTTTGCATGACTACAGATGACATGGGAGGTTATTACTGTTAAACAGTCAGCAAGTGGCAACAGTTTTTTTTGCACAGAGCAGCACACGAACTGCAATAAATCTGCCCTAGATTTGAAACAGGAAAGATAGTGGTAAATGTGCAGCTGTGTGCTGGCTTCTTAATATTTAGGAATGGTATAAATCTGAATATGTTAAAACTTTTCATTTAGAGATCAAATTGTTGACTCACCTCAAGCTTAATCAAAATCTTATTTCAATAGTTCATTTTGGCATCAGATGTGTAGCTCATTATCATGATGATGGGTGGAGACAGCTCCTGGCATTTGGGTTCAGAGAAACTGGGAGAAGGGATGTGGCAGATGTTATGAGCGAACATTAGCTCATCCTGAATTCGCTTCAAGTAAAAATGCTGAAGCTTTGATGAGCTAAATAAATAATTAGCAACAGAGATAAAATGGGAGTACTGATGTCTTATGCTGAAAACCGATTCTGATTTCCTTTCCGCCCTGTGCAACAGCCCTGGCTGTGGTGGGGTGACTTCCCAGCAGCACAACAGGGGCTGAGATTGGAATCAGGCTCTTTGCCTTTGTATTCAGCTCCTGAGGCTGAGCTTGGGAGTAGAGCTGTAGCATACAACCTCTCCACATATCACTAAACATTATTTGACAGTTGTTAAACTTTGAAGGAAATGGGAATGCCTCCAAGCTTTCCAAGCTGGTGAAAGGTGCTGCCCTGCCCTGCCCTGCTTGCCCTTCTCCGCTCTGCTGGGGCACTGCAGCATGGGCAGCAGTAACACAAGCACCCTCTCACATCCCCTCACATACATCTCACGTACTCATGTAAAGGGACATATCTCCTGTAGGGATAAGTGGCCATTTAGTATTTTGCCTTTCTGTGGTGGTTATCAAGCAAGAAAATATTGGTCTGGGTAGCATCTGCATGGCCTGCCTCTGCTCATCATGAACTGGACTGGCTCTGACCAATGGATTTCTCATCAGTTTCTGTACAAGCATCAGGTGGATGATAGTTTGTCACAACAATCTAGGATGACTTTAGTGACAATACTAAGGTGTACATCTACTTTTCTTTAATTCTTGCTTATTTTCATATTTTTATTTTATTTATATTTATTTCAGATTTTAGATTTCTATTTTTCACTTCATTATCTGGCAACATATGTAAATTTTCTCATTTTCACTGCATTTTCTTTCTTATTCTTCAAAGACTTCTCGTATTGCAAAGGGGATGGAAGAAAAAAACAAACACAAGCAAACAAAAAACCAAACAAATAAACAGCCCTAAAAAACCCTTTGTCCCTGTACTTTTCCCAGCAGGTGAGACAAAATAAAAAAAAAAATCTAGATGAAAATTTTTTTAGCAGACACAAATAAAAACCCACCATCTCAGTGTACATGCTTTTGTGAAGCAGGTTCTTCATTATGTCTGCACTTGCTGAGGGTTCTCTAGAAGTCAATGCACACTACTGCTGCAAAACACTCTCAAATGACTTGAAGTACCAAACGTCCATATTAAACCTTCCCCTGCTCTGCTTATATAAATTTTGCTTCCCTTTGGGACTGTGACTTCACGTTTTTATTTTTATACAGTTGCTGTCTCAATCTGTCAAATACAAATGATTAATACATGATGATTAATGTCTTCATGTGATGTCCTTCCTTCCAATGGTTATTTTATTCAGTGTTTAAATATATAAATGCTTTGACCAAATCTAGGTTTGTATCCTGGATACAATGCAACCAGAATAGCATAGCTCACATGTTGAGACTGAGGAGGGGTTTTTGTGCCAGCTATGAACCATGGAGGAAGGTCAGTGCCTAGTGAGGTTGGAGACAGGGGTGAAACTGAAAAAGAGGTAGAAGAGAGGCAGACATTTACCTGCAAGTCTTCATTTGTATGAACCCACTGCCCAAATCACTAGTAAGGATAAATGTTCGTGTCTTTCAGAGTAAATTAACCCTCTGCCTTTTTAAAATTTGCCAAAACTATGTATTTCTAACTTTCCTCAGAGACAAAATAATGTAATCGAGCTTTACTACAGCATCAGGCTATTGAGATTATTTGCCCTAACAGCAACAGGGCAGGGCTTCCTCTTATTTCAGTCTTTAGCTGGCAAACCTGCACACAATAGGCTTTCATTGGAAGAAACATTAGCAATCTAGACAGCGGCATCCTCTCTGATGCATGACCTGGTGTTCAGTGTGGCACTGATGTTTGAGGGAACATCCTTACACAGCTTAGGTATTTCTGAAGTTCGCAGAACCTTAGTCAGAAAGCATTTTCTTGTTGACATGCAGTTGCCTAGAAGAGTGCATGGGTATATTTATCCCATTATGATGTATGAAATTCAAACTCAGTTAATTACTTCTTACCTATGGTTAAAGTATCCGTAGGCACAAATGTTGAAGTTACTTTTTGCTCATAAAATGGAGTTGCACTATCACCTCCTTCCAAACTGCAGCTAATAGTTAACTGAAGGGCAATGGGGTAGCAGTGGTTTGTGGAGTGATCTCCGTTCAGCCAGTCTGTAAAACACTTGCAGTAAAAGGAGCTGTGTAAATGTAAATCATTATTATATTGTTTAAGTAATCAAATCGGCAGCACCATTGTTTAAATAGACTGGAGATGTGGAGTCATTTATTCTTATTTTAATACTTAGACTGCCTGCTACATACAATATATATGGAAAAAATAAGCTTTCAGAAATATATTAAATACCTTTTTTTCCAGTGCTGAATTTATAAGCTAGGGAGACTATAGTGCTACAGTAATTCCTAATTTGTATTGTTGTTTTTATCACTCTTAGTATGAAATACCACAAAATAACACAGACCTAAATCTCTCATCAATCTAATGGCAGTGTCACACTTCAGATGCATATTTTTAAGTGGTTGCATCTGCATCATTGCTTTAATTCAAAACACAGCCAGCAGGTTTAGTATGACCTGGGAAGTTCTACAAAACACTTGCAGATTTATTAATCTTTTGAAATAGTGGTGAATTTATATATTACACAAATGTCCAATGGCCAAAACTGAGATTTGGTCCCGCATCATGTAGGGTGCTCTACACATAAAAAAAGACACATTCTTTGTCCCCACATGCCTTACTTGAATTCAAGTGTTGCAGTTATATAATGCTCCATCTTAATAATTCACAACTATCCGTGTTGCTGCAGATCACACAATGACTTAAAAATAACAGTCTCTGTATTCAGTTATGTGGGCTCCTGGTTCCACAGTATTTTCTAATGTTGTTATCCCTATGAGGCAAGGCAGTGCTGTCACCCCAGGTTATAGATGAGAAACTGAGGCCCAAAGATACTGTTTTCCAAATATTTATATTTCAGTTCAATCCCTTATTCAAAATGAATTAAGTATGCCAGTGCCCAAGTTGCACTGATCCTAAGTCTGGTACTCTTAAACGTCTAAAAAACTTTTGAAAGGAGAGTCTAGACTGAGAAAAATGTGCTCTTAACTTTCCAAGGATCAGGTAGGATTTCTATGATAGAGGAGGTCTCCCAGTGTTTGCTCCTTTAACACTGAGTCTAAGGACAGACATTTCTTTACAGACCTCTGGTCTTCTTCCATCCCTCTCTGTTGGACATTGGTTATTCTTTTTGCATGTTTTTCCTTCAAATAAGAAGTGATTTTCAATTGTGCATTTTGTAACAAACTTCTGGTCTTGGCTAAAAGTGATGGGTACAATACACATTTATTGTCATTACTGTGTGTTTAAAGGTGGTTTATATTACAGAAAAGGATGAAAGAATGGAAAAGCTGCTGCATTAGAACCCACATAACTGTCTAAGCATACCCAAATTCACTTGGCTCTGGCCTTTGCAAATTTTATTGGACTTTTCTAGAGGGACAGTTACAAATATCTTTTCTTCAGTGATTAGCTCACAGTATCAAAGGAAGTTCCTGAGTGGCACTCAAGATTACAGAATCAAAGAATAGTTGAGATTATAAGGAACCTCCAGAAGTCATCTTGTCCAACCCCCCTGATCAAGCAGGGCCACCTAGACCCAGTTGCACTGGATCATGTCCAGATGGCTTTTGAATATCTCCAAGAATGGAGACTTTACCACCTCTCTGGGCCACCTGTGCCAGTGCTCAGTCACCATCACAGTAAAAAAATATTTCCTGATGTTCAGATGGAACCTCCTGTGCACCTTCAGATGGTGCCTCTTGTCCTGGCACTGGACACCACTGAAAAAATCCTGACTCTGTCTTTTTACATGCTCCCTTCAGATTTTTATACACATTGATGAGTTCCCCCCGAGCTTTCTCTTCTCCAGGCTGAAAAGTCACAGGTCTCTTAGCCTTTCCTCATATGTGAGATGTTCCAGTTCTTTAATCATCTTAGTGGCTCTTTGCTGGACTCTCTCTAGCATGTCCCACGTTTCTCTTGTACCGAGGAGCCAGAACTGGACACAGTACTTCAGGTGTGGCCTCACCAGTGCTGAGTAGAGGGGAAGGATCACCTTCCTCGACCTTCTGATAACACTCTTCTTAATGCAGCCCAGGAAACCATTAGCCTTCTATATGGTAAGGGTACATTGCTGGCTCATGTTCAATCTCGTGTCCACCAGGTCCTTTTCTGCAAAGCTGCTTTCTAGCCAAGTGCCCCCAGCATATCTGGTGCATGGGGTTATTTCTCCTCAGGGGTAGGACTTGGGATATCCTTTTGTAGAATACCATGGGGTTCCCCTCAGCCCATTTCTCCAGCCTACCAAGGTCCCTCTGGATAGACAGCATGACACTGGCCTATCAGCCACTCCTCACAGTTTTGTGTCATCAGCAAAATTGCTGAGGGTACACTCTGCGACAACATACAGGTCATTAATGAAGATGATATTAAATAGAATTGGATGTTGAATAGGTTGTGGGTCAGTATTGACTCTTGACTGTTAGTTACTGGTCTCCAACTAGACTTCATGCCACTGATGACAACCCTCCTGGCTCAGCTATTTGGCTCATTTTAAATCCACCTCACTGCTCATCCAGCCCATATTTCATCAGCTTCTCTACAAGAATCTTATGAGACAACATCAAAAGCCCTAGTGAAGTCAAGGTAGTCATCTACTGCTCTCGCTTTGTCTACCAACCTAGTTATTTCATTGTAAAATGTTATCAGGTTTGTCAAGCATGACTTCGTGAATCCATAATGAAGACTCCCAATCACCTTCTTGTCCATCACATTCCTGGAAATGGTTCCTGGGATTAGTTGTTCTATCACCTTCCCAGGGATTGAGATGAGGCTGACTGGCCTGTAGTTCCCTGGTTCCTCCTTCTTACTTGTTTTGAAGATAGGAGCGATATTTGCTTTCCTCAGGTATCTTTCCCAAGTGCCATGATTGTTCAAAGTTAATGGCCTCACACTGACATTAAGCCAGATCCCTCAGCAGTCCTGGGTGGATCCCATTAGTGCCCATGTATATCCAGTCTGCTGGATTGGAGCAGCATGAACCATGGCTACATATGCCAGCCAAGGGACCTTATTATGTGACAGTAGCTTAAAAAAATTACTTGCAGTTCTCAGAGAAATTTTAATTTCCAGTTTGAAAGGGCATGCTTTTGTAACCTGTTTATATGAACAGAAGACATAGATAGCAGTCTATTATCTTCTCTCTGTGGCACCTACTGGCCATGATGTGGCTTCATAATGTTACCAACAATTCCCATTTTCTCCATCCAGAGTAGCATGGGCACAAAGATGAATAGGACAGTTAAGGAGAGTGAAGAGGAAAGAAAAGTTAGAACGAATAAGCAACATAAATCAGTAAAGGGAAAAAATACAGAACGGGGGC
>JAOBAS010000053.1:2164860-2180246 GCA_025311575.1 Elanoides forficatus
CCCCCCCAAAAGCACGGAAAAAAAAAAAATACCAACCAAAAAGCAAAACAAGCTTTCTCTCACTCTGCCTAGAAAGAGGAATCCTGGTTCAGTTCCAGGTGAAACAATATCTTGATAGCAGGATTACTAAAAATAGTGCAAGGACAAGTCAGAGAAAGAGCTCATTGGGAGCACACATAGATCAGTAAAACAGTGGTATTCACCTGTGTGTGAGATGCAACTCCAACACAGGCCCCTGTTGTAGGATCTTTTTCAAAGTGAGCACAGGTCAAGGCACAAAAAGGAACCTCTGAGATACCACTGAGAGTTAAGTGCATGCTCCTTTAAAGAGAGAACAGTCCTTTCTGCTGATGATACGGAAGAGATAATATAGCATGTCACCTCTGAGCAGCTTCAGGTTATTGATTTGGTGCCAGTTTTAGGGGCAGTCATTGTCTTTGCAAGTTGACATTGACCAAGCTGCCTCTGAGACATTTGCACAAGCTATCATCCCCTTCCCTCCAGCTTCTCCTTCTCACTCTTGGCACTGGAACAGAGTGCTGATCCAGGACTGTTAGATCAGTATCAGAAACATGCATCCTAAATCCACTGAAAGAGATAAAAACCTGCTGCTAGCTTCAGCAATGACAGCAAATACAAGGGAAGGTCAGATGAGGGAAGTAGACAAACAGTGCTCCTCCTGTTAATCCTCATTATGATGGCACTGGTGTATCCAGAGCCAAACTTCAGATTCTGACATCATTTCAGCTCAGTGAAATCAGGAGGCCCAACAGACAACACTTGCCACCACCTCCCACACCTTTGAATTTTCATGGGGCCATTGCACTCCACCGTGCTTCCCTTTGCACCATCTACAGCTCCTGCAAGTGGAAGACCACAGCTGGGATGGAAGCAGGAATGGGACTGATGTCCTGGGTAATGACCAGGAGAGATGTTAATGTCAACAGGGAGGGAAGAACTTCCGCTTTCACTCTTTCACTATGAGTACAACATTCATGAAAAATTCTTAGCAGAGAACATAGCAAACTTTTGTCTTTTGTGCATACATTTCTTACTAGTGAGGCAGGATTCCTTCAAGCTGAGCACAGCCAGTGTGCCTCAGTCCTGGCATACTGACGTATCTTAACATATATTAAGTGCCCATCATTTTAGCAGCTAAGCAGTATCACATCCCATTTAGCACATACACAGAATTTTATAGAGCAGAGCACTGTAGAAATCCTTTTCCCTTAGGTTTTTCTACATGCTCATCGCAGTGATATGCATCTGACCAATTAAAGCAAAACAGCTTTAGTTAATTAACTCTAAGAGACTGAGTGGCTCCCTGACTGAAAGTCATAAGAGTGGATTTTGGTATTATGAGTGCCACTGATCAACTCTCAGACACTGGACAATTCACTTCATCTTTCTATGCTTCATTTTTCCCTGGTGCAAAATGTAGATAAATAAAATTTGTTTTCTTTGGTGAAGTGCTTTTGAGAGGTGTGAATGAAAGAAGCTATGCATCATCAGTGAGTCCTCAAAAAGACCTGATGGGAGATTTATGGAAATAGCACTGTCCTCAGGGTGCCTCTGGAAAACTGAGCCACAACCAAGTAAAGCAACAAAGGGCCAAAACCTCTCTGAGAGGTGACAGTGGGGACAGGATAGGAATGTAGGGTTGCCTGACACCTTAACAGCCACTTGTTCCTCCAGACTAGGCTGGCAAGATGGCATCTTTCTCTCATTTCTGCCCATGGCACCTGATTCTTACCCGACCAGCCACTAGATTGCATGTCTTCACTTCCACATTGTTTTATTTACCCTGGCCATCCTCCCCCTCAGCAAATCAACACATCCAACCACTTCCAACACCTGATAACCTCTGCAAATTTCTCCTTCTGGTTTCAGAGATATTCCTGTTCACTGGGCTGAATTCACTATACAGTGTCATATGACTATACACATCCTTCAGAGTATTTTTTCAGACTTCCACTGGGCTCAAGATCTTAAATACTGCTGAGTTTTTGCCAAAAGCTTTGCCTCAGGAAAAACTGATACCAGCATATTTCCTTTCATTCTATTCCTAATACTCTATCATTACTCAGTTTTATCTTATCCTTTCGTTCTACTTAACTCCATATAGTTGCAAGTCCCAAAGCTAACACACCAGTTCCACTGTACATTAGCCAGAGCAAGGTAAATAATTTCCACCTGCTAACTGATTCGATTATTTTTATAACTGAGGAATGGAAATGAACAGAACTGAATTTCCTCAGATTCTGTCAGTATTTGAATAAATATCCTTTTGAAAAAAAAAAAAAAGTTCTTTGGACTTGCTGGTCAAGATTCCTACTTTTGGCAAAGAGTGAGTAAGTTTGGAGTAGCTAAATAAATCACTTTATTATTTCTGTTCTACAACTGATTGAGATAAAAATATTGCTTGCACAAAATTTTGTCCATGTCAATTGAACATTCAGTTCTGAAAAATTTTTAAATTAGATTTCATTGTAAGAGAAGTGTGAGTGAAAAACATCACATGAACATTTAATACTTCTTATTTTGACTTTCTCAGGGTAAAGAAAACTATGTTATGGCAAAGAAGAAAATAGCAAGGTCTCTTCTGGGATCTGGAGGCTGAATACCATGACTTGACTAATGCCTCATCTCTCACTGGTAGGAGAAGGACAGAGTAGTCTGCAGGCCAGCAGATAATAGCCCCAAGCCCACTGAAGAAATCAATGGCTTTGGCTATGTTTTGGCCAGAGTTTATTCTCAAATTAGAGTCAAAACCCAAATCCCATTATTCCTCTACAAGATCCAATTTTTCTCCACAGGCTTCAGGATGCTTATAAAGCTATAGGAGTTTATGTGTTTGGTTCTACTTTGCCAATAAGATTCTGACTTCTGCTGGTAGCTCACATATAGTCAAAGAGAGACCAGCTCAATGCATCTGATAATGCTGCCTTTGCAATAAAAAGGCAGGAAAGGGTGGTTTCTAGGGATTTGTCACTAACATGAGCATACTATGTCAATCATTCTTCCAAGACAGAAAGAAAAAGCAGTAACACTGTTTTCCTGTACTGTTCCTACCCATTTTTAATCCCTAAAATTTACTGGTTCTTTACTGCAAGAGTGAGTCCTTCTCTATATCATTAAAAGTCAGAGGAGTTGTAGAACTGGGGGAGCATAATGAACATTCAGGGCTTGCTTTTGAAATTATCTCTATCTCTTCTTGCATTTAATATGGCATGAAACATTAAATGTTCCAAAGTTGTCAGCCATTACAGTTGCATAAAACAGATGTTAGTGAAGTAAGAAACAAGCTCTTTTATATAGGTGAAAAATCTTTTGCTAACAAACCCGAATCTTGAATTGCAGAATAATTAGAGCCTGTGTTATGGGTAGACAGCACAAGCATCCTCCCACATTGCTTCCTCTCTCAGTAGTGTTTCAATCCCACCTACAGGAGGTAGAAAGGGGAACTTCTGACTTCTAGCCTGTCAAGTTTCTTTCTTTGTTAAGCCTAGTAAGGAGGTTACCAGCTGTGGTACTATTTTTTCCCAATTTGGAAATTTTACTGAAAACAGCAGTTGTTAGAGAATGAATACTATGAAGATTTGTAATGTATGACTGACTTAGAAAAGCAACGAACAGACCAACAGATAAACTGACAGATACAATGCAAACTTATCAGACACTGCTAATGCTACTGGTGGCAGTGCTACCACATTTCAAAGTCAAATCAGTGACTTAAGAGTAAAAGACTTCATAACCTGCTTTCTGCCCCCTACCATCATCAGAGAACCAAACAGAAATTGCATTTACCTGTAGATCAGGACTTCATCATCCGAGCAATTATACTGCAGCTGATACATTTTTACCCGAGGGGCCGACTTGCTCACCGTCCACTTGACCAAAGCTGAGGTAGTGGTCACATCTGACACCAGGACAGCCCTTTCTGGTGGGCCTTTTGTTTCCCCACGATTAGACTTGCTGGAGCTGGTGATGTCTGAGAGCCTGGATTTTGGTGGGGCTGCTCGGCCTGTGCCGTTGCTGAGATGAGGGAGCTGAACAATTGAGAGCTCAATCATTGCAGTGGACTCTCCAGCAGCATTGGCTGCTATGCATGTGAAAGTCCCATAATCCTTGGAGGTGGTGATGAGGATGTCTAAGGTGCCATTGTCATAGACAGCTGTCCTTGAAGAGTTCGCGATGAGACGGTCATCAGGGGCCACCCAGTGAATGATGGGGGTGGGATCCCCAATGGCTTTGCATTTCAGTGTGGCAGTTTGCCCTTCTAAAACCAGCAACTTGTGAGTATGTTGTGTAATAAGAGGAGGTTCACAAACAAATTCTTCCTCCCGTACGTACCAGAAGTACCTTCCCTTTAGACCTGGAGGAGAAGCACAAGTTTCCATATCGTCATCTCTGTCAAGTCGCCTTAACCACAGTAGCTCGCAGTTGCAATGCAGAGGATTGCCCCCAAAGCTAAGAGACAAAGGTGGAGAAAACGGGGTAACAGCTAATGGAATTACTTGAGATCTGGCAAATATAGGGTCAGGGGGGAGCTTCTGAAGTCTGTTGGATGTTAGATCCAATCTGGCCAATTTCTGAAGATCTGCAAACGTCCCCTCTGTAATATAATCTATCAGGTTATGATCTAAACTGAGCTGGTGCAAGTTTATCATCTTCCTTATAGATTCCCAGGGAATGCTTCGGAGGTTATTGTAGGAAAGGTCTAAGTCTTCCAATGTCAGCAAAAAATCCTCAAAGGCTTCATCAGAGATGCTGCTTAGCTGGTTGTTGTTTAAAATCAAATGCTGAAGGTTAATTAAGCCTCTCAAAATATCTTCTCCAATGTCAGGCAGCCTGTTGCTGTCCAGGTGTAAAGACCGAAGGCTCTCCAAGTCAGTGAAAGAGTAGGGCTGTATGTAACTGATGGTGTTTCTGGACAAAGTAAGGTCAACAAGTCCTGACATATTGGCAAAATCCTGTCGGCTGATATTAATAATAAAGTTGCCCCCAAGTCGGAGTTCAACAGTCCTTCGATCTATGTCTAGTGGTACAAATAGGAGACCCTTGGAGGGACACAAAGTCCCCAGTGACTCAGACAGGTTCTGACAGACACAATATTTGGGACAAGCGTTGACCATGACAGCCATTCCAAACACCAGGATGCTGCAGAGCAATTTTTCCATGGTAAATCATGCAACAGTACCTGCAAGAAATGAAAAGAGTTATAAGGAACATCAGCAGTTATGATGTAACTATCTTTCTTCTTATGTTTTACCTAACATCTACCTCCAAAGAGACTTCACAGTGCTCCCTCTCAGGAGTCACACCTAAGGCAGTCAGCGCTCTGGGATAGGAAGTTTAAGTGTTATAGCAACATGTTTCTCCACATAATGCATTTCTTTCTAAAAAAAAGTGATTTTGGTTCCCAATCTGAATGGGATTGGAATTGTTAACACTTATGTCTGGTAATAGGGTCTTGTGACTACCTATTCTCTAGTTACAGTCTTATAATTTTTATTGGCTAGCTGATAGAGGACAAATCCTGCCATCAGTGTTCATGGCTTACTTAAAACCCTGAAAGATTTCATTTGGAATAGTGCCTGCTTCTTTGAGGGCAGAAGCTGTCTTATAGTAATTACATACTGCTGCATAATAATGTGGAATTAGTCTTAGGGTTGAAAGAGCTGATTTTATGGATAAAAATAACTGCATATTTACCCTTCAATAATGTGGTTAGTAATGACCATGTAATTGTCTGGCCAGTCCTGGGCTGAGTCAGTTCACTTGCCAACCCATAATAAAATTCATGATAAGCAGCATAGAAAGCAGAAATCACTTGCATAGTTATAACCTGGATTCACCCTGAGCTCAGCCAACCTATGGGAAGGATGACATCATCTAGCTCCAAAGGGAAGAGATGCAGAGGAAACCTGTGGTACCTTAGGCTCCTAGCAAGCTTTCTGATGACCTCATGCTCTCATGCTGCAACACTTTCTGTTGTAGAGACAGCAAAGCTCTCGCCTGCCTCCACAGCCCTCCCCTGCATCCTGCCCATTTCTCTTTGCATCTCCCTTTTTTTTCCATCTCTCACATGTTTTTCCAGCTTAAGCTAAAAGTTATGTATCTTTGAAGAATAATGAAATGTATTTACAGGCTGACTCAAAGGGCCAATTGTGGCTGTGGGAAGTTGCAGCCCTCCTTCAGGTTTGGGAATATCTTCTTACATAGGTTTTCTGATGTTATTCCCACATGTGTGGGACATAGGTAAACTTGTTTTCTTTCTTCCTCACCCTTGCCCAGACACTGCTATAAAGGAGGGCTGAGGAATGGGCAGATCATTCATTTCTAATCCTCATTCTCCCTCTGAGGAAAGGGGCAGATTGACAAAGAGCTATATATTTGTAAGGGATCTCCCAGGCTTTTTTGCCAAGATGGTGTGCTCTAGTCTCCAAGACCCTCACTTGTGGCAGTAGCTACAGGCACAGTTCAGGCTGTAATTTCCAACATGGCTATTTTGCCTCCATTTAACCTACATCACCCCACCATATAACCTTGCATCACTGTCCTCAGTCCTTGGTATACGCTCTATATCCCTTCTCAATCACACAGGTGCTTATAAACTTAGCAGGTTTGGGGCACTTGTGTTTCAAGAGCAGTTATGGCACTATAAGAGATGAGACACCCTCATGTTTCAGCATTTGCCCCTCCAGTGCCTAAGTGGTGGACAGCAGACAGTCACCTGCGCCTAAGCTGGTTCTCTTACTGCTGTACACATGATGGGATAATACACAGTGTCTCATAACAACTCCAGTAATTAGTACAACGAGGCCATTCAAACTTTAGCAAATATACAACACAATGAACACATTTCACAAAAAAGTCGCATCACAATTATTTGCACTTCATCATACAGCTGAAATGACAGTTATGCAAATGTTTTATAATAATTAAAAGAAACGATAAAAGTTAAGTCATTAATCCCTCAGTAACACACAAAACAAAATCCATCACTTCAGCAATTTTTTTTTTTTTTTTAACTCTTTAAACAGGTCTTGACCCATCTCCCTGTGAAAGGAAGGAAAACTAGGGCCCTATGCCTGGGGTTCTTCCCAAAGGTGGCCAATTACTCTCCTGGGTAAGGTGGTTTGGTTTCCCCTCTATGGAATTTGTGAGATTACTCAGAAAAAAGGAGCTGTAGAAATGCAAGATGTTATGAGTGCTGAACTATGTATAGTACATTCTTTATGGCAAGGTTTTCTGTATGGTGTGATGTTAGTAATTATATACTGTTATTACTATTTCATAGGAGAGGAAAGGACTGAAGCATCTGTGTTTTCTGAACTCTGCAAACAAGATGAAAGCGAGATACTTTTAGAAAGGATGGCTTGAGAAGAGTAATCTTACCTTCAATAGTAAATAAAAGGCTACTGAATAAAACACTTGGAGATTAGCAAGTATGTTATTGATGCAAATCTGTGGCATACTTGGCAAAAAGCTATAAATATGCCTTACACTATTATCAATTGGTAGTTTACTAACAGGCAATTGGCTTTTTGAATCTTAATTATAATTGTGTTCTGCAGCTTTAATTTAGTGTATTACCCTACCAGCTGAAATGATAAACAAAAAGCAGTTCAAAAGGGGGAGAAATAGATACAGTTAATTAGTAATAAGCCCTTTCATAGCTTTTCCCTCATCTACATTCCCACTCTCTGAATATCTATTCAAAAATGTGAATGCACACTTACGAGAGCAGTGTCTCCTTTAAGTGTTCCAATTCTCTAACCATATTTTTTCCAGATGCTGTTAAATATCACAGTGCTTTGGGGAGACAGTTGACTCTAAGCATCAGAGTGAAAAGTATTTGTAAAAAAAAAATGGGGGGAGGAACAGAAGTTAATTATAGAAAACAGGGACTGCAACACGGAGAGGAGGCTGTGAAGCAGGAGGTCTAAATGAAAAAGTAAGCCTTGATGGGGAAACCATCTGTGGATGGCTTGAAAGCACATCATCTGCCTGTGTGTGCTTGTATGTGTGCATGAAAAAGACACAGAGCGCACAATATGTGCTTTTACCAGCAGGAGGGCTAGTCAGTAACAACAGTACTAGGATGGAGATATCATGGTTGCTGCCATTCCAGTTATTGAATGTATTTGAAAGTATTAATGTAAATATTGTTTGTCTACAGAAGACACTTTTAGTTTTTTGTGATCTTTTGTCTGCATCAGTATTTCAAACTTCTGAGCCTTGGGTTTCTCTATAATGTAATCCTGAAATGACCAGTTCACAACACAGCAAACAGGGTACAAACCCAAAGGGCTAACTATAGGACGTTGGAGAGAACGGAGGTGGGCAGGACTCCTTAAAGAGAATATCTGGGTTTTCCATAGGGCAACTGGTTTTCTTTTTTCTCTCCAGACAGACAAAGCACCTGGGCCACAGATGAGGTAAGAATTCTCGAGTCTGCACATTTATAACATTATCTTCTAAAATCTAGACTCTCCCAGAAAGACATAGCAATTGCTAGTTGCCAAGGGGATGGATGTATAATAAAAATTGTTATTATTTTGGCTCTGGTACCTTTCATATAAGACAGAAAATAAAGTGTCAAGTTTAGGGTCTGGTTTTGCTGACCAGTTTGCTCACTTTGTTCCCAAAATCTCTTGTGGTCTGTAACAGGAAACATTTTATGGGCTGCTAATGGTAGCCTTGTGATAAGATCACCATTCTGATTTACGTTTTAAAGGTATCTATCAGACAGATAAAGTAGATTTCTCACAGCAAGTCAGTAAATCTGGCAGAGTTTCTGTCTCAGTCCAAGATGAAAAATAGCCCCTTTAGTCCTCTTATAACATGGATTGGTATGAATTAATATGTGCAAGAGTCATAAAGAGTGGTGTTTTGTATTCAAATTTTCCTCATAAAGATACAACTTCTCAGATTTGACATGTCATTTTAAGAATGTCTCTGAGGCATTTTTTAATTCTATATTCATTGAGCTTTGCATATAAATCCCAATAACCTTTGTGTACCACAGCACCAAGTACAAGGTAACTGTCAGACAAATAAGCTATAGCTGCAGCATACAGACTGAGGAAAAAAAGAAAGAAAAAAAAAAAAAAGGGAGAGGTGGGTGGATAGGGACTCTGAATCTGCTGTCTCCAAGTGCCCTGGGACCCAAATTCCAGGGACTCTATGGGTGAGTTAATATACTTTTCTTCAGCTTTGTAGGTGCTGTGGAGGAACTGGATTTTCTTTTCTGGGAGCTACTCTTTTCCTTTTTCTTAACCTTCTCTTATCTCCGGTTTCAGTGAACCTCTGTGACTAGGAAATCTACTTCCTCCCCCCAGCTGCAAAGCTTGAAGGACTGCAGTGATGGGTGAAGTTTCATGCATATTCCCTGAAGCAGTTTAATTTTACAATGTGTAAAATGGGATGGGACTATGTCAGGACAAAAATTACTCCTTAATCCCTTGCCTTGCCAAAAACTGTGTGGGAAAGGTAGGTCTCATGTTCTCCCTGATCCATGCAGGTAATTTATGCTTAATTCACCAAGCAATGACAATGGCTGTAAGGAAAGTAAATGTCTCTGCATCTGAATCTGTCCTCAGTACTACATATATTGAAACATGGGTTGGGTGTTAAGCCACTGCTAGCTTTGTGAGCATCTGTGAGACTGTTCGGGTGTTTAAAGTCAGTTAGGTATCTACATGCTTACAGGCTCTAACTCAGGATAACTAACACTACTTCTGTTTAGCTTTTGTCTTTTGTGTTTGCCTAGGCTTCTGCACTCCTTGAGGGTAAAGCTGCTCATACACATATGTACACATATGTACAGTGCATCTTAGATTTTGGCTAGGCCTTTTGAGGAGCTAGTTTTATTGAAAAGAATTAATAGCTGTAACATGTGAAGTGCTTGCTTTCTCCAGCCACCTTACATTTTATAAATCATAGAAGGGGAACATTTACAAGCACATATTTCTCCAGGTATTTGTGGCTGTCTCTACTAAGCTCCACCCATATTAATTTGACAGATAATACTTCCACAGTAACAGAAAAAAAGGAACACTGAGTGAAGCGTAACAAATTCATTGTCTTTTGTACAACTTTTTCTTGAATACTGCAGTCATAGCAATGTTGCAATTAAAAATATTTTACTGCCCCTGTACCATCATGAGATTCATTTATGTGGTTTGCTTCATTTGAGTGCTGTTCTCTTGTTTTCACCTTTCCAAGCAGTTGGGGGGCCATCCTACCTGCTCTGTGCTCCCCAGCCCTGGAAGCAGTCCTAGTTTGGTAGTATTTAGGACAAGCTAGGCTAAAAAGGTGTATGCGTCCAAATGAAATTAACTCATGGGATGGTCTTAAATGTAAGAATGTTTCTGTTATGATTGCAGTCTTTAAAGAACTGGTTGTAACTGGATACAGAACAGACGTAAGGATAGTCCATAAAAGGTAATTTTCAAGAGGCCTCACTCTGTGAAGGCTGATTTAATCCATCCAACAGATCCTCAAGGAAATAACCCAGTATTTTCTTAGGCAGGGCTGTCTCATACAGGAAGATATTGGCCTCTTTCAGTCTTTCATTGGCAAAACTTGTGTCTATTTGTGTACATTTTGGGGAAGCTTCTCTTTATTTTTCATAATGCTTTCCTGATCTTTCCCTGACATTAATCATGTTATTTCTTTCTTTAAGTACTAACTTTACCCAGTTCCTTTACTATTCCCAAGACTGAAGCAATGCATTTATCAAAAGCCCAAATTATCAATGTAGCTAGTCAGGTGCAGAGCCAGGTCAGATGTAATTCACTTACAACAAGGTGTAAGCCTGTTAGATCCCACCTCACTTTTATTAGCATTTTGCTGAAATGAAGACATCATCGTAAGCCCTTCAGTTTTAAGAAACATGCAAAATAAGTCAAGCTTTTGAGATTCGTTTTGTGAGAAAATAAAACTTAGTGAACACATTCTGTGTACTTCTGAGCATCTGCCTGTCTGGCACTTCCCCACAATACATTTGGGACATTTTCATCACTTCAGATAAAATCTGAAGTGCAGAAGCCTCAGAATTATTTACTACCGACACATTTCAAGAATATAGAGTAAGTTTCCTGCAAGCAGAGGTGAGAGACTTCATTAGCTTTATTAGACTTCTGCAAAGGAAATAATGCATCGTGAGTCCTCCTCTTGCTGGGCATCAGAAAATCCACATAGAAGAGACACTGTTAATATCCTGGCTGCTAGAAAAGGATTTAACCTGAGTTCAACCTTTTTAGACAAGAGGCATTCCACTCTGCTATTAGGGTGCTCTGAGCTGTACAGGTTCTCCAGTGTCTAATAAGCAGTAATCTCACTCTGCAGTCCTAATATAGTTCAAGAGTAGGTCAGTCAGGGACAGAAATCCTTTGGAAGCCAGACTTTCTACTAGTTTCCACAGAAAAGTGCATCCCAGACAGCTCAGGGATGTAAATCCTGATGAGGATGCAGACCAGGAAAACTCTTCAGGGAACCTGGATGCTACATTCCAGTTCACTTCAATGGGCCTTGAAGGTCCACGTTCCCGAGATGTTTTTTAAAGAACCGGCACTAGATAGTAAACACGATTCTGTGAAATTAGCTACACTGCTGTTATAGTGAGAGCTGCTGTTTCTGCGAACACACTGTGCAAATCTAAGTATTATTTAGTGATCCAGTTAAAAAAATGAGAGAGTTTCCAAGCAAAAGATACAGGTGCCACCACTTCATTATAACTAATCTCTAGACCTTGTCTGATCTGGCATCATGCTGCTTGAAGATTGGACTTAAAAGGCTTCATGCACACATAGAGAACAGAGCAAAAGAAATATGCACTTAAAATTCCACTTAGCAATTAGCCTAAATTTCTTGTACGGCAGAAGATGGAAATTTTTACTCTAGAATGATGCTTACCTTCAATGCCAAGGTCAGTTTCGTTTGTATTTGTCCTGAAGCTTATAGTTCAATTTTTAATTTCTGAATGCTGATTGTAGTAACTAAATTAATTCAGTTCTGTGTTGTGAATCCAATAGGCATGTTTGATTTGCTCTTTTATTAAAAATCATGCTACTTTAGGCAAATACCTACACAAAACACGTAATTTCAAAATGAAAATATTACATCTCAGAAACACTAGAAACAAATATTTTGAATACTTCATTTAACACCTTTCATAAAAGGGTCTCATGAAACCTGAACAATCTCACAAACAGGTTTTGTCAACATGGACTGATACATATCAGTGGGTAGAACTTCTGGCCAAATAGAAAAAATTGTCTAGCTCTAGCCAGAACTTGTGGGTGGGACATTATAACCTTAATGATCATAGCCAGATTTTGTTGACTAGTGTGATTTTACCTGTGAAAATAGCTGCACTTGCATTATTCTACTTTCACTGACTGGAATGTACAGGCTTTAACTGCCTGATTTTTTGGGAAAAAAAACTGCTTAGCTACCGGCATGGTTTTTGAACATGCACAAAATCTAAACATGCAGACAGTTACTTGTAAGAATACAAAAACAAACTGAGAGAAAGAGTCCATTTAGAAAATCCATGTGTAGACATTTGGTAAACAGGCAGACCTAGGTAACACAACGTGATACATGCGTGTGCATCTGTATTTACTTCAGCCCCATGCAATGTCACATTTCTTCAGGTGCAAGACACTGTCCCTGAATTGCTTGAGCCAACTGATGCAAAGCTGCAGGTTGCGGGTTAAAATAAGCCCCAAAGCAACTGAGCAGTTACCTGGTGGCTGCTGGCCAGGGGAAGACATCAGGCACGGGGGTGTGGATTGACAACAGATCTATTTGAGCTGTTTCCTAGAGCTTTCCAGTGCAGCCACATCTGTGGACGATGGTGATTTCCCAGTGAGAGGGACATAGAAATGCAGAACAGCATTTTCAACAGCACTAATTAGAAATGGCTTGGGCTGTTTTGCTTTTTCCCCCCAGACAATTTGCAGGTCCATTCATTTTTGTTTGTTCATTTAATGCCACCCAACATTTAACTTTGCCTCCTATGTTGTGTGCCAGTCTCCATCAGATTTCATCTACAAACTCATGAGTCAGCTAAGCTGAGCCTGTTTGCTATTTTTAGCCATCCAGTTCATTTATTTATCTGGTTCTTTATGGCAATCCTGCATTTTGCTTTACCAGCACAGCAGAGAAGTTACCAGTTATTCCATCTCTTACTCACTTTGAACACATAGGGAATCTGCAAAGGTACTAAGGAGCAGCTCTCTTGGAGATATTGCCTATGGTGTGAAACATAAATGTCCATCAACAGACCCTATTGCTTTCTGCAAACACAATTGAAAGCCTGTTCTCATTATTTTAATCCAAATTCCTCTCGGCTCTGAGCCATAACAGAAACTCCTCAGGTAGCTCTTTATCTCTAGCTTACTTTAATTCTTATAAAAGCCTTTATATATTCTTATTTCCTTCCATATCAAAGGAAAAGGGGGATAATTAAAATTGGGATTCTCTTCTTTATCTGGGCTTGTTACCTTTTTTTTTAATTGACCCTTCATTTAGCCCTGGAGACAAACTCTGTCCAACATTCCTTAGGAATTATTCTTTATTTGCAATACAGACTGCAGTTTTCCCTTCTTGTACAACCTACATGCAAAGAGGCACTGGTAGGAAAAACAAAGCATACATTCAAAAAAATGTTTTTCTGATGTTTGTCATAAATTTAATTGGGCACAGAAAGTCACATGCAAAGATTTGGAGACGTTTTGAAAAATGGGCAAGGCAAATTTAAGTCCACACTAAAAAAAACCCTCACTTTTGCTGAATGCCCCAGATTAGGATTCCTAAGCATGTTACCATAGGCATTCAGTACCAGAGGTCCCCTTTTACAGGGAACACAATCCCTATGTTTTCTCACTGTGGTTGGCTCACGGTTTGGTAAGAAATTAGCAGAGATCTGAGAAGGAAATGTGAGACCCCTGCTATGCCATTGCATGACAAAACACATGGCCTTCACAGCCTCCAGGTCCTTTCATCAGCCTGGTAAACTTTTTACTGTATTTTCTTGGTTTTCACTTAGTTTGGATGGAACTAGATTTGTCAGTTATATTTCTCTTTCTAGTCACTCTCACTTTCTGATTCCCATGCAGGAGGATAATTCACTGTTTCTCTGGAGGACTTAACACTCCTATTATTTCTACCATGTGAACAACAGGTTCTCAAAGTTGTAGATTATGTTGCATCTGGTCATACAGTTACATTTTTCCAAACTGCTGTGTCACTGGATAGGAAAGAGAAAGGAGGCAGGGACTTTTGGTAGTAATACCTGTTCTTTAATACCTGCAGCACAGAAGCCCCTGAAAGAAGCTTTGCCCTCTTTCCTGACATCTCACATTCTTCTACTTCAATGACTTAATCATAACTCGGAGTCTCAGGTTTCACCAGTAGTAAGTTCATATATAGTGGAGTATGTTTATAACTCTCCTGGCTGTGGAGAAAACTTGACTAGTGCAAATGAGTACACAAGGAAATAGAACTATGAAAGCAAATGGAAGGTAAGCAAAAAGCACCCCTAGTCTATTACTTTATAACTAACAATGATACAAGTGTATCATGACATTTCAGTCATGCTGATGAGGCTGAAGGTTTTGAATGTGTAACCATACAAGGTACCATCATTTTCTTGTCAGACTCTGACTGGTCTGCAGAGACCTTGTCCCAGGAAAGATGGGAAGTCTTCCAGGTAAGGCTAGAGGAAGGTGAGTGGAAGGCAAGATGAGGATAGCTGCTTTTCTGCTACATTTGCTATGTTTGTGAGGAAACAAAAGCCTTCAATCCCCAGGGCTCGCCGTATAGCACCTTTCACTGGCGCTAAGTCAGCAAAAAGAACAAGTCTTTTAAAATTAAAATGAAGGGAAAACATATGATGAAATAAAATGTATAAGCCCCAAATATTTCAAATATATATTGTGCTTCACTTCACTGTTTCTGCTCACCAACTACTCACAGAATAACAGTCTTATCAGATAAGAGCGGCCAGCTGCTATATGCTGCATTTAAATTTATATTGCAAACAATAGGTTCTATTACACAAGGATTTCTAATATTGTCTTTCTGCATGTTTTATTGTTCCTCATTTCCTTACATGCTCTTTGCTTTCTAGTGTGTGCCAACACATCCTGATATTTGTTTCAAACATTTCTGCTTTTTTACTTAATCTGCCTTTGACTGAGTTTCCTTTTTTATGCGTCTAAACACTCTCTGCTTCTCAAACATTATCTCTAAAGCTGCTGTCTCATACACTCTTTGCTGTTCCTTTCTCCCTTTATGGTGGGGGGGGGGGGGGGGGGGGGGGGGGGGGGGGGGGGGGGGGGGGGGGGGGGGGGGGGGGGGGGGGGGGG
>JAOBAS010000053.1:2191744-2201951 GCA_025311575.1 Elanoides forficatus
AAGAGCTTATAGCCATCCATTGCAGCACTCCAGTCATGGGAGTCGTCCCACCATGTTTCCATGATGGCAACTAAGTCATATCTATCCTGCTGCACGATGGCTTCCAGCTCCTCCTGTTTATTGCCCATGTTGCGTGCATTGGCATAGATGCATTTGAGCTGGCCTGTCAAATCCACTCCTAACATCAGCATGCTGCCCCCAGGCTCATCTCTGGTGCACCTAGTTTTATCCTTTACCCACTTCAAACCTAGTTTAAAGCCCTCTCTATGAGCCCTGCCATCTCACGAGCGAGGATTCTTTTACCCCTTTGAGATAGCTGGATACCATCTGTCGCTAGCAAGCCCGGTGCCATGTAAACCTCCCCATGACCAAAAAACCCAAAATTCCACCAACAACACCAGCCTCTGAGCCACGTATTAACCAGGTGCATTTTCCTGATCCTTTCAGTATACTTCCCTGCCACTGAAGGTATTGAGGAAAACACTACCTGTGCTCCCAATCCTTTCACTAATCATCCCAGTGCCCTGAAGTCCCTTTGGATTGCCTTTGGATTTCTCTCTGCAATCGCATCACTGGCAACCTGCACAACCAGCAATGGGTAATAATCAGACCAAACCAGACCAGGGAGCTCCCTGGTAATGTCTTTTACCCAGGCCCCAGGGAGGCAGCAGACTTCCCTATGGGATGGGGCAGGTCTGCATACTGGGCCCTCTGTCCCCCTCAGAAGGGAGTCGCCTACAACAATTACCCTCCTTTTTCTTTTTTCAGAGGCTGTCAGAATGCATGGGGCTGCCCAACTGAGCCTAGGCACCTCCCTAGGTAGGGCTTCATCTGCACCCTGATCTTCATTGACGTGGTCCTCCAGAGCCCCATACCTGTTGTGTAGGGGCAACTGGGAGGGTGAGGGAGACCAGGAGGGGATTCGCCTGCCTCACTGAGCAGGGATCTGTATCCATTTCACTCCATCTCTTAGGTCCCCTCCTGCCTGGTGGCAAGAGGGCAGGGGAACCTGTGCTTCTTGCAGAGCCTCCATCTGCTACCTCTGCCTCAGGGATGGTAGGGTGTAGGTCCACCAGTCTATCTCCCTCTCACAATCCCTGATACTCCTCAACCTTTCCACTTTCTCCTTCAGCTCTGCCACCAGGCTGAGCAGATCACCCACCTGGTCACACCTCACACAAGAGGTGCCCCCGCTGTCCTCCATCACCAGTGATAGACTCAGGCACTCCCTGCAGCCAGAGACCTGGACAGCTGCATGTTTACATGGGAGCTCTGTCTGCGTTGCCACTTTTTTCCTAGCAATGGCTTTCACCTGACTGGCAACCATACCTGGGTCTCCCTCTGGGCTGACACCCACCACTTGAGTAGGTTTCTCGAGCTGGGAAGAGGGGGGGCTGTGCCCTACCTGCACTCCCTGCCTGCAAGAACTGCCACGTCATGCCCTTTCTGATGTACCACACCCTGTTTGCCTGCCCTGGTCACTGGCGCTCCTCAGGGCTGTTTCAATCTCCCGTGGTTGCCCCTGGCAAGGCCCACACCACGTCAGCCTCTCTCACGAGAGCTGCTGACTCTGGACGGGTCCCTTTGCTCTTCCCCAGGGCTTCTGGGCCTCAGAAACCTCCCTGTCCACCTCAATCTAGCACTTAGCTGCCCACTTACCGTTGCCTCTGCTGGCCTCGCCGCTGACTGAATGAAAGATATATAGCAATGACTAACTGTCTCCAAATAGCTGAAATAACAGATTGTTAAAGATGAAAAAGAATTGTTTAACACATTGCAGAGGTATATAAATCATCAGAATTTAGTGTGCATAAAACAGCTGAAGATGAAAAGGAAAGATGATCTTGTCATGCCCAGGGACAGGGACTTAAATTCACTGTTTTATCATAGACAACTGGTATTTGTCCTTTGGAAAGTCTCTTAATATTCTTCTATACGAGTTCTCTGTCCTTATAATGAAAGCAAAAACTTTCACTTCTCATTGTTTTTCTGTCCCGTTAACATATTTGAAAGCAGTTTGGGCTGAAATTGTTTCTTTCTATGCATTCACATAGTATGTGCAAATTATAATCCCAATTGATTTCGGGGCCTCTCAGCACTGCCCTAATTAAATAATTATATTAGTACAAAAAGTGCCTTATAAATGTTAAATATCATATTCTACCTATTCTAATTATATTATGTACCTAGTGCTATAATGTATAATAAATTACTGTTTTCAAAGGATAATTTAATCCAAATATCAGCAGCCTCATTAAAGGCAAAGGCTAAAATTTCAAAAAATCTTAGTGATTTAGGTAGTGTAGACATATTTCCAAAAGCAACTAAAGGCACCTACAGGCTCTGAGTATCATTGAGAACCTTCGGGAAGCTCACTTTTGGGGACGTAAGTAATTTATGAAATTTTTATTTAGGTATGAAAGACAGTTAAGGACTTCTGAAATTTTGATCCTGGAAGTCCTGACTATGAAATAGTCTCCCAGAAAAACAATGGGAGTTGCATTGCTAAAAAACATATTTAAATGGTGTGGACAAAGCACTCAAATTTTGTCGGAAGGAAAATCCTAGAGTAATGAACAGAGACCCCATGCTAGAGGAAGGATAGACCACTATAAGCTAACGGGTCTTCTTTTGATCTCTCTCTTCAGTAAGTCTTTTGTAAAGCATTATTTTCTTCCTAATGGCAAAACTGATAGAAGAAACCTTTCTTCAGTACAGCCTTACCCTCACTCTGTTAATTCACTGGAGTTCCTTTATTAATATACTCTACACTCTCACACACACACCAAATAACATGTCAAAAGATAAGAAAGGAAAGCAAAGAACTTAGGTGACATTTGTTGACATTTTCAACACAGAGGAAACAAACAACTTACGCTGTTGCTGAATGTTAAAAAGGCTGTGGAGAGTTTCCCCTCATCAATATGGCCCTCGAGGCATTTTTAACACAGGTATTGTGTTCCCTAGCAGGAGATATTCCTGCAACACTAAGAGACAGGGATGGCTCCTCTCAGCTCTTTAGAAACCTCAATAAAAAAGTCACCAGATCTTTTATTTTAATTTATAATTTAAAAAAATCAAGGTCACTTTTAAAAGAGAATAATCAAGATGCTCAGCCTGCATCTTAACAAAACGTCAGCTCCAAACAGAAATCAAAATCCAAATACAAGCATTTTCATTTTTATTTAAAACTTTAAGAGAGATGGAAGGTTTTTTATTTTGCTTCTTTCCTTTTCTGAGATCATATTAAGATCCCTTTAGAGGCTGCAACCAAGAAACATCAAAAAATCTTAATGTGGCCTGAGGGTGGCTCACTACAAAGCCATGTGCTAATACCTTACATTTATAGCTCTTTTCATCGAGAAGAACTGGATCCCCAGGCAGTGCAATTACTGTGTATGCAGGAGTAATAACTTTGAGCCCCCTTACTGACATGTGGCTGTTCCTGTGGGGCCTCACCACCCAGTTCCACAACAGCCCCATATCTTTAAAGCTGGGGGAGCACCCTGTGTTATGGAAATTGTATGGAGAATTTCAGCAGAGCAAAAAGCAGATTACCTGGAATTCACTAGAAAAATCGAAGCTGTGAGCCCTACTCATGCAGAAGGTATATTGGGCTTACCAAAAAAAGAGCTACACTGCTGGAGAAGGTGCCCTGGAGCCTTTTGGAGGCTCTGGCTCAGCTGGGGTGCATATGGTGGCTCCTGCCCCACCATCCTGGCAGCATCCCTGCTGGCACAGCATCCATATGAGGAGGAGCAACTCAGATCTGATCAACCAGATCTGATCAATGATCTCATAACTGCAGCACAAGCAACATAACTCACATGGAAAATCAAAACTGCTTTTTCTTGTAACAGAGAGGAACCTCATGCTTCAATTATCTTAGCTTTACAGAGCACCAGCTCATCAGGCAGGAAAAGCTGATACAATGAAATCTAATAATAAAACACTAAGATTACTCTGAATTAATTTTTACCACCTGCTAATTTTGGAATTTATATTTACTTAATGCTTTATATTTTACAGGTAAATATCTGTTTCATTGTACACATTTTTAAAATGATGAGGGAAAAAGTTATATACTAATATATCCCACGTAAAAGATAAACACATTTTCTCTACATGTAGGAAGCTGCCCTTATATCTATGTCCAAATACTGAACTACTCTTCAGTGATGCACATCAGCATGGCCAAATAAAAAGACAACAGAGCAGTGCTGATTTACATCTGATGTGTCTATTTCTAGGGCTTTACTACAACAGTAATAAAATAATGATTAATAACTGTCACAGCTTGCATTATTTAGTAGCAGTAATCATGGAATATCTCAAAACATTTGTAAGCTATTTGCACAGGGAATTGCACCCACAGTTATGTACACACATAGAAGAATCACATCAGTTATTTAGACTTTCTATTGTATATCTTATAGGTCCAAGATCAAATACTCTTTTAATCCTGTCAGCTCTACCATCTATGCTTTCATGCTATGATTTTTCAAGTGTTTATCTATCGTAACAATCCCCATATTTAAGATCATAGAAGCAATACCATTTTTCAGCCTTTTTGAAAATACTACTACCACCACTGGTACTGTCTCTTTATTTCAATTCTTCCTCATTTATCACTGTACTATGGCTCATACAAATGTTTGAATTGCTCATTTTTAGGTTTAATAAACACTTTCTACAGGCCATAGCTTTATATTTTGGATATTGAAAAAAAGGAGAATTTAAACTGCAAAAAAGAATTGTCAATCATACTTTCCTGTCATCTTCCTGAGTAAGCTGGAAAGCTGGCACTCATTCTATAGCTCTAGTGTCATTTACATTTTTAATAAAGTAGCTTATTTACTGAAGTATACCCTTCCCCTCACAGTTGTTCTGTGGATTATATCTAGTTGTATGAATCCTGTGTGCCAGATTTCACAGATGCTCATTCCTTTTCTTTCTGTTCTTTTCTGTGTATGTGCATAACCCAAAATTTCCAGTCCATTTGCCTTAATCCAAGGAAACTTTCACCTAATGAAGGCAAATGACTCAAAGCTGGGTGATGTGGAGGAAATAGGGCATAACTGTCACTCACCATTAATGCTATTTACTACTGTCTCTATCACTGCACAGCAAAATACTTCACAAAGCCTCTCCCTTAGGTGGGGGCCACTAAGTCTGTAACTCTCTGTGAGCACTTGGTGACAAAATGCACCCAAGAGACAAGCCGCTGCCAGATTTGGTTTCTATAGTTACTTCGATCAATTCTATTTGATATGGGCTTTCATGTCCATAAGCCACCTAGCGTGAAAGTACATCACCTCGGATATGACTTTATAGCTTTTAAAAGAAAGGAGGACATGGTAAATACAGAAGTGTGACCTGTAACTGAGTCCTCTTGAGCCTGCAGTCACCATGAGAGCTTTGCTGGCTTATTTCAGGGGCTGGCAGCAGTCTCTGACATGGGCAGTGCCATGTTTCTTGTGGTCATGGTAGGGCCAAGGAGACAGGAAAACACCCTGTCATCTCTCCGGATAAACGGGATGTTGTCACCAATTATTGGTACGCTAGGACCAACACTGCTCCACGTTATCACCGAGTCTGACAGAAGGGCAGACACCAGTCCCACAGCAATGTCTCACAGTAGCTGCCATTTCTCTGTAGCTCTAATCTCCAGTACATCTGATACCTGCACAAAACACATCGTCTCCTCAGTTTCCCACTTCTGCAAACAATCTCTTCATTCTTCCTGTGATGGACCTGCAGCTACATTTCCTTTCATCCTCATATGCCACCAGTATTGATTCTGACTGACTGATGTATAGTGGCTTCCCAAAAATTAATATTTGTGGTTTGGTTTCAGATTAATTAACACCAGGCCTTTATTATTATTAGTTCTTTATTTTATGAGTTCTCACCATTTTTAAAGATTGGCCAGCTCTGTTCCTGCAGTTTTAAATAGCAAATAACTGTCTGAGAAGAACCATGATACTTTTAATAAAAGTAATGGTTTGTTTATCAGTTTTCTGTAGTTCAGTGAAAGTTCACAATGGTTTTCCATTACATTTTATTCCAAATGCAACTTCCTGTGTGTTTTTGTTTAAATGTTAGGTTTCTCTTTCTCTTTTTCTCACCAGCCATCCTATTTTTCAAGTGCAGATAATAGGGAGCATCTCTAATGCAGACAGAAGACCGGAATTCATGTTCGGAACTAAAACATTCTCTCATCTTTCCCTCAGCTCATTTACTCAAAGCAATTGCATATCTCGAAACAAAACAATTTGTGTTATTCTTATCACCAGGTGAAACTTCAGTTGGCTTTAATCTATATAACTCCATCTAGCTCTCGGGACTTTTTTGAGGAAGTCAGGTTGAGTGTATGGTAAGTCTAAGGTCACTCTCAATGGTCAGTGGAATGAGATGGGCTTTTCATCATACCTCAAAACTGAATTATCATCTGGAGGTGTTTATCTCCATCCTTTGACAACAGAGCTAGGCTCAAGCAACTGCTTTGCTCTCAGCTGCCAGAAGTTAGACAGGATGAATCCAGACCTGACTGTTTTGTCCTAGTAAAGGGACACAAAAGGTTAACAGGCATTTCCCCAGGGTATATATTTTTTATTTATTTTATTCTTACAGCAGCAACACTACTATTGGCCTTCTAACTGCCTCACCTTCCACCTTAAAAAGTTGCAGGTCCATATGCCAGTTTTAACTGCAGAAGTTGAAATTAATTTTAATTTGATGGGTTTATACTATTGCCCACAACTTTACTAGGAGTGGCTTTCTGCTTCAGGGAGCTTAGTGAACAGAAACAGCAGTTGCAGGACAGTCATCTAATATAAAAATGGGCTTTGTAGAACTTCCTTGTGTAGCTCCCTGAACATAACTGCCTGACCTTAGGAAAAGAAGCAGGAGGTGTGTATATTTGACGTAAGTATTAACGGGTGGGAATTGGCCAATGAACCCTTCAAGAGTCCACTGAAAAGCAACAGAAATTCAACATAAAAGGAAATTTGATCTTAAATTTACATTTAAGTCTCCTGAAGTTACTAGGGAAATGAACTGTGGCTCCTCTATAATGTTAGTCAACAGTACTGTCCACTTCAGAGGCAAAGGGTTCCTCTATCCCCTACTGAGGGATAAAACAAGTAGGAAAATTCTAAATTCTTCATAAATTACTCTCCCCAAGAAGATGAGCAAACGTCAGCCAGCTGCCCTGAAGTACAATCCTTATCCATTAAAATAAATGTTAGTACTTTATCACTTAGGTCAGTATGGGATGAGGCACAGAATTTGCTCCAGCAGCGAGGCTTTAATCTTTGGGTTAGATTCATTCGAGTAGCTCTGGTGGTCTCAAATTACCTATTCCACTAATCTGCAGGAAGCAATATGCCTATGAAGGGATTTAGTTCCAGGGACATTACTGGCAAGAAGCACATCAAGTTTTCTGAGTGAGTATTTTGCTAGTGAAAGCTTGACAATCTGAATAGTACTTCATAAAAACTTTGTGAATTGTTGACTGAAGACGTTTTTCTGGTCATTTTGGGTATTCTTCACTTCTAGTCACACTGCACAGTTTGGAGGTTGCACATACAGGAATAGAGACTGCCTGTAAATTCTGTGACTCCTTTGGTTGAAATCTAGACATACGAAGGATTAACTATATTCATTTATAGTTACTCACATGACAAGAGACGCCAGGAGAGCTGTAATGACAACACTCAACAAAGAGTGAAAGAGATTTCATTTTCATTTTTTTTTCCCTCCTGACACTACATTTCACAAGATGACTGTGCTCCTCTCCCAACAGCATCATAGAAACACAGTTATATGCAGCACGCTGAAATAATGACATGCGGAAGGTTGATTTCCACTGTAACCGTAAGCCAAAGATTTTTCAAACCCCCACAGAATTTTAGAGGGAACCAGAATCAGTGCTTTATATTAACCAAAAAGCCCTCAAAAACCAGACAACCCCCCTATTCTTTACTTTGCATTTAGATCTGTCACTCTGCCTGATAACAAATGACAGATTGTCTCCTGTACAAGCATTGCCAACCAGAGCTCAATTTGAGCATTAAGACCCAGTAGATAGGAGCACAACATGTTGCTCCTCAGTGAGTTTAAGATTTCTAGGACCTCCTTAGGGACAGTTCTAAAAATTAAGTAAGTCAGGAGAACAGAACCACTATTTGCTACTTAAATGCACTGTAGGGCTATCAATATCTTCTTGAAGTGATGGTTGAACAGGTGGGATTTATTTCAGAGTGACTGACAGCCAGTGCTCTTTTTGTGACACCTTTATATAATAACTTGGCATTAGAGCCTGCTTTAAAGTACTTAAGGAAAAAGCAAAGAGGAAAATATATATGTTTACTTTTCCACCCTTCTGCACTTTGTTTCCTACCATCATAGTGGAACTGCACCTGTAGAAATCAGGTGTAAAAAGAGGGCTATTCATCAAGCTGTAAATTGATGTTATTTTTCTCTGAAACTAAGCCAAGTCCAACTGTTGTTTCTAAGCATAAGGGAAAAGAGCAAGTGCTGCGATGTTTACATGGTAAAATTTCCCTGGTGAATTTGGTGCATTGGCATGTGATTAGCTGGTTGCCTGGTAGAAAACCAAAACAACCAATCAAAAACCCATTTAAAACAAGCTTGCTGTGTTACAGCTTTTTCTAGTTGTCTCAGCCAATATGTCACTGCTTAAAGTTGCAGTACTTACTTGAGATTGAAGTACCCTCCACCTTTCTGCAAACATACTATAACTGATGTGCAGCATTCCCGGTACTGTAATGCCGGCTTCTCTCCTTCACCCTCCCCTCTTGACACTCCAGACAAAGCTGTGTTACTGCTGTAACCCACTGTATCCACCAGCATTTGGGGCTTCTGCATTTAAACAGAGCTCTGTTCATTGCATTTGGGATGTGACCTCCTACCCTGAAGTCCCTCCACGCACATTTCTTTGTGCGACATCAAAATGTAATATAATTTGGAGGCTGAGGAAATGTACTGTAGGTATTAGGAAATAAAGAAAACTCATGCTACCCCCCCCACACACACGTATTTGACATTATTGTCTATAAGCCAAGATAAGACTTAGAATCATAGAATAGTTTGAGTTGGAAGGGACCATTAAAGGTCATCTAGTCCAATCCCCTTGCAATAAGCAGAGACATCTTCAGCTAGACCAGGTTGCTCAGAGCCCTATCCAACCTGACCTTGAATGTTTCCAGGGATGGGGCATCCACCACGTCTCTGGGTAACCTGTTCCAATTCGTATTTTCTAGAGTTAGCCCATAGGCACCTTACAAGTGAGCCTAATAAGTAAAACAAAAGAAAAAAAAGGCTTAATGTCTTTTGTAAATCTATCAATGCAAAAAAGAATATGACAGCTGCCTACATGGACTTGAAGAGTAAGGGTAAGAGAACTTCTAATAAGAGGTCCAACAAAGAAGTTAAGAGAAAAAAAATTAATAAGAAATTTCATTAAAATTCTAAAATGAAATTATGAATTATGGAAATCTTCTCAGGAAAAGGAAAGAGATCTGTCATCTGTAAGAAGGAAAAGTAGTTTTTCACTGACTAGAGGGAAATGGTCTTGCTCTAACAAGGGGTGGAGAAGATGACTTAGTAGTAACACATTTTTCAGCTTCTGCTTCTGTGGTTCCACTGCCCAGCTACTGGAATAAATTTTGAACACAAGGGATCCCACAAAGCATGTGTTATGTTCACACCCATGCACAGCCAAGTAGATTAAGGACTAAAACCTTTCTTAACTCTTTATAAATCAGTGTACTAAGATTTCTGCCATTATTTTTTTAAGTTATTTCTATTATTAAGACTAAGCTGATAGAAGAAACAGATGAGTTTTGACCTTTAATGCTAAAAGGCTTTTTCAGAAGTGCATAAACTTTGATTCTTTATTTTTGCTCTTTCATTTAATGCTCAGCCTTCCTTTGCTTTTTAGCTCATAATTCTGACCAATGGTTTCAGGACTTTTTTATTTTAAGAAATGTCCATTCTTGAAATCCCTGGGAATCCTTTAAACTTTGTTTTCTCTGTATGCCTAAACATTCACTCTCAGAAGTGTGAAATATATTCACCTGATTCGTGTCAGTATAAAAACATGTTAAGGCCGCATGGTGATGTATATAGTTCTTGCTTCTTGTTACACCTTAATATACCAGTTTAAACCGGTCTTGTTGCT
>JAOBAS010000053.1:2204466-2234014 GCA_025311575.1 Elanoides forficatus
TTGGCCAGTTTGGGTCAGCTGCCCTGGCTGTGTCCTGTGCCAACTTCTTGTGCCCCTCTAGCTTTCTCGCTGGCTGGGCTTGAGAAGCTGAAAAATCCTTGACTTCGGACTAAACAGTACTTAGCAACAACTGAAAACGTCAGTGTTATCAACATTCTTCGCATATTGAACTCAAAACATAGCACTGTACCAGCTACTAGGAAGACAATTAACTCTATCCCAGCTGAAAGCAGGACACACAGTTATTCTCAGGGAGCCCCATACACAGCAGAGATGTTCTTTGGAAAGCCCTGTGTCAGCTCTGCTGGCTCTGTTTGAGCCTCCACAACTAGGGACTAAGCAGGAGACACTCTTGAGGCAAGCTGAGGATGAGAATGCACGTGGCTGGGGTGTTCCTGGTGTTTCTGGGATCACAGGGACGGTTTGGTCCTGAGGGGACCAAATCAGTTCTCAGCAGCCTCAGAGCTAGAGATGCACAATGTGGTCCCCCCAGTCATTATGCTGCTGGAAATGGCATCAGAGACATAAACCAGGGGCCAACAGCAGGATTTTTAGAAAGGACTCCAACAGATAAGGTCCCAAGTGAAAGGTTTGTTTGAAATAGTTGTCCCATGGCTGGGGCTTATTGGGAATTGGTTCAATTTCAAGAAGAAGAGCAAACAAAGTCATGAAAAGAAGCTGATGAAAGTAACTGCTCTAACTTTGAAGCACCCATCATTGAACTGAAAATAAAAAAGTGAGATTGACTGAAAATCTAAAGTGAAGCAGAGCAGTCCACTTTCAGACCTAGCAGACAGAAGGGCAAAAGCAAACAAGTAGCCTGAAAGGTTGCCATTATTTTAGCAATATGAATTAGATGTTAAAATGTCAATTCATTTTTCATAGTCCAAAATATTATTTATAGCATAGATACAAATTTCTAATTTCCAATAAACAGTCCTAAAATGAATATTTTGTACTGAATCCTTCTCAAATTGCTCAAGCTTATCATCGTATCGAAGTCATTAGGACTGTACAAGTGAGTAATGGCAGTAGGAACTGGCCTTTTATCAGCAAGAGTTTGAAATGGCTGCCTTACTCAAGTATGCCTATAAAACACTCTTGCCACACTATCATGTATTCCATTTACTCCCTATTTAAGAGAGAGTGGAAAAGGTTATTTTAGAAATACTTTAGAGAAATAAAATCTTTATTGCTACAATTTTTTTGTATCTTTTACGCCTGTGAAGTCAGTTGACTTAGTTATGCCCACAGTTCTGGGAGTGACAGAAAGTCAGTACTTGTGCATTTTCTATACCTCTAAATATTACTTAAGCTAGACTGTCTACAAATCAGGGGAGGTGCAGTTTTAAGGTCATATAGCTCACAACTTGACACAAATAAAAAACCCCCACATGCTGGGTATATCACGGCCTCACAGTCCCTCCTTCCAGTGAAACACAGCAGATGTTTCTGGCTCTGATGACTTGCAAGGCAACAAATCTAAACAACCTGGGATTGAATTGAAGCCTGTTACTGTAAATGAAAGATTTAAAATATTGAGAAGGAAAATCTGCCAGGAGTAGGGAAGAACATAAACACACACACATATAGGTTTGGGATCTTTTGAAACCTATGTTAGGACCACAGATACTTTCTAAGTGTTATTAATATATAAGTATATTATTGCATATTTGGAACAGTATCTTCTTGCATTAAATTCAAAACATGAACTATTGTCCAGTTTATCTATTTACTGTACAATAAGACAAATAAATACCTCTACCATGCCAGCTGAAAACTTGCTTTTTATTCATTAAAGCAATACTGTGCATCACTGGGGAAGAAGTACTATATTCCTTCTACCAGTCCTGTCTTTGACCACTGCTGGTACACAGATGACCAAAAAAAAAAAAAAAAATCACATTGCTTAGCTATCTGAGCCACTATTGTTATAAAAACTGAGCAAAATCCTAGTCTACTCTGTTCATCAACAAACCTGTCAGCTAAATGGTCATTGTGGTACCTCCTCTGGTAGTGGCACAAGAGAAACAGAGGAATCCTGGTGCAAATTTCTAAGTCTGAGGTTGCAGTGCAGGCAGTTAGAAAAATAATTGTGTGACTTATAAATGGAACAAATTTGCTCAGGAAGTCACAAGGAGAAAAAAATACGGAACCCCACACTGCCATTTTGACAATTGCTTTCTTCTGTAACTGCACTTTAAAAGTGAAACCAACATCATTTGGAATAGGGTATCTGCTTTCTCAGCCAACACCAATCTGCTGAATAGCAGAATGACAAATATCTCTGTGGTTATTTAATTATTTAGGGCATAATATGCTATTTTATTTGACAATCTGTTTGCTTTGTGGATAAACTGTAATGCTGAGTAATTTTTCCTTATGAAGGAACAAGATTATCTGCTCATTAAATAGCCTCATTGGCCTAATAGCAACATCACACTACAAATAGAAATGATGCTATGAAAAGAATGGAGCAGAGATGCCTGGAAGTTACAGAAAATACAATAGGGACAACTCAGTCAGTGCAGTGAGTGAGAGGAAGGAAAACTGATGACTTGCGGCAGCAGTGCTGCCTGGATGGACAAAGGAAGTCAGGCTGCCAGGGATGTACTGAGATGATCAGCTTTCCCCTTTTGGCTGGTCTGGTAAGTTGGCTTACAGAACCTGGGGTTCTGACACTGAATTATGCTAGTGTCCCACAGGACCAAGATCAACAAACCTTGCTATAATTTTCTGGGACTGCTGTACCAGTTGGTGGTTTGATCCGGGACCCCAAACAGATATGCAATCTTCATTTTCCATAACTTGTTTCCATCTGTTGTGCATCTTCAGATGGAAATGCTCTGCAGTTCATGGAGTAAGTTATATAAGTGAGGACAGCAGGCATTTCATGATGCTCTGATTTTGCAGGGCCTGCATTACACATGGTGATAAAAATAAGCTCTAAGCTATCAAACAGTGCTTTCCATTTTAACGTGGCCAAATAGTTTCACAGTGCTCTGCCATCATCATCATCATTTTACAGATGAAAAAGCACAGATAAGTATTTTGCTTGGGGCTGTATTAGAAACCAGTAACATATCTGAAACTAATACATAGCTTTCCAACCTTCTAGTCTAATGCTCTAACTACTATTTTACCCTAGAGATAAGAACATGTATAAAAAGCTTTGTCATAACACAATCGGCATAGTTTACATCACATATATAAGAAAGCAATAAAGATAGGAGACAATTTTAATAATTGACTGTGCTAGGCAGCCAAAGATTTTCTCTGAACAGTGCTGTGTCAAATGGCAAACTGAATACCTCTGGAGCTAATGGACATTTGAGGGTTAGACCTTGCATCCTGGCTCAGATGAAAGGTCCAGATGAGAGAGCCGTCTCACCCATTTTCTGTCTCTGACAGTGGCCAAAACAAAATGTTTAGGGAAAAGCTGAGCAAGCATTTATCAATATTTCTCTAGAATATTCTCAGAAGACCCCAAAATTTGCAGATGAGGGACTTTCTGAGACAGAAGATGTGGTTTGTGTTTAATAGCCCAATGGCAAGGAGTGCCACAGTTTACCCGAAAGCTGAAGGAGGACCTCCATTAGTTTATTCTGAACACAAAAAAACAGGTGGCAGTCGATGCTTCATAATACTTGTACAGGAAGAAACTTGAATAATATCCCATTCACCCTCTCTGTGAAATTTGTCATTTTCTAGGCTTCTGTCACCCAAGGTTAAATGCAGAGAATAGACACTGGAAGTAGGTTTGGTCCATTCTGGCTGCTGCTAGTGTTGGGAGAGGTCCACAGACAGTCTTGTGAAAGGAGGAACTCTGTCCCTCAGAGATTCAGTAAAATATCACAAGCCTCGTCCCCATATGCTTTGCTTGGGAATGTTACTACTTGGATTGGCTGACATAGACAGCATTTTTAAAGCAAATAACTCTTTGATGTCTACAGTAGGATAAGAATAATTCAGCATCTCTGCCCATTCGACTTTTTGTCTTTTCTGACTGCCAGCATAGCTTCTTTCTGGTGTCAGTGTCAGTGTGGACAACAATTAATTAGAAACATGTGAACCCATCAATTCATTGGACACAGACTGACTTGGTACCACTGACTTTCAATGAAACAAAATTTGAAGTGGTGATCTACAGATATAATGTTCTGTGACCTGTTGACAAGCCCCAAAGTGCAAGCATTTCTGTAGAGAACTCTTAAAAAAAAATGCATCTCTCTGCCCCAGTAGAAGCATACATGATCTCTTTGCCATTTTAATCAGATTTTTTTTAGATCTTTAGATTTTCTCAAGGTGAAGGCAGGCAACTTAGTTTTAATAAGTGACTTTCAAAAAAGGGTGTCTATTGGCCCTAAAGGGTCTTTTGAGTCCTTCAGCTATGTCTGTCACAACTGTGACACTGCAATGCCATTCAGAAACAGCCAAGCTCAGGCTCAAGAGCAAAGGTAACATAGTGTTTTGCATAGGCTAATGCACCTGGGTTTATAAGAGTATTTGGCCAAATAGAACACTGCGCTGTCCCAGTGGGACTGTTCCCAGCCTTGGTCAGAGTTAGTCTGATCACCTCTGTAGGGTGTTTCTTGGCACAGAGCGACAAGACTATCCTGAGGCCTTTCATGTGTCAATTTATGTACCACTGCCTAACTAAGCTCTCGTCTAGATTAAAAGTAAAACTTGTTTTTCTGGAGCGCATGGAGGTTTTCAATGCCTCAGTTTGCCTGTCTGCATTGAAGTGCCAAAATAATGCTATGTGGCATACTTTCATATGGGAAGAATTTCTAAGTATATAATCCCATTGGTTATAATTAGCAATATAATGCCTAATGATCATTAGTCAAAAGAGGTCTTGAGCTACCTGATTTTCATCCAAAACCTGTTGATTAGTAATCCCTGTAGCTGAGCCATAACACTCTACTGAAGCACTGAAGAGAAACTTGACTTGAATGTAATCATTTGATTAGCATTCATCCAAGCAAAACATCCTCTTTTGTAGAAAGCAAGCATATTTCTACCTTTTTCTAGCTTTTGACAAGAGACAGGTGTATTAAGCATAGGAAATGTATATAGTACAGACCGTTTTTCGATCAAACACATGGGAAAATAAATTCTGCTTTGACAACAGTGACATTTCCTAATACACTGGTAAAGTTTCACTGAGCTGTCATCAGCTATGTTCTCAGATGGGAGAGAGATGATGAATGCATAGAAACACAGAAAAATAGAGGAAGAGATGAAAAACAATTTTAAAAAGTAATTACAGATATGTTATCTAAAATTAGTCACAGGATTATTATTGCTGTGATGTTGCATTTTGTCAGCGATAAGCAAGCAGATGGCAAGCTTAAATTGTGTCGTTTCTTCAAGAAAACATAGATCAACATGACAGCTACCAAAATGTTGATTTTGCTCCTGTGCCTTCTCTACTAAAACCCTGGGAACCTCTTAGTGTGCATTGCAGCTACTCGGGCATACCTAAATTAGTCAGTAGCAGCTACTATCAGTAACTACTGATGCATGTAAACCCCTGGAAGCTGATGCACATTTCAGAAGAAGTGGGATCAACACACACATATAGAGGGCATTGGACAGTGAAATAACATATGCCAAGAGTAGAGAAATTCCCTTTCAGTTTAAATACACTGAAATGTTACTCTTTGCTTCAGATCACATTGACAGCTTCCCTTTGATGGGGCTTGCTGTGACTGTGTTGACCCCTGTTCTGAGTTGTATTGAACAAGATGCATCTCATTTTTTGCTTCCTTCAACAACTCTCTTTCCTGCCCAGTCTTAGAGTACTTTACCTTGGTCTCTTCGGTACCTACTTTTAGCCATTTGTTTATGCCATACAGCATAATATTACTATTCCCATCTCCCAGTTGATTATTGCTTTTCAGTCCTGATATATTAATGAATTTTCTCTCTCTGTTGGGAATACTTGGAGAAAGTAAAAGCATAGTTGGAGGTTGGGTGAAAATTCTAACCTTCTGCCACCTACCCCAGGCTCTCAATGCTTTTAGATCTATTCTTAACATCTTTTAAGCTCTTCAAATAAATATCTGAATCCATGAGGCAAGGCTAAAAATTTACTTGGCAACTCAACATCCAAGGAACTACTTCCACTACAGACAGTAGCTACTTCTATCTGTATATTTTTTGTTTGCTTGTTTCTTCTGCACCTTCCTATTTGATGAGTTAGCAGGGAATTTCTTACTCTTAATCTTCTTCCTCGGCTGACGTTCATGAGGGAGCACAACCCCTGAAGCTGCCCTGCTAGGAACAGATATGCTGTGCTGTCACCAGATTACAGGACAGGAGGTTTCTTGTTTGGCAGTGCTAAGTCCGTTCCAGCTATGAAAGGAGGTGACAGCAAGAACTAGGAAGAGAAGGAAGATTAATGGTGTGTGTAACATAGTAGAAATAAGAAATTATCATACTCTGCAGAAAGGAGCTTTCCAGAAGAAATGGCTTGAGAGCAGCAGATGTAGGAGCCCGTAACAGGTGTAACTAGTCATTTAGCCAGTTTATGCAACTGCATGATAAACTTTATGCGGTCCTGTGATAAGAGTTATCTTTGGACTCAAATGCTACACAAAGCAGGGGGATCATGACCAATGCCTGGCAGGCACAGTGTCCTTGTTACCAAGTAACACAACTTCTTTTGCAAAGCCAGATTTCTACTTTAATTCATTTCCATTTGTTTTCTACAATTTATACATTAGCAATTGAAAGGAACAGGTACATTTAGAGTGAGATGAATTAATAGAATAACCTGAGTGATTTTCAGAAATTCAAAGGTGATCTTGATGTGTAAAAAGATAAGTGACTGTGGTGACCGGAGACCTTCTGCCTACGACCACTAACTTCAGAAGAACCGGGACAAGTTGAGACAGGAAAATGTATTGGACTTTTGAAACCACTGGAGAATAGAGAACTGAGAGTTTGTGGAAGAACACCTAGAACTTTTTTTGATAAATTATCAATTGCATATTGTTTTGGAAATTATATATATAGAAGGCATTTTTGAGTAATCTTTTGCCATTCTCTGTGGTGGTGGCCCAACTCTGAGTTGTTAATAAAGCAAATCCAGAGAAACCCATGACTAAAATTCTTTAACAGTACAATAAATATCAATGAAGCATGTTTAACTCTCTAATGTTCATTAACATTCAGATCAGCACTAAGTGACACAAACAGAGAAACTAATATATAAATAACCCATAAAATTAACTCTTTTACAGATAAAACCTTTCAGAGACAAACTTTGGGCTAATATTCAGTTCACTAGCTCTTGTAGACTATGTGGATGCTTTCTAGAGTTTTAATGTCCAAAGAGCATCCTGCCCTTTGCTCATAGATACATACACATAGCATGGAGACAGGGACATTAGAAAGAGAGGTGTGATGGTAAAGGCAATGAAGAAGCTACTGTATGTAAAAAACCAATCACTACATTATACCCTTTGCTAATGGGAAAACAACTTTATCAATGGGATTCGCCATGATGCAATCTCCTTACAGAACAGCTACTAATTAAGTGGACAACTGCATTATGAATTACTTACTTATCTTTCCCAGTAACCCTCTGTGAAAGAGCATAAGCTTCAGGAGGACTGTGGATGGTTGCCTGATTTTGAAGAGTTAAGTACTGTTCTGGACACCTGTACCAATGAGTTTTTAGGCGATGTTCAGTAAGTTTCCTAACAAAGATTTGCATGAGTGCTCACAGTGGTTTTAACATTTTTTTAGTCATTCAACATGACATTTGATGGTTCAGCTTCTAGAACTGTTGACATCTGTCTACAACCAAAAACAACAGAACTGTGCCCTGAGACGACAAGTTTATATAAAAGTTTATATAAAACGGTAAAGTGACAAACTGAAAGCAAAATGTCGCAAAAGTTAGATGCCTGTAACAACTTTAATTGTCATTGCCATAACTCAGGTCTTAAAGGGTAAAAGGAGAATAATGGAGGATGGCAATGTGGAATGGATTTGGGACAAATAGTCATGCCACCTAGGGGTATCCAGAGGGTCCAGTTCAGTCCTTTTCTATACCATTAATCTCCTTCTCTCTTTGGCAAAATCTAGTGATGTATCATGTAAGATGGAAGAAAATAGAGCTCTAGAAAGGAAAGAAAAGTGTGGATAAGTCCACCTTTACTGTGCTATATGAGTAGCTGGTGAAGATATAGCCATGACATTTGAGAGATCAAGAAACATACTTGGAACACCTTTTCAGCTCTGAACACAGACCTGATGTCCAGAGTGTGAAAAGACACTCCTTAATAGCCATGAACCAAAACAGAAAGACAAGAGAAACCACAGAGTGAAGTCACTTGCCAGGAAGAACAATTTCCTCAATGTGGCCTGGAGATAATAATAAGGTTTGGTTTTGTGCAGGAGACAATGTCTGAAGATTTCAATGGATGGAAATAGATCAGTCTTTTTTCTATAGGTGTTGTCCTGGTTTTGGCTGGGATAGAGTTAATTTTCTTCCTAGTAGCTGGTATAGTGTAGTGTTTTGGATTTACTATGAGAATAACGTTGATAACACACTGATGTTTTCAGTTGTTGCTAAGTAGTGTTTATACCAAGCCAAGGACTTTTCGGCTTCTTACGCCCAGCCAGCAAGGGAGGGGCACAAGAAGTTGGGAGGGGACACGGCCAGGACAGCTGACCTAAACTGGCCAAAGGGATATTCTATACCATGTGATGTCATGCCTAGTATACAAACTGGGGGGAAGACCGACCAAGGGCTGCTGCTCGGGTGAGTAATTGCATTGTGCATCACTTGTTTTGCATATTCTAATTCTATCATCATCATCATCATCATCATCATCATCATTATTATTATTATTATTATTATTATTATTATTATTATTATTATTATTATTATTATTATTATGTCCTATTAAACTGTCTTCATCTCAACCCACAAGTTTTACTTTTTTTTATTCTCTCCCCCATCCCACTGGGTGGAAGGAGTGAGTGAGTGGCTGTGTGGTGCTAAGTTGCCGGCTGGGGTTAAACCACGACAGGTGTAAATGTCATCTCTAAGGTTTGAAATACCCAGAGCCCATGAAAATTTTACTGTTGATTTCAAAGTGCCCAGCACTTTTCCCTTCATTTCTGACTTGGGAAAAAGGTGTTTGAAAATTTGAAAAAACCCACCTGAGAATGTGAAAATGTTTGCTAGTAGTGGCCAAACACAGTATATAACTTTGCACATGTACTTAGGGGAAATACTGCACTTGTGTCCTTTACACTTGCTCTCAGCAAACCTTCTTGAAAATGAACTCTCAGTACAAAAGTTTTTTCTTTGAGTTAGATACTTCTTATCAACTCAGCACCTCCTTCAGTTATTCTTGTTTCTGATGATATCTTTGATTAAATCCCTAGGTTAATCTTTAGGAATGACACAGCAAACCTAGTAGCCATAATCCCTTAGTAGTTCAATATGTTTATGAGGGTTGAAGGATGTTAAATGTGGCAGTTTAAATGCTGAATAATCAGTTCATTAGGAATTTGCTCAATACGTTTGCTGTCTGCAGCCAAAGCATGCAAAACCGGACTCAAATAATTCACCAGAAAGTTTAATGTATGAACAAGATAAACTCCTCAAACGTTGATTGACAAACCCTTGGATTCTGTTAGCAGAGATAAGTGCATATTCACACCCACACCCATGGATAACTTACCCATTTCCAGCATAGAGCCACTGTAATACAACTGCATTTAGCAGCCTGGAAAGTATGCACAAATCCACCTCAAAGATTCTGACCCAGGACAGTCTCGGCCAGCAAAGCCAGGCTTCAGGAGGTTGAGAACAAATCTGAGGAGCTCCATCACAGCTATGGAAATCTTTCTGTGATTGCTATGGGGATTGCACCACACCTGTGTGGTGTACCTGCAACACTGAAATACTCGACTCACAACTCTATGGCAGCCTGTCTGTCTGGAAGAACTATATCTCCCATTGCAGCAAAAAACTGTTGCCTTCTTTAAGCTATCTCAACCTTTTGAAATCAAACTTTATTTTATACTGTCCCATTCTTCCCTTCCACTCTAGCCTGATGAATATCCATCCTGCAGCCTGAATGTTGTTAGTTGGAGCTTTTTTCATACACATAATTCCTCTCTTTGACCCTTATCTCACTTTCCACAGCAAACCTTATCTCTGCTAATGTTACAAAACAGCCACAACTATCAATAATTCAACAAAGCCTAGAAATAAATAACCCAAATTTCACCCAAGTCCCCATGTTAATATTTTTCTCTGACTGAGTTTATACCTTCAGACATTTCTAACCCCTGAAACACATGGAATAAAGCAATTTAGGGGGAGTTCAAATCTGCAGTTAACTGTCTGATTTGATAGTCTCCAAGTGCACCATGCAGCCCCAATATGATAAATGCCCTTGCCTAGACAGCAAGAGAAATTTGCTCAGATCAGTTACAGTTTGAAGAAAATGGCCAAAAAGGCTGAACCACCCCAGACTCCATAGTTTCCTGAGCATCTACCCCTTTCTTTCAGTAAAGGAAGATGTCTCTGTCACAGTAGAGAGTTAAAGACTTTTCCCTTCCATGCCTAAGATGCCTGTGAGGATAAACCTGAAGAAGGACCTCCTCCTCCAGTACTCCATTAGCATTCACCCAGTTCTTTGCTAGTGTCCTATTAAATGCAGAGTTCGTTTAGACTTAGAAGCAGTTCATGAAGCCCCACATATTCCACTGATCAAAAACCTCTTGAGGCTCTGCTTCTGCAACAAAAAATTATGTAAGGAGAGAAAGGGGGGGCAGAGGAGAAACAGAAAAACAAAACCCTGCATCATGGCTCAGCACGATAAACAAGCATGTGAAGGAAGGGTAAGCTATGGGGAGAGGGAGGAAAGAAGTGGTTATATGGCAGAGAATGATCTTCCTCCTCAAAATGTTGCTGGGAATAAGGAAGCAAGAAAACATGAGAATCCCACCAGTACACACAATGACCCTTCAAAGCACCACGGGGAACCCACTGGTGAAGAGCTTCTCTCTAATGCCTCCTGCCAACTTGATATTTGCCAAATCCCATTTGCCTCTAATCACTCACAGACAGTTGGTTGGCCTGAATCTGCTCCATCTTTTTCTGGTGCAAAGCTGGACTTAGGCTGCAGAAGTTCGCTTGGTGCTGGGGTATGAGAGAGTAGGCCTGTGCCTATCTTTATGGTCCCCAGAGAAATGAAAATGCTGACTGACCTGCCTTAGTGGCTGGCTTGGATAAGTCCTGGAGAAGCAGGTGGGTAGCAGGGTGGGCATGTGGACCTGCATGATATTATAAGGGTTATCCATATAGGAAGAGAGAGTACACGGCTAGGATATTCCCAGTAGGTGCTCTGGGAAGAAATAGTTAATCAGAGAGGTAGTTATTTTTTTGACAGCTCAGGAAGAGAAACTGCTTACTGAAGGCTATATTGACATTAATCTCACAACAATTTCTTCTATTGCTCTACCCCAAAACCACTTACCATTTCTTACTCATCCAGTGACTTTTGCAGGATACTATGCACAAGGTCTGGCTGCCTTTTGGAGGCAAGCCCAGTTTTCTGAAAGATCCTTCATGGCACAGCAAAAACAAAGAGAAAAGGGAGTCCTTATTAGGTGCTAGTCACCCAGACAAAGCACCAAGGCAAATCTAACCTGGATCTTAAAATGTGTGCCATTCTTTATAAGACCAGCAGTTCATCACATCCACCTTCCTTCAACCCTTAAATTAGGGCAATACATAAGGACAAGAAATTGCTTTCTGACTCTCCTTTGCATACCTTCAGCAACAGAAGCAATTAACTGACATCCTGAAGCACAGCATCTGATTGCATTTCACATGCATAATGGTGGCTGTTATTATTGGCAACAACAGTTGTTACAGTTCAACAAATGTGTCTTAATCATTTTCTGCTTATGTAACACACCATATACAAGTATTAATGCAATCAAATGCACTCTAAATAGTGACTGCAGAAATACAGCCTGCAGTCTCCTTTTACTCAGTAAGGACTGTTACTGAATCTAAAGTCTGTATAGAGAAGCACTGTGCAGAAGCTGGGTAATTTGAGGGGGTTGGTCCCATGTTTAAATGTTTCATATGTAAGGTGATCCTTAATAATTATGATTTTAGATCCTAGCTTAGGAAAAGTGAAACATAATTTCTCCTATGACTCTGATCTCTTTTGTCACTGGCCCATCAGGATTACTTGCACTGATTTCTGTCTTATTATTCTCAATTTAGACTGTTGTATGTAAGAGCAAATGAAGCCTGTAGGCAGCAATAACCTTATCTACCCTGGAGAAAAAAAGAAAAAAAAAAAAAAGCAGCTCTGTGTGCAGATATAGAGATGCTATGATTTTGCCTCTCATGCTCATAAATTAATTATGCCAATAGTCTCTTTAGCACGGAGGAGAACAGCTACAGACTGGCATACATCTGTCCCACTGAATTCCTTCATCCTTCCAACAGGGTAGTTTCATCCAGGCTGCCTATTGAGAGAAGCTTGTGGCCCCTTCTAACTCCTGAGGGATTGTGTCTAGGAGAACACATGAGCCAAATCTCCTCTGGGGACCATTCTAGCAATGTAACAGTATAAGCAATTAGATTTGGGTGCCCAGGAACCTTTTCTGGCACTTTTTAAAATCCTGAATTATAATAAGCTCAGCATTGCTGTACCAAATTTGCTTAAGCTATAATGTTTTGGATTAGGGATTGCTAGCAAATTGAAAATAAAGGTCACTTTTAAAATATATATATATGTATATAGCCATACACAGACTTCCAGTTGCCAGCTGGAATTAGATTACCTCCCAGGGAATTGTTCTTTTACAGACTCAGAAGTATCAATACAAAATACACTTTCTTTCATCAGTGAACAAGTCATTACCTCTCTCTCTCTAATGTGAAGGAGGGAGAAGAACAAACTCACTCAAATGGGGAGACAAACAGTTCCCAAAGTGCCCCTGAAAACTCATTTCTCACTTGAAATTGTCTGGGAGGAGGGCTTAACAGTTCTTGCTACAGTGTTTTTCGTATTTACAAATTACAAGATAAACCTTGAAATGAAGATATCATTCCATTCATGCCAAAACCAAATATCACTTTGGCTTTTTGGTACAGTATGGAGCAATTAACATAGTTCAGATAAAGTGTACAGAAGCATTCCTATCGCCTGGTTCTTCTCCTAACTAGGCTTTGGACCAGAAGTTTTGTTTTTCTCCATTCCTGGTTCTGACTCTTCTCTATATTAAACGAGGCTATTTAATTGAATAATGGGGGATTTTTCTGTGAATTCTTCGGTGACTTGGACTGAGAAAATGTCATTGATCTATATCTCAGCGGGCACTTCAAATGGTTTGTAACCAAGGTTTTAGACCAAAAAAAACCACTGAGCATGTCTCCACTGCTAACCTGAGCACAATATACAACTTTTTAACCTATGAGACTATACGAGATTAGTCTGGTTGGCTCCCTGTCAGCAGCAAGTGAGGCTTGCTCAGTTCCTCTAGCTCAGTTTTGAGACAATGCCTTTCTTGCCACTGGTGAGCAAGTTTCTGCAACTGCAGTTTCAAAAGTAGAAAAGAGTAAGTTGCCCTTGATTAAACATGACAGTAAACTGAGCAAATGGGAGCAGAGTCAGAACTGAGACCAGCAGATACACCTGCCTGCCTTCTTGCTCAGAGCAATGCTGAATGGCATAGACCACCCCAGGAGTAGATGTCAGAGATCAATGTACCTTTTAAAATCCACTCAATATTGTCTACTTTTGGACTCAGCACTTCTCCTGAGTGTGACTTATTGCTTGCTGAAAGTCTTTCAAATGAGGCTGATTGAAACAAGCCATAAGAAGTTGAGCCATGCATCCCTCCAGCTCAGGTAGGTGTTGGGGGCAGAATGCAGAGACAGACATCCACTGTGCTTTTGACAAGTTGTTTTGCTTAATGACTATAATGACAATCCCCAAGATTTTCAATTATTTTTCCATGACAGAAAAATAAACAATTTAATTTCCTTGCTGCTGGGATCAAACAGCCAAACAGCCTGTGCTATTATGATATAAATACATCTGAATAAATTAAAGGAGGATAAGGGAGATATTCAATACAAAGATCATCCTCTTCTTAGAGGCACTCAGCACCAGAACAACCTTTCCATGTACGAGTATGAAATTTAGAAGAACTACATTACATTCATGCCCTCTCAGCTTCTAAGAATATTTTTACAGCCTCTGCTGGGGGGGTCTCATGGCTTGCTATAAAGGCAAGTTATTGACAGATACCAGACACAATAAAATCAAAGGTATCTCGAGCTGGGGGATGTGAAGGTCCAAGAAGCAGATTATGCACAAATAGGTCTTTTTTCAGCATCTTGTGGGAGTCAGGGTATGTGTGACTGGCTTTATTTCTGTAAGAGGAAATAAAGACTTGGCTTTCACAAGTTTGGGAATTATGAATCCAGAGATTTCTATAGCAGAAAATGCAGTACAGAAAATAGCGATATCGACACGAATGCAGAGCAGTCCCTCAATGTTTAACTGTGCATAGCAACAACACATACCATTGTGGTAGCCAATAAAGAATACAGTACCCAGATGAAAATGCAGGGTATATTTTAGAATTTGTATGTTGAATGTATTAACAGTGCAGCCTGGACCACAGCCAGGATGCTAAGTCTCACAAAAGAGGAGTTACCGTGCAGTTGATAATTGCAAGGATGAATGGTTTTGTGTGTGGGGAATGAGATCTGGTTGGTGTCCTGATCACAACTATTCTGGATTTGCACTTGCAAAGAGGAAAGTAGTGTCTTCTGAGTTGCCAGCACCTGAATTCTCCTGTTTAATAAATTCTTAGACCTGTTTCGGTTACAAAATTTGCGAGGATACAACAGATGAGTAAAGAAGAATTACTTAAGTGACAGCTAATCTAAATGAATCTGAACCTCTTGCCTAGAGAGATGTCTGGTTTGTGAAAGGGACAATTTACCTTGCACTGTCTTCTGCTAGCAGAAGGGAAAAAAAGCAGATGCAGGTACAGAACTGTGGGAAGGGAGAATTAGTGGAAGTTACAGTAATTGAGTGTAACTGCTTTAACAAAGTACTGGACAAATGAGCTGGAAAAAATCCCTTGTTCAAACACTGAATGGAATAGTAGTCCTGCATTTGCCTGCAGGAGTGGGCAGAGTGCAGGGCCAGAGCCATTTCCTCTGCAAAATCCACCATTAAGCTATGTGCTCTATTCTGGGTGTTGCTTCACTATTTCAGGTTGCCAACCCAGAATGTTGGACTGCATGCAGTGCTGCTAGCAAATAATCCCTCTGAGTGATGATCCTGATTTTTCCAGTGACTGAGTTTATGACAAACCATCTGCACATCACAGGCCTCACTTTCCCCACCTGTGAAAAATTAATGAACTCTTTCATTTGTCAAATTGACAGAGTTAAAATTAGTCAGCAAGAGTCAGAGCACAAAACCTTACTCCTTGGGTGAATAGTTTTTCACCTAGCTAATCTGTCCAATTTCTCTAGAATTGGGCATTTAATTATTCTCTAAGACTGTAATATTTATACAGTATTTTGGAAGAAGTTTTAATAACACCACTTTATAAGACTCAGCATTATTTATTTTTTTTTCCTAAGAAGCATGACTTTCGTGAGCCATAAGAAACTTAGTAGTTTACAATGGCACTAGAGGGGCTTCTCTATCCCTACCTTGTGGGCTGTATTCACAAGAGGATGTGAAGATGGAAAAGAGTTCTGTCATCTGAGGTTTTGACTGACTTAGTTTGAAAATAGAGTTCAAGTCTGAGATGATAATCTGGCATGCTGGAAGTTGTTTTACAACCCAAAAATGGCAAAAAAAGCCAAAATGTTAAAAGTATTTATGGAGAAAATATTAAAGCAGTCCATAATAATTAGAAATATTGAAACATAAAATGATGACCTTTGCTATTTAAGCAAACTTGATCATCTACAAATGCTGATATTTTGATACCTTTAAAGGTTAACCTGAAATACCTTTTTCCAAATTACCTCAAAATTGATTTTTCCATCATTTAAAAGAGACAAAACACTATCTTTTGGGATAACTTCTACAATTCTTTTTTTGCTTGACTGCAAATGGGTTCTGTACTTTGCTGATGTAGCAATTCAATTAGGGATCCCAAAAGCATTGTTTTACTATTGCAATTGCTCTTACTATGGCTTGACCTAAAAATCTCCAGGAATATCAAGATGCCAGAGCGTTAGGGTCTGTCCAAACATCTAACACACCCCTCTAAGAAAATTTTAATCTAAATAGTCAAAATACTGAGAGGAAAAAAGAAATATTAGACTCTTATTTTGAATGCGAGTAGCACATGACACCAAGAGGAAGCAACATGCTAATGGCTACCCAAGAACTCAGTGGCAGAGCCAGGGTTCATTCTGACTCCTTGAGAGCATATTGGGTGCAAAAGCATCCTTGGCCTCTGGACAGTTATGTTACAAATAAGTTATTATGTGGGATGAAGAAGGAAAAATGGAGGCTGTGTCTGTGTGCTACTCCAGATCCAGGATTGGTTTCTTACAGTAATGAGATGGCTAAGCAATTCTACAGGATTTCACCAAGGTAATCAAGTCCAGCCACTCAGTATCTTACAGCCTTTAGACACTGATGAACCCAAACTCTGTGCTATTATTAATGTACGTAGTTAAAGAGAAAGAAAGTGATTTGAAAAATATCTTCTGCTTAGCACTGCCACAATTCTTTCCTAAAGCATGCCCTGGCCAGAGGAGCAGTTCAGACAGCAGGACTATTAAAATCCTTTCTGGTAAGAAGTTGCCAATGATGCTGGTGTGTATATGCCCTTGGAGTGCCCAGGCTGTCAGCTGCAGCAGCTGCTGCTTCATTCATTATACATGAGGAATCACAGGCAGCATGAAGCACTGAAATTAATCCTGACAGAGTCATGAATAAAATGTAAATATATCTTGAGAAGGAAACATTTGCAAGGGAATTGGAAAAGAAAAAAAAAAAAGAAAAGAAAGAAAAAAGAGGCAAAAAAAGGAAAGCTGATCAATTGTAGGAATGTGGGAGAAGAATGAAGCAGTAGTCTGGAGAGTAAACACCTGGGTCTTCTTGCTTCATTTCATGCCACTGGGAAGCAGGCTGCAGGACTCCTAGCACACATCTCAGTGCTGCAGCTGCCTGGGAATATAAACACAGCAGCTCAAAAAAAAAACCAACCAACCAAACCCCGAAACAATAACAAAACCCCCATGTGTGCCTAGGGAGTTTTAAACCCAAATGGATTGTGGGACTAGCCTTGAGGACCATAGAATAAGACTAGCTTTATGTGTGGGTTTGGCAGAAGAGCGAAAAACTGGTATCCATTTGCCTTTTAGCCATGACTAATTCCAATTGACTCAGTGCCTAGTTAAAAAATACTGGCAGTTTGGGTTGGAGTTTAAGACAAGCTATCACCTTTCTGTTTCTGGTTCCTACCTCTTTCAACAGGCAGTGACCATATGAGTGCTCCTAGGCTATTTGCCCACTAAACCAGGCCAATTAAATCACCTTTTGTAAAACCGGGTAGTCCAGCTGGTAGGCTGTTACCTTCCTGAGCAACTCAGACTAGGTTGCAAGCATTCATCTGACTCTGTTCACGCTGCCTTGTAGCCAGCAAGTTGCTTTGACTCCCCCTGCTTCAGATTACCTGGTTTTACAATCCATCAAGTGAAATTCATCTGCTTCACTAGGGAATACGGAAGAACTATATGATCCTGGATCCTTGATAAAAAGTTGTTCTATAAATACAGAGACTAACTACAACATTGAATTTTCACAGCTTCTTTGATGCCCTGTGGTTTGAAAACTGCAGGTCAAATATTGCTCTCAGCTATGTCCAGGCAATTCCAACCAATTTCAGTTGCAGGCAGGACAAAAATCTGCATATGCAGGGCTCAGTCTAACATCACTGCAAATTGTGTATGTATGTACGTGGAGGGCATGGGGGTGGCACACAACAGCCAGTCTCTGACAACAATAGTACCTACCCAGCAGGGTGCAGGAGAGAGAAATGAAGAATTATTTTCCCAGTGGAAACTACAGGGACAATTTTAAGCAGGCAGAATGTAATTTCCTGAAATGGAATCATACATTATACCCATCACACCATTCCATATAAAAATTTAAAGCACAATTTGCAACTGAGGAAGCCGAGGTGAATTTCTGAGTTTCATTAACTTAGTTCCTCCTCTATAGCACAGTACTGATGATGAAAGGCAGATTAACCTGCATGGAGAAGCAGTACCAGCTTCTACATGCCCTGATCTGGAGGGAGAAGCTGGGAGGTGTGTTGTGCCTATTTCTGAGAGGACCTCAGCTACAGATCTTCATTCATATTCTTTGTACTGCTTTCACCCAACACAGTTATATTATCTATACCTTACTGGATGCATATATGTTGCTAAACCACGGTCCTTAGCTCCCTTTATAACATGGCATCTGGATGCCTCAAAATCCTTAAGGCTTTTATCCTTCCAATTAATCCCTCCTGAGACACAGCTGACAATTTTAAAGGAAAGAACTGAGGCTCAGAAAAACAGGGTAGGATTAATCTCACCTAACTTTAGAAGTCTGAAAGGTAGGTGTCTGCACCTAAGCTAGGAAACAGGCTTTTCCTTTAGAGTTATTAGACAAAAAGAGGTGCCTATAGGGCTGAAAAGTGTCTGGTTTAGGAGAGAATTGATCATTCCCTGGAAGTGCCTGCTTTCCTTCTTTGGCTGTAAAGAAAGATTAGATAATTGCCCTGTTATTTAGACCCATGCAGTCCAAACAGAAATCCATAGTGGAATAGGGAATTGAAACCACATGTAATTCATACACAGATTTCTTAGCTAGCAAGCCATGACCCTATTCCTGAAACAGTTAATTAAAAAAAAAAAAAAAATCTTCAGAAATATAGTCCTGCTAGGAAAATTGCCTTCAGCCCTTCCCAGATGTTGTGTCCCATGAGTGAATAGGTAATTCTGTGTCAGCTCCCACATTTTCAAAGAAACAACGGGTCCTGCAGTGCGTTGCTGGGGCAGAGGAGCATTGTCTCCAATGTTTCAGTAGATGAAGTTTACATGTTAAAAGGGTAAGCCTGAATCACAGAGAATTTCCATCTAACTAAACAGGGGAATGGGGCTAGATTGATGAGTGCCTGTAGACTTGTGGGTTACTCTACTAGTGCTTATCATCATATGACAGATGAGAGAGGAATTTATTTTACTTGTAATACACACCTACTTTTTAAATAGACACAACAATAATCAAAACCTCAATATTAGTTGACTGTTGCACCAGTGACCAAAGAAGGAAAATTGCCTACACACAACTTCAGGATGGAGAAGTAAAAGGTTAGAGGGGACCCAGCCTTCCAGTACCTACAAGAAAGTAATTGAGAAGACAGTGCCAGGCTCTTTCCTAAGGAGCAAAATAGGACAACAAAAAAGATGGTCATAAATTGAATCAGGAGAGATTCAGGCCATAGAGAAGAGGAAATTTTTTCACAGTGAGGGCAGTCAAGCTTTGGAGCAGTCTCCATCCTTGGAATTTCTCAAGACCTGACTGGATGAAGCTCTGATCAAGCTGGTCTGACCTCACAGCTGACCCCATTTTGAGCAGGAGGTCAGTATAGAGACCTCCTGACCTGCCTTCCAAACTATATTATTCTAAGATTGTATGATAAAGACATTGATTATAGACAACTTCCCATCCCCTAACAAGGCATTCAGAGAATAAATAAACATAGTTCTTATTGAAACTTTATGTGGAGTAAATAGAGATCTACCAAAGCAGCCAGTAACCAGCCCTGCTTACCTCTGTGTGATGTGTGCAACAAAGACAGCAGAGAGTAGAAATTCAATATTGTATTTTGCAGTCTGTAGCTCCTGTAGTAGACTGAAAGTTTGGGCAGCCAGAGTAATGAAAACTAGCTTGAGAAATCTTTGCAGCACATGAGAGACCAAAGAGGTGGCTAGTGTGATAATAAAGGTAGTGGCTGTGACTTTTGTCCTCGGGCCTCAAGCTGCAGACAGCAGTTTGCATCAGAGGGATCTGGCCTTAACTTTCCACAGAGAAAGCTAGCAGTGGGGGTATTTCTGTTCTCTGAGACAGCTTAATTACACTTACAAAGCACTTTCAAGAAAAGAACTTTACTTTCCCTGTATGGAACAATGACCCACCTTGTAGTATATTAAAAAAAAAAAGCAAAAAACACCCCCAAAAACCCAAACCAAAAAAACCCAAAAAATCAACAGTGAATTCCCTGAACAGCCAGAATTTTAATCCTTTTGGACCTACCTACGTATTGCATGTTCCGGAAATCACTCAAGGCACCCAAGGTTTCCTTTGGTGTTTTTAACTCACAGTAGTTCCTGAAGGGAAGGAAATAATCTGTTTTTATTTTGTGTATCACTTTGTTTTCATGGGAAATTACAGGAACCACTTGGCTGAAAAGTGAAACAAGCTACGTCAGCATTTCATATGGAGCTGGATTACTCAACCATGGTGTCACTGAGCCTGAGTCCCTGGCGTCTTTCACTCTTGCCAAGTCCAATTAGGCACAGACATACTTCTCTTGTACCTGCAAAACAGCTGCAAAAAGCATTGAATACATCCTGCACTAGAGATGGCTTTGCATTCCTACTCCTTCCTGTTTCATTAAGGTTTTTTAAAATTGAGGCTTAAATCACTTGGCTGACCAGCAGGACATCTGCAGGAAATGCAGAAGGCACATTCACACCTCATGGTTTGTTTTTTGGTTTGGGGTTTTTTTGGGGTTTTTTACCTGGTTTAATTGGAAAAGAGATCTACATTGTACTCTTTCTCAAGTTGTGCTTCTCAGCTTGCAAGAAGGAAAACTCCAGCAGAGAAAACTCTGCAAAGCTGAAGGACAAGTCATTAAGCCATTGAAATGTAAAATTAGAAAGCAGTATAAATAGGCTCTTTGGAGGAAAATAGGTCTTCCCTGCTACAGTGAGCATGAATAAATAATAAAAGATCATGTCAATAAGGAAAACACAACAGAAGGTCTTTCCTCTTCAATTGCAAAGCTTTGATTGGAGGCAGTGGTGCACAGGCAGAGAATTAACCTTGCTAGGCTCTTTGGATGTGTTAATCTCCTATGGGATTTATCACCACCTTTTTTTTCCCCCTAAAATAATAGATATGGTATCTTGTTTAATAATAACTATATGATCCTGCCAAATGCAGGAATAGGGAAGGTGTTTTTACTTTTTCAAGACCACATAAAGAGACTTGGAAGAGCAAGAGTTATGTCTTGTCAACTTCTATTAAAGATGCAGGTTGTCGACCAAGTTTGAAAACATCAGCACTTCTACACCATGTTTCTTAGGAGCACCTTAAATTCTTAAATTATACAACTTCAGATAAGTGATCTGCCCATCTTAGAAGAGATTTGAGATTTCATACTCAAGCAATGCACAGTTGAACCAGATCAGCACAAAAAAAGTTTAGCCTCTGACACATTGCTTCAGATTCCCAGATGGTATAAACCAGCAGAATTACTATGGAGTTATGTTGGTTACACATAAAATGACTGCAATCTTCAGCTTTTGGGAAGAAAAATTAAATCTAAAACTTTTTTTTTCTTCATTTATTTTTGGTTATCAAAAATGAATATTTTTTCAGCAAATAAATTGGATAGGAAAGCAATCATTTAATTGTCCAAAAAAGTTTATATTTTGAACCTGCTTTTTCTGACAAAAAAGAAAGAAAATGAAAACATTTTAAAAGACAGTGAATACTTTCAATACAATTTCCACACAATTATAAACTTGGTTTTTATTCAAATTATTATAGCCACTTCATTTTAATCTATAATAAAGGAATATTGTGAACACATATCTCCAAAATAAAAGAATAAACCAGGACTAAGCAAAATTTCACATAAAACCAGTCTGAGTCATCAAGAATATGGAAACTGCCTCTTGTGAGGAGAATCTGAGAAGAAAAGAATGAAGAAAAAAGATTCAAGAAAGCCTATGAATGATAATGACATGAGACAGTAATATAATGCCATATAAAATCTTAATTTTATTTTTTTTAGAATTTCTTTTAAACACAGCCAAATGCACAGCAGTATGCTCAGAATGCAGGCCATGCTGTGGCCATCTGTAACACATGCATACACAGGGGAAAAAAGAAACCCCACAAAAAAACCCAAAACAAAACAAATCCTGGAAAACAATAGCTTATAAATAAGTGTTCAGGCTATGACTGATAAGCAACTCAGATTCGAGCTCCCAAAATGGTGCATGGTGGTGAAGACTAATGGATAGTGCGGTTTGATCCCCTGTTATTAAAGGAAAATGATGGGATAAAGAAATCTGAAAAAATCAAATTTATTTCTCCTTGTTCAGGCTCATTTCATTGCATATTTCTGGACAGTTATGCATTCTAGATCTCCTTAGCTGGATATGGCATTATGTCATTAATTTAAGATTTTAGCTACATCAATGAGTTTCATTCTTCAAAATGCCCCTGTGTCTAGTGAAATCTAATGCTGTACTCAGGACTGATTGCATTTTACTTTCAAAAGGAGGTATAAATACTTTTGCTACTCTTTGCCATCAGCTTCTACTTCCTCAGTAAAATACAGAGAGATTTAGATATAATGCTCTTGCCAAGTTTTAAGTTTAACAAGAAACAATTGTTAGTGGTGATTAGTAAAAGATTGACATTTTCTTCTTATGCCATCTGCAAACTATGCTAGGGTAGACTCCTACAGGCTTTATCTATCCATAAAGCTTATCCTCTTCCTTTTTTTTTTTTTTTAAATGAAAGAAATAAAGAAATCTGGGGTTCATGTATCTGACAGCTCCACTTTAGCAATGATAGATACATTTCAATATGAAATTTCATCATCTGAGGGTGAAAAGTGTTAATTGACTACAAATGCTGGGAGAGAAACACTTTCAGGTTCTTTAGAAGCCTTGAGTGGATAAACAGCCACCACAGGTTAGCTCCCATAAAACAGGGTTCCTCACCACCATCACCGCCATTGTCTGAATTTCTTCAACTGGAAGAAAAAGCACATAGAATGTAAGGTATTTCTAAGGACAATAATGAAAAATACAGCTTGTGAGACAGAACATGAGATCAAGCTTAAAGCTGTAATGAAAAGATGCAATTTTCTCTGCTCATTACATCTCTTTTCATGAATTGGCTTTATTCTCCATTCTCACTTTTGTATTTATTTTTTCTCTCCACTTAGTGTCATTCTTAGTACTGAAAAGTCAAAACTCAATAATCCACAACATTTTTTGGATCAGTGCAATGACCTTTGACACAGATTTTTTCAGGACTGAAATAGTTTAACTAGTTCCTTAGCTATTAACTTCCCTCCCTACCTGCAGAGGCTTACTGGGATCTCAGACCTCCACCCATCCCTTTCCACTCTGTCCTTAGAGAGAAAACTTTCCTCTGAAAACTTACCATGTTACTATCATGCCTCACCTGTCTTCTAGTCTTTTAAGAGATCAGCTCAGTAGTCAGCAAAAATGAAGTACAATGCAATTAAATAAGGTTGTAACCACACTACAGCTCGAAGAGATATGGCTGTTCTCATGCAATCATATGAGCTGGGTTTAATTGAGCCAGACTGATTTATAGTTACAGAAAGAACAGGAAAAAGGTGTTCAATTTCCCTTTCCACCCCACGAGCACTGTCTGGAGTAGCTGGGATACTTATCTGACTGGAAAAGAAGGACATGGGCTTTTACGCAGTTGTAGGTCTGACAAAGCTGATGAACACCTGAAAATCCTGGACTAACAATGACTGCATACTAAGGTTGATCAGCAAAGTCGGTATGAAAGATGTGCTGCCCCTAAACTCTACCAGAAGTCCCATACTTGGATGGTTTCCATGGTATAATAGCCTCATCCTGATACACTTTGAAGAACTGAAGTACTAACTAGTTGAACATTGCCTCCAGCCACAAAGCATGGGCCTCTCGCCTGTTAGCAGCCCTAGGATCCAGGCTCAGCTCACCATGGAGGTAAGAACACAACTTTTGGGTAAACTTTGGAATTTTGGCATCTTTTCTCCCATTCTAGCTAGGATCTGATGTGCAAGCTTGTTCACACTTAAGTGCTACTAACTTTAGTAATATACACCCATTCCTAAACACAGCAGCCTGGACCATAAATGACAGGGTAAAGAACTGGACAAGAAAAGCAAATTAATATACCTTTTTGCTTTGCAGAAGATGGTGGGAATTCAAAGGCAAAAGAATGACCTCAGTGGTTACATGGGAGTGGTTGGCAGAGTTTTCTCTAATTCAGTGGGCTAGTTTCCCTCAGTCTCCACACAACCTGTCCCTTAGAGAAGTCAAGCAGATGAAATTGCAGTCCTCTTGCCTTTGGGAGGGCTTGGACATGGTTGCCAGGGGGAGAGCTGTGCAGAGTTATGGATGCTTCCCTCTCATGCTCCAAGGCTTCAGTCTTGGAGTGTTAATTGAGGGAGATTCAGACCTCACAGTCCTTCCCCTGCTCATAGTTTGGTGGGAGCGGAGAGGTGAGGGAAATGAGTGGGGAGATGCTGGTAAAACACGGCCAGATCCTTGGCCCAGCCTGGACTGTTCTTAGCAGGGCAGCTATCAGCAGCTCCAGCTCTCTGGTACAAGGCAGGTTACTGGCCTGGGGAGGTGCTGAGGGCTATTACTCCTTCCCATTAGTGCATACAACCCTGTTGGGTCACCCACCCCAGAGAGCAGTTTTGCATTTTTGCCACTGAAACATTGACTGCGTCCATGGTGAGGGGCAGCAGGGGATCGGTCCCTCAAGGCAGGAAGCCATTGACCTCTGCTGACCAGCTTCACATTGTTCATGTGGGAAGCACATAAAAGCAGAGTTCAAAAGTGCCTTAAGAATTTGACTTGTTACAAGACACGGCATTTTCATTACTACAGATGCTTTGAAAACCTCCCCTCAGGGCCTGGGATTGCTCCTACCTTAAGTCCAGCAGAGACTGACATGAAGGCATCCATAGCACTGATCCTGTGATATACCTAAACACTAGGGAAAACAGATATAAGGCAGAAAGAAATCCTGACCCATGTTGTTTCTACCTAATTGGAGGACTTACAGAACATTCACACGTTGTTGCTTTCTCAGAGGGTAAATCCATGAACATTTATTCAGCCAACACAGAGGTTTCTGCTTTGGGTATTAATCCTTAACTAACAGCTTATCATTAAGAAGGAGTCCTCTATGCAGTAAGAATATGGATCAGATGCTGCCTCCAGTTACATTGCTGTCACTTTACATGTACATCTCTAACCTAGCTCAGGATGTAGCCCATCATCTGAATTCAAAGAAAGGCACAGAGATGTGCATGTAGAAATTAGTAAGTGATCCTGGCATTCCTTGGGAAATTTAATTTAAGTCTTACACATTATATAACTGAGATGGGAAGCAGATGCCTAATAATAGATCTGTATTCTAATACCATCTGCTCAGACTGAATCCCCATAACAAACTGTATCTGCCCACATGACATGCATTTCTGCAGTTTCAGCCTTTCTGAGGTTCCTTCTCCAGGTTGAAAGAATAAATCCCTGTCATGTACACCCAAAGCAAAGCATTAGGCCATCGGTCATCTGTTGTTTATTTGTGAGGGTATCTTATCTCTGCTGAGCCTTTGCATCCTGGCACACCATGTAACTCAACCACATACCACTTCTCCCTCTTCTCATAGCAAGACATTAAAGAGGTCCTGTTAAATCAAATCAGCCCAAATATCTAAAAGAAGAAAGTTAATCTCAAATGTGCTTTTACAGCACAGACTCAACAAGACATTTTATTTCACTCAGGCTGGAACAATTGATTATTTTTAAAATATCCTTACCGAGGTGTAACGACTGTGAAAGGAACTATCCCCTCAGTTTTCAAGACAACAGACAGGCTCTTTCATTTCCTGCACAAACACACAGCACTGCAAACTATTTAGAAGTGTCTTTTTCTTTCTCCTTCTAATGAGTTTCTATTTCTGACAGAGGGCTTGATCATAGCACTTAACCCCTTGATCTGTACAGCTGCTTACCCTCTCCAAAACAGGCAAGGGTAATCGAGGTCTGTAGGTATTCATAATGTACACTGGAGAGTGAATGCTATCGAACAGCTCTGAACAACACATTGTATCTTATACCCACAGCTGGCCAGCTAAGCTCCACCATTAACACCATCCTCTCTCTAATGACAGAGGAGTTGGTGGACCCACCTTTGGAGAAGATGATGATGGACCCTAGGTATTCAAGATGGTCCTTCTCTTAGCTGGACAAGGTAGGTTGCTCCTTGGTTTCTATGGAGCCTTTTAATGGCAAGAGTTTTGATATCCCTAGATTAGTTTGCTAATCGACAGCTAGGAAGCAACTGGGATTAACAGAAGTCGGGTTTCCACAGATATCTTTTACATGATGGCTGCAGGGATTCAAAACATTTATACTAGAAGGGATTTTTTTCTGTTTTTTTTTCCACTGATCAAAAAAAGCAAGTCCCTTGTTTCTTTCTACTTCACATGCACCTAAATAACCAGTACCACTCTAGCCATACTTTATAAAGCACTAGAAAATTTTCAGTGACAAGGACTCAAGGTGGATTCTAAGACTTCCCTGTCACGTCATTACTCCTGAGCATTTCTTTTCTGACACTGCTGATTGTGGAAGGGACTCTTCTGTGCTGTACACAGACCAGTTGCTCCAATCAGCCCCACAGAGTTCAGTGTAATGGGGATGATTTCTAGCACTGCCAGTTTTACACCACCTCCATTTTCTTTCTTTTCACTCCTTCCCTCCTCCCCATGGTAGCAAGTTCGAAGCATGAGGATATGGAGGGTGGAAGCTTGAGAATGGCTGTGCTGGACAGCCATTGGTAGTCACCCTGCTGACAGAGCATGGATAGTGCTGCAGCCACAGGGTAAGGAGCTAAATGTAAGCAACTCTTGTTTTGAGTCCTTAAGCAAGATCATCAGCACCAAAAAGAGTTTTCCCATGCGAAATAGCTTCTGCTGCTATGAAATGCTAACCATCCACGAGTAAAATACCCCACGTGCTCTCCACAACCCTCAGTGCAAGGTCTAACTTGTCAGGCTTAGATCTGATCTCCACTGAGCTTCCATATCTGCATTTAGCCTTTCCGTGCCAACTCTCTGAGGGACAGATCCCTTTCTTGTGTGCACTGCAAACACCCTTGAGTCCTTTGGATAAGAAGTGCAAAGCACCATTTTCAAACACTTTTGGCTCCAGTCATTCAGCATGTGTCTGACTTTGGCTGTGGTGAATTTTTTCTTGATGATCATCAGATAATTCACAGACTCACAGCTGTGGCCCACAGCTGTTGCTCCGACCTTATATGAGCCTCTTTTGCAGTGCTACCCTGGTAAACGTTCCTCACACACTCTATTGATGTTAGGAGTAGAATGGGGCTGTCCTAGCGAGATGACAGGCTGTATGATCAGCCATGGTTGTTATGAAAAGCAAAGGCAGAGCTTGGGGACAGGAAAGGAGCTCATATCCATTCTTTACCTGAAAACACTTTTGTGTTTGAGTTTTGAAGCTGGCAGCTCCCTTAACTTGTAGAAGTAGAGCAAGCAATGCATGGCTGAATGAAACTCTTTGGTTAACCCATGAATCGCAACACAGCAGTCATCATAAACCCTGGGGCTCGGTGCCTGCTGCTCAGCAGCTCATAGGGTTGTCCTCCCTGCAGCCATCTGTTACACAGCTATCATGCCCAGTTCACTGGGCCAAATTTGAATCATGAGATGCTGAAAGTAGATTTGACTCTATCATCAGTCCTCAATAGCTACTATCCAAAAACTAAACTCTGCATCATGAATGTTAAGCCCCAGAAAGAAGACTACTTTGGTGCTCTTAACTAAAAGTAGAAAACCCTTAGTGACACAGCTAACTTTCCTCAAAAATGTCAAGGCAATCTCACCCATTCCCCTTTACCTTTGCTGCCCTGTACTCTAATAGTGCTGGATAGTGAGGACTGAAGGTTTTTATATCTTTTGCAACAGGGGATGAGAGAAGTCATGAGCCATTCTGACACCCTGCCAGGAGCAGTTGTGTGGTGTGCTCCTTGCTTGGGAACACAGCATTCATGTGTTGTGTTGTCATGCCAGTGTCATAATGTTGCAACACTGCAAACTGCTCTGCTTTCCTCACACAAGTTTTCATTACGGAGATGCTCTTACCTTTGTCGCCTGGTAAAAATGGGAATGTCTCAAACTACTGAGAAAAGGAAGGAATAGGAAGGAAAAAGTGCTTCCCTGAGGCTAGAGAAAGACAAGAACAAGTAACTACAACAAACTCTGACATAAAGTCAAATGGCAATTCTGTAGAAGACAGAGCAGACAGACTAGTATATTGACTGTATAGGGAAAGTTGATTAGAGGAAGTAACTCACAGTAAACTGAAAACAATACCGTAAGTCAAGGTTATTTTAATTTTGTGTTCAAGTGACCAAAGATTTTTGGCTTATTTGTTGTTAGATTTCATCTGAGAAATTTTAATAAGAAATCCATTAACAAAAGTGTCTGGGGAGATTTGGCAAGTCAAGCAGCAATAAGTAAAAGGATTTTTTATGACCTAATGTTATTGTTTCACATCCAAATAAGAACAGAACAGAGAAAATATGGTTTGTGTTGAAACAACAGCAGAAGTAAAAACTGAAAACAGGAAATAATCTCTAAACAGAATGCTTCTCATTCCAGTTCTTTGGACTATGTGAAGCACAAAGCTTTTATAATTCACAAATATCACAGCAATTTTTTTTTGTGCATTTTTGTGCATTGTTTTTTTGGTGGAGTTTTTTTAGTTGGTTGGTTGAGGTTTTTGTTTTTGTTTTTTTTTTAAAGAAAACTGTCTGACTTCTTAAGGAGTATGATAGTGCATGCAAGCAACACAACAGGAATGCACCTATTTTCTTTGCAAATTTAGCTGAGTACATTAGTGTTGAAACTATGCCACTTCCTGATTTTTTTTTTCTAAAAAACCCCATGTATATAATACAAAGAAGATAATTTTGCTACATATTGAATACACAGCTCCTAATTCTGAGTGGTTTTTAGACCTCTCAACCATATTGCCTCCTTATATTGCATACCAGACATTTAGAGCTTTTCTAGTTTTCCAGGAATGTTAGAGTACATACCAATAATTATAGCAGTACTTGCCTAAATTAGAGTCCAAAGCTTTGATGTTAAAAAGCTAGTTAACATGTTTGAAATTTTCATCATAATTAAATCATACTGACCTGAAATGCCAATTGGTTTTGTAGGCTTTAATTCTCTGTGAATTTCAGAAACAGGTTAGCAATAATTTATATTAAGATATCAGTTTGTGAAATGTATATTGGCTTTCGCAAAATGAGAACACTGAAATTTGCCTAACTACTGCATGAGCTACATCCTGACAGGATGTTAGCCTCACTGCCACTAAATTAGGCCTTAACGCGGGAAATGT
>JAOBAS010000053.1:2251187-2261767 GCA_025311575.1 Elanoides forficatus
CTGGGTCAGAGGTAGGAGTACAACAATTAGTCTCCCTGGTTTTGGGTCAATCTACAGGGGATATAAGGTGCAAACTTCAGAAATTATGCCCTACAGAGGGTAGGAATTTAGAAGTATTGCTGGATGAAGCATGGAGAGTATTTATTATGTCATGGTAAAAGGAGCGACTGGCCAAGGTGAAAAGGCATACTTTTGTAAACCTCTAGAATATAAATTAAGAAAAAAATGAGGCATTCATAAATTTTTATATATGCCCAACTCCCCAAAGGCACTTTTGGGAAGAGACCTGTTAGAACAATCGGGAGCAAAGACTGTTGTACCTACTTTACAATCTCATGGATTGTGGAGTCTGTTTCCTCACATCAATGTATATGTTCTCATCTTTACCAAGCTTTTTATAAGACAAAGTCTTTCTCTCATTTGTATCAGGATGACATTGAACCATTAGGATCCAATGTCATGAAATACAGAGGAGACACTGATTTGCAGTGGAACTTCAGAATAGCTGGCAAAGTCTTAGTGCTGAATGACAACCACTGTGCGGAGGTACAGTACCACTGGCAGCTTTATGCTTTAGAGGCAACAATAATTCAAAATGCACAGTGTCTGCTCTTGTGGAACCTAATGGTCCCATGGCACTACTGTATAACCATGATGCCTTGGCCAACATCCCCCTTGCCAATAAAACAGCTTTTATACATCCCCAGCTATGTATGAACCACTGTAGAGTGCACCAGAGCAGTTGCTTTTGCCTGCACAGTCCCTGCAGGATTCTGCTTTCTCCTATCCTGCTTCAAAGTGCAAGCAGTCTCAGGGAAGCTGATAGAGATAGAGAAAATCCTGGTGTAAGCTGCAACAAGGTGAGACCTCATCCTGTCCTCCCCTGGGATGGAACCTGCTGATTTGAAAAAGGGCTTTGGGGAATCCTTTCTGCAAGAGGGACCTTTTACACCTGCAAGAGGTGTAAAAACCTAATCTATCTCTTTCTATAATTTAGCCTATTGAATTCTCTATTTTCAAATGCCAAGGACATTCTTTGTAGAAGACATACTCCTTTGTAGCAACTTCAATATGGTGAAAAAATTTTAAGACTTAAGAAAGCCATACTGGTTTAGGCTCAAACAGTTTAGGTTCAAAACCTCAGATGCTGTATGAAGGATAAAACAGCTTTTGTAGTGCTTGTTAGCTCCTGTAGATGAAGAACTAGTGCTACCAGTTTCAAGCTTCTCTTTTTACCAGCATTTGTTGCCCTCAAGTAAGATTTCTCAGCTAGATTTCCAATCCAGAATTCTACACAGTGCCATATTCATTTGGCACATTTACTGCAGCACTCGAAATACGACCAGGTTGGTTAACAGCAGCACAAACCAATTGGTTGATTTGCCTGGCTTAACTGCCTTTGGACATTTAGTAGGACAAGTGCAAACAGTGTGGACAGCAAGGGGAAAACAAAGCATCTGTTTAAATCAGGGAAGAACCTTGCAGCTGAATGCTGCAGTAAAACCAAATAATTTATATTTCTAATGGCTCCCAGAGCCCTTCTATCCTTTTGGTGGGTTGTATTTACTGACCTCTGTTATGTAGCTTAGGTTCAAAAACATTCCACAGAGGCTTGTCTTAGCTGATAAATCTCTTTGAGAGAAGCCAAATATCTTTCACCAAGTAATTTAAAATACATTATCAGGGTTATTCACTGCTAATGCAGGACTGTGAGCTTGGCTTAGGGTTATTTTCCTGCATTCTCTGCAGCAATCAGCTTTTTTGTGTAGCTTGGACACAGATATTTTCCTCTACATAATTTTCTTTAGGGAATGCCAAACAATTAGTTCATATCAGCACTCACTTTTTAAGAGAAGTCCATCACATTGCAGATGTGAGCCACCTAAATCAGAAAAACACTTGGGTACTGTTGTCAAGAACAGTGTTTTTTCAGTGTGGTTATCGCATCAGAGTTGTATACCTTGGATAAGGCTTGGAAAACCTTTTCCAGATGGAGTTATAAACAAACCAAACTCCTAAACTTGAGACTTACCAACAGTCAGTCTTCCCCAGCTCCCCAGAAAACATTCATTCATTGTCATTGCAGGCAGTCTACCCATCAAGTGATCTATAATAAATATTACCACTATCATTCCTGTTTCTATCACAGTAATCAAGGTCACACTCTGCTATACATTGTGTAAAGGATGAAACCAGCAGTGCCCCTATTGTCAGGAAAATGTTGATCTACTCTCACAGCTAAATCCTCCCAGGAGTCACACTGCTAGCTCAGCAGCCCGCTCATCAAGCCTCTGCACTGAAGTTTACTGGAGGCAGAGACCCTGGAGAAATCTAGCACCAAGCCTGTGTACTTAAGCAAACTTAGATCAGCCTGTGTCCTGCCTGCCTAAGTCAGCTCTAGCCCAATCCAGAAGAATGTTTTTTATTATTATTATTTTTTTAATCCTAGGAACCACATTAATGAGCCATAATAGGGACTGAAAACCCTAAGGCAGCTGACCTTCACTATATTTAATGCCAGCTCTCATGCTCACGCTCTCTTTGCAGTGTTGGTGTATTCAAAGTGCTTGGCACCAGCATCTGAGCAGAAGAGACTAGAAGAGGATTTTGCATACAGGCAAGTGTTCGTTAAGTCCACAGTAGTTTTCCTGTTACTGTCAAACAAATTATCAGATGATTCCGCTTGGATGTTTGAAGGAAAAATGTGCTTTTTTTTTTTTTTTAAGCTAAGTAGTTTTCTCAGTATGAATGCACCTGTGGTGGGACAACCCGTGATAAAAGGTTTAATCACAGAGGCCAGGCATTCACAGTTGGATTTCAATTAAAATGTGTGTTATTTATACATCAATTATACAATTTATAATGATGTAATAAAAGAAGGTGCACATAAAAAGGGATATGGATGAGAACAAGCTAGTTATTAACTATGGGATTTTTCATTGCATAATTTCACAATAATCTGCATTAACTCAAGTTCACTCCTCCCTCCTCATCCAGTCCATTCGCCTTCATTTCTGTAACTGACAACTTATTAACACCTCATTTGTAAACACTGACAACCATATGGTGTTAAGACTCCACTCTGCCTGAGAAACATGTGTCTTATGGCTGTTGCTATTATTTGTATGAAGCTGGCACCTGGGGCTTGCAGTCAGGGATAAGGCCCTGGTTAGTCATGATGGGAATGAACATGCCTCCTCCATTCCACGCTCCAGACACTGGGTTAGCCAGCTGTGGTGGAGGTTTTTGGTCAAAGAGAGATCAGGCAAGAAGTAGAAATACGAGTTCCTGAGAACACTGGAGAAGCCAAAAATAATGTTCAGTTTTCACCTGATTTTAGGATATGCCAGCTTGTATCCTTATGCTTGTTCTGCTCCTGATCACCACTGATATATCAATGTTTCCTGGCTTCAAAAAAGATTTGAGTGGTTGCAGGATAAAGTAACATTGATCCTTAGAGGCCAGAAAGGAATTACACTGTGGGTTCATATTCCCTGCTCCACTCAGGTCGTGATGTCCTCATTCAGACAGTGAATTGTCATCACACTTAGTTTTGGAGAAATCAAGTTAATCTCTGCTCAAAGTGGTGATACAATGCTGGGGCTACAATTTTAATGAAGGGACCCCTGAATTTTTACTCAACCAAAAAACACTACAAGCTGTTATGGAATTTTATTTCAGGAAGTCTAAAACAAGATCTTTGTAATTCAGGGGTCTGAATGTCAACTCAAAAAAAAAAAACAAAAAACCAAAAACTTAAAAGAAAAAAAAATTATTAATTGAGCCAACAGAAAGACAGAAAATTCAAAACTGATATCATACCAAGATGCTTTATGATTTGCTTTCTGGTTTTTGAGCTGTGGGGAAAGGGATCAAATGCCTAAGCTTCCATTCACAACTATAAAAGGTTAAAAAAAATATTTTTTTTTAAATGAAAAATTAGATTCTAGCCTAGTCTATTGTCTTCTGGGGTTGGGAGAAAAGTAAATAGTTTAATATATATTTGTAACAGTGGAATACAGGCCAGAAAGAGTTCAGCCTTTCAATGGAAGCATGTCAGCAAACAGGTTGACCAGGTAACAATAAAATAAAAGATGCAGATTGTGGTGGGGTTCAGCCCATCTGCTTTTAGATCTGGCTTTCAGGTGGAGTAAGCATTTATAAGGAATAAAATATGTACATACAAAGCAGTGTGTGTTAAAAGGATGAAACAGCAACAAAGTGACAATAACAAGCTGATAATCACAGTTTTGGAAGCAGCAACTAAGACACTGTTCTCAAGCTCATCCTTTCCTGATGTAACACAACATGAGAGATAATGTGTATGCTCAGGTCAAGAGGCTGTCCAGAGAACGACAGCATCTGAACAGGTTTCCTAGTAAATCAAATGATTTTTCAGCTAAACTCATGTTTATGTAACAGGGAAGATTTCCACTCACCATAGCTCAGAACCCCAAGGAAGATTTAGGCTTACGTGTGTAAGACCAATTACAGGGTAGTAAAGTCTTTAAGGCTTTCTGCATTGAACTGCAGGTAAGCATATACCTTGGCAAACCTTGTGGTCAAATCAATTTTGGAAAAAAAGGTACAGAAGCAAACACTTTTCTTCACCTCAAACAGAAAAAAGAACTTATACACCTTTATCCACCCTCAGAGCTGGGTATTTCTCATAACAAAAACCCTCTCCAAGCTACCATGGTTTAGAAAACCAAAAGGAAAGTATGGAAACTGAATATTATCCTTATCTTGAATTTTACAAGGAAAAACACTGATCTAGTTTCATGGGGTATTTAGCTTTCAAATTAGATTAATGTCTTATTTACATTGAGGCTCCTACTGGAAGCCAGTATATTGTGAAAAGTATTTAGGATTAGTCTCATAGTTCCAATATTTGATATCCTGTTTGAAAGCTCTTCCCCCAGGAGTTGCAGTATATGTTATATACCAGGAAAATAATATGTCCTGAATCTCTTGGACAAGGTCATGGCACAGCCCCTAAAGGTTTATTATTGTCTTTTGTCTGTCGTGCAAAGCATGATTGAATATTCTTGAGGAAGCACAGGTCTGAATCATATCTCTCTCTCTGGTGGCCCCTGACTAGCTATGTTACTACTGGTGAAATCACTTTCATTCACACTTCAGAGAGTGAAATGATCCTTGACCTTGAACTGGGTTTGTGCATCCTAGGAAGTAAGATAACGATCCACAGTGTAAATACAACTTGGGATTTGTAATTCAAGTCCACTCCCACATGGGAGCAGAAGGACACATATTCCTGTCTGACAACTTTCTGAACTGACACACTGAAGTTTCAGGTTCTGATCCTCTTTTGCTTAACACCACCAGTGCAAATTAATGCAAAAGGGCCATTGCCAAATCAACATGATAGCATTTTAAATTCTGCTTTGCAGATTGATAAATGATAAGAAGTAAAACAGTGGAGAATTAAAGCCTGATTCTGTGCAGAGAAGTAGGCAAGTGTTTATTGACTTCTAACCCAAGCATGCATATATAGAGATACACACACACACATATATGAAATTACAATTTTTTTCCCTGTGATTATGAAATGCAAAGATATTTCATTGGCTTAGCAATGTTTTCCTTCTCCAGCTAACAGCAAAAAACATACAGTGAGAAACCCTCATGAACTTTTTGAGACTTCAGATAATGACAATTTAAAGAATTCATGTTTGCCTGCATTTTAATAATATTAAGGATATCTCACAGATAATTGTCTATTTCTTAACAGCCATTGCAATATAAATCTATTTTTCATTAAAAAAATGTCAATTTAAGCTTAGAAAATTCAGCTTTTGTTTGTCTAATAATCAAATGTTCTGTTCTTGATGTCTACCTTCAAACTCATAAAATTAGCAGTTACGTTCTTTGCCCTTTAACACAATACATATTTATTTTGCCATGAATCCTCATTCAGGTGTCTTTAGCTAAAACAATAGGAGGAGACCACAAGAAAGATTCAGTAATCTTTTCCATTTTCTGCGCATAGTTTGTCCCCAGGTAATGAAAGTGAGAATCCAAGATTTGACATAAAGGATATCCCTAAAGTTTGGGGAGTAGTAGGACCATCTTCATTCAAGGAAGAAGCCTGTGGCTTTGAATCACCTTGCAGCAAGAATCCTTAGCAGGGAAGTCTTTGTTCTATTCGTTTTCCAAGGGAATTCATCACAACTCTCGTAGCAGAAGCAGTTCTACTAGGAGTCCCTTCAGCTGCCAGCTCTTGGGAAGGCAGCACTGACAATATTCATGGTGTAACTACAATGGGACTCCAGGCTAGTTTTGTTCACTACATGAACAAGCAGGTGCTGCTGTTTGCCATTATTTTTCATGCAGCTCACCCTATAAGCAGTTGCAGTTTCAGTCCCCAGTAAGCCTCTTTTCCACAATCCACCCACCACCTTCTCAGGTTAGTGTCATGGTCCTTGATGGAAAATTCTACACAGGATTTGTAGCACTTACAGCCTGTAGGAGAAGATCATATTTTGACTCTTGACAAAAGATGTTCCCTTTATTTAGGATCAACATATTCCTTTTGGTCTCATGATTCATCCTATGTTAGGACATCACAATAGACTACATGAAAATGTAAGCTCAGGAACCTTCTACTCAGGTTCTAGATTTCTGCCTGAGACAATGTGTCATGGACATTCATTCCTAATATGCCTGGCAGTGCTCTGATTGAGGTTGCTCTTGACCACAGGCCTTGAAAACCCAAGTCAACAGATGCTTCTACAAATTAAATCCACAAGCCTTTGGAGATTCTTCAAACTGAGCCTCTACCAAAAGCATATTTTAGCAAACCTGCTACTTGCACATTAATCCCGTATCTGTTTCCAGAACCAAAGCCAAAACAGACAATTCAAGGAGCTTCAAAATTCTTAGATTAACTTTTACAATGGACTTGGCAACAGCAAATGTGTCATTTTGAGAAGAACAAGCAGTAGAACAGTATTCTTGGCTGGCATACGCCTCAGTCTACATACTTGAAAACTGCAACGATAAATAGGGGGAGGAAGGTGGCAAAAGTTTAGGCATAAGACTCTGTTTATTCTTTGTTTTCTTTTTGCTTGTCTCCAAGAATCTGATTGCAAAAGGACTGGAATAAACATTTGCCCATCAGGTAAATGGGAAAGGACAGTATAGCCCAAAGGGACTCACAGCTGCCTGTGGAGCTACTATATTGTTGCAGGTATACAATATAATGTTCTTTTCATTAAAAAAAAAAGAAAATCTACAGCAATATCAAGCTATTTGCAGAGCATTATGTCAGTTTACCTTTTAGTTTAGAGGGATGGCCAATGTCATTCATTACTATGAATGCAATGCACAAGTTTCATACTGATTTTTTCCACACTCTTAAGTGGCAGCAGCATGTCATTTTTAATGGACTTCGTCTTTAATAAATGTAGAATAAAACATCTTGGGGCGTGGGGGGGGCAGCTATCTCAAGCCTTCGTAGGCTCAGGTGGTCTACTACTTGCTTATTTCAGAGAGCACATCCTTTATCAGGACACACACCATGAACAGTACGTCTGGTAGTAAGGAGTCTAGAACAGTGTTTTGCATCAACTTGGCCATACAGGTCAGCAATTTCCCTGACCTGGCTATTTCTATTCAGAATAGATCAGGCAAGTATGGTGACATGCTAAAATCACTTTGCCCAAGAGCAGTGATAGTCCAAATGGATTTCTCTCTCTGCCTCTGGTTTTCTGGAGCACACACATACAGGAAATTTTAATTGTGACTTCTCTGTATCACACTCCTAGGGTTTTACTCTGAGGTGGCTTTCAAGAAGAAGAATACAACATGCAGAAGTGTTTCTCAAGGATACTAGGTCTCCCAATCTCTTCTCACCCATTAAAAGCCAGCCAATCATTGCATTTCACCTCCCTATTATGCCTATTTCCAACATATTTATGGGCTATGCTTTAGCTAGAGGGAAGAAGGAACTAAAACCATTCTTACTTAAATTCTATTTTCCCGTCATGGCATCATATTAAACTTAACTCTCTGCTCAGACTCTCTTTTTCTCCTAATGAAGTTTCTGATTTTTATATGCATAAAGCTGATGAGAGAACTAGCTGAGGTGAGGAAAAAAATAACATAACTTCGCCCTATTCTTCTTGGATGTACAAACACTGCCCCCTCAAGCCACACACACACACAAAAAAAAAAAAAAAAAAATCAATCATGCCTATTTCTCGCTATTCAAATATGAGCTCATTACCAGTCCTACCAGCCTGACTAAGGAAACACTCGAGGTAAGGAGACACCACATGCACCATATGTTACATGTCTTGTTGTGGCAGTTTCCAAGTGTACAGTACAGATTGTACAATCGTCTTTACAGAGCTTAGCCAGAAGAGTGCATTTTTTTTTATTTAACAGCAAATGCAATTGCCACCTAGAACAAACTGCTTCCTTGCCTTTTAAAACTAAAAACATTCCTGAAATCATTATGAGGTGAGATAAAAACAGGATTAAAGGAAAATAAGTGGCACATACTGCCAGGAGCAATTTCCAGTAAAATTTGTACCAGGTGCCCTGGGAGGGAGGAGATGGCTGGGAACAGAAATCATGTTCTCCCTTTTTAGAGTCTGCCTTACACATTGATTTAGAGACTTCTCTGAGCAGAAGCTGGGTAAAGCTAGTAGGATCTTTAAAGGTAGGACAGCCAGCTAGATCTGAATGTCAGAAGGAAAAGTCCATGAATTTATGGATCTTTTGAAAAACAGCTATGAGAGAAGAGCCCTGTGCAAATACAGACTTTGTTGCTCACTGACCAGCATTCAACTAATCACCTGAGGAGGGAAGAGAAATACAATTGTCCCTAATGGTTTTGCTAGGACATTTGTGCATTGCACAATTAGAGCAGTGTGTTTGGCTCCTCAACAACTGGAATCCTTAATTGTCAACAGACACCAAGAGTGTATGCTTCTTTTTGTAGGGTTAGTTGATCTACTATCATGTTCCTCTAACAAAAAAATTCAGAGGTTATGTTGGACTGAAACCTCCAAGACTTTCTTTTCAGGTACTGAATTCCCTCAGCCACCAACACCTCCTATTTCTACTGACAGCAGCTCTAATTACCCCAAAACAAGTGAAATTACGCCTTATGTTTCCTCTTCCTGAAAGTAAAGTAAAAAAAAAAAAAGCTGATCTCTCTTACAGATTGATCAAAGCACTAGGTCTTTATCAAGTACTCTAACATTCATGCTAAGAGACTTCTGCTAGTAACATACAACATATCCTCATGAAATATGTGGTGGTTCAGAGCTGAACGCTCAAACTGAGATGCAGATAGGTGTCCTCCCCCTCCCCCTCCCTGAAATAGCCTGAGATTTGCTTTTATTCTGTTTCTGCTACTGACTTATATTTTGCCACTTCAAAAAAACAACCATAATCTGTAGTGGAGGGATGGATCTTAAATCATAGACATAAAAAGACAAAAGAGACCATCTTTCTGACAAGTGAGAATAAAGTGCCTAATAAGAGATTAGTCAGATATTGAGCCTCTCTCGCTTGATGTCAGCCAAAATACCTTGGGTTAACACTTTACAAGAAAGCAAGAATTTCATAGTTTTTAAGAAGTCAGCACATGCACTGTTTTCACATAAAATTGAGAATGATCAGAATTTTCTGAATTCAAGTCTCAGGTATATTATTTTTCTCTCATTTTTAGTATATTCTTGCTCTGACCTTCCCCCCTCCACAGACTGATTATTTTTGTTTATAAAGATATTTACATAGTGTTTTTAACCAGATCATAGTCATCTGAGCAAACAGCAAGTAGGAAGGTTATTAAACGATAAAGCTCTAATTTCTTTAACTTTCAATTATTGAAGCAAGATTATGTGAATGCCACAGGGAAAACACAATAAAATGTTTGGAAAATACTGTGTAGAACATTCGAGCATCTCTGGGAAACACATCAAGTTTCTCTGGATAGTCCAGAGCCCTGACAAGTTTCTTTTACCTTCGTAGCTTCAGTGGACACTCTGAGACTACTTCAGATGACACTTTCCCAGGAAACAGAAGGCAGATCTCATGGGATACTTCAGGTTTAGACTAAGGGGTACTGACAAAGTTTAAAATTAGAAACAGTGCGAATGAGACATGAAGAATCAGTTAGGGAAAAAAATTTAGCTTCAAGAATTCGTGACCTGATGGAAAGCACAAAAGGTGGCTAGCGAAACAAGGAAGTTTAAAATGTTACTGCAGTGTAGTCAAGATGTGCTTTACAAATGCTAGGAGGATAAGAAGAAGACAGCACTTGGGATTGAGACTCAGAATTGGGGTACATTAGGCCTGAATTCAGACATAACTATCATCAGCAGACCAAAAAAGGTACTAGAAAGATGACAGTGAAAGAGGACAAGGTTACTGTCAGACCTCTTTGCACACCCAATCCACTTACCCATTCAGGTTGGTCATCTTAGTGCTTTTTCATATTCCGGAATGCCCCTTGATAGCTGTATTGGCTTTGTGTGGCAAGGTTTTGGTAGCGGGGGGGGGGTTACAGGGGTGGCTTCTGTGAGAAGCCGCTAGAAGCTTCCCCT
>JAOBAS010000053.1:2267811-2279911 GCA_025311575.1 Elanoides forficatus
CCCCTCCCCCCCCCAAGTATTTCTGGTGTGGAATGAGATTTTTTCAAGCTGAAAGTGTTTTTGGGATAGAGGGATTCCAACAAAAAGGAAGAAAGAAAAAAGAAAAAGAAGAAGATAGAGGCGGTTGCCCTAAATATTTCATTAAATCTGATATGAAGTCTTTTTTGTCATAATTTCTAGGTTCATTTAAATCTCTTTGCAAGCATGTCTTTTTTAAAGTGGCAGGTGCCACTTCAAACAGAAGGTACTGAAACTTTCTCCAACATCTCACATAGGACAGCTTTCAGCTGCCTATACCATCCAGATAAGCTAGATTTCCTCTCTGTAGCTGGACCTGAGAAGGGACTAGCTGCAAATGCTGTTTATTTCTTTTGGGCAGGGCTAGTCATAAAACAGAGCAGCAGATCTCTAAACTTATTCTGCTCAAAACCACAGAGAGAGAAGAAAACCGAAGCCCTTTGGTTACCCACTAGTTCAGACTGCCATTTACCCAAGGCAGGAGACCTGGTCTCTGCTCTTCCCAACTCAGACAGTACTAGAAAAGAACCTCTTGCATCTCGGATGCCCCTATTGCCTGTCATGCTCAAGCACTTGGTCTCACCAGACTGGACATCTGCTTATTTTTAATGATGCACATGCAGCAGAAGCAACCAAGAGCAAACTCCAGAGCAGCCACGAGATTACAGCATCTAGCCAGAAGGTGCGAAACAAGAGTCAGTGTTCCTGGGCTACACTGAGAGGAACAGGGGTTTGAATGTGGGCTGTTAACATTCCAACTGAGCACCCAAGTCCTGTTATCCTGCCTTTCCTTGTGGAAATGACAGGAAGATGTCTGAAAACACAAACTTACTCTGCAGCATAAACCAGTTTTTAGCCCACTGATAGGACTGCTGCTTTTTGCCCTGGCCCTTGACTCCAAGGGCCTCCTTGAAAGTTAATACAGTTTCTTCTTACTGACAGAAGGCAATCTTTGACCTGCAGTGAAATCACACTGTAGAGGTTTATCTAGCAGATATGTCCTTTTCCCTGGACTCCAACTTGCTTCTGTAACCAATGTTCACAACCTCAGGGAAACACATATATCAGAAACACCTCAGAAAACACTTATCACCTCCTGGCCATCTGAACGCAAGATGAGGGGACAACATATGCTTTAGCTCAAATTATCTGCTCTAGTGAGATTCAGGAATTGTTGTCAGTAAGTAGGACACCTGCTAGGACCCTGGGAAAGGAAATACTTACTCAACCATTGGTGAGCCATAATTGAAGATTTAGGTTTACTTGAACGAGATTTAGGAGAGTCAGGACATTTCATCCATCCTCTGAGCCTGTACTCCTTTGTTTTTTGTTGGGGTTTTTTTTGTTTCACAAAACAAGAAATCTGTTGCATGATTTACCAAGCCTAAAAAACAAAACAAACAAACAAAAAAAACCCCAAAACAATGTATCATTAGCAAATTGAGAGAATGAATTACCTTCCTCAAAGCAGAAACTAGTGTAACAATTTATATTCTAGATCTCCAGTGTTAAATGCCCTGGAACAGTGCTATGTGCATGTTAAGCAAAGGTTTGTTGTACTTAGAGTAACACCTTTTCAATACTGCTGTTAATGGAAAGTGTAATGCACCGAGAAGGGCCATTCTATCCTAGAGAGTGTTTCTTTTAAATGGTCATGGCTGTGAATTATGTGTCTCTTCACATTACATAGTTTTAGAAAAAAATTATTACTGATTAAAGATTTTCAGTATAGACATAATTCTAACCTAAAACACCTCCACTGTACTCCTTCATTTCTAAAAAAAAAAAAACCAAACCAAACCAAACTATAAATGCACTTCAGTGCAAATCTATTCCTTGTCATTTTGCCACCATTCCCCAACTCAAATGAATGTCTTTGTTTATAGGTAAGTATCGTAAAAGGATGACATATAGCACTATTGTAATAAGACTGACTTTTTTCCTGGTCCTTGTCACAAAACATGAATCCAGGTGACAAAAGCAGATGCAGAATTTAACCATCTTTGTCACAGTCATTTTTGGCTACAAAGAGTGAAACTCCAAACACTGTATGAAATCTTCCGTGGTACTTCGTACAGAACTCAAATCAGTCACAAGAACAGAGCAGGCAATGTCTCTTCTGTCTGTATCATGCTTGTGATGTAGTCCTTTATAATGGATTTACTCTTCATTTACCTTGGAATAGGCAGGGCACCATAAGACAACATAAAAGAGGACACATTACAGAAAACAAAAGCACCTGCTGGAATGCAATGCAGCAAGGAAGGCTCAGCTACCAACAAACTGAAGACCAGAAAAAGAGCAAGGCACCCATTGCAAGGCAGGTTGGAAGCAAAAGGCACCAGCATATTACATTAGTGACAGCATCTCCCCAGGCCTCTCCTTCCCTGTGAGTCAGTGGTGATTATAGCCATCTGCATTCATGTTCCTGTCGAGAAGCTGAGTAAGGGAGAAAGCCTGGCTGTGTGCCTACCTCGCTTCACTTCTCTCCTGTGGTGGTGGAGACAGAGACCTCCTGCAGTGTGAGAGCTCTTATTTTGCTGACTTTGTGCTTTGTGAGAGCCCCTGCTTCCCTGGCTCTGCAGCAGGTAACTGAAATTGTGTATTTGCCTGCAACATTGTTTGAATCTTCATACTTTCCCCAGATTCAACTGCCCCACAAGGAATAAACTTTGCTTTTCACTGTGAACTAACTTCTAACTGCAGGTTTCTTGTTTAACAGAAAGTCAGAAATATAAGAAATGCCCATAATCTCAGGAAAAATATGACTCTTGGTTCCTTACACTATAGTTGGCAACAATGCTACAGATGCTTACACAGATCTGCTATTCAATGTGTGGGTCTCAGCTGAGTTTCAAAGTCCTAGTGACTTTCTATGCCAAGACTCTGTAAACAAATTGAAGTTACCTATTCATCAGGCTTTGCAATATCATAACACAGCATTGAAAACACTAGACTTAGGTCACCTTGTCCCTTTTGGGAGGGAAAAACAAACACAGAGTCAAAAGGCTGAGAAAGAAAGTTTCACATTCTTTCATTCCACATAACTTTGCATTCCACATAGAAACAAAACAAAACAAAAAACCCCAAGAGTTCTGATACCTGTTATTTTCTGAGACTGCTTTGTATGGCTAGAGAAGAAACTCTCACTACCCACATCTACATCTCCCTTTCTGGTCCATCTACAAACTTTTCATAGAAGTGGTGAGAAATTACTTTTTCACATTTCCAATAGGGACAGAAACAGATTTTGAACTCTCAAAATATCTTGCTGGTCAAGTATTCAATGTTCCCACTGGGCTGAAGGAAACTCCACCCATTTCACTTGGTTGGCTTACAAAGAATCTTTACCCTTTCTTCCAAGTGGTATGGTCACGGGTGGATTTCCTACTCTCTTATCTTGCTAACTTTGTTCAACTGAATGAGATTCACTTCTGATAGCAGTAAATACTGAGAGATACAGAGGAAGAAAACTAGGTACATCACAGTTATTATCACAACAAAATAAGTTGACTAAAATACCACCAGAGTACAGGGCTTCTTTCAGAAACAATAAATCGGGACTCATAAATGAAAGAGATTCCATTTGCAGTACAGCTTAGAAGATTGCCTAACACCATAATTTGAGAATGTTTACTGCTAGTTTGGTTCACTGCTTAGCTGTAAATCCTATTTAAACAATCCTAGAAGGATTGTTGCAAACCTCAGAAGCACAAAGAGTCCCATAATAAGCCACCTTCAAACACAGGAAAGTTGCAAGCTTCAGTGCCAGCCACCCCCAGAAGCCTAATCCACAAGGGACATTTCAGAAGGGTTCTTTATGTGTTAACCTATTATTTTCTCAGAGGTTTATTAGGAAGGTCTAAGGTCAACCAGTGACTAAATATCAATAATTACCAAGGTTGGATTTATTGAATTTCAGGAGCTCTATAACAGGTAAGTCCTGGTATGTATTATTACTGAAATTCATTTAAGGTCTAAGTTGAAATCCAAACCAAGAGAGTTCAATGCATAAAACGAAAAAAAAAAAAAAATCAATCAATCAATCTCAGTTTGATAATTTGCAACAGATGCTTTACACTGATCCTCTGCTATAGGTGGCATCCTCAGCATATGCTCTAAGAAAATAGGAGGTAGAAGAGGTGGGGAAAAAACCACACAGATTTATATTGGCTTGTGATAAGTCAAGGAAAAATGTATTCCACTTAAACAGTAACAGAACCAGAAAGCACTGATGTGCTAGGATGTGTCCTCTTTTATCCTAGGTTCATCTGTTACAAATAAAAATCTTTTCACAAATAGAGGAAAAAAAATCCAAGCAAACAGACAAAATATCTCTTTCTGCTCATTGTCTCTATAATAACAGTGATACCAAATGCACAAAATCTTACAAAAAAAGCTAAGCAAAGGATTTCCTAAACTAACACATAGAGAGTTCAAGGAACATAATCAAATAAAGAACCATCATACCACAGATGGTTACAATATGAAATAAATGATGTCTAAGACAGTGAACCAGTTAGTCACTGCTCCATTTCTGTGTCTGTGGTATTAAAACAGTCCCAGGGACAAATTGTCTCAATGACAAAAACAAGCAATTTTAAAGGGAAATGGCCATCATGGGGTCTATAGCTACACAGCATCTGAGCTGTAGGTAAAGATTTCAGAAGCAATTAATATTGAATTGCTTTTCCCAAGTGAAAACAGTGGGGCAAAACTAAGGTAAAGATGCAAAGTTAGAATAGAGATTAAGAGCTTTTGCACGCTGAATGACCACTATGTTTTCCATCCACGATGATAACCACATCCAGCAGTGGCTTTGATCTCAGCTGTGATGCCCATAATATACACATTCACATATTAGCTAGTCTTCTGGTGACCTTTGTGAATGAATCAAAAGACCTAGGCTGCTCTAGGACATTATTCATCAGGCTTACTATAGATATCTACCTTAGTAACTGCTTCATCTACTATAGCTGAGCAGAACTGCACCATGAAAATGTATTTCGCCTCACCAATCCTAAAGGATTGCACATAGAACACCCCTATGCAGGCATCTAAACCCCAAATGTCTGCTGCAGGTTTAGGGAAAAGCCACAATTAGTATACCTGTTGGCAAGCTAAGATGTAAGGGCACTCAGTACCACACGTGCCTGGTCCACCTACAGTACAGGAGCAAAGAGCTTGGACCTGTGCTGAGGCACAGGTTTGGTCCTCTGTGAGCTCAGATGAAGTATATTCCTAACAATATACCTATGGACAAACAGTAAAGATGGCAAGCAGGACCAAACATGCACATGAAATAACATGTATTTATGCTAGAAGTATATTCACTGATTTCAATGAGAGCAGAATTTGACTCATTGGGAGAATACCTGAAAATCCCACAACCAAGGTGCTTTTTCCAAAATAAAAAAAAGCTTATTAAGAACCAGCTATCACAGACCTGAGGCATTTACATAGAAGCTGAATTTTCAAAGTTATTCTGTACCCAGAAGTCCTATCGTAAGATCATTAAAAAAAAACCCAAACCAAAACAAAAAAACAACAATGAAAACAAAAAAACAACCCACAAAAACCTGAAGCACTTAGCACCCCACCTGCATTCAGTATGCTGAGCACATTTGAAAAAATCTGACCTTAAATTATTATCTCTGACAGGCTCAAAATGTGTTTTTTGAAGGAAATGTGCTTTCTGTCATGTTAGTGAGAAAAGGAAGGGGAAAGAAAAGTGTAATCACAGTCACTTGAAACTGCGTATCTAGTTTGCCAAAATATACCTGAATATTCTCCCCTGTTACTCACTACTCTATCTCAGGTTGTTGGCTATGCTTGTGCCAGATACAGGCATCAAACTGTGATTTTTGCCTTGATAGAATCTCTGTATTGGAGAGAGAACAGAATTAAAAAATAATAATTTATTGTTAAAATACATGTGATTCATCATCCTCATTCAGGGCTATGAAAGACTTTAGACCTTGATTCAAATTTGGGAGGAGGAGAGAAAAAAAAAAATGAATGTTTTAATTTGGAAACCTGGCTTCTCTACAGCAACCAAATTCTTCACAAGGCATCAGCAACTTATAAGAAGGTAAGTGATAAGAGTTAAAACAACTAAGAATTTTAATAACCACTTTCGGGAGCTCTTACAGGTTTTGAACTTTTACAAAATCCAAGAGCTGGTATTGATACTAATTCTAAAAGAGAAGTGATGTACAGGTTAGAAGGAGCACGCCTAACTTTCTATGTAGTTATTTTACATCTGACTTTTGTGGTTGAGAAAGTCTGTTCAGGTAGGTCTTTTAAATTGAGAAAAGCCCAAATTAAATAAACCTCTGCCTAAAATTTTCTCCTATGTTCCTTACAGTAATCCTTTTACATAAGTAAGAATGAAGCATTTTAAATTCTTTTTCTACCTGTTACGTTGCTAGCTTTTATTTCATCATTCTTGTCCTGATCAGCAGAGTTAGACAAATCAGTTTCTCTCTCTACAAGAATCCATTTCATTTCATGGTTTTCCTGAACCAACAGGTATGCTGATGTTCAAGTTTCTGGCTCTGAGAATACTTAAGCAGTAATTTAGAAAGTATATTTGAAACACTATAGAGGAAAAAATAAACCCTAAATGCCACAACAACCCTGTTGCTATTATATTATGTAATGTGCTTTTAAAAAAAGGTTAAAAAAAAACAAACAAGAAAACCCACAAAATCCTGCATAGTATTAAGAAACTGTCTTGTTTTAGTTTGAAATGCACAAAGATAAAATAATATCAAATGGTCCTTAATACAGTTGCACAGGGAACATGGACAATAAGGACTCAGTGTTGCTAACCTCCGCATTTGCAGCAAGATTCAAAAGAGGGGGTTTTGGTTTTACTTTGCCATCTCCTGGAGTCATATGGTTAGGGAAGACTTTTTTTTTTTTCTTTTTTTTTTTTTCAAAAAGATGGTCCACAATAGTTCAGAAACTGGAGAAGAGAGCCTAAAAATAGACAGCTGTACAAAAGGTAGATTATGCCACATAATCTTATCTCATTTGATGTTCAGAGTGATGATTTCTTAATGCTTATGATTAGCAAGACTTAGTATTTCCTACTGTTTATTCACAACCATCTTACAGGCCCCCTGCTCTACAAAACAGAGGTAAATTTATGAGTTTTGTGTGGCGCAGGGTTTTTTGGTAGCAGGGCAGGGGGCGCAGGGGTGGCTCCTATGAGAAGCTGCTGGAAGCTTGCCCTGCTCCAAGTCGGATCCGCTGCTGGCCCAGGCCAACCCAGTGATGGTGGTAGCACCTCTGGGAGAACAGATTTAAGAAGGGGAACCAGTAGTGAGTGGCGGGGATTGGAATACCTATGCAGGTACCGAGGTCAGTGAAGAAGGAGGGGGAGGAGGGGTGCCTGAGAAGGTTGATGCCTCTGTAGCCCGTGGTGAGATGGCAGCTTGTCCCCCTTCAGCCCATGGAGGCGAGCAGTGGAGCCGAGGCCCCCAAAGATGGCCATGACTCCATGGGAAAGCCTGCACTGGAGCAGTCTATGACTGAAGATCGGCCTGTGGAAAGGACCGCATGTCAGGGGTTTGTGAGGAACTGCAGCCTGTGGTAAGGACTCGCATTGGAGAATTTTGTGAAGGACTGTCTCCCGTGGGAGGGACCCCACGGTGGAGCAGGGGAAGAGTGTAAGGAGTCCTCCCCCTGAGGAGGAAGGAGCAGCAGAGACAAGTTGTGGGGAGCTGACCCCAACCCCTATCCCCTGTTCCCTTGTGCCGCCAGGGAGGAGGAGGTAGAGAGAACCAGGAGTGGAGTTGAGCTGGGAAGGAGGGAGGGGTGAGGGAAAGATGTTCTAAGGTTTGGTTTTACTTCCCAATATCCTTGGTTTGGTTTGATTTGCAGCAAATTAAATTGATTTTGTTTCTTCCCCAAGTTGAGTCCATCTTTTGCCCATGACCATAAGTGAGTGATCTCTCCCAGTCCTTATCTAGACTCACAAGTTTGCCTTTATGTTTTCTCCTCATCTCACCGTGGCCAGGTGAGGGGGAGTGAGTGAGCAGCTGCGTGGTGCTTTGTTACGGGCTGGGCTGAAACCACGACACTACTGTTTCTTCACAACCATCTTACAGGGCTGCTGCTCTACAAAACAGAGGTAGATTTATTTGAAACCTTTCCCCATGTGAGACTGTGCAAGGAAGAGCAGAGAATCATAGAATCATTTAAGTTGGAAAGGACTTACGAGATCATCGAGTCCAACCGTCATCCATGCCCACTAGACCATGGCACAGAGTACCTTGTCTATACGCTTTAAATATATAAATAAAATCTTTGCTGGGAAGTATCAGCACAAAGGTTGATGGCTCTTCTTTCAATCTCCTGGTCATGGACAGATATGGTGAGTAACAGCCAAAAAAGTAGAATTGAGATGAATTAAACTATCTGGATTCAGGTGTTACAAAACGAGGCTGTTAATGTCATCCCTCTGAAGGAAGCTATCATTGCAAGGAGAGGCCCTTCTTGGCCACAGAGAGCATTATCTTGACAAATGGGGTGGGATGATTTTGCTTAAAGAGAAAAGGAGGACAGATACTTTTAAAATTACAGCACTAATTCTAGAGCTGAATGGCAGTTTAAGTCTTCATCTTCCATTGCAGCACACAATTGAGGCAATATCATTACCTCATTACCAGAGGATAGTGCTGTAAGCTTTGAAAATGGCCTCTAAAAAGCCACTTACACCACTTGAAGAGTTTTGAGAAAACATTGTATTTAGGGACAAATTTAATTATTCATCATACATTTTCTGACTCAAATGAAAGGGCCTTTGCATTGTAAGCCACAGGCAGCAGACAGCAAGAGCACCCTGAATGAGAATGCACAAAGTGAGAGGTATGACAGCACCAAGGAAAAGTGGGCCCAATTATTTTATAATGCAGTTGGGCAGCCTCCGGGACTGCATCTCAGACAGACCCAAGGCACAGAATCATATACTTACAGTGCAGCACCACTACCCAATTCCTAGCTTTGGGCCTCACTTGATAATATGGATGCATATTATCTTTTCCTCATCTCCAACATCCTTCATACCATTTATTTGCTTTTAGTCAGCTCTTGCAACTTCCAAATATCTTTGCCTGTTTCCAGTGACAAAGCTCATACAAAATCGTAGGAAAAAAACCTGCACAGTCTGAAGAAAACTGCACAGCTCTTGTATTGATACTGGAAGCATATGTGTGAGTTTTGTATGTTTCTACCAGTATCACCCCAGAACATTTTTTTTACTTTATATGAATGTGTTTACAACAACTTGCAATTGCCTGCTGGAGAGACAGCCTCCCTCCCCTTCCTCTTCTAGGTGTCTCCTGCTTCCAATGCTGTCCATCTGGAATACCTCTTCCTGGCCAGGTGCAGTCATAAAATGATGCTTCTTAGCTCACTTAATTGTCTTCAAGTGACAGATGGGATTTGACTAGAGCTGGTAAGCCATAAGCACATGAAGCAGATGAGCAGTTAATTAGCAATGCTTGTGTTTCTGTGCAAATATCTATAGAAAGTAGACATAAAATGATAGCCTTATCAAGCCAGTTAGCCTACCCTCTCTCTACTAACACATTTTTTCCTCATGTGGTACATTTTAAAGGCTTGGGGTTTGGGTTTGTTCCCCTCTGCCCCCCACTACTTTTAAAATCCCAAGTGACAAAGTTTTTATCAGCTCCCCTTAGGAGACTATTCCACACCCTAATGAATCTTGTTGTCAGAAAATCTTTTCTTTAGGTTCAGCCTAGAGCTAGTTAATGAAAAATTGAGCAGGAAAAAAAAAAGGAAAAAATAATATCTGATAACTTCACGAAACAATTTCTAAAACCAAAACTGAGCCTTCATGTCTCCTAGGACACATTAGCACTTCTGTAAATGGTTGTATTAGAAAAAGAATAAATGCAATTTTCTCTTGGGGGCAGGTCTTGCTTTATCCTACCACATTACACAAATCTAGAGATTCTGGTCACTAAAAAAAAAAAAAAAAAAGGAAATGAATGTGGTAGAAATGAATGTGGTGATCCCAAGGAGAAAGGCAATGCAGTCAGTACAGTTAGTCTTTCTTACATTCCAGGTCAAAACACAATGGCCAATGTCTATGCAAGCAGATGGTTTCCCAACTTAAATTCATTTATTTAAGCAGTGTTCAAAACACACAGAAGAGGCTGGAGAACTTCAGCTAAAGAATCCCCTCCTGGGACCCAGCTATTTCATAAAATAACTCAGGATTTCTTTAGGTTTTCAGAGCAGCTCAACAATACCTGAAAAAAGGTGCTAAAAACCCAGCCTAAGGAAAATTACTCCATTAAATTAACAGAAATAAAGACATATTTTAGTATATTACTTCTACCACATGTAGTATGTTTCTTTTACATACATATGCCAGTCTTCTGATGTTCTTATGTGCTGAGTCTTGAGAAGTCTGTTTACAGCTCATAACTAAAGAAATTAACAAAATGACATGTCAGCCTCAAGAAAGAAGTGAGCTCCAGGTCCTGACAACAGTTGTCTCTCTGCTAGTCCTCCTCTGTCCTTTTCTCTCTTGATTTAGAGCCTTCCCTCTATTCTTTTCTGTCTGAAAAAGTCTCTCCCTAGAAGAATCCTCCACCAGCAAGACCAGAAACTTCCCTGGACACGCAAGGCAGGTGCCAGTGAATTATTCAGCCCATATAAAACTCAGGTCAGTCAGAGACACACCAAAAATCACCATTTAAAGCAGCACAGGTCATAGAAACCATATCTGTTCATTGGCCAGATGTCTACTTGAAAAAGTTTCCCAATGCTGCCATACCTTCTAACTTGTTACAGGGATTGAGCCTTATATGCAGGAGCTCAGACTCCTGCACCATCAGGAACCACAGCCTTCCAGGAAGGCTCTCTTCTGTACACCCAGAAGTTATCATTACTAGGCTTTCAGATCAACAGTTACTCAAGAGGAAGCAGAATGCTCACTCTTCTCTTTTCAGCTTAGAGACTTGTGATACAACTTGATCTTTTCTTCCCAAGAAGTAGGTGAAGGCCTACCTGCTCCAGCTGCCAGAGCTCCACAACAAACCTGGTGCTTCTGCCAACACAGCCAACTACTGCAACTGTCAAGAAGCCTAAGGTGCAGATAGAACAATTTTCACCTAACAAGGAGTGAAAGACTACAAAAGCTATCTGAACTACTCAGAGTTAGCCAGAGACCATGATTATATCAGCATCATTTCCAAATCAGGGGTGCTAATAACTTAGTAAATTCAGCAGTGATGCTCTGTCTCCATATGCTGGTAGAAGATCACTGCTTCTGCCCACAATTTTAAGCACTGAGTAGTTAGCACCTCTTTGCACCCTGCTGAAATACAGCTGTGGGCTCAACCAACCATTGTATCAGGCTATGCTGTGAGGACTGTAGGAATCAAAGTATCCTGAGTCAAATCAGTCTGAACAAATCTGAATTGTGTCATGCCTATGGTATATCCAGCCTAGTATCTTGTCTCTGCTAGTAGTCAATAAGGGAAACCAATCAGAAAACTTAAAAGCAATGCAAGCCTACAGCGATAATTTCCAAGCATACTCTCTCTCTCTCTCTCGGCCTCTTAGCTGCTTGTAGTCTAGCTAACATTGTTAGCTGAAGATACTGTCTTTGAATGTAAAAAAAAACCTTTATCTTTCTTTTCTTTAGTTCTCCAATTGGTCTATAAATCAATGCAAACATTTAGCAATCCCTGCATGCTGCTGGGAAAGCGTTTCACAGCTTCTCAGAATCCCAAGTGAAGAACTGCTTTATTTTGTTTGTTCTAGACCTGCCAGTTTAATCTCTTGCCCTCTAAGGCTTGTATTAGAAAAGACAAGGAACAAAGTATCTTTCCTAGTCTTAGATATCTTTATCATTGTCATGGTTTAACCCCAGCCAGCAACTAAGCACCACCCAGCTGCTCACTCACTTCCCCCTACCCAGTGGAATGGGGGAGAAAATTGGGAAAAGAAGTAAAACTCAAAGGTTGAAATAAGAATGGTTTAATAGAACAGAAAAGAAGAAACTAATAATGATAATGATAACACTAATAAAATGACA
>JAOBAS010000053.1:2281081-2300258 GCA_025311575.1 Elanoides forficatus
CTCGTCCATCCAGCCAGTTTTTCACCCAGCGAAGAGTACACTTGTCCAAGCCATGAGACACCAGCTTCTCAAGGAGTGTGCCATGAGAGACAGTGTTAAAGGCCTTGCCAAAGTCAAGGTAGATAACATCCACTGCCTTCCCCTCATCCAGTAGGCCGGTCACCTGGTCATAGAAGGAGATCAGGTTGGTCAAGCAGGACCTGCCTTTTGTACACCCATGCTGACTGGGCACGATCCTCTGCTTGACCTGGACTTGCCATGTGAGTGCTCTCAAGACAAACTGTTCCATAATCTTCCCTGCTATCAAGGGCAGGCTGACAGTCCTGTAGTTCCCTGGATCCTCCCTCCGACCCTTCTTGTAAATGGGATGTCACATTGGCAAGCCTCCAGTCCTCTGGGAGCTCCCCTGTTGACCAGGATCGCTGATAGATGATGGAGAGTGGTTTGGCAAGGACCTCCACCATTTCCCTCAGTACTTAGAAGCTTTTGCATCAAGAAAAACAAGTTAACATGCTGCTGCTGGCGGTATGATGAAGGGATTTAGAGTGGGACCTTAAAAGTAAGTTTTTCAAGGGCAGTGCATCTTTGTTTAACTGAATATCATGGGAGATAAAGTGTGTCTGAGTAATTACAGGAATTATCAGTGCAACTAACAGACATGGAGGACCATCTCCCTGTTTTGCATAATGGAGGTTTGGACGGCTGAGACTGGATTGTAGTCTATAGAATGAGGGACCAGTAGCAAATCAGCCAAATGACACCAAATGTGAAATGGGTGGTTGACAGCTGCAGTGCAGAACCTTCTTGGGTTTGTTTGCTTTTGTTTATTTGTTTGTTTGTCAGTGCAGACTTAAAGGCAGTCCTGTAAAAGCGATAAGGAAAAACTTTGATCAATAATTTTTTTTGCTGGGTTTACATAGGTAATTACAAATCTTGTAGAGGATGAATTCTACTTGTCTTTTCCCACATGAACCATTTATGAGCAATTTGCATTTTTTTCAATGAATAACTAAGCCAGTGATTTTGGGTCAGCAGAGCTTCTCATTTTGCTAGACTGACCATTTTCACTACCAGAGGCTGAGGTTATGTTTATCTGCCCAATAGGGACAGAGAGATGAGAAGTTCTTGGGCTTTGCACCTAAAAACTAAAAGAATAAGTCAGCCATGAGCTGAGATAAATTACATCCGCCAGAACTTCAGCTGAAATAAAAAGCTCTCAAAATTAAGAGGCCAAATAAATATTAGCTGTAGCATAATAAATGTACAAAAGTTGTATATGTTATATGAATAAAAGGTTTTAGTCCATCACGGAAGTAAAATAATGGTATCGGTAGAATTTCTCCTAGTATGAATTTAATCAGTAATTCAGTATGATAATTCATGATAATAAGTAGAAAATATGTGAAGAAGATTAGGTTTGCCTGGACACATACTTGGAAGATTTCTAGCATCCCAAGCAAGACAAGAAGCTAAGTATAGCTATTTCTGCATTTTTTTGATAATTCCAGATGCCAGTATATCCATATCCCTCTCAAATGACTATTAACTAAACCCAGCAAAAATAAACAGGAAGATAATGCATGTGATGACTCTTTTCTTCAACTCTGTTAAAGCACGTAAATAATTGTACAAAAGGGTTCGATGCCTTCTACTTTAGCTAACACTTGCTCTTTGAGTACTTTTCATAACAACCTTGCTGAAATGAAAAGCCTAAATGAAGCTGTCCGGTGGGTTTACTTGTGTAGGCATAGCTGACTCAGTTGCTGCACAACTCTGGGATTTGACCAGGTTTCCATTCCACCAGTTTAGCCCTACCTCACCATTGCTTAAGCTTCATCACAATGACACCTAGTTTAATGAGCAACTTGATCAACAGCTCTGCTGTAGACACTGTGTGTGATCACAGACTAGTTTAAGCCAAAATCCACGCCCCATTTTTCTTCACTTATCGAATAGTAACAGTAACCCAATTTACATGGAAAGCACCAAAGATCAATTTACTCATATTTGCTCAGAGTCCTGAGTGGAAGATGCACTAAAAGTATACGTATGCAGTTGTTACGGCAGTGACATTGCAGACTAATACACAGTCCCCAAAAGCTCTGCACTCTAGGAAGATGCTGACCTAAATAATCACGAACTCCTCATTCCCCTTTGCCATGACCAAGAGAGATTAATCACCTGTTAAGGATAATGCCTAACATATCTAAAAGTGGAGTTGCAAGTTTCATTTCTAAGCATAAAATAACACGAACCATATATCAGCCAACAGCATTTCCACTACAAAGAGCACTAAACTGCTGCATGTGGCTGCTCTACCACAGGAAACTTTCTCTCCTCACTTTTTTCAGCTGCTTCTTTTACTTTTCAACTCTCACAGAAGCACTGGTGGTGAAGTCCTTTCTAATTCCTTGATGATCAGTCGTGTGTGTGTCCCCTCTCATGCCCCGTTGCTTCTGTACAGCTAAAATTTGGAGGTTAATTCTCTCCACAAATTAGGAACTGTTCTGGCCTGCTTTGCCACAGCCCAAGTCTCCCACTCTGATACTATGTGTTCATTGTCATTTTGCCTTCATATTACCTGTCCTGTGAACCTTAAAGCAAATTCAGCATTTTTACAGCCTGTTTTATTTGGAGAAGTCATTGAACTATCTGTTCCCTTTATGCATAACCATCCACAAAGAACAGACCACTAGGGCAAGAAAACAAAAAAATGATAAAGGAGGAATGAAAAATTCTAGAGGAAAAAGCAATACCATCTCTGTATGGCTATCAGCAATCCTAAAAATATTAAGAAAGCCTGATTTTATCAGATATTGAGAGACAAGTTTGACTTATTTATAGTTTGGAGAGTGTGTTTTCTAGAAAATGCAAAAGTTTATTTTCTGTAAAAATAGGACAAAATGCCACATTAAAGCTTTTCACATGATAAAAAGTTCAATGTTGTTTTAAAACAAACCCCACAAACATTCCAGTTGAAAATATAAAAAAAAAAACCCAACCAAAAAACCCAAAGGAAGATGTTGCTGAACAACAACCTCCACCCTCCCGCCACTCCCCCTGCAACACACCCAGTGAACTAATTTTGGGCAAAACCTATTCTCTAATGAAAAAAATTGATTGAAAATTCTTCACCAGCTCTCATTAAGTTGTGTCTCTCCTTTTGCCAACACGGATTTACTCTCCTGAGTGTATCCTTCATCTTCACTACTCTATATACACTTCATAAGCATCAGTACACTTAGGCTTAAGACAAATCTCTGACATATGTTAGTATTATCTCCTATTACAAAAGCAGAAGTGAAAAGCAAAGTTTATGACTATGGCCAAGAATGGATCTGACCATATGCATACACATACACAGCATGTGTATATAAACATGTATGTTTAATGATTTGAAAAAAATAATTAAGAGGGATAGAAAGGAATTAAAAATGTTTTTTGAGCTGGCATGTTTTGTTCAAACAGGAGAAAGATACTTTGTTTAAGTTGGACTCACTTAACCTTTCCAAAAATATTTATTGATTCTGAAGTGGAAACATAATTGTGAATTATCAGAGCATTTAATTTCAAATCACCATTTCTATTTTAGAAGTGCCCTAACATATGATACACAAAAGGGGGAAACATTTCAAAATTAAGCCAGTTGTAATCATGAAAGTTGTCCTTCCTTTTTCTTTGCAATCAAGTGTGTGTTTTTGGCAAGTTTTACTAAGTCCTGCATAGACTGTTTCTTGCAGGCCTACTTTGACTTTAAGACCAAAGCTTTAATTACAAGGTTATGCTTCCTCCCTGAGTTTTTTTCTGGTTTTGTCCTATAATAAATGAATATATATTTATACATATTTATACATATATATATATATATAACAGGGACTGGTACTGCCATTCCTTTCCCTTGTGAGATGCAAGGATTTACTGGATATCAATATTAAAACACACTTACTGCTATAGAGTCTACATTTTATTTTTATTAATTTTTAATGGTCATTAGTATTGGTTTAAAAATATTTTTATTATTTAATCCTTACTTTATTTTATATTTTATCCCAATTGTTTCATATACATTAGGCAAACAAATGCGTCATATTCTAGCTATGTGTCATTTGCCAGCTACTAATATTCATGATCTACTTAATTACTGTTTGTGTTGTGTTCAGATTGTTGTTCATCCTAATCACGTGTGATATGGGTGCTGCTGCTTCTCTGAATGATTAAAACACTTGAAAGCATGGATATTTGAATATCACACTAGTCAAACAAATCTCAGAAAAATTAAAGGGAATCCAAGTGACCAATATCACTTAACGTCACCCAAAGCTTAGCATCTAGCAACAGAATTATGAGGAACCATCTCCTTCCTGAGTATTTCCGAATGCCTACTGGTAAGCTCATATGTCCTTTCCTTATCTGAGATCAAGACAATTTTACTACCTGATGCCCTATAAGCATTCAGCAATATCTGTTACTCTACTACAGATGAAAAAAAAAAAAAAAAAGAAAAGTGCGTTGGCAAGGTAAATGTTTCTTTTTTTGCTCCTGGTATGACTAAATAAATAAATAAAAAAATAAATAAATTAAAAAAAAAAAAAAAAAGAAGAAGAAGAGCCCAACAATAAAAGAACCCCAAGATATGTTACAAAATAAATTTATACCTACAGGAGAGATTTTTTGGAAGCAAAGTGGAAGGTATTCTGAGACTGACAATCTGAGATCATATATTAATTCTTTCCAAATGGCTCTCAGATAATGCTTTGCTTAAATGTCAGAAAGGCTCTGAAAATGCAATCAGGAATGGAAAGAATGGAAACAAAGATCCAAAACTGTGTTCTTTTGTCCTTAAATGTTTTTGCCACCTATGACTAAAGACTCTGCAAATGTGGCATAATCAACTTGGGGCATGAACACAGCCCATCTTCCAATCTTGAAATACTGTGACTGAAGAAAAGGCTTCTGAAAACAGACTTGATTTGCTGGGAACTAAGAATTGCAGTGCAAATGAAGTATTAAGCTGCAGTTTGCCTTTTACCTAAGCCAGCAAGACAAGACATATTTAGGAAAAACAGCTGGCTGCAGAGTTCACTTTTTGTTCTTTATGTACTTGTCAATATAAAGAAAAAAAAAAGGGAATGATTGTGAGACCGTGTGAGTGCAACTACATCACACACTAAACTTGGGAGGCTTTTTATTTAGGTTTTCCTAAAAGATGCTTGATTTCCATAATAGAAGGCCTTTGTGGAAAACTGCACTTTTACTGTATGCATTAAGCTCATCACAGTTCCATGATAAAATAACACGTGCTATCAAAAAAAAAAGTTTAAAGCAATTCCTTAAAATTAACATGATTAGATTAACATGAAATAAGTAAAAAAATCTCTATAAGTTATAGAAAGAGATAGCACAGCCTAACAAAGACCTCATTCTCAGGTGTTTCTCCAGTGCCTGCTGAGGTGGTGGTGTAAGGGCCTGCACATCTGATGGCCTGTGTGTGTAAAGTCTACTCCAACTAAGTCTCAGTTTCAGTTAGGTCACTCACTACATGATCTGCCTGTGATTTAACACTAACTACAGCAATATGGGAGTAGCAGGATGTGTCAAATGAGAGGACAAGATCAATGAGCAATACTGGAAAGAACTGCAGCAGCTGTTCCTTGGCCTGAGGGCATTATTTATTTTTAAATGTAAATCCTATAGTTGAGATGGGATGTAGCATAACTTTGATTTTTCCGTTCTGTGGTAGGACACTGATGTAGGGTAGAAGTCACCAATGCACATAAATTCACCATGTCCTATCTCAGTCTTCTTGCAGGAGGAAGGATTTCTTCCTTTTCTTGGCACATTCTCAAATGCAAGGAATTTTCCTGAGCCACAAACCCACAGGGTCATCACAAACCTTTGTTATGTTGTTCACAGAATTAGGCAGGTGAAAAATTTGTCAGAGAAAAACAAAACACTAAGATGGGTATGAAATGCAGTCATTTGATGTCCAGCACAGAAGAGACAGATCTCAGCCCATCAATTGCACTCTCTCTGGAAGAGATACCACAGGACGATGGACCTGTCACATTTTAGAGTGTCTCTCAGATTAATTTGCAAGCTTGTTGCTAGGTTCTACTAAGAATTGGGGGGAGGGTTTATAATTATTAATGAGTGACTCATCTGATTACTGATGATAAAAACCTCTTTGTGTTCAGTGGTAAGGAAAAATAAATAAATAGCATTCTCATTCCACTCACTGATTCAGGGAGGTGAAAGAAAGATGGAGAAAACAGAAACAGATGCACAAAGGGCTTGAATAAATTTTTCCATGTTCACCAAAAGGCTAAAAGAGGTTAAGTGTGACAAATAAAGCACCCCACGGTGGCTCAAGGAGGGATCAGTTATGTACAGTGTGACTAAAGACACATATCATAAGCCCTTCTTTAGCTTAGCCTGGCACTCTGGCTCAGCAGCAAGAAGGGCCGTACAAATATCTAAAAAGACAGAGAAATCTTCTTAACTGTACCGCTGCTTATTCTTCTTTCTCTCTTCCCCCTCATCCTACCAAAATTTCTCCATTTTTTCTCCAAACGTGACCCTCTTTGCCTTCAGTGCTTTTACTGTCATAAATATCCACCAGGCTGCTCTTCAACTCCTCTGCTCTGACCCTCTGCCAGTAAGGCCAGTTCTCACGAAACTGCTGTCACCCACTCCTGAATCTGAAAGAAAACATCGTTTATTGAGGCAACTGAAATTTATCCTCCCACCAGCTGGAGGACCATCAGTTCCAGTCAGGGTAGGGTGCTGGGAGACCATGGATAGGCAAAAGCTCATGCTCTGTGAGACTCCTGGCCACACCATGTAATTGTGAAGCCTCTCAACAACCTTCCCCCTCACCTCAAGAAGATACCACTGCCAAAGTGCATCTGGGGAGGTGGAACAGAAGATGTAGCTGTGCTGATAAGGAAAGGTCACACTGTCCTTGCAAAATGGGTGTCAACTGAAGTGTTCATAGCTTGGTGTGGTACTTGGTCATGTGAAACGGGATTAGAAAATACATACCTCACAGTGGTATTTGTCAAGCAAATTGAGATTTTTCACGGATAACTACAAGATACTTTGATTACAGGCAGCCTGCAAAAAACCCTTTGATCCTCTTTTCTGTGAGTTTCTGGGACCTAACACATTTTTCTACTGAACAGTTCCCAGACGAAATAACTTATCTGACCTGACTACAGGGAGAAAACTGCAGTCAATAATTTGGAGAGGAAGGAATCAATGTTGTACCCTTATTTAAAAACAATATACAGTAAATATCTGTCAGCAGCAGTGATAACATTCGCTTATATTGGAGGTAACTCATACAAAATGCCAACTAGCCATCAGTTTAGGAAACCAACAAAATGGTCTCAGTCCAGATAAGTTATTTTCTATCAATACAGTTTGGCCTTTTTCTTCTTTAGTTTAGTACACTTGTTTCACATACAAACCATATAGAGCTTTCTGAGTATCACATATATTTACCTAGTCACAGGAATATTCACAAAGGGAAGGAGATCAATTGACTACTGAAATGATTAGGAAGTGTTTGATTTTTATCTCTGAGGAGACAAGCATTTGTTGTTGGCTGCCTTCAAGCCAGACAGGGACTGCTGAGTGAGCCATGACAGGCATTTTTTTTCTTCTCAACTTTTCCTTTTGCCATTTGACTGCTCATTGTTTTCATTCTGTACTGAAAGGGCACATACTGAAAGGGCACATACAATTTTTTAAGGCTGTTAACAGAGGGATCTTATATAAATTGTTACAGTCAGTTTTTCCTTTCTAGCACACATATAGGTGCTGCCCTTTCACTGGTATCACAACCCACCCATCCTGCCACTGCAACAGAGGATGCGGTGAGTTTAAGACATCCTCTTTTCTTTTCCTGTTCTTAATTTTTATCTTTACACTGTAACAAAAGAAGGATTACTCATTCTGATATGTATACTGAAGCTTTTCTGAGGAGCTTAGATGAGATGAGAGTATGGCTAAGGACTCTTTGCACCTGATGCCATTTTGATGTCCCTCGCTCCTCAGCCTGCCAAAGCAAATTGCAACTGTAAAGGCAGGAGAGGAAAAATTCCTTACTTCCTCACCAGTGTGTGTATTTCCTCAAGTGTCACGTGTCTGATCCCCACAATCCTTGTGGCTTTATCATATTGAGGTCTTCCAAAGTCTGTCCTTCTCCCTACTAAGTCAACACAAACTCTGTAGTCTTAACTGGACAGTTGCAGCAATTTCTCAGTCCTGCACATAAAGACTTATGCTCAGCCCTGACCTACCTCCTCTGGCTTCAGGGAAAGAGTCACACTGATAATTTTCTTTACCAGTGCCACACATGTATTTTCCAGGGATTTTCAGTGCAACATTAGCTCTACTGAAATAGACAAGGTGCTTTCAGCCATCATGTACTTTCTGTTGATTTCATCTTTAATCCAGCTTTCTGTTCTGCTCAGAACCTATGTTGGTATGCACTGGGATGCACCAACCCTACCTCTCACCTTCTGACCAACCAGGCTCCATGACTCTGGATTTACTGCTATTCCACAACCCTCTCCTTATCTCACTTCTTTCCATAACACCACAGTGATAGCAGATCTGCTGGAGGGTTAGAGACCAGTACCTTCGTGAGGAGCGATTAGCAGAAGCCTCCTAAATGCTCTATTGTACTGCTCGTACTATGGCTGCAGCCATCCTTTCAGGTCTACTCTTATTTAGCTGGCATATCCTCTCAGCACATAAGTTTTTCATAGCTGGAAGAATGATTTCAAGAGCAGATATTCAGAGGCCTTGATATCTCACACCACTTCTTGGCAAGATGGTCCTGGAATAATCCCACTTGGCCAAGTAAATTGACTTCCAGGTAGGGCTTGGCAGACAAAAGTTTTCTGGTCTCATGAATTGAAATGAAAATCCTTACAATTTCCTTGGCCAAAACTGAGATAGAAAGTATGCAAGCCTTCTAATGAGCTAGAAATGTTTAGTTCCAGTTTGACTGACAGATTTGGTTGTCATTTAACAAAGAGGGATTTGAGCATGGCCCCTTTTACGATCAAGTTTCATACGGATTATTTTCAGTTTTCATACAAAATGCTCAAACTGGAAAGAAAAAAATAAAATTTATCTTCCAGAAAAAAGTAAGATGGGGTGTTCTGGCAATTTTCTCCCTACAGTTTTTTCAGTCAGGAAATTCATAAAACTGGCCATTTCCCAATTATGTTTCATTCTGATAAATCTGTATTTTCCTGAGAAAAACAAGAACATTCATCACTGAAAAAAATCCCACTCATCTCTGTCTTCTGTGTAGGTCAATATGGATTCTGCATAGGACCAGATCACCTCCTTTTCTCCCATGTTTTCAAATCAGCATGTTTTTTTACTGAAAAGACGTTCTCTGGCTTTTGCTGCCACTGCTCATTTCATATGCCAAAGTTGGCATCTTGGATTTGTCATAAATGTTTTCCCATTAAGATGAGGACGTCAGCAGAGACCCGGATCATAAGCAAGACAGACCAAATGACAGGAAGAGAGAAAAATTGGAAACACTGTCATGCAAATATTCTGAAGTATGGAGACAACTGCTGCTCCTAGGGAAGCAAAAATACTTCCAAATTACATGCCCTTTTCGCAGTTTTCCATGTGGCATCACTGTGGGCCTTTTAATGACATGTTTACATCTGTTAATTTCATGCCAAGGTTTGGCAGCCACCCACACAGAAGGTAGTTTTGAGTTCTTAGAAGCAGAAGTACCTCTTACGAGCTTCCATCCCTCCTGTGCATCCTGGGTGGAGGTAGGCTGGGCAGATAGTGACAGCTGGTCCTTCACTGAAGTGCTGCATCACACTAGGTGTTCTGTGGGGTTTGTTATTATTCCAGAGAACTCAGATGAAACTTGTCTTTTGTCACAAATTTCAGTTGATGACTGGAACCTGTTCAGTGCCTGTGAACAAACCCAGCCTCTGGACACTGATAGAGTAAATCCCAGCACCTTGGTGAGATCCTTAGTCACAATAATTGAAGCCTACATGGTTAAAGCAAAGAGGAAATAAAAGGGATAGAGAAATGGCCCATTTGCTGTTGGGCAATGGATTCCACAGTCATCAGGCCTGGCTTGAAGGAGCCACGGATGTCTTCCTTCTGCCTTTCATAAGGAGTGTTACTGCTTTTCAGTCTAGCACCTAGAGGACAGTTACTCTCTCCACAAAAACACATGACAACAGCCAGTGACAAACCCAAATAAAGTAAGGCTGAGCACTCAGGCCAGAAAGAAGACTGAGTTACACACTTGGAACAAACTACCCTTTTTCTCCCACAGGTTATCTTTGCAGGTCAAGGCTGAAATGCATTAGCAATGCAAAAAAAGGGGTTTGGGGGTGAACAGGCACCATCATCACCCCCTCCCTCCCCTCTGTGTGGGTGGATAGCAAATGCAGCCTCAAGGGTTATTAGTCTGCAACCCCTCACCCAGGGAGTTAGATTAACTCTAAGTCACCTGAAGTATATTCTTGCCTACTACCAGTTAAACCTTGTTAATTTTGAATCAGCTTCCTATTTTGTTTTTTTGTATACAAGGACAAAAAAAAATAATAAAAAAGGGGATTAGCTGGGTCTAACAACATTACATTGCAAGGTATAGTCAGTGACCAGAGTCTTCTGCAAAGAGAGGGAAGAGAAGCTCTATGACAGGGACTGCCAGGGAGCTGCCAGCTTAGGTCCATCTGAGCAGCAGGCAGAGCAGAGGCTGTAGGGCAAGGCTACATGTGCCATTTGTACTTCCCATTGTGAAAAATTATCAGTTATGTTCCAAACGTAAAATTTAAACAAGAAGCGCTAATGCTGTGAAGAGCAGCATGGGGCAGAGAGGGCAGCAGAAACGGTGGCTCTGAGGATGGATCACATTTCTTACCCTGCATGGTACACCTGGGGCCACTTGCTTGCCTTCCTGGCATCACGTAGCACAGCCAGATACCAGAGGACACCAGGCCCAGAGTCACCCTAATGAAAACAGAGCTGTGCTGGGGAGAGCAGAATAGACACTGTCTCCGATGTGAGAGATGATGCAGATCTTTGGTGGGATTCATGGGTTAAAAAGGTTTGGTTGAGCATAATGACTTTTTTCTTCCTGTCTCCTAGCATTGTCGTTTATTTTTTATTGCATCCCCTCTCTCCCTGAGAATTAGTAGCAGTTTCAGGGAAGGTCTGAAGCTCTGCTTTGTGCTGCTGCTACAAGGCAGCTATGAGCAGAGTGCACACAAAAAGCACTCTGTTGTGCTCAAGCGGTGATCTGTAGGCAATGCAAACTAACCACCAACACAGGGTAAGCTGTAAACAATGAAACTGTAACCAGCCTGAAACATGGCAAGAGTAAAAGTAATTACCTGTCTCTCTTCCTTCTTGCCACAAGCTCAAATTTGCCTTAGTATGTCCTCTATACACAGCAAGGTCCAGTAGAAAATTGATACCCTGCATGGCAGTGTTTCCTCTTTCCCGAGCAACAGAAAATGCCAGTGACAATTGTGTGGTGTGTGCTGGACTTAGCCCCAGTGAGCATTGTATAATAAAGTTGAGAGATGTCAATTTAATTAACTGTGACTTTATAAACTTAAGTGATGCTTACTGTTTGCCTTTCAAAGCCTGTCTCTTCTCATCAGAAGAGTTATTCTGTCCTATAAATCCCAAAGATGGGGTAGGTAAAATAAACTCTACTCTTAATATTTCCATGGCACTGCCCCAAAAAGATTAGATCAGCCCTGGCAAAAAATGATTCTTGCTTTAAATCAGTGCTATTTGTCTCCTTTGGGTAGGAACGAGTTACCCAGTTTAAGAACTCTTCATTGCATACATCACCACAACTGACTGTTTTACATTTCCAGTTTACTAATCCATCATATTGGAACTTGACTTAATCACTGAATTATGCTCTCCTCTTTAGTTTCTTTCTTGTTTTATTCAGTCATACACTTGTTTTCTGATGCAAAAGTGTGCATGTGTCCATGCAAGTCACGGAGAGACTCAGTTTTCATTTTGCTACATCTTGCCCAGTGCTGCCATTTAGATGCTTCCCCCAACTCAAATTCTCAGTGCACTTAGTCTTGCAGAGAGCATATATTTCTGATTACGTCAGACGGACATGACATAGCATATACCTGTTTGTGTACCCCATCCCCCGCAAGCCCACCTTGCCAATTTTGGATGTCCATCATTAGTGGCATCAGCTTACCAAGAACACCAACCTCTGTGACAGCAGACACTGCCCCTCCACACCCCTTACTCCCTTCCCTTCTCTAGCTCTTCCTATGCCTTCCGTTTCTTCATATGACATTTGCCAAGGTCCCCACTCTTTTACTGTGTGGTTGTATATACAGCAGAGTTGATCTGTCCAGCAAAGTTCTTCCTTAGCTTTGCAGCATTTACTATTTCCTCCAGAAAGCTGCAGTGACTTCCACAGCTTTACACTATTGCTCAGTTTTTCCTGTATCAGAAACCAAATTAATATCCCTTCTTTCAAACCTCTTTCCATCACTGTTTCAAAACTGTCATGAAAAAAATCCCTATTGACATTTAAAAAAATAAATATTCTTTTTGAACTGCCTTTTCATGCTGAAAGAAGCAGAAATCAGACTGAGGTTCTTTTCTCTATGTGAACAACCTTATCTAGGCTAGCATGAAAAGGAATATAAAGTTACACATTTTTCTGATGCATTTAAAATACACGAAAACAGCGCTTTTTTTGCCATCAGTGGTAATTGTATATAAATGTTTTGTGTACATATCTATATATAGTATATATTGTAGCTATATAGTTTATATATACATATGAAAAAAATCTAGCACTTACCTTTGAGAATTAACATTTATCCCAGGTTCAGTAAAATAGTCTCAGACAGGCACTTAGACCTTGTTTCTATGTCATGCATCCTTCTTTCAAAAGAAGATATAATTAGAAAAATCCTGGTTGATCTCTAGCAAACCAAAATGCAGACTGAATTGTTTGTCAGATGCAGCCTGATTCAGTAAAGTCCAAGTGTGTGAATCCCTGAGACTCCTTTTTCAGTAATATCCAAAGCACAAAAAGGGAAAGAAACAAACAAACAAAAAAAACAACAAAAAAACAAACCAAAAAAAAAACCCAAAACAAAAATCAAAAAAGAAGAAAAAAAGTGAATAACTTGTTCTTTTCTTGTTTGGTTTAAAAAAACCAGTCTTGGAGGACTAAGCAGCCTGCAGGCTTTTCAAGCATTCTGATCCTAGTGCATCCCAAGGTAACGCATGCATTTTGGTACTACAAGTCTTCAAGTTCATGCTAGTAAGCCCAGCTTCTGTGTATGTGTGTGTGTGTTGGGGAGGGGGGGCAAGCTGTATCGTGGTGGGGAGAAGAGAGGCAGGGAAGACACACACACACACTCACACAGAGGTGGAAAAAGGAAAAACAGCAAACTGGAGTGATCTCACAAAGTGCTCTAGATGGCAGAGCCTGCACAGCTTGTGAGACAAGCAATGTGCACACACATAGAAAGCAAAAAAAAGAGAGAGAGAAACCCGAGTGAACTAGCAGGCAGCTTCAGGAATTTCTTCTTACCTCTTCTGACGACGCAACATACAGCAAGTGCTTTGTGTTGCATAGGAATCCGAGCAGGCACGACTCAGTCAGACCCCTCACTTCTGAGATAAACGAATATGTACCATAGGAAAGGGAAGAAAATCAGAAGCCAGAGGAAAGAAGGGTACGAAAAGAAGCTATTAAACAAGTAGGAGTGTAAGGGAGGAGGCCTGAGTGGGTGGGAGGCGAATAGTTGGTACAGAAAGAGGCATCCAAACTCCCGGTCCTAATACAGATTGGCTCTGTAATTATGTGGCAAAGCACTGCCTTCTAAGCCATTGCGTAATAATAGAAACCTAAGCTGTGTAGACACAGCCTGACATGCTAAATCCTCAGGAGCCACACTCAACATTTGTCAGTGGAAAGCATGTCAATTCTCTGGGGGTTGAGGAAGCTGAGGGAAAAGGGGAGAGAAATTTTATTGCAAAATGCATGAGCTGCAGCTGCAAAGAGCTCTCAGGTGGTGCCAACGCCTGAAATGTTATAATGGAAGTTGTATATATCTGTATCTATACAGGGAGAGATAGATAAATACAATAACAGCTTCATTCATGCTATTCAATACTAGAAGAATTTTCCTTTGCTATATTTTAGTAACTTAAATGACAAAGAGAAGAGCATGTACAAAGGTTTTCTGTGTTAAATATTATTATTTCTAATGCTGGTGGCAAATCTCCCTTTATACTGAACAGTATTGGAAGGTCTAAATAAAACCTGAATTAAGATAAAAGAACTCAGGAAGATTGATCAGCCTTTCCCATTTGCTGGTGGGTTCCTCTCTCCAGCCCTCCAGACACAAAGACACACGTTTTCTTCTGCTTCCTTTGGTTGAAGAGGCTCCTAGACAGAGCCAGGGAAAAGATGAGCACTGACTAAGTAAGAGTAGGCAAAACCCCATCTCATTCAGACTACCACACACCAGTATCAATACACCAACAGGCAGAACAATTTATAATGCACATGGAAGGAATCAAAAGCAAAGAAAGAAATATAATTTTGCAGTGGAAATTTACCTGGAAATTGTGGCCCTGGCTCACACCTATGGTCCATCTAGTCCAATATCTTGCCTCTGGACAGTGATCAGTATTACACACCTCCAAGGAATCTGAATGAATTTGTGCAGCTAGGGCTAGACAGCCAGGGCTAACCTGTTCATGGGCAAAGCTTCTCCTTAATCTCTGTTCTTTAAAGATTAATTAATGCACTGAAGCATGACCAGGGGAACAGTCTGCCTCTGCACATCCAGATTAAACCTGTAAAATCTGATTCTGAGGTCCTTTGTAGTTGGCGTAAAGTACACCTCTTTTTACACACTCTAGATCTAAAGAGTAAAATCGTCTGATGCTTTGTAAACATCCCAGTGTGAAAAAAGGGCATGAGTTCAGAAAAAGCTGTAGTACTTCAGTCTAGAGAGTAAGAAGTACGTTTTTATATAGACTAATCTAGCTTAGTTAGTCTCCTCATTTACTCCTTACTCTTGGTAGGAATAACAGCTATATTTCAAGAAGCTGTCCAGTGCAGGTAGGAGAACTAGGTCATTCAGCTAATACGTAGGTATCAAATTTGGCCCCTGGAAAGTCAAACCAGACTGAACTGAAAACTTTGAAGATATTTTTGAGAATAACTGCATAAAGCAACATATACTTTCTTTGGAGGGGCTCATGAAAAAGATTCTGCTGCAAACTTCAGGTCCCTTACTGTTACCAGTCTCACTCCTTTGATCTCTGCCTGCTGCATTCCTGGGTGACTCTCTGTACCCCCAAGGTGAAGACTGCAGATGTCACACATGAGGGAGTGTGGTAAGACAGAGGGGGAAGGACTGTGGATAGAGCAATTGCCTATTTTGCAGCATATCCAGCTTTTCTTAGCTTTATGTGGAACAGTGCTGAAGGACTCTTCTTGGGAGGAAGGCCAAGAGTTACAACAGTTGGTAACCTTACTGGGCACTGAAATAAATGGCCTGGTCAAAGAAAGAGTTGAGAAGCTGGCAACTGCCAAACTAGGCATTAAGAATCTTAAAAAATTACTTCATTTACTAGATGACTAAAACATGAATTAGGGAGCTAACTTTAAATATAGCTCCTGGGAATCCTGGGCCAAGCAAGTTGGCTAGAAAATCAAATCAAAGATCTAACTATGTCAGTGCCTTATAAAATAAATGTCAGTGCATCACAGACAGAGAAGACATCTCTTAATGACATCAGGAATTAATAATAGACTCTGGGACTAGTGTTTCAGAGTCTAATTTGAAAGCAAAGTATTGCTTGCAATGGCAGAAATCAATGAACTCCATCAATGCACTCCAAAAATCTTCCAAAAATCTTTCACCATCTACAATTGTGACAGTGCCGATTCCCAAGGAAAAATCGAAGATGATACAGTCCTGGCAAAAAGTCACCCAAAAAGGTTTTAATGAGGCTGTGTTTTGGTGGGTTCCTACTGCGCTAGGCCAGTGTGCTTTCCAGCTTTCCTTGATGCCCTTTGGACTTAACTCAGAGTTCTCTGGGGCTCGCCCCATAGCTGCTTCCCTCTACTAACCATCCCTGGTATATATTGCTTCTCTCCCAAGTAAGGAGCTTTTCAGTGAATCAGCCTCTTTCTTTTTTGGTCATTCTAGCAGGAAGAAAGCTACCAGTTCCATTACTCTTTTCTGCTCAGTCCTCCCCTCTCTACAATCCTGCCTTAGTTCATAGTTAGCCAAACATGGTTGCTTTAGCTACATCTGCTCTCATTTCCACCTCTGGGGAAATCCCATCACCACCCAAAGAGCCACAGGAAAAATCTTGCTCTGCCTAGGTAGAGATCATCTATCTCACAGGCCCACAACACATTCCCCTGGAAAGAACTGTCAAGGTTCAGTGTCCTGTTCCTGACTTATATCTAGAAAATAGATATAAGACCATGACTATGGGTGACTAACTCCATGCTCACTGAACCTTTATAACTGCTGCATTGCTGAGCAGCTGAACCTTTTAGTGATGCAGCAATTCCAGTGCCCCAAGAGTGCATAATTTCTATATGAAGAGATCTCATAAAGCCTTACAACCACATTCATACACATTCCCTTATACAGTGGCAACCTCCCAAAAGACTTAGCTTGACACAGAAATTTTGTAGTGGGGATGCTGTCCTTTGACATACAGTGCCAAGTACAATATCCAAAGCCAAGAAAAGTTTAAAGCATGATATCAGAGCAAGACAAAAAGAAATTGAGACGCTTTTGCAACCTCCAGGACAACTTCACCTGCCACAAACGTTATTCTCCCTTCCAAGTCTAGCAAACAACATACTGAAGCCTTTGGCCATCTGATTGACAATACAATTTAGCATGTACATGTAGACATCAGCAATTCCCATTTCCTGCCCAGCCCCTTCCAAACTGAAGTAGTCAGCACTGGTCCACATGACTGTTTAATCAATGGCTGCCAATCAATTACAATGATTGAAGGACAGTTTAAAAAACATTTGGTCTGTGGCCCTACTGATGAAAACAGTTATCAGGAGCTGAACCTACCAGCTTTCAAACATTGAAGATTTGGGGAAAAACTGTATATTTTTTGGGTGCTGTTCAGCTCCACTCTTTACAAGCCACTGAATGGCTGTTTACTCATGTATACGCCGGTACAAAATATCCTTCTCGCAACCTCCACCCACACATCCCCCTGTTTTTAAAAGCAGCTATAGCCAGCAGACAAACTGAATATGCTTCCTTTCTGTTTCTTGCACCTTATCATGGGGAAATCTTGTTCTCAAATTTCTAGATCCAGAGATCCAACATAGAGCAGGCATTGTTTCACAGTGCAGTGGAACAAAAAGGGTTCTTGAGGCTATTGGTGAGACTGAGGTAGCACAGAAACTCCCTTTTGCAAATGCACTGTTATAAAAAACATAGACCAGAATCACATAGGAAATATGAAGATGAATGTCTTTAAAATACTTCAACAACTCCACAACAATCTTTCATTGTCCATCTTGTAGCTGAATGCAAAAGGGTTTCCAAACACCAGAAAACAGTTGTTTCAGGTCATAGAATTAATTACGTATTCATAATCTGCTCCATTCTAAGCATTCACCTCAGCTGGAATAACCAGGATAATTATGCTAACCTTAAGAGCATCCACTGTAACTTTGTAGATGTTCTGAAAGAAGGTCAGCATAATATTTTTATCCCATGGTTATTATTCTTTCCAGTTTCTCTCTTTACAAGCAGGAAATTCCTTGTACTTTTATGTTGCATAATCACAAGTCCAGCTCAGTGAGTGAAATTTAATGTCCTTTGATTGATAGATTAAGACCAGAAGGGATCATTATGGCCATCTTATTTGACCCTCTGCATAACCTCAGTTAAAGAATTCCTCTCTGTGGTTCCTACATCTATCTTCATACTATTGGCTGATACAGAAAATACCTTTTATAAAGACAGTCTCTTGATTTAAAGATTTCAAGTGATGGAGCGTTCATTCCCCACTCTCTTTATAAGTCTGTCCAATCTTTAATTGCTGTCATTGTGAAAAAAAGTCTGCAACTCATTTTTTCAGTCAGAAGATTCTGGTATGTTATCAAAAGCCCAAAGTGATAATTATGAATTATAACTGGGTATCTCCTGATCACAAAACTCAAAATGAGGAATAGCAGAAGTTTCTCACACATAAGTGGATTTGTTGCACCAGGAGCTAAAGAGTGCTATTTGAGACCAGTGCAATCTATTTACTCAACAAACAAACAAACAAACTTCTTGTTTAATGGCCACCTGTTTCAGCACAGCATTCATCAGAATAAAGGGACTGCCTTGGCAATGCTTTCCCAATTCTTGTAATTTAATTGAAAGTACAGCATTAGCTTCCAGAGTATACCTGGAGACAGCAGTACTCTGCCACCTGCCCATCAGGAAGCAGGACATCATCCTGGTGGGTTTGCAACCTCTGGCTTTGATTCTTTCTGTGCGCAGAACACTCCCAGCCACCACTGAAATCAAGGGGGCAGCAGATGCTCTGCGTGCAGTCAGTGCAATAAAGGCATGGCTCAAGATGAGCATGGATAAGAGTCTTCATTTTATATTTTGACCCTTGCCACATAGAATAAGGCATACTAACATTTTTTGCTATTGAAAGAGGATATGTGTAGCTGTCATGCAGCAGGGGGTCCCTGTTTAAAGAGGATGCTGTTGGGCTGCAATCCCCTGTTGCAATTCCACAGGCAACAGGAGCAATGTAAGGCAGGTCAGGCTTTCCACTCCCCTAGCTGTGTTACTGATTTGTTATTAGTTGGAATTAATTATATTTAATAGGAATATAGAATTATAACATTTTTAGCAAACTTATATATTGCATGTTATACATTTAACTAACAACTAACAGATGTCGTAGAAATTCGCTACCCGACACCAGTCGGTATAGCGAACATATATTGCATGTTGTACATCTAACTAACAACTAACAGATGTTTTAGAAATCCCCTACCTGACACCAGCCTGTTCGGAGTGCAAGAATGGAATGTACGGTACAAGGTTCTTGGGGTACCTGGCTGAAACCGATAGAGATAACCGCATAGCTACTG
>JAOBAS010000053.1:2300358-2330712 GCA_025311575.1 Elanoides forficatus
CCGTCAATAAAGAAGTGTCTGCTTATCTACACTAAATTGGTGTTGATAAGTTCTTTATTCCGAGTTTTTCGGTAACAGCTGGAACTTGCTGCAGTGACTCCCCTACAAATCCCACATTTGCACCAGCTGAACCATTTGTCTGGATGCACTGTTACATGATACAGATCTTGGTTTGCTTTCTAATTGTCACTTAAAAAACTTTGAAGGAAGACAAGGTTGTTTGAGGTGTTTTAACCTCTAAGGAGAGAGGAATCATAAGAGATTAGGGACGGGTCTCCCTTAGACAGGATTTGTCAACTAGGGATAATGTGAAAACAGACTTAAGCTAATCATGTGAGAAGACAGGTACTCTAGCATACAGTGGGCAAGAGCCCACATCTAGGACAAGGTCAGCTGCTTAAGCTGTTCAGGAACCATCCTGATGCTTTCAAGTTTGTATGTCTAGGCCATGGAAAAGAATGGTTACAATTTTAAATCTAAATGAATAAAAGTACACAGAGGAGGCAAGAATCTTTTGGCCAGACCCTTGTTTTGTATCAAAACTACTGCCATCACCATGAATAAAGTCACATTTGCTAACAGTTGCCACATCATAGCATGAAGGTGGCAAACAAATGAATCCACCAATAATCTCAATGATCTACATTGTAAATTGTGGGAAGAAAGGACCATTATGCCCAGTCACAAAGCACTTAGAAAGTTTCTGTGGTCACAGTTATCTGCAAACTATTAGGCTTGCCAAGGATGGGGGCAGGCACTTAATAGGAAGAGTCCCAGCCCTCTGAAAAGAGTTAAGATTGTATCACAGGGCTTGCAGTACACAGAGCAAAAGAAACAATATAAAGGTGATAATTTTCTTCGTGAAGCTTAAGCGTGATGCAAGAAGTGGGTTTTGACTTCCTAAAACAAATTTTACATTACTTCAACAAACTATTTTGGGTGGAAAAGAAGAAAAGCAGCAATAATTCATTTAGAGAACCACAAACTAGGCAGCATGAACTTGGGATCTGACTTGGAACCTGAGGAATATGGGAAAGTTTGATGCAGAAAGGAATGGGAAACAGAAATGGGTGTGAAAGCAATAGAGATAATGCCACCCCCTAGAAGGCAGTGTATGACCTTTGCCTGCTATACTGAGTCCCATCTCAGGGTGAAGATGGGCTCCTTCCTGCTTCCTCTTCCTGAGCCTCATGCCAATAAAGTGGATGCATGCAGGAAAGAGGGCTCAGCAGTTCCTTCCTGAGACCTTAGAACCCTCTGCAGGGTGTGAAAGAGTGAAGTTCCTGCTCCCCTTCATAATGCAGGTAGGCACACCCAAAGAAAGGAGGAGGAGGAAACTGAGGTGTTGCACAGAGTAGCAGTGTGAGGATAACAGGTGATTTGGATTCCTCTCTCAACTTCTGTTCCTATTTGGTTCCATCAGAGGAAAAGAAGGAAAGAGAAAATTAGTCCACATCTTTCTTACTCACTCCATAGCTTCTTTCTTGCTTACTCCATATTGTCTCTCTTACTTACTTATTTCTTAATGTTAAGAGAAATCAAAGAGAAAATGGCAGCTGTCTTAAAAACATCAGTGAATGCAAGACTATGTTAAAGTATCTAAATTTAAGCTGTGATCAGAAAGAGGCACAGCAAGAATTACTTGGCTGTGAGGAGCAACAGGGGACGTAGAGTTATTTCTAAAGTTTTGGGTTATCTCAAGCGTGGTATGAAGATAGGTTAGTGTTTTAAGAATGGCCCCAATACAGAATATTTTGAGATGGTTTTTACTGTCATCTGTGCTCTCAGCTTCCAAAGGGAAGTGGGACCTCTGGTTTTCCAGTGAGACCTGGGATGTCCAGGGCATCTCAGCATGTCTTAGCTCTGCTGCTATTCTGTTCAGAGACAGTGAAGCAGACAGAGCATGTAAACAATAAGCATAAATGGAGGAAAACTTTTCTCATGTATTAAAGGCTTGAACATCTATTGCAAGGCACATGTGATCCAGCTCAATATCATGGTACCCAATGTAAAAACTTTGGGAATTCAATTTTTACAGTAAGTTTGCTGTATAAAGGTTAGACAATCTTTGAATGAGCTGCTGCTTCTCTTCTGCAGCCTCCTCATTCTCTCATGTTCACAGAGACAACACAAGGAAGACAGTCTGTACTTCCTAGAGCATCAGAGTGACTAAGGCTAATTGCATTTCTGTGTTTCCTTATAAAATGTTAATTATTCATAGCTATGACAAATTAAATTAATTTCTTGTACTATTCTTTTCAGCTCATTGTGTCCTCCTCAGATGATACCTGTCCTGCTACTATGTGATCTACCCCCAGAGACTTCACCTTTACCTAACATTGTTCAATGAAAGCTCAGTTTCAGATAAAAATAAAGGAAAAATACAATTTTCAGAAGGACTTGATTACTGATCAACTGCTGTGTGTTTATCACAATTGTATTACAGGAGAGATGGAAAATACCTTTATGGTTGCAGGCACTACAGAACAAATTAATACTCTCTGGAAGTTAAAAGGAAATTATTTTGAAAAAGCTACAGAAATCTCTAAGAAACCAGGCACATAAATGTACAAACTAGAATGAGCAATTCTTGCTTTGTTTTTGACAACTGCCTCTTTTTCTGTACATAGGATTGAACATGATCCCTTCAGAGCAGAAGCCTGAAATATTTCCACATTTCTCTTGTACCTGGAACTCGTCTCTGTAGTTGGGCATAAAATGAGATATTTAGAACATATTGACAATTACTGTACAGCTGGATGAAAAACTGCTGAGAGAATAATTGTTTTCACAAGAATTAGGCAGCTGAAAATATTAAAGGTAGAGGATACTGGGAGAGCAGGTATAGCTGGGCATTATAGGATTAAATTTAGTCAAGTGAAAAAGCTTTGATTAGTGCAAGAAAAGGTGAAATTATACAACATGTACATACGTACATAGAGATGCACACAAAGTCTGTGGTAGCTGAAGAGCTGCCTCAGAGACTTTGAGGTCCTTCAGAGGCTACAATACTCCACAGGTCACCAACTACATTCAAAACAGAGCCACATCTACAGGGCTTATAAACCAGATGGGATGTCAGACACATGAATTAATGTGTGCTGATGAAGAGATTTGGGCCCTCTGATCATCATTTTGGTCTGAGGGGTCTCCCTGGCAGCAGAAAGTCTGCACAGAGCTGTGTGGGATGGCTGAAGACCCAAAACCTCACAGGGGGCTTACTCCAGCCATCTCTGGACTGCCTGTTAAAATTAACAGATGCTGGATCAGGTCTCTAGTTAAGAGCACTTCACACAGAGCGTATCTTTAGACTACATCTATCACTACACTTTGTACTGCTTTAACTGAAATAGAAGTTGTTTTTCCTACCTAGGAGCCTAGAAGCACTTACACCTGCTGCAAACAGATGCCATCAAGCTGACACCATCCTGCTTTGCAAAGGGAGGAAGACAAGGGCTGAATGCACCCTAAAGCATCCCTGTCTCTAGATCTCACATCTGCTCACATGCTACAGCAGTATAGGAGGAGATGTTGTTGCAGGAAGGCGAGGGTACAAATGCCCCGATGAGTTTACTCCTTTCATGCCACAGAAATGCTCTGCAACCCACTGTAAGGGTTTAATTCCTGGTTTGCAGTAGAGGAAAAGGGGAAAATAGAGGTACTGTGAGGTCTCCCAGGGTTCCTGGGAAAAGACGGGGAATCTATCTGTCATGGCAGAATGAACACTAAAAAAACATAAAATGCAGAGTAGTAGAGCCAAACTAACCAAATGTGGAAAGAGAGCAGGGACCTGAGGCATATGGGTGAAACAGGAAAGTAGAGCATGAACAGGAACATCACAAAGGATTTTGAGACTTACATGTATATAGGAGCAGAGAATTTGAGTGAAGAAAGGGGAGTCTAGAGCAGAAGAGAAAATAAAAGTAAGAAAAGAAGATGTGGGAACTCATAAAGGGAATTGGTGAGGGAGCCAAAAGGGGCAGAAAGCGTTTATGGTCATCTTCTTCCTTTCTGTTCTGGGCAGCATCTTCAAAACGGTCTGATGTCCTAGCATCAACAGGCAAGACAAATCATTTTGTGGGGCATCAGTGCAGTGTGCAAATATTTTTGAATGCTTTCCCACCATCTCATACTAGTGTATTAACATTAGTGCCTTGAACCTGAGGTGGATGCTTCTAAACAAATAAACATAACAAGAACTCCCTGCTTCACAGCAGCTAACTAAAGATAATCTCTGCAATTATAAAAGCTGTGAAACTGAAATCTTAATTTCTTTCATGCAACGGTTTCAAAACAAACAGTCTCTATGGTTAGAAGATCATATTTTATAGAATCCAGAACAATTTCCCCTACAAAAATAATAAAAGTGAAAGCCTTCCGTTGGTAATAAAACCATAATGTTTCCTGAATGTCTGATGAGAATGTATTTTGGGAAGCCTGATGTGCAATCAAACACCAAATTATTTCTGTATTCACATGATATGTGTAAGCGCTTTTCTCTTATGTATGCAGGCAGAAGAGAGGGGTATATATATATGTTTCAATTTTGTCAGTGCATTCCTTTTGACCAAACACACCATTGCTTAGAGCACAGAAGAACGAAAATAGAGTCAGGCATTAAAAAGCGGAGAGGCAGTGCTCAGAACTGGGATCCAGGGCACAGCCCCGCTCCAGCATTTGGGAGAGGGCTCAGTGGTGGCTCCAGGACCAGTTCCCATCACTGGCCACACAACAGTACGATGCACAGGCAGACACCAAAAAGCAGCTGTGTCACTCTCAAGTAATCTCTCTGGCTGGGAACAAGGTCTACTCATTTACACAAGGACCATGGCTCAGCCACAGACGGCATCCAAAAAGGCATTGGCCAGAGAACAGAGCTACACCATGACTTGGCACAAAATATGGTCACAGAACATTAAACTCATTCGCAGTTTTACATGATTAAGACTTCCACTTAATTCTTGGACTATCCAGTTACTCAAAATTGGAAATTCAGTTGTTGGTGCAGGCGTTTACCCTTATGCATCCACATCACATTTGGAGTCTTGCTGAGACAAGCCAAGAGAAAAATTATTTGACAGAAAACTGAACACTCTTCTTCCTGGATAAAGGGGACACCCATGCAAAGATGATGAATTAGGTATTTAACTGCCACTGCTGCCAGTAACAGCTAGATGCCAGACCTGCTAAGGCCAGGCAAAAGAGCCCACTAAGCACTCATCAGTATCATCAGGCATGTAAATGTCCATGAAAATCTGATCTGAGTTGTCAAGCCATTGACATTTCATGGGCCAAAGCCCTTCAAATCACACAGAAATGTACTACACCTTCCTCAGGGAATTTTGGATCAGACTTTACTGAACACATAAAGCTGGCCATGTACTTTGTTCTTTGATAAATTTCCCTCTCTTTGAGGTGTGTATTTTAATAATTTAGCCAAATAGGCACATGCACTGCTAAATACGTTCTTTTTATTCGGCAGGACAACACTCCTAGTGCTGAGAACCAACCAGTTCAAGCAAACAACCCATTTGCTGTGAATCTCATTTATCTACCCTCATGCAGAGTATAGCTTTCCTCAAGTGCAGTACAAGGGCTGAGACAGGTAACTACAAAGCTAACCCAGCTAGAGGCATAAGAAGCTTTCCAGAAAAAGAAACAGCTGTGCTCTCTACCTGTCCCCAAGTTATTTAGTTAAAATGAGTTGGTAACTTTTTCCTTCTGGTTTCCAGCCTGAAAGAGAGAGAGTCCTAATCTAAAATTCAAGCATAAACCACAGTCATTCACCTCTTTTTAACCCTGATGTGAAATCAGTGTTTTTTTCAGATTAGGTTTTTAAAATTATACAAGTAAGACCAAGCTCTGAGGCAAGTAGGAATGAACTTCACATGCAGAGAGTAGTTGTCTTTACATCCACCCAGAGAGGATAAACCAATAAGGGGTAAAAATACTTCAGATATTTGGGCTCTTCTCAAGCATACTTAGGCTGTCTGAACCTCAAATTTCACTGAAAATTCAAAATAACCTTATTTTTCTCCTACAGAGAGTTTCATATTAAAAACAGACCTCCTTTAAAAGTATTGCTTCTACTGATTTTCATATGAAAGTTATCAGTTTGGTATAACCTTCCAATCATACTACTGGTTTCTCAAGATGGATTAAGTCAGAAGGTGTGTAAAAGCAACACTGTGAAAATTAAATTGACCAAACTAAATTTCATTGAACTGTGCAATTGCCAATTCTAGTTCAGTGCTATATCTAAAAGGCTAAATCAAACCTCAACGTAACACTGAAAACAGTCAAGATCCCAAGTGTACTGAAGTTCATCTCAAATACCTGGCAGCTGTGCCATGTTTCCTAATGAGTACTTCCCTTTGCAGACACACAAACTACTATCCGTGATGGCAGCAGAGAAACCTAATTGTGCAAATTATTTAATAAAACCAGAAGTTCATGTGTTTATTAATCGGGTTAATAAATGATTGAGGGAATTTCCCTTGGTGGGAAGTAATTAAACTGAAATTGAGGTCAAAGACAATCTGTAGAAACAGCATTTTGTTAAGCACTGTCAAGCAAATACGGTGAAAAAACCTCAAAAAGGCCAATAACCACATAATGATTAAGATTCAGGCTCATCCCTTCTGCTATTAACTCTACATATAGCCTGAGGTCCTGATCGCAAGTAACATCACCAATGCAAGGCTATAAATGCATGTAAATCTTGCCAACTTTTTTATGCTCTCTAGAGGCTGACTGAGGTTTCAGTGAAGTTGTGTGGCAGGAGTAGATTTGAGAAGGCTTCATTTTTACAGAAAAAAAAAGTATAATACACAAGCAACCTTTAAAAACCTTTAGCAAGTCCTCCCCTACGTCATGCAACTTCTGCACTAATGGCACTATTTCATAAAACTGTTGTCAAAGGTACTTCAAAGAAAAGCAGGCAATTTGGAGGCATATTAGACTGAGTCTGAATTTACTGTTTATATCAGAGAAGACAGCCCAAAGGGAAGATATATTCAGCTGAATGTTGGATGTCCAGATTGCAGAGTCAAGTTGTCAGATTCAGGAGGCTGCTGCAAGTCAAAATTTCCTAAAGAACCTGACACAAAGTCTTTATCAAAGGCAGGAAAGGCGACACTGTTCAGTTCACGTTCCCACTTTGAAAGCTGCTGTTGCTTACCACTTCAGCTGTCTAGCAGCTGCTCTTTGGTGCAGTAGATGTGTAAAACCTGACAGGGCAAATGCATGCAGAGTATGCGTGCAGCCTATGTGCCATGCCCTCTATGCAGTCTCCTGAAGGGAAACAATTTCATCTCTATCACTGCAGTCATTTGGAGCTCCCCTGGATGATGCCCTGATAAATACCACATAGAGAAACCTTGCATTGAATATGATGAGCCCACAGGCTCTTTCCACCTCCATCTTCAAGGTAAAGTCAAATAGGAAAGAGTAAGTTCAAAATGGCTAAAGTTTGGACCCTTAAACTATGGTAAAGCACCAGACACAGCAGAACTGATACAATTCTGCTATTTCATTCCCATGCAGAGACTAGTCTAGGGAGCATGAACCAATCTGAGAGCACCTACATAAATGTCTCAACCCTAAAAAAGATGCAAAAAATGGTAGTAAAGGTTTCATTGTCTCCACCGTATGGTTTCTTGCCTTTATCAAGAAGTGAGCTACAGACCCCAGTAAAGCTGCCATGGTAGTGAAGGTTCTGTGAAACAACTTTGCTAGTGTTCACCATGTGGTGAGTGATGTCTCCTTGCTTCTGTTCATTTTGTGAAATAAACTCCACATATACTTGGGTGGGGAAGGATAGGGGAGGCCAGGTCAAATATACTTCCTCTGATTGTGGAGATGATTATAAGGAGGCTAAAAAGTCTGGATTTTGTTCACAGGTTTGCCCACCTATATCTGCAGGGAGCTGGAGCTGTATCTCAAGTCAGGGTTATAAAAAGAATAGCTATCTATTCCCTAAAGATCCAATTCACCTCTGTGCAAAGAATGAGCACACTGATTCTGTCTTACTTATGCCTATTCTCGATGGCTTAGCGAATCAGTGACCCGTGCTAGCCATTTGCAAAGGGATGTACATCACGCTTGAAAGGTACATCTCACAGGGAATTTACCAACAAGCAACCATCTCTTGAACAGCTCTGGCCAATTTTATGAAGTGAATTGCAATTATTTTTACATGTTCTATATGTGGAGGCTCTAGTATTTGATAAGTATTTTCCCTCAGGAAAAAAAACCACCAACCCCCAAACATGTTACTCCTCCTCTTATTGTTTAAAAAGCAAAGAATGTCATAGTTAAAGCCTGGTTTCATGACATTTTCTGAGCCTGTAGAGTTTAGTAGGATCTAGGGAATATATTTTGTTAGACCTTATATTCAATTTTTATTGTCATTCCCAATATAATTCTATTACATTGATAGAAAAATATGTCCTCTCTTTCTCTATTGCCAAATGTTGTGCAGTAGATGAAGTGTTTGTTCTACATGTAGAAGTAACTGAGAGTACTAAAAAGAAAGGTTGCTGTTACAGTCAGCCTAACTTCAGGTCAGAGCAAGGAAAAAAAAATCACAGCAAGACTTCAGTCCACCTTTTCCCTCCCTTGAAGAACGTATGTACTGTAATAAACCACGGAAGCCTTAAGCAGCTAAATGTTGCATGTGTCCCACAGAAAGGGCACAGGCACACCTTATAACTTATGCCAGGTTGTGTTCTGGGGTGTTGGCTGCAGCTTTTCTCACTTTATGTGCTTTGCCTTCATGGAAGGAAAAGTGGGGTCCCTCTGGCAGGGTGCTGGAGCACAGAGCCCAGGCTGGGCTGCAGAGGGTTCGGGGCTACCCACTTCACATGGAAAAGTCACTAATAACCCTTTCTTCTACCATTGCAAATGTAGTTGGAAAGAATATATCCAAACCTCTCTCCAGAGTTCCCAAAGGGAGAGGTGCTAGTGGGGCTCAGTGATCCTTGTCTCACTATGCGTGCTGGCATTAGCAACACAGGAGCTCATACCACCAGCCAGGACAGAGCTGGGAGCCCTCTGCCAAGGGGGGTCCATGCCCAGGGTACAAGGCACCAGCATGCGCCGGAGAGTATGCTTCTATGAGTGGTCCTGTCTAAGCTGCGCCTGGGCAAAGATCAGTGACGAGCACAAACGTGGCATCCACAACTTCCCGTTCCTTCCCTGAGCCTCGCTTAACCTGGAGCTGGGAAGATTCATGGTGGATTAAACCCCACGCTGTGAGAGAGACAATTCAGGGTGCAGTTTTCCATGGGGGGGGAAGTGGGGAGACATCATCCTTCTCCAAAACACATTGGTACCATGCAAGCTATGTAGTGTAGGATAGTCCGCCTAAAGTATCAGGCCAACTGCCTGACCATTTCAGTTTTAATTCATTTTAACAGTGACAAGCCTGCCCAGGATGAGAGATCAAAAGCTTTGTAAAATTAGGTTGCACGAGTGTTTGGCTCAAGGCATCTGGGTAGCTTTAAATAGCTGTTTAGGACTGTGACTGCCACTGAAAAAGTCCTGAGCTGAATTAGGAACGAGTCCAAGCTTGCTTCCAAGACCAGCCAACCCCCTGCCTTCAGAAATTGACTTCCCACTATAAAGTGACAAGCGGTGCCAGAGGTTCTCTGCCCTGCTTTATATTCCTTCTAGGTTGAAAAGGCTGGGGTTTGCTGTATGCAGCCTGCTATTTCAAAAATCAGGGGAAAATAAAAAACGACAACCCAATCCTTTACAGAGAAAACTGGCAACACAATACAGTTACCTCATGTGTCTCTGCTACTTCCTCAAATTATAAAAGTCCTATATTGGTAGAGTAGAACATCAAGAGGAAAGAAACATGCTATCTGAATTACATAAAGAAAAAATATCTTAAAGATAAAGAAAAATATCTTAAGGATAAGGGGAAAGAAATATCTTAGGGAAAGGGAGCTTTACAGATAATACTCTTTCATCTTTCCATCCTACGTTTTCCCTCTCCCTATTCTCCTCCAGATAACTTAGCCGATTGGTCAATAAAATCCAACAGGCAGACAGAGGCCTTAGAAGTACAAAGAAATTACAAATGCCACAAAAAACAGCAGCTGGGAGGAAGAGCCATTATTTTCGTCCTTGATGAAAGCAAGTTCTGCAGTGCTACCCCACTAAATGCAAACTTTATAAATGCACCATCACAGGAGAGATGTTAACCGGAATTTGCACCTCTCCAGGCATTCAAGCCAAGCAATCCCCACACATAGGACCTCTGTATACAAGGATCTGGTGTGCATGCTACTCAGGGAGCAAGCTATTTTTTTCTGTGTTCTGGAATATGCCTGTGTATTACAAAAAGCTTCTCAGCAGGAAAAATAAATCTACGTATTGCAAAGATGAATGGATGAGCAGACAAAACCCACCTGTTCAAGATGCAGGACACTAGCTAGAATTAGATATATAACCTGAATCACTAAAACTCTGCTTCAGTTTGTGTGATGGCAAATCGAATGTGCTGAAACTTCTTGTACATGAGCCATGGGACTGCTGAGAAATTAAAGTGAGTAGTGTATAAAGTATGATTTGATACCCTTCGCAAGGAAGTGCTGTAGAAAATAAACAATCATGAGTTTGTAATGCATTTTAAACCAATAGATCCATGTTTTCTTTAAACATTTAACTAGAAAGAGTGTTAGGGGAAAGTTCTGAGAAAAACCAGTGTATGTTATGAGGACTGATATTCTGAAAATAGATGTTTCTCTGTTTCTTCCCAAAAGTCACAATGTTTGCCTAAATACTGTCCTTCACTTTTGTCATCTGAGCAGCCACTCTCACCTCAAAAGCATTTCAGTAGTCTAAGAGAGACAGATGAAGCAAGGTGTCTTTGCCCCATCTGCAGGGGGAGTGGGGTTTTCCTTGGAGGAGCAGAGCTGGCGCCTCTTCACAGAAGTCACTGCAGACACCAGTATGATACTGAATCTCAGGGTGTCCCTCCTCTTGCTTTCCTGTTATTTATGAAGCATATATGAGAACTGTTGGCCTGTTTAGATTTCTGCATCAAGAATAGATTTCATGTGAAAAACTTTAAGAAGAATCATAGCCTTAGAAGTTGAACACAACATTAATGGGCTTTAATATTCAAAAGGTGCTCATGATGCTTCATGGAATGACAATCTAACAGGGAATCAGGTCCCACAGACACAGAGCGAGACCATGGAGTGCCTGGTACTACCATGTCCACAGAGCACTTCAGCAGCACAGTATTGCTCAGTTCAGCAGCAAACTGTCAAAAGCAGTAAATCACACAAGTCATGAGGCTTCAACAAGATAATTAAGAAAAATGATTGATGCAGACAGGAAAAGAGCAACACTTTGATTACTTGTCTTCACATATATATGTATTGGAGGATCTATCTGTGGGTAAGGGAGCTATTTACAGAGGCAGATAAGGCCCTATTTCCAGCCCCTTCTCGTTGCCATGTGCAAAGGAACTTTATCTTGTATATTTCATTTTGTGCTGCGGAGCCTAATATACAAATCTCGTTCTTATGTTTGGCAAATAACTTGCACTCTGTTAAGTAAATTTGATTGTTTAGCCTACAATTGAGAAGATTTCTGTGTAAAAATTGCTTTCTCTTTAGCTTTTATGCAGTGGCTTTAGTCGCAATTTATGTCTTTATGTCAATAAACAGTCAATTTCTTGCAGTTACAGTCAATATCTGATATCATTCTGCCTCCTTTATGTTAGCGTCTGACCTTCCCTTATTCTACTCATAACAAAGTTCCTTTTACACCACCTATGCAAGCAGTCAATTTAGAGGAACGTTAAATCAAGCAAAATATTAAAACATAAAATAACAAGACTTTAAAACATAAACATGAAAAAAAAAGTGAGACAGAAGTCTTTTATAAACTCCAAAGAAATGACAAAAATGAGCAGGTGCTTGCAAATGAGATCTCTGGAAGGGTCTTGCAGCTGCCCAGCTGGCAGGTAGTAGATCAGCTGGTAACATGAATAAATACACTTCCCTTGAATTCACTGGAGTTTCATTGTCTTAAGATAATGAAAAGTTAGGTCACTAACATCTGATTAACCACCTTATTTTAGTGCATTTCTACCATCTTTACACATCCTTTCCTATGTGGATTTTCATGTGGGAGCATTATTCATTCATGGAGATGTGTAGCTATTTCAGTTTTTCTGAGCCATTCATTTAGGAGGAGGGCAGGCATTTTTCTCACACTGATGATGCAGAAAACCACGAAGCACTGGAAGAAAGGTTTCCCCACTCTTCAGATCAATGGCCAGTCCAATAAGTTCACTAAATAGTGAGAAATCTTTGAAAGGATTCATCTACAGAGAATTGTCAAGATAATTAATATGCATTTTGATTAAAAAAAATTCTCTTGTCATTCAGTTCCAGCTGTTCTAAATAACTTCTCCAAACACAAAACCTTATAATGGATATTCAAAACCTTTAAGGTGGTCTGTAGTGAGAAATGTGAACTTTTAAAAAGTTTTGAAATAATCTTCCTCATTAAGGAAATGGTGCTGGGTAAGGAAAAGGTTTTGTGTAATTAAGCAGAATGTGTGAGATACATACTACAGGGCTATTTTGGGGGAAGCTTAGATGAAAGTAAAGTGAACCCAGAGAAAACAGAATGCTGAAAATGACATGAGGTGGCAAAAACTTCAACATCTGAGAAGTACATGAAAAGGGAATCAAGAAGCTTGGAATAGGAAAATAGGACACAAAAGTCCACTAAGAAGAAAAAAACATCTGTCAAGAGATGAAACTGGAAAGAAAATCAATCCACTGGGAGAACACTTTGGGTTCCAAAATGAACTGACTATGGTGGGATTTATAAAGGAAAAGAAGTTTTTTGCATTCAGGGCATACCATTAAATATGCAGCTACTGTTCAAAACTCAAACACTTTCAGCCTGTAATTTTTACATATTAATCTTTGTTGCAAAGCTGTACAGCCTTGACTTACATTCTGTGGCATAACTTATTGCTTGGCTAAGGCACTCGTTAAATAAATAAGGAATTGTCACAAGTAATAGGCTAGCGTTGTCTGCATTCTCACTTCTAACAAGCACATTTGACAATAGCTTTTAAACATTAATTGAACAGACAATAGCTTTAAAGTTTCCTAAATAACTTTTTGTTTGTTTGTTTGTTTCTAGGCAAAACATTTCTAAGTAAATATAAAATGAATAATTGTTTTCAAATCCTTTCATATTGGAGTTTCTGTTCTCTGGAAGTTCTTTGTAGAATATAATTCACAACAGAATTATATGGAAAGCTAAATGAAATAATGAAAACTAGAACTGTCATCCAGGATGATTTCTATAAAGTTTCTCCTCTTTCACTAGATTAATTTTTACATTTCACCACTACTATCAGACAGCCACCGCTGCACTGAGGAGCAAAAGTGTTCAACACTGTACAGGTTTGCTTCAATAAACAAATTGTACAGCAAAGCTACACATGGATTTAGTTGATAAAGCATTAGGTACCCTCTGTCAGCTCAAGGTAATGGAAAAAAAAAAAACATTTACCCCTTCTAGTTCTTTGCTACACTTGCATCTATTCCACTTAACCAGTCTTTCTTTATAAAGAAGCTTTCTGAAAATAGTATCTAGAGCATCAGTAAAATTTGTATTTCTCTGGTCTGTCTGATATGAGACTACAGCAAGAAATGAGCACTAAAAAGAAATTACATGTTTACATCAGTACTGGTTTTAATGCAAACTTCTTCAACATTGAGACTGTTTGAAATTTATTTATTTATTTCTTCAAAGTTTAATGCTATCTTTATTTTAAAGTGACTGTACCATGGCTGAATAGGGATGGACAAGCTGCAAGATAAACTAAGCCTGAGGATATATTTAAATGCCAGCATGTTTAATATTCTGCTGAAATTTCCATTCTCCACTCTCTCCTTCCTTTCCTAGTTGCTTTCAAGAGTGTCTGCCATCCTTTCCTATTCCATCCAGGATCACGCTGGAGGCCCACAGCAGAGAACAGTGAATGTGCCCAGGGATCCAGGAAATCACTCAACAGAGGGGAGGGATGATTGCAGGAGGGAGAAAAGAGTTCTCTGATGAGTGAGATGAGATGCGAAGTCATGGACATTTGGAGAGCCAGCCAGTAGGAGGATAGATGTGCTGAGAAGTACAAGGAACAGATGGGAGGAGAGGAAGATGGTCAAACACTGTAGGACATTTAGAATGCTCTAGGAGGAGAACAAAAAAGCTTCTCTCTGCTCACAGGGAAGACACCTGGTGGTTAGACAGTGTGACATCAGCTGTCCAATGGCGTTTCATGAAAATTGCAGTGTTTTCCAAACAATAACATTTCATTCTAAAGTACTGAAAAATATTGAAATAATTTCTTAATGAGATGGAGTTTTGAACTGTTTCTCCCCCAACTGTTCCATTTGAGGAATAAGTAATATTTGCAGAGAACTGGGAGGATAGAGTGGTTATACCATTTTGCTACAGGTCTTGCTACAGTAGGTTTAGACAATCTCCAGACTTGTGCTGATGATCTCTGACACAGCAAGGAAACAGGATCTGGTCCTTCAGACTGGATAGAGAAAGGTAATAATAGCTTTGCCTCAGACCATAAGTCATTTGGCAGCTTACAGACAAGATATGCCCTTGGCCATTGGATCATGTGCACCATGTAGGAACAGGATGAAAACTGAATGTCTCAGTTATGTTTATAGATGAACTCAATACAGCTGTTTACACTTTTCCGTATTGTTCTTCACAGAATTAAAATATATATATATATATATATTACTTGAAAATTTGACTTTTTGCCCCCAATCAAGGAGAAAACAAGTATTGATGCTAGAATTTCTCCAGGGATGAGAAGTGCAGTTCTCCCAACAGTTCTGCTCCACAGACCTCTCTACACACTATTTGTTCCCATCAAATATGGCCATGGTAATATCTTCTGCAACAGAAGAGTTGCAGAAGCACAGCTGCACTGTGCCAGGACTGTTTGTCAGTGACATTCAGGAAAGTGGGAAGGACAGTTGGTAGAGTCACTAGAGAGAGCGCACAGGGAAACAGGAGGGCCACTTGTCTCCAGTACAGCACTCACCTCCTTCATGATGGATTCGGCAGCAAAAAGCAGATGATCAGAAGGCTGGTAAATGACAATGAAAGATTCACAAAGGATGAAAGGTAAGGAGATTAATAAGCAATGCAATTTTAGAGGAGTCACAAGGTCAGCTAGTGACACTTCATGTGCACAATAATTAGTAGGAGTAAGTACAAATATTTCTCAGTCTTATTTTCTCTCCTCTCCCCCCTCTGTAAGAGACTGTATTGGACTGTTTGTCTCAACATTGCCACTGCACAGCTAACCTCAACATCCTGTGACTGTGGAGGAGTACGCACCAAAAGAAACAAGATGTCCCTGAAGAAATCAACACATCTGCCCAAAGCGAGAACAACACAGTGCCTGCTGAGCTGCGCTTGCCCACGAGACTGATGGAGAAGACCACCATGAACACCTGGGCACGCATGCATGAAGGAACACGGGGCGGCACGCATGGAAATGAGTTCCGTGGAAATGGGCGGATGCTTCAGAGAAATCGTGGGGACCGGGACAATAAGAACTGCGTACTCCTCTCTCTGGGCTGGAACAAGGTTTCTTGAGGGCTGCTGCTGTTGCTTGTTGGGTTAGAATGAGGTTTTTTGATGGCTGCTGCCTGTTGGATTTTTTGTTTGAAGAATGCTGGGCTCAAAGGATGAAGAAGTAAGCAGTGCTTGAACTTTTCTTCTGGGACTTGGAATCTACCCCATCACCTGGATAAATGGGATGTCACTGGCTTCGTGGTGGTGGTAACTAGTCTTGCTGCACCTCTTCTGTTCTCTTGCTTAGGTCTGCTTTTTTTCTTTCTTTTCCTCTCTATCACTAATATCAGTTGATCAGTTGTCGTAGGAAATAAAACTTGCAAGGTTGTATGGCATCTGACCTCGTTTATGTCTTAATCTCGCTCATGGGATCGTTTAAGAACTCTCCCCAATATTGGATCGGGACACCTTCTCTGTTACCTTGGTCCTGCTACCATTTTGGGTTTCACTCAACGTCCACAGTAACAGCCCAAATTTACTGCACATATTGCAAAAGGAAGTGATAAAGCAGGAATAAATTATACATATGATGAGACAAATCTATTTATCTATACCTACTAAGCCTCTAAAACTGGGACTGGCTAATACAGCTGTAATCCTGTGTTCACTGTGCATAGACTTCTTCCAACTATATAGCCGAAGGTATATCCACGGGTACAATTAGGTGTCCTTAAAATGACTAATTCCTATATGTCTTTTGTTCTTTCCATTCATCTGTCAAATTATAGTCTGAAATCCTAAATTAGGCTCCACAGAAAGGGATTTACAAGACTCAGTACACCAGTGGAAACCTTGTTGTGAGTGAGGCCCTGGCAAAACTCAGGAGTTAGTTGCCTAATTGCTAAGCAGGGGAAGGTTTCTAAATCCAATGAGAAACTTCAACTTTGAAGCTTATTTAACAAGCTAGCTTCTCAAGTCATCTCTTTCAGGGCATAGGTCCCAACAATCTTTAAAGTACTACGTTATTTTAAAGTGTCTTCTCAAGAGAAGGGAGCAGTACTCCTCTTTATTGAATATCCTTGTTAGACTATGTTGCATGTATTACAAATTTCTCCAGAGCAACAGGGAGATGACAATGTCCTAACCAGTCAACTACGGGCTAGTCTGGTAGGGACATTAAGCCTTTCCTATTAAATTATTCTACTTTGCATTAGAAAAGTGGGTGCACTGAAATAAAGAGTGGCAGAATGGAACTACCTGTTAACCCAGTTCTCAGGGGAGTCCTGGGATCCTGCCTTTGCTGTAGAGGCTGTATATATACGTTATCTAATAAATTACTTGAAAAAAAATCCACAAAAGAAGACCTCAGAGTCAGAGGCAGTATTGAAATAATCTTTCTTAGCTCACCATTACATACAGAAAGAAGGGCAACTCTCTGTGTAAGGTGTGGTCCTGCAGACATGCAGGAGACCAGGTTGGCAAACTGAACATATGCAGGGTCAGTTGGAGAAGAAAAGCTACAGTAGGTTTTGCTGTGTGTGACATCAATCAAGTTATTCAGGGCAGGCAAGAATAACCAGACCTAAGCTGACCCAAGAATGTTAGGGGAATATGAGAAAGATGCATCCTTTTACAAATACTAGATACTTATGAAATTATATTTAGGCAAACACCCAACTTAAAAACATTGGCATTTAAGGTTGAATTCTCAGAAATACTATACATTAAGGAGGAACTGTGCTGTTGTAGCTGTGAATATGGAGGTGTGAACCACCACTACTTTATCTCCCAGAACAAAGTGAACAGCAGGTCCAGAAGATGGTTGTAAGGTGAAAGGGGCAGGACAGATTCCAGTTCTCTGCTAGTAGGCAGTTCACTGAAGACTGTCTCAAAGGCACCATTTGGAGTAACCTAATAGTTGCTTCAGGTGTATCAGGGCTAAACCATGTCAAGAATTGAGGCCGTGGTTTGTTCCCCATTGGCACCCTGCTCCCTCCCCAGTCTTGCAACAATCAGAACTGTGTTACCAGGGAAAGACTGGTACTAACTCCTACAGGAATAGGACAAACAAATTGGAGAGGTTTATATATAGACATCAGCACCAACCAACAACTCCCACATGTATGCCTATCCCCAATGAGCAATTTAAAACTTGGAAAGTTGTCAGTGGCAACACCCTCAAAAAGGAAAAAATAAGGGCACTGCTTCTATAAAGCAACCACAGCGGTTTCAACAAACAGTACACAGAGCAGCACTGAATGGATTGATGGCAGGTCTGTGGTGGACAGACAGCAGAAAACCAAAACCACACTGGGAGAGACTGAGGGGTTGGATAAAGCCAGTTTTCTAGGTAAAACCTGGAGGATTCCTCAATGACAGAAGGAAAAGAGGAAGTTGAAGGCAAAAGAAATTTGGTCCAGCTCTACTTTGTTTGGAGGGTAATATCACGTATGAAAATTACTGAATGTGTGGGGAGGATTTTAAGTTGTATGGAAAGAAGAAATGGGATGATAAAATGTTCAGGATGTAGATGGGTAAAGACATGGCCCATCATTTTCCCTAACTTGATTTCCACGTAAAAACTGCCCAGTATTTATTTTGCCTCCTGTATTTTATAATGAAGGTAAAGAACAAGAAGTTTTAAGGACTAAGTTGAAGAAAACAAGCAGTTTAGATTTGTAAGCCTATTGGAGCTCTGAGAAGAAAAAAAAGGGCTGATGGAAAACACACAGAAAGACACTAAAAGTTAAAAGACCATGCTGGTTTAAGAACAAATGAATATAAGCCAGCCATAGGTTTATTTCAAAAGAAATTTAGAAGTTGTATAGCCAATGGAGATGTGATGATCTGGGAGTGTCTTCCAGTAAAAGTAAAAAGAGTAGGAATCTATCAAACTTTAAGATGGAGCCCAGAAGGTTTCTGAAAGAGTTGAAATGTTGTGATTGCTGCAGTAAAATTGTTTTGATTTCCCAGGAAATCAGGTGGTTCCCCTCCAACATTTTTACTGCCAAACTTGCATCTAGCATTAAATGAAGAGAGGTGTCAGGTGCTTCAAAAGCTGCAGCAGGAAGACAGGGGCACACATACCACATGAGGAGCCACATCTCTCCTGCATTTCACTATTTCACACATTTGGTGCCCCTGACACCCTAAGTCATTCCCCTGCCTGTTGTTTAAGGAGAGAATTGGTACAGAGTTGCTCAGGGCACTGAACCATCCCCTTTTGAAACAGGGAGGGAGCAGGCACATGGGATCTCTCCTTCAAGCTCATCTTATTCAGAGTTTGAGGAAAGAAGAAGAAGAAACCAAACCAAACCAAACCCACTGTCCCCATCTCCCTTCCATGCTGTGACTTCTTTTTCCTGTTTTTCCTGTCTGACTATAAAGCAACATCAGAAAAAGGGTCTGTTTTCCCAGTGAAGGATTTAAGTTCTAATTATGTTTTTCACGTTTAAAATTAGGAAACAGTGTGTTTTATATTCTGGGAAATAAAGAAAGCAGAATGGCTGGCATTTACGGGCCAGTCTTTTGCACTCTTGTAGCTCAGTGGTAGTTGTAAAGAAGCCACACATACTGTGACAAACTGAAATTATCTCTAGGGTGTTCAGCTGTCAAAAAAGTTGATTCACATCTCATCTGCTTTCTGAATGAGATGAAAATGAGACTACTACATTACTTCTGCTGTCAAAGGAGAGGATGGATTCAACCCTCTTTAAAGTGACTGTGAATTTTACTGTCTTTGTCTGAAGAGCGAGTACATAGGGTTTGACTTTATCTGCAGGGAATTAACCTTATCTCATGTGTAAAGAACAAGGAGATATGTCCAAAAGACTTTCAGATTTGGTCCTTTGGGCTGAAAGCAAAAATTCATTTAACTTTTAGCTTGTATCTGCCTTCTTGAAGTTTTCCGATTCAATTGATTTTGAAAAGTGTTTGAATAGCAGCACTGTTTGGGAAGAGGCAATGTCCCCACACTCTTTGAGTGCTTCTTTTAACCAGGAAATTAGAATTCAGCAACTTGCACAGAGAGGGAGGGCAGAAACACAAACGTTCTTGGGAAGGAGGAAGAGTTAGGAACCAACTGTTAAAAAGACCTGCCCATTTCACTTACAGAAGTGACTACAAAGCCATCACTATCCAGCCTGAGACTGAACTGGTGAACTGAAAATAAGGTAAACTCCATTTCCTTGCCCTCTGCCAAATCTTCACTCAGTCTTTATTTTTACTTATTATCTTTAATTGTTTAGTTATCAAAGCTCCTGTGAGTTCATCATTCTCCTCCCAGAAAATCTCTAATGCCATCCAGAAGCAATAAAGCATCCAGATCAGTTTAACACAAACATTTCTCTATTGCAGTCTCCCATTTCCATTGCCCTATGTCTGACATGCCCTCTTTCCTGTCCCTTCAGTCTTTCCACCTCTTACATTTTGCATAGTCAGCCCCCCAGTCTGAAAACTGAGACCTGCTCAGGGCAGGGGTCTACTTGTCTTCCTAAGATGCCACTTTCATACATACTGCAGACCAAGTATGCAGAAAATGGTTCCCCCAGCAGTGAATTCACAGTGATAACTTTGTGAGAGTGCCTATTGGGTAGAGATCTAAACTCTGAAGATGCAGGAGGTAAAGAAAATTCTGCTCTATCTGAACATTCATAAACTGGGGCAGCAGAGGCAACAGACCAGAGAGCAGCACAGAGGTTCCCGAGCTAAAAGAGCCAGAAAATCATAAATATACAGCCTAGTATTGATGAAGCAGCTTGAGTCAGAATCTGTTCGTGAAATGCATTTTCTTGCTACTGAACCCTATGACAACACTCTCCATCTCTCCCATTGTAACTGCACTATTGCTTATCAAAGAATGAGATCAGAAGAAAGCAACAGAGAGCATGAGCGTTGTGCTCAGCAAGGACAGTACTCATTTGAGAGACAGTTGTCTGGGTAACAGCCTTGTTCCCTGAACTATTTTTGCATTTTTAGCCATTGTTCAGTACAATATGGGGATGTAGTCCACAGTTCAGGACTCTCCTCCCTCAGGAGATCTTCTTTTATCTCCACAGTCCCCATTCGCATTCCCATTTTTACCATAAATCCTGCATTTTTCATCAGCTCAGACGTTCATATTCTTGCTCAGTGAGTGAAAGCAGTTGTGACTACTGTGATTTTGATATGTTCAGTGTGGTGAAGGTGCCTTAGGTAAGGCAGACCAGGCCCTTCAGGGACACGGTCAGAAGAACATCTTGTTTCAAGATCTCAAATGGCTTCAGCAGAAGACAAGTGCTGAGAAAGTCACCTCTGTCAAAACAGATGCAGATCTGAGCACGTGAAAGAACTGAGCGCTTGGTATCTTAGAAGTCTTAGTCGTACAGATAGCTAGACATTAAACAGGAGTTTTCTGGGTCACACTGCTGATTTCAGATGCCTAAGTCATCATCTTAATCAGAGTCAATGTTGTTTTCAGGCACTTTGTTGTGGAGCACATTAGGATGGGTGTTCTGAAGTCATGAAAATTGATTTGAAAAAAATATTATTTTGAAAAACGTACTATAACTATTATTGTGACCTCTCACTCTCCTCCCCGTTCCCCAGCCTTTCAAATGCCTAGGCAAACATAGTCTTTGCAACACACCTGAAGGACATCTTTTCAAGTATGCTACACTAATCTAATATTACTGCAATACATAGAGACTGTAAGAACACAGTTGGGATCCATGGCAATGTTCACATTTAAAAAAAAAAAAAAAAAAAAGGAAGAGATGAAGAAAGACTTCCCTGAGACCTGCTGCTGCATGATTTGCTGGTGAATAGTAATGTACTGCACCATTCCAGTGGAGGACAGACATCCTCAGTTAGAACAGTTATGATCCTCAGTACCCACCTGCTTCTTCAAAAAGAAAGCCAGCAGCAGCACTCCTCTTGGTACCCATGGGGTCAGGATCAAATCTGTTGCCATCATGATGGCACTTAAATTATTTCCTTCTTTTCATTTTAGCTCCTGATGTAAAGCAAGATGGCTCAGGTCTCCCAAATCAATTCTACATTTCCAGCGTTTCTCTGTTTGCCAGGACATCTGATCTGCACAGTGGTCCACCTATTTGAACATCTGCTGCAGATCTGTGGCCTGGATCCATCTGTCAGACTCGACAGTCCCAGCCTCAAAGATCTCAGTCAGGTGAACTCCAGCCAAGCAAAATTGTTCATAGGTAGTATCCAATATCATAGGAATCTGCCTCTTCTCATATCATGACATTGATATAGACCTGGAAGATTTCCTGAAGTTAGTGAAATTACATTAGTGGCACTCAGCAGGGTGAAGGACATTAGAAACTGAAGTAAACTTTCATCACCCCATAATGCTGTCATCTACTTTACTGTTTCCAGGTTAACAGATTTAATTCACAGTAAAACCTGTCCTTAGGATACGACTTTTGAAAAACCTGCATTAGCCAACTTTACAGTTTCTTCTCCTAAGAACCCAAATGACAGCTTAAATTTCCTCATCTTGTTTTTAAAACTGAGAGTTTCTGTTGCAAACTTGGCAAAAAATTGAAATAAAGCTCACAACCATATCACCAAAGGGACAAATCCATAGTCCTCAGGCCAAAATTCTTACTATGGTCACAGCGACAGCTTTGCCTGTGAAAGGAGCTCTGGTTTGTCTTGCATGCACATGCAAGGATCTGCTCGCTCATTCCTTAGGAGGACGTCTCAGTTGCATGATTTTACTTTCCGAGACAGACAATAGACAATAAGGCATGTGGAAATTCCAGGGAGAATGTGAGGTGAAATTTTCAAAAACACTTAGTAATTATAAGAGTTTGCTTTCACTGAAAGTAAGAAAGATTTTAAAACTTATTTCAATAGGAATGGAACTGTACCCAGGGCAAGCCCTTTAAAAAGTTTTCCCATATGCAAATACTCAGATTTGAATATTTATTTACAGAAATGCTTCACTGATTGTTAACATCACAAGTGCTGCAGAGGTCAATTTAGTATTTCCCCAGAAACAGCTTTTCCTAAGAATGAGACACAATGGGAGTTTTGCTGTGGCTCTGCTTCCCCATAGACAGCAGCAGAGGCACAGGCTCATTCACCAAGGTACCCCAGCAGACCCAGAAATCACTGAATTGAGGCTCTTTCTTCAAATACAGACTTCGAGTAATGTTTTATCATGTGTTTATGTAGTACCTTATGGACTACTGACAAGTTTTTGCCCAGAGGAGCCTGTAGATTCAAAGACACAGCCAAATACTAATTAAATTGAAATGCACCACTAACTTGCCGCTAGAAGTCTCCTCTGCAGTAGATCTTTGCCTGTGCCCATTATGGCTATACAAAAGACATGGAAACACCCTGGTGTTCAGAGCACTCATCAATTAAAAAACAGAGATTAGAACATCAACGTTATTGCAGAAAATGAAGGAACCACAGACATTTAGCTCCTTGGGCTCTAAAATGTTTAAATTAAAGAACCAAGAAGGCTGTCTCTGCAATAATGTTATATTATTATGTTTATTACTGTTTCTGCCTCTCCAGTAACAACTTTTCCTATAACCATAGATCTCAAGCTACTCACATTACTGTGATGATATAATTTGTAATGTTTAGCTATAGGGTAAGCACAATTTCCTTTATAAATTACATACTTATGTTCATACAGTAAATTCTTTCCTTGAAAGCCTTGTGTAGGTTTTACCAATATACATGCAGTTCATGGATATTCTGAAAAGATAAGCCAAATTGTCTGTCTCAATTAAACCTCATATTCAAAATCTCTTCTATAAGTGGAAATAATGATACCTAGTGATTATGTAATAATAGCTATGCTAGCTTTAGGTGGAAAAAAAAAATAGACTTGGAGGTGTGATCATGCATCCTGGAAGCACTGTATTCACTGAGAAATCCTTCCCCTGCTTATCATGCTTTGATAATTTAAGATTGTATTAAAAAACATTTACTACTAAATTAGCATTTTTTTATTAATTTAAAGACAAGAATCCTACAACCATGAACTAACTGTAATTAGCCTGATACTATCAACCTGACCAAACATGTGACTGAGAATAACTCAGTCCCTTTGGAGCTATTTATTACAATGGGCTTCTGACAGTGAAACCTACAGAAAACATTTAACTGTCCCCACTGCTCCTGATCTGAAGAAACACTTAAATATCAAGAGAGAGAGTTTTACCCTATAATCTCAAAATGCCAAGCTCCACCCTGGTGTCCCATCCTCTGCATTCAATCCTAGATAACAAAAATCTGCATTTTCTTCATGTAACTACAGTGTATAAGATCAACTGATATTATAGTGAGAACTGAATATGAAAACTGGAGGCATAGTTTCAATCCAGCATGAAAATAAACACAGGATTTAGAGTATTGAACATGTTGCTCATTTTTGTAATGATCATCTATATAAAAATCTCCTCTGTAAAACCAGTAACCCACAAAAACTGTAGTCTGCCATAACAACATGACAAAAAGTTTGAGGCACAGAATTAAAATGTAATGTGATGAGGAAAACAGGGACTGCAGCAAAAATGGATCTGATATACAGGTCCCCATAGGGTCTTCTCCGTGCTATAGAAAGCTCCTTCAAGTTCAGTGTCAAGAGACAGTAGGAAAAGCAGGACTTGTTTCCTCTCCAGAGGATGAGCTCAAGAACAGAGCCTGGAGCTGCACTTTAGGCAAACTCTGAACTCACTCAGAGTGGTTCCCGTTCAAGTGCTGCTGCTATGCTCATACTGAGCCCCTAAATTGCCAGGTACTGATGCTGGGTCTGATGGGGGTGCAGACAGAAGAGGTGATGACAGAAGAGCTCTTCTTACATTTAGTCCCCAGCTGGCAGCACTGCACTTGAAGAACACCACAGATGCTTTCCTAAGGTAGAAAATTGCTATACAGGTGAATACCAAGCTAAACAAAACTGAAGAGCTGAGGCATTTCTCTATTTAATGTAAAACCCAAGCGATTTGTTGACTCCTTTTTATGTAATGACATGTTAAGCACTGCAATGTAAGATTCTGGATGAGCACATATCTAATTCAGACCACTGACAACAAAGTAGTTAAAAAGTTCTACCAAAAATAACATTTGGCAAGACATGCCAGATAACTTAGAAAGCAAATACTGTCACTAGGGTTATGACTTGACTTTTTGATGTGCAATACTTATTAATGAGGAACAATGGGCTGGAGCTTTTGCTAAAAGAACAGTTCAAAAAATAGAAAATTTTTGCTTCAGAGTAGTGACAGGTTCAGATTCTTACACATGTCAACATGAAGAAAGCTTACCTCTTCAATTAAGGTCAAATGTATGTGCAGCTTTACTCATGCTACCTGATTTCTGAGGATAAATACATGTGTTCAGAAGGGAAATCCAGTCGCTAATCCATTAGCTGTATTTAGGTTAGAACAAGAACTTGTAAAATATGGCTCCTCTCCTACGTATCTTTTAATTTCCATGTAACAAAATATAGAGCAATATTTTAAAAATGTTTTATGTATAACTGAGTACAACAATATTTAATTTCATCAATAATTAAAGGATCTAGTTATGCTGACCACACTGTTCCAGGCAATGAAAATCATATAATGACAGCATCGCTGTTTCAAGAGGGTGCAACCTAAATAGCTACAGCAAGAAGAAAAAACTAGAACATACAAACACAAGATTAAGAATGAAGGTAGAGAGAGATTTCGGTAATACCCAAGGCCTCCAATATAAACTAGGAGCAAAACTGTTGCTTTTGAACTCTTACCTGCAAGGGTTGAAGGGAACAAAATTATAGTCTATGTACTAGATAGAAAAACAGATGAACATCACATAGGAATATAATCATAAAGTCATGCAAGCCCATGGTCATGTAACAGATTTTAATCAATGGTCACAAGAAATGCAGGTTGGATATTTTACCTTCCCCCCACCCTGCCAAGGATAAACTCATTTTCATATTGATGTGTCTATTTTTGGATACTTAATATTTTGGGTATGTAACACAAAATTCCTCTTTCTGCTCAGGCTTTGGATAAGACTTCTGAAGGAATTTATTTGTGGAGAGAAAATCAGGTTCTGAAAAGATTAACATAATTTAGCAACCTTTGAGCAGATAACCCCCTAACCTCAATTAATGATTAGCACTCTTTCCCCAAATGTAACTGAAAAATCCCTCGATGTGACCACTAGTACACTTCCATGGGGCCAACTAACTCCAAATCAAATTTTATCTGCCATGGGACAGGAGTATGCAGTTTCCAAACAAATGGCACACAGTAGATAAATAGTAACTGATTGCTTGTTTCCATCATGTCACCACTTGCAAATGTGAAACTCAGTAATGTAGTTGTTCAGTATTTTGAATATGGCTACCTAAGATTATATGACACAACGTAAACCCGCATTTGTTTGTGACATACAGCACTACTGCTTCTGATTTTTAGTTTCATGAGGGGATCTACTGATTTACTGGAACATATACTAAGGTTCAGAAGAGCTTAATCCAACCCATAACTATTTAAAAATAATTTTAGTTGGCTGTGGAAGTACTACTTCAGAGACTATTCTTCACTGCGATTCAGCTGTTCTTTCTTCCCCTCTTGATCCCGAAAAGCAGAAAAGGTTAATGATGGCAACTTTGGTAGATGATCATTTTCCTTTCTTAAAGTAATATCTGTGAAAATGATTCAGCTGCAGTTACTGTCTCTATTCTAAGCCCTGTGTGCAGAATAGTTTCTAGATTTCATCTCACAAAAGGTCAACATAAAATAACTAAGCAGTTCTGGGAGCAGGGACTGGACCAGAACTTGAACTTCCCCTACTGCTCACTAGTCTAAAGTTATTAGTCTTCATGCACTGTTATGGTCAATGAATAATAATGAGCAAAGAGGAGTGGAATGAGTCCCTGAAAAGTAAGGGTAGTGGTTAGCAGACATGGGGGAGGTAGGAAGTGCATGTTAGATCTCAAGCCAAACAAAAATTGGAGTCAGACTCTCCTGCTTGCCAGGCAAAAAGCCTCACCAGTGAACATAAGAAAGGTAGACACTGGTCCCTTGCCTGGTGTTCGTGTTTTTAAGAAGGATGGGGATAATTTAATGCTCTGAAATAACTTTTCCAAGCTTTTGACACTGGTGACATTCAAATAGACAGAAGTGCCTTACCTCCAGAGCAGCAAGAGAGAGCAAGAGGACCTCTCTCCTCAGCAGAGCTGACTAGCCCCGCCCTCCACAGGACCTTCTTCCATGCAATGGCCTCTCCGGATCTCACTCAACCCCTCTTTTTCAACAGCAACTGGGTCTCCTACAGGATGTATATCTTTACTCATTACAGAGTTCAACTTTTAGGCACTGAAGTCTATCACTGGTTCCAATTCTCACAGCTCCCTGACATAACTCAGCTCACAGGCTGCAGGACCTCATTGACAATGAGAATTCAATTGCCTTAATGGTAAAATGACTCTCAAAGAAAACCTGTTCATGCTTACCTGAGAAAGCACAGACACTATTCACTCCAGTATTTCCACAGACGGGATGTTACAGAGGTACAATAATAGCCACATAAAAGGTGAAAGAGTTTACTAGCATTGAGGTCCACATGGCAGAAGAGTTGAGCTGAATCATCTTTTGGCCTGTGATATTCCAGTAATGCTTTATGATCTAAAAGATTCTTCTATTTATACAAGTTTATACTGTGGCCTTACACTGTATTTTATGCTCAGACTGGTCAGGGTGTTTTTTTGCTTTGGGCCTTCTGTGCACTTGCAGCAAAGCAGCAAGAAATAGGACAGGGAACAAAAGAGAAATAAAACCACAGATCATCACAGTTATGGGGTCTATAAATGTACTTATGACACAGGTGCCAAACAAGATTATATGTGAGCTACCACACATTCATCTGTTTTGTCCTGCTGGTTGAAACCTTTCTTCAGGTAAATCCAGCGTAGCTGAAAGGTACCAAATTAAAGAAGTAAGGACTTGTGATTATCTGTAGGAGCTACCATATGAATAGCTGCAGTGTGAATCTCTTCCATGCTGCCTATTCTTACCTGCCAACAAGTTAAGCATACAAAGTGGGGAATATTTAGGGAAAGATAAGACACACAAAAGCAGAATCTCAGTAGGTGTACATCTGTACTGCTCCTTTCAAACTAAAGAAAGTTTTAAGCTCATTTTGATGAAAAGAACTAATACAAAATTACATTGAACTTTTTGGGGTTTGGAATGTGCTCTTAAAAACTCAGCTATTGTTCTGTTGATGGCTGTTCTGCCTGAATAGATTTTCGCTTTGGCCTCAGACACAGAGACAAGGAAGAAAGAGACAAAATTGCCTTTCCATCTAACAGCTCCTAAAGAGATGTTGAAACAGGAAACTACATAAATAAGGAAATGAGCTGCAGCTTTTTGCTGCCTCTGTTAGGCACAAGATGTGGATGAATTCACATCTGACGGAGAATATAAGCCTAGTGCACCCCAGATAGAGTCTGGTCTCTTTGTCTAAAAACTGAAGAATTTCCAGATGAGGTCAGCTCCCTGACAGTATAGAAGTACTTACCACACTGGAAAGAAAAATAACAGAAGAGACAAAGAAGAACACACAAGGGATTGCTATAAGATACCTTCCTCAAAGTATTGTTCTGTAAGTATGTTATAACTAGAAAGAAAAAAAAAATAAAGGGTGGACAGTGAAATAAATGACATAAGACTTAGTTTTGGGACATGCCAAGTGTCTGCATATCAATTCCCAGTGCTTTTCACCATCAGTTGTGTAGTAATCTCCCACTATTTCTTTTTCCTATTATATCCTCCAAAAGGCTCAAATAAAAATCTATTGTTATTATAGAGTGCCCAAAGGAGAGTCCAAAGGAAGAGTCTGCCCTAATTAGTGCCCAAATTCTGTACAAAATAAATGCAGAACAGTCTTAAGTACAACTGCTATACTGAGAGATACAAGTTTCCAGGTCAGTGCTCACAGAAGAACATGGCAAACTCTTGTTTTAAGTCTTCTACATGATCATTTTGTCAGGTTTCCCCTGCTTCTTCAACTGTAAGTATGGTGCCTTTACGCATATTTTTCCTGTCATTTATTATTATGTAGGCCTATAACCCAGTCATTTCTTTTGCAACCTAAAGCACCCTTTTCCAACCTGAATAATGCTATACAGTATTCAAAATGGGGGAAGAGAGCTATAGAATAATGGAATAATAAAATGTATCATGGAATAATGATGTATTTTGTTTTGTTCTCTATTCTCTTCCCAATCATTCTCATCTTTGTAGTTACCTTTTCAACCTGTATTGAGTATTAAGATATTTTGAATCAAACTTTTTGCAAAAGCTCTTATATTTCTTTCTTAATATTGTAGAGTTGTGTAGATGGAGTTACCTCCATCCTCAGTCTCCTCACTCACATTTTCATTTGCAAATATTAGCACTGAATTTAGCCTGATGATTTCTCACCCACTTATTCAATATCAGTCTGTTCTTCTGTGGCTCTTCTAACTCATCTTTAATTTAAAAAAAAAAAAGTCTGAAAAACTCTGTATCATCAGCAAATGTTATCATATCACTGTTCACTTCTTTGTGGAGACAGCTTATGAAATTGTTGAGCAGTGCTATTCCCAGCACAGATGCTAGCAGAAGGTGTTGGAAACTTCTCTCACCTGTAAAACCTGGTTGTTATTCAGCCTATATAAATCATGGCTGGCCAGATCACCCACATTGTTGACTCTGAGAACTCAAATATACCACTCGACAATTCTTTCCGAATATGTCATGTTCATTCATATATGTGCTGCTAGAATAACAGTTATGACCTGTACATTTTAAAAAATGATTTTGTTACATGCCCAGTCCTTAGATAATAGAACAAATTTAAAGGATAAACTATACATGGCCACTAATAGTTCACATTCTTGAACAAGTAATTACTAAAAAGCAAGCCCAGAACAGAAAAGAAACTTAAACAGACATATCTATATCTCTTTTTTCTTTCTTTTTGTTTTTTTGTGATAGTCTTACATTGACCACACCTGCCATTTACTTCCATTAAATTGCTCATGGAAAAAAGCACTCTATCCTGAATAAGAGAATCACAACCTTGTCTTTAATGGGGTTCATGTCTATCCAATACTAGGCATATTTATTTAATAGCAGGAACTCCAAGCACTTTCCTGTGATTTTCTGAGCTCTGCCTTTGACCCTATTTATTACCTGGACTTGCTTTTTAGGAAAAGGTAACAAACTGAAAATTTCTGTCTGATGCTCAAAGTCAACAGTACTTGCTAATATTGACAAGAAGAGAGAGTCAAAGAATCTGAAAAGACCTAAAACGAAAATTGGAAATTTAAAAGGGAGTTGGAGATGTCAGCTTGTTTTTATCAGATCTCAACCTTATTGCAGGTCTAATCAGCCATGGCAGATTGATTAGGGTACTAAGTTACATGTTTGTTCTATGAGACAAGCTGTCCTGGTTTCAGCTGGATAGAGTTAATTGTCTTCCTAGTAACTAGTATAGTGCTATGTTTTGGAGCTAGGTACGAGAAGACCGTTGATAACACTGATGGTTTCAGTTGTTGCTAAGTAATGTTTAGTCTGAAGTCAAGGATTTTTCAGCTTCTCATGCCCAGGCACCAAGAAGGCTGGAGGGGCACAAGAAGCTGGGAGGGGACACAGCCAGGGCAGCTGACCCAAAGTGGCCAATGGGGTATTCCATACCATGTGACATCACATCTAGTCATCTAGTATATAAACTGAGGGGAGTGGGGGG
>JAOBAS010000053.1:2348564-2369978 GCA_025311575.1 Elanoides forficatus
CACACCCCCCCCCTTTTTTTTTTTAATTCCTTCCCAGCAGAATTCAAGTTTTCTAATTCTAGCTGTTTTGACAGGAGGTCACAGGTCTCTGCCTCCAGCACTCCTCTGCATTCCTTCCTTTTTCAGGAGCTACTCGTCCTGTGCTTTTGCCAGTAACATCAAACCCTTTAGCTTCTCCCATCACCCAGCTTTCCTAAGCATAACCACATTTCCATGAGGACCAAGGGAAGGAGGGAGGTTCACATTGTGCCACATCTCTCTGAGCACTGGCAACTTTGAGAGGGCTTGCTAATTGCAGCCAGCTGCCCACCTCTCTCCTCACCCTCCTACCCATGACAGTGTGCTGTCACATCCTCTCTCACACACTGCCTGATCCGCTGACAGAGAAGCAGTACAGAGTGCCTGACTGTTTCACCATCTCCCTACCCACAGAGTTTAGCACTAGCCAGTGGGCACTCAGCTGCCAGGCATTGTCGTCAGTAGTATGAAACCCCACAAGGCTCCCAGACTCTCCTGCACCTTACAGGGCTTCCAATAACTTCACTTAATCTGCTTACCAAATGCTGTCTGCAAAGTGCTTTTGGGAACTGAGAGCTGCCTGAGAGTTTTAAAAGGGTCATCAAGAGAAAAAGCTATTGGTTTGCAAAGGATAAGTCCCATGTTGTTGCCCAGCTCCATCTTGCTACCTTCCTTGACTGCTCTGCAGGACAGCTATTTAAACTCAACTTGGCAAGTAACATATCATGCTCTGTAGTATTAAACTTAACACAATCCATCATATCTTAAAGTGAACGCCCTAGGAGAGTTTTGGAGCAATCCTCAGACAAAATTCATCATTCCTACTGAAAAGGACTATATGCCTTCAGCCAGTAAACTCTTTGTGCTTTCCTCTCTCATTGGTTCCTAATTCAGCACCTAAGCCCACAGAAAAGATGTCCTTGTCAAGGCATGTATTGGCCAGCATAACCTAAATAGCTTCTTTTCCTACCTGCAATAGATGTTGCTCTGAAGTCTGTCCTATGGCAAAGCAACTCTTTGGTGAAGCACCACACTATTGAAGGAAACAGCTTTGTGAATTGTCTGGTGGACATCTGCTGTGCAGAATAAAGATGCTCAATGAATAAAACTGGAAGGCCAGGCTAGAGGGGATGAAAACATGTGCTGTAGTCTTTGATTTCTCCTAGCAGATAATTCTGCTCTCTAGAGACAAGGGTGTTATTGTGCCCCTGGGACCAAATAGACTGATGCACTTTATGCAGAAGAGCGTGCATTAAAGTCAATGGGACATCAGTTTGAGGCACATAGGAGCAAGCGGCAGAGAATCCAGTGAGGTGAATGATTTTGCTCTGGCTAAGAAAGCAAGAGACTTGGATAAGCTGCTGCAGGGGAGGTGAAAAAAGAAAGGTTACAATAAGGCTTTATCTAGAGCATTTGGAAAAAAAACAGACCTGAACAGCTCCCCCCTCCACAGGAGGGTATATGAGGAAAGAAGGGTGCAGAGACAGGGAATCTGAAGTTCAAAACCAGAATTATTTTAACAAATACTATATTAATCTGAAGAGAAATGTAAAATATCAGAATAACTCATGTAATCAACACAGCAGGAAAACTGGATGACACCCACTTACAGTACAGGAGGAAAAGGACACCAGGCCATACCAGGAAGTAGAATACTCTGACATAAAGCAGTGCTTTTTGCCACACTATGTATTTAGAAGGTCCAATTCTCTACCTCAAGATATCATGAAGGCCTGGCACTTATCAAGTTTCTAGAAAGGAGTAGAGTCCCATGTACAAGGAACTCCCCACAGAGTTCCATTCAGATACAGAGTACCACATATCTGTATAGACTTATGATATTTAGAATGTATAGATCCATAACATCCATAAATGTTTTTATATATATATATATTCAAGATGAATTCTGGAAGGATATAAGGCTTCATCCCTCAGGAAATCAGCTAACCACTCATTTAAGGGAAAGGATATTTTCTAACTGCCTCAGCTATTTTTTTTTTTTCTCTCCCAGAAAAATGCATTAAGGAGTATTTTTAATATATTGAGTTTTCACTCAATAACTGAAAGAACTCCAAAACTAAAAGGTATCTAAATTTTAGGTATATGAGGGCAGGGGAGTGGAAAAGTCTGAATTTCTTGTTTAAAGAAGTTCTACACAAGTTCTTGACTTGATTATAAAGCTGCTTCCCACTGAGTAAATTGATATGGTTTTGATCAAAGCTATTTAAAGTCCTCAGGGTCTAACTAAACTTCCTGATACAGAAATGTGAAGTTACACTATTACCATAGAAAAACAAAAACTTAACTTTTTTTTTAAAGAATATTATAAAACAAGTCAACTGTAACAGTGAAGAACAGCCTGCATCTTTATCTGACTCCTCATTTATCATCATATCGGTAAAGCAAAAGTGCATGGACAGTGAAGATACAAAATCCCCAGCAAACCAATTAATGGAGGCTATTCCAAATAACTGAGAAACAGTTCTGAACAAGTTCTACAGAAATCCCCCACAGAATAAAACAAAAAATGGTATTTTTTTATAATCTTTCTAATCCATTTTATAATATTTAGTAACAACAAGTTTTTGGTTTAGATTGCCACTAGACAGAGGAAGAAAAATCAATACAGAGAGTATAGAGTGGTAGACACTCATAAGTTTTGTAAGTGTTTCCTATAAAAGATATTGCAACTAGCCACAGATATTTTTAACTGAGTTCATTTCACTCATCTTTGGTCCCACTTAAGTTACAAAAACACATAGTACAGGTACTAAACATGTACACCAAGCAATTTCCAAGACTTAGGAACAAATATTTAGACAGAAGTGTTTTCTCAGAACCATATGCCAAGCATCAATTAGTCCATCTGTGATTAACTAGTACATGTCCTAAGAAGAAAAGTTAAAAATATGCTCTTAGATATTGCATGAGAGAAAGTATTACATCCATTTGGTACAACATCTCCTACACAGGCACACTAAAGCAGCATCAGCTTGTTTTGCCTGTACCCTACCAGTTCTGTGCAGAAATGGACTTTTGCCCTATCACATCACCAGCTTCCCTTACCACCAAAACCACACTATAGTGTTTGTCAGTAGCCAAAGTTTCAAGCTCTTTCCTCCCCAAGATAATAAGTAGAATCCTTTCAAATATCTTTAAATGAGTTACTTTGTTCATTTGAAAAGGAACAATCTTGTAATGGAATAATCAGGGGCTGTATTTTGCATAACAATGGCCTTTCTCAATATGTAAAACATGTACAAAAGATTAGTTGCTAGAAGCACCAGTACCTGCTGTACTACTCTGTACACACAGCTACTTTTGCCCTCCAGCTGCCAGTGCAGCCCTCATCCCAATACACTTAGTCAAACCCTAAAACACTAAATTACATATTATTCATAACACCTGACAGACTGATGTGTCAGTGACAACTGACAAAATGCATGAGACACCAGTAATGTGTAATTTGTTATTAAAGGACCCAGCCTGATAGCTTTCATGCCAGTTTAAGAAACAACTCAGAACAGATTCATTCATACAAAAGTGACAATCAAGGAAGTCAATCTCTCCTGCGCTAAGTGAAGAATAAAAAGATGATTTAAATATAAATTCCTATGAGAATATCAGTTTGGCATAAAGTGCACAGCTCTGGAGAGTAAAAACCTGTTTATCCACTGAAGAGTATCACACCAGTAGAGGCAGTTTCTCCAAAACCACATTTATTTGACATACTCCTACAACGAACAGGAGAAAATATTTTCAGAAGAGAGATCAGCTCATTGTTTTCACCCTGACAATGCTGTTTAAAAAAAATACAGTTACCAACTCTTGTCATGATAGCTGGTGTCTTGGGTCCCCCATTGTTAAGAAAAATAGCATAATAGTACATACCATGCAGGATTATAACCAGAAATCTCTCAAGTCTGAGATGTGCTTAGTTATTACCACAATATGATACCTGAAACAGAAATGTTCACTTCTGCATTTCACACTTTGGGACATGTTCGTAACCCTGACAAGACTGTAGATCATCACTGCTGTTGGACCTGTTCCCACAGAGTATTTTTCCAAGAGGTATTTCAGATTAAGACCATAGGGTACCAGAAAGCCACCTAGCACTGCTAAATTCCTTCCTTTAGAAGTATTAATGTTTTTACTGATATACATGTATTTCCCTCCAAACACCACTACTCACTTTTGGGATGATTCAGAGATGGAGAACTAAATTTCTAATTTATTTTGTCACTTTTATACATCAATAAATTACAAAAGGGTTGTCTCTGATTAGTAAGAAGAGCCACCAAGTTACATAAACATCCCATTCCTGGGTCTTCTTCCTGGTAGCAAACCATATCTTCTGGCTGTGTGTAATAGGGCTAATGCTGAAAATGCAAATACATTTGCAGAGTCCAAGATGAGTGCAGCCATCCATTTTACACAGTGGAATGCCAAGGAGAGGTGCAGAAGGGCTCAGGAAGTTTACCCAGACTTGAAGAAACACTCCACATCTGAATTACTGTCAAAAACCATGCACCTATTCCAGAGACACCAGTTGCCCATCTACTTTAGGTCAAAGACATGAGGCAGCAAAGTGACAATAGGCCACCAGCAAACTGCAGTTCCTAATTACTAAGTTACATGGTTGCAGGCTGATGCTGAATGTAATTAAGACAAACCTCCTAATTTACACTTCCACAGCTAGCAGATACATATGTTGGCCACATGGATACCTAAATGTGGAAAGCAGTGTTAAAATTATACACAAAGAACCCACTGACGCAATGCTTCTTGAAGAAGCACCAGTAAAGACCAGAAGGGAAAAGATGGGAAACAGTCCTCAGTTTAAACAGTAAGCAATAAAAGGCTTCAAACATAACAGCTGAGTTTTGGCGTTTTTTAAATAAATAGCTAACATAGTAATGCTAAGCACATTAAAGTTGAAGATACAGTGAATACTCAGTTTTGTACTACATGAGATCTTATAAATAATGTACCAGTTTATAAGTATTCCAGTATCTATGAAAACGTTTGTTCATTCCATTGCCTCAAATTCTCAACTCATCTCTTGGTTCATCTGAAAATTCCTACCTGTAATTCCTAGTTCACTTTTTACTTCAATCTCTTGTTAATTACTCAGGCAACTGAGCTACCAAATATCCAACAAGTGAAGTGAAATATCTAACAAGCAAAAAGACTCCAAAAATATTCATCCAAAGACTTCTGTAGATAAACATCTACATGTAGGTTATCTGTCAATATACTGACATAGAACCAGTGGCAGATTGGGAACTTTAATTAAAAACAGGAATTCACCTGCAGCAGATGATTTAAAATTAATAGTTCAGTGAATTGCGCTCCATAGGGCAACTGTAGATGTACTAAATGACTGTTCCTGTCTCCTCATTTAATCTTCCTAAGCCATTTTATTCAATTTCCTGTGGTCATCCATTCCAAAGATGACAGTGAACACACTTTCCTATATTGAAAACCAAACAGTTTATGTATGTTTGTGACCTTCCTGAAAAAGTTTATATTTAACATGTATGAAATGCTATTCTTTAAGGATTACATTTAAATTCTGTGTCTAGTTATATAAAATGGAAATCACACAACTTCTCTTGACTTCTGGTTACCCTCAGGATTACATTTCAAGGTCTTACTGTTAAGGCTGTAAGGAACAGGGAAGCAGGATTTCCCAGTTCTATTCCTGACTATTGGCATTTTACCCTGTAACCTTATGCAATTTCCCTAACCTTTGCAAACCTTACATCTCCTCCTGCAAATGAGTACAATAAGAGAAAACAAAAGAAAAAAAAAAAGAATTTTAGTGATACCTGGAAGCCACTTCAAGATCCTCCAGTAAAAAAGGTTCTACTGCAAGTTTGTACAATACAAAAATACAGTGCAACTAGTCCAAAAGATTCCAAGTCACACAATGATTCAGGAGAAAGGAAGAGAAAAATTTCTTAGCCTGAAGAAATAAGGTATTGCTGGGTATGGAGTAGAGAGTGTTGAGGAAACAGTAGGCATGTTTAGACCATGCTCTTCAGCACACCTTCCTGTTCTGCAGTCCAGCTTCATCTCAAAGCTACCAGAGCCAGCTCACATATTAGTAACAAGGACATAGACTTGCCAGGTGTTACCACTTCTCCAAGTTATCTTTAGCCATGCCTTAAAAGGTCTTTTCAGGTGAATCAACACTACAAGTTTTGAAATTACACAGGCAACCTCAGCTTCCACTGAGAACAATACCATGGCAGAAGTATTTCCCCTGCAACAAAACAACTGGGTACTCAACCCCTTGCAAGCAAGAACAAAAGAAAGTAAACCCAGTTAAACTGTTTACTTGGGAGGTGCAGCTGGGAGAGGATTCAATCTTATGAGCCCAAATAATTTTGATGTGGATTATGTAAACTTGTAGAAAGTGCTTGGAAGACTACAGTGAAGGACAGGAGTCCAGGGGACATCCTGATGCAAAAGAATGGCTAGAGAGGGTGCTTCTGCGGAATGGAAAAGGGATCTGTACCAAACAATAAGTTGGAGGGGAGAGTTTGGCACTAAGAACAGGAAACTTTGAGGGTGATGAATTCTGTTCTTTTACTTTGTCCTTGACTGAGTCTGAGGTTTAATGCATAAAAAAGCGCAGCAATTTCTTTCCATTTTAACCTCTTTTATTCCTTGATCCATCCATGTTCCATCTGCCTAAATACTCTATGAACATTTAGTATACTAGCTTCACCTGAAGAAATAATTTCAGTTTTCAGAAAGATTTAGGAAAAGTATTGCCACCAGAAGCCTCATAAGCTGTTTTGGTAGCAACAGCCATTGAAAATGCGGTAGAAAATGTGGCACAAGACTAATTCCCCTCTCCAAGGCTCATGTAACCCAAAAGGGGAAAAACAACCCCAATACTGTTCTACTAAATCAGCTGACAAATGCAGGTACACTTTAGCCGGTGGAACAGTGTTACAGTATGAAGCCTGAGTGAAAGCACTGCATATGTACCGCCTTTACCACATTTTGCTTTCTACTGTCTTCTTATGTCTTCCTCACATTATTCTAATATCCAAGCTTTTAATTCTTAGGAATGATAGTTCCACATTTTCTCAGAATGAGAAAAATAGTATTACCTTTAGAAATATTCCTATGTTTAAGGTCACATACATTTTCTGGCAACATTGAAAATTCCGGTTTCAACTACCAACAGACTGTGCCTGTTTACCATGCCCTTCTATGCACACTACAGTCTTCTGACTGAAATTGTAGAGTAGAAGACTATAGCATAAATTAGTCTCTCAGCTATAAGGTCAATGCTTTGTTCTTATACAAAAAATGTCAGCAATAAGAATATGGACATCCTGCAAGTAACCACAACTCCTCAGCAGGAGACATTTTTCAGAGAGAAGATAAAGGGGGAGAGGAGGCAAAAGCAAATTCTTGTCAATACTTCAGAGTCAGAGCTGAGAAGCAGGTGTTCTCTTTTGCCAGATCCCAGCAGAGTCAGCTCACCACCTCACTTCAACCTTGAGTTGTAGGGCTTTAACTGAAAAATTTAGCAAGGAACAAAAATATTTTTCAGTAATGTTTGAGCTTCCATTTCTGACATCTTGTATTTCACACCAGTCCAACCTTACCATTTCTTGACAATATTCTATTCCTGGAGGTTTCGCAGTTCCAGTTGGGAAGGTTCTTCATGTTCCTTCTAGATAATTTCACTCATGAAGAAAACAAACCACCTTCAGATCTGAACATTATCTTCTCTCGACCATTTCACTTACATACACATGGTGACACAAAGGTTCAGAAAGAGTATATTTCTTCACAGGAGGCTGGGCACAGGTACTCAGGAGGTCTCTAATCCTCCAGCACTGCTTAGTAATCAAGGGGACTGGCACAACACAGGAACTGTAGGCAGGTCAAGAGGGGTAAGCATGCACAAGAAAAGCAAATGGATTGTTCTGCTAGTGCAGCAAGTTGTCTTCTCTGCAAGAGCTAAGGAGGCAGAGGTGGCTTTAGGTGACCTTTTCAATTCCTCTCTAGTCTTTGACTAGCACAGGAATGGGTAGTTTTCCGAAGCAGATTAAAGGAGCTATACATAACACTCTGCTAAATTTTTGCTTGGGTTCAGCAGTCATGGAAGTAATTGCTGACTACACTCCAAATATGAGCCAAAACCCCTCTGATCTGGATCCAAGTTTCCCTGAAGCTTGAAGGTGCTTAGATCCAGCTTTCTGGGTCACATCCAATTCTAAACTCCTTTGTTTATCTTCTATAGGCTATTAAGTCTCTGTTAGACAGGGAATTTAAAACAGCAAGTAACAGCACAGCCTTCCCAGGAGTACTGTGTGTGATGGTCATGCCATACAAGTAAGACATCCCTTAACTAGAAAAGGCTCAGAATAGTGATAAAAATGAGCAGTTGCTTAGGAAAAAAGCTATTATCCAATTAAAAAAAGGTAAAATACCTGGTCTGGGAAACTAGTGAAAAAAGGAAAGAAAGAATTTACAGAACAGTGCACAACCTGAAAGAGGGGGCTGGGAGCATCCAGTCTCCCTGTCTCACAGAGAGAGAACAAAGGAAGTTGAAAGGTGGAAAAAAGAGAAAGGAGCATTGCTCATGCAGTGTGAGGTCAGGCTGGGGAACTCATTGCCAACATGCCAAGATTCAGACTGGGTTCAAAGGGGGAAATTATGCATACCAAAAATATACAGAATTATAACAGCTGTTTTTTAAATGATGTATGTGGAAGGAAGAAGGGAAAGACAACTGCAAGACAAAAATCTGTTGCTTTCAGGCTTAAGCTGGTTTCTGAAAGTTCAGGAGACTATAGGAAGTGCAAGATTATCTCACATCTCCATGGTTTCTGGAAACTCTTCCAAAATTCCCAGTGCTGCCCAGCATCAGAAAGGATATGCTAGAACACCTGGATGCCACACTCCACTTACTGAAAAGCTGGAAGTGAACAGAAAGGCCTGGGAAAACAAGAAGCATTTTTCAATGTGAGTTTAGAAGCTTGTTGAATGTTGCAGTGTAAGCAATATTTTATTAAACTACAGAGTCTGTCCTCACTTGCTTGCACCCCAATGTTTTTTTTCTTTACACTGATAGCTACCTGTGTGGAACAGTTTATGCAGCCATGGAAAGTGTTTGGCAGCTTAATGTGCCTGGAAAGGCCTGCACACAGCTGCCCATGACCGAACAGTCACATCACAGACAGCAAGTAGGAACTGTGAACAAAAAGGAAGCAGAGCCTTTCCAGCCAGTGCTCCCCAGCCAAAGGCACAGATGCTGCCAAATCCCCCTGAAAAGGGAAGCCCTTTACAATCAGAGACATCATCTGAGGAGCATGCAGGGCCAGACCCCAGCCAACAGCTACAACCTATTATGAACTACTCATTGAGACACATGCAGCTTGCTATAAATAGGTACTTTGGTTTCAAAACAATCCTCAAAGCCATCAGGTTTGTGAGTTTCACAGGTACCACCTGCATTGGGCCTGGTACTGTGTGTGCTGAACACCAGCCCCTACTATGTCTGCCCTGAAGTATAACAGGATTTTACTTTTATTTATGCTGCACTTTCCAGTAAGATCTGTTCTGCTTCCTCTGCCCCATAGGTAACTCTCTGCCTGTTCCTTTTTTCCTTCCTGGTTGTCTCTACAAAAGGAAAGGCAGTGCAGGGAGAGAGATCAAGCAGCAGCCTACATGCAAAGGGGAAAGAAATAGCTGTGAGGTCTTTCATACAGGAGACAGAATGGGGCAACAAGATTCAACTCCAGAGCTGTGGACAAAATACACAGTAGAAGACTGTCAGGCTCAGATGCTGGATAAGGTCTGCTGAATTCACCAGTGCTCCCCATCATTCCACTCACTCCAGTATCTTCTCCAGAATTAACAATAGGATTTAGTTAGTGGCCACGCATGCTCAGTGAAAGCTCATGTCCTTACAAAAACAGTTGCCTGATACTAAGCAAATGTGGATAAATATCAGGGAAAGAGCAGCCCTTTAGTGTATCCTCTCTGCTAGTGTCCTTTACATATGAGGAATTTCATCTCTTGCCACATAGCTCCTCACAGCATGTGGATGCTTCTCAGTCCCAATACATAAAATAAACCCAGCTCCAGCCCCAAAGCTCTACAATGCTCCAGAGGCAGGGGGGCACTTCTATCTCCAGCCCTAAGACCCCACATTGTCCAGCCAATGCGATCCAGCATGACACAAACCAGCCCTTATAGTCACAAATCTAGGTATGATTAAACTGAAAGTAAAAGCTATACTATAATGTTCCTATTCCCCGTCATGTACTGGGGTTCAGAAGAGTGCCTCTAAACTTAATATTTACCTGACCAATTCAGACAGAAATTTACAATCATTTGAAAGGCTTTGGCCCCAGAAAGCTACCTCTGTGCTGCTCAGGCAGAATTTGCATTTACCCTGCTGACCTCGAGTCTCTTCAGCTCACCTCTCTGTTCTATCAGTCCTCTGTCAACTATATGATTGTTCTACCTTCACTGCAGTGTTATTGAGATCCCAAACTGAACAAGACAGGCATTTAAGACCTAAGTTAGCAGGTCAAGACTACTTTATAATTTGTTTCCCTGTAGAATATTTTGGTTTACATGTTTGAACAGTATTTTTACACATTTGTATTAAAGTTTTTATAAAATAATTAGCAATGTTTTTCTTAATTTTAAAACGTATATGAAAAATTATCTAATTACAAAAATCCCTCAGTAACCATGGTTTTGTCATCACAAAATGCTTCTTTCAATTTTCTTTTCAAGTTAGTGTTCTTGATCTCTTCCAGATAAGAGATCATAAAACATGGCAGATACTAGCAAAACATTTGCATAACAGCAACACTACAAATTTCTCCCACACAATGACCCTAAAATTTTTTCCTAAAAATAACTTAAATGAGATAAGATTCATTTCTGGAGTGGCCTCACTACTCACCACCTCCCCTTATGCTGAATATTCCTGAATTGCCTCTGGAAGCTCATCCCCTGGGCTTTTCATCAAAGCTGCTCTTGTGTCAAAACTTCCCAAGGAGTGAACGTATGATGAGGTTTACAGACACCCAAGACAACACTGATTGACATTTGACTCATTTCAGTTATATATCACTCAACACAAGACCCTTTTGATCACACTAATACAGTTTAGTTCCATTCTCCTTTGAAAATTCCCTGGATTATTCCAATTCATTTGCCTAAACCATCCAATCTTCAATTTCAATGAAGTAGCTTCATTCAATCATGAGCTACCATGTAGAAAAGATATTAATGTGCTTTTGGTCAAGAAATCAGTGGCTTTAGTTCACCTTCATCAGCAGCACTGATATAAAAAAAAAAAAAAACAATCCACCAACAACTCAGCAGCAAAGCACTGTAAAAAGATAGCAAAGATAAAGTGCCCTGTAGATAACTCTTGGATTCCGCATCATAGTTCATTTGCTGCTGAGTATTCAGAGATCATAGTTATGAGACTTCCCAGAAATAAAGGTTAAAATAGTCACTGTGCTGCTATACTCTGGGATGCATGGAGAGCATTAGCCCAGGCAGCCCCAAGAGTATTTATTAGAAATAATGACTGAGGAACTGCCAGAATATAGCATTCTTTTTCAACCACATCTACCAAACACATTGGTTTCTAAACATCAGTGACATCAGATGAACCCAGATATACAGAGAAGACTGTTACTCCCTCTTCTGTATTTTATTTCCAATAGCAAGGGGACTGGCAAACCCTGCCAGTTAGCAGTACATACTGCAGACTCACTGGCAAACTGGACAGTTGCCAATGAGAGCAACATAACACCAGGAAACAATGGCCACAGAATATGTTTCACCTAACACCTGTGGCAGAGAGGGGAGATGGTCCATATTTATTCAGCCAGAGATGAAGACAGAAAGAGCCACAGGGCTCTAAAACCTTCAATGAAGATATTTTCTCTCTCAAAAAAAAAAAAAAAAAAGACAATTCTCCTGCAGAAGGTAGAAAGGTCCCTGGTCTTCCTGTATCCTTTGCTAAGTGTGAAAGATTGTTTTTCTCTCCTTTTCCTTCTGTGGTGACAGCTTTTGCTTTGGCCAAACATTTTCCCCTCCTGCCCACAGCATCTGCTCCAGCACTGTGCCTTCCAAATAAATGTTCTGTTCCTTCACATTAATCATCTCTAATGAGGCAGATATGCTTTCCATAAATTCACTCCCTCCTTAGCTCTTTTTGGATCCTGATATGGAGGCCTTTCATTGCAACCCATTAGATGGAGGGAGGCAGTTAGGTCAGATCATGAATTTTATTTGATACTTCATTTAATATGACTTAGACAGCAAGAGGATGAGAAAGATGTGGTAGCAGCCAGGGGGAGTAAAGTATTACCTTATGCTTTCAGGTATTACAACACCAAGTCACATCTATCCTTGCTTTAGGATAGGTGCAATGTTACCTATCTTCCTTTATAGGGAAAAATGGCTTTTTCCCACACCCCTCACTGCGCATCATTAGAAAGAGCAACATCTTTCACACAGGGTTTACCTTTTACAAATGTAGATGTCCATCTTCTTCAGTTATTATTTGGCACCATATACTTAACCTCATGACAGTAAGTAAAGGAAGGTGGCAGCTGTTGAGCAGGTACTCTGCATGGCAACACCCATAAGCCTGCGCCTACTTAGGCAAGGCAGGAAGCAAGCAAGGAATGTAAGTTCGGTACATGTATGTGAATGGCCGCATATGTTGTCATCTCTCTCAACTAAATTTGAGGAGATTTTTGTCCTTGACCATCCTGTGCCTCCAACTGTACCTGGTCTCAAACAATCCTACCCAGCCAACATACCTCCCAGATACATCTAGCCTTCACCCCTTTGTGATGCTGAACATATCAAGATCCTTTGTAGGAAAGAATGAACCATTTCAAATGGATGACAGATTTTTGACTTTGAGTGTTTTTGAGAAAAAGCAGTAATATATACTTAATCCCATCTTCATGTTATTAAAGAAGACCTCTTCATACAGGTAATGTGCTGCTTTGAAACTCCTGAGTCTGGCTCTGTAGGGCTTTAGGGAACTGGAGCTTTGTTAGAGACAGGTTCTTCAATACAAGTGTCTTCTAGAATCAGGAATCTTGGATCCACCTGGGGACTACCCCACTGGCTTCAACAGTAAATCTGTCCCAGGTCTTCAGAAAAGAGCTTTCTGGTTTTATATTATAGCTATTCTTGGGGGGTAGGGGGCACTGAAGTTATGTGTACAAATTACTTATTTTTCCTCAGTCTCAAACCAATAGACACATCCACTTCAATAATTTAACCATTTTGTTTCCACTTTCTCTAAGTAGAATCTCTGAGCCAAGGTAACAAAATCCAGAAGAGACCTCCAACATTTTTTGAAGCTCTTAAAACATATGAAAGTAGCCCTTGGAGACAATAACCTTAAAGGGAGTGAAAATTGAATGCTTTGTCTGGCTGTCCACAGATCCTGATGTATCAACATGTATAAATTGTCTCTCTGTGGAAAAGGGAAATTAAACCTCCACCTGGAGTACCATGAAGATTTCAGGCATTCTCATTCCCTGGATTTTATTAATCTCACTGACTTCAGTGAGAAAGAACTCCATAGAGCAGAAGCTTGATGCAAGAAACGATCATATTGAAGGAACTCAACCCAATAAAATTCAATTCACAAATGACAGGCAGCCAACTGCATGCATGCAACCAACTTTTTAAATACTGTTCACACAGACCTGTGGTACAAATACCTCGTCTTTTGCAATCCACCTTTAACACAAATGATTTGACTATATCCTCAGCCTGTGTAAGTTGGCACTATTATCCGATTCTTAGGCAGCATTTAATGCAAGCAGCCATTCAGGGTTTAGTTTTAATTTTCTGTGTGAAAAAGGCCAGGAGAACCTACATTATAATTTCCAAATTACGCTATATATTGGAAATGTGTGAAGTCATATTATATATAAAAAGCTCTCTAGTAATTCCTTACTCTGTGTTATAACCCCACTTGTGATAAAACAGGGCTTCTGAGCAAGTTTAGGCCTAAAATACTTTTGTAATTTCAGGTATAACAGCAGATAGGTGACAAGATGAGCGAGATCTTCCTCCCACACTCTGAGTCTGTATAAAGCAGAGGCCACACTCTATCCTTGCATGGTGGAAATAATTCCTAAGCAGCACAGACCTAGGGCTTGCTTTCTTCTTTGCATAGTTTTTACCATAGCATGTAATTCTGATTTCAGCCGATGTAAGTGGGTGTATTCAAGAAGATAACTGGGCCTTTATTGTCTCTAAACATAATGTCACTGCTACATTAATTTAACTAGCAGTGCTTCCTGGCAAATGGCTCACCCTTCTGTAGAGACATTTAGGAATGACTTTGCTCAAAAAAAAAAAAAAAAAAAGAAAAAATATTAGGTTAATTAGACATCTGCTCTTCCCCATGTTTACACTGCTTTGTTGATCTGCTTTCTCATTCTTCTGCAAAAGCTTTCTTCTCCCATGTTCTGCAGTAACTTCCCTCCAGGTTCAGATCCAGTTTGCTCATAGCCCAGAGCTCTGCTCCTCCCAATTAATTCTGCTTCATTTCTCTCCTTCCTTTTCATCAGTAATGGCTCATCATCCATGTATTTCTTTCGTCTCCACTCACCCAGGTAAGAAGCATGTCAGCAGTGTAGAGCACTGTGTAAATGTTACAGGACTATATGAATGTTTTGAAATAACTCCTTTTGGGGAAAAGAGGGAAATTTTCCTCCAGCTGAATTTAATAGGATTATCTATGCAAACAATACAAGATGAATTTGTTTGAAATTATATCCTAATATTGATATAGAGATTGAACTGTTTATTGCTTATTGATCTAGCTTGTTTTGATTATCTCTGTAACTTTACATACCAAGGACTGGTGCTTATCAAAGACTAAGCCTGTCAGAGACTGGTACTTCAAACAAAGGGAATGATGAGCAAAAGAGAGCCATGAACAATCACAAAACTTAATTAAATGTTCAATGAATTTATGATCTTGTTGAGAAGGCACAAGCAGAGGCCTTGCTTGAATAGAAAGGGCTGGAAAAGGTAGGAACTCCAGCCTCTGTTCTCATCCTTGGGTCTTCATATATAGTGACATAGTCTAGCAAGATGCTAATAAATATTCTCAAGTATTAAGCTGTGACAATGATTTAGTCTGGTTTTTGATCCTAAAATCTGCACCCAAACTCAATCTACCGAATTCTCAACTTCACTTAAAAGCTGTTCTCATGCACCACATTTCACCTAGAGATTCCCATGAGACTGCAAGATACTATAGTAGGACAGCTCTTGATAAGCATCAAAATAAGACACAGGATTGTCCTGCAGAGCACCTTCATGTGAAAAAGCAGATGTGTTCAGCAAGGAATCAAACACATATGACATACTGCTGTTTCAGGTGCAAATGTTTGCTGTTCCTAGGGAAGTCTGAAATTCTGTTTCAGAAAGCCAGATTCTCATGTTTGAATTGTGAAATCAAAAATCTCCTCCCAAGCACATTACTGAAGGAGAATTCTTGCTCCAACTGTACTGAGCATATTGAACGTGCATTCTTAATATCACTGTCTTTGCCCTGCCATAAGTCATATACTTTGTTTTCCCCAAGAGATATGCACATGAACAAACAGCCCAGCCACTGGAACCTAAGCTCACATATCCAAATTGGCCAGAAATGATGACTTTTTCTTGTTCTAATGCAGTGCTTTTTATATTACATTGACAATTTGAGTGCTTGCAAGTGACAATAGAGGCGCCTCATACAGGAAACCATGCAAGCAAAGTTAGAGTAATCTGTTGCAATATACACTTATACCACTATGACCAGGCACAACTGACAGAAAAAATCAGAATATTTGTTTCCATGATGAAGGGAATGTGGGATACTGTTAATCTTGTAGCCCATAATGTGAAGAGAGGAATGATACTGAAGCTCAGCAGAGGACACAAGGGAAAGGAACTGAGGATTACTTTAAAAGTTTTTGCTATGCACAGATCCCATGTTACAGACAGCATACAAAAGCTTGGAGAAGGTTAGTCACTAGATACAAAAGAAGTGTTTCATTGGCCTGATCTATTTTGTGGAGGGTCTGTCCTGCCACCTATACTATTGCAAAAGGAAAAAAAGAAGGATCTTATACAGCTTCATGAAAAATGTCACTTTAAGAAATTAGTGAGTTCCAGGAAGAGACTAGGAATAAGGTTAGATTTCTTTTACTTGCTAAATAATCAGGGGCCTTGTAATTCTCATCAGAAAGGGTCATAAAAAAAACCTCAAAAAACAGAAAACCAAAACCCAACAACTTTGCTGTTACTCCCAATATTCTGTGATCTTCTAATTTGCTGCCTTTGAGAAAAGCAGTGAAGTTGTTTGCTATGCCTGGGGTCACGCTTACTAGAGTCAAAAAGGAGAAGGATATACAGACAAGACTGTCCTCTTGCAGGACTACCAGAACACTTTTTATTTCTTGTGCATACATAAAACAGTAAGCAAGTCTGCTGGTCTATTGTCAGCCTGGCTGGGATGCTCACAGGGCTGCCAGAGAAAGAGATACATCAGAGGTTTCTTCCAGTCTCCAGTAGGCTGCCTTGTATGGAGCTTGATTTAGCGAGATGTGCATTGCTACTTACAGTTAAACAAACTGGCAGTATTGTAGGAATTGGCTACAAGAGCTGGAGCATCCAAGATTATTTTGCATTAATTATGATTTTGGCCACCTTCAACTCCATGTCCTAGATGTTTCCTTCAGGATGGGTATTTTGCATTTGGCAGTCATCTGCCTCTCCAACTATGGCCAAGCCCAATTTATCAAGTGCAAACTGAGAAGTGGAAGATTTATGAGCACTGTATAGCCCCTTAATCAGTGCAATAGTGTTTTCTCAAAAGACGGTTTATGTGATAGTTGAAATACATGGAAAGAGGAGGGGTTAGACCTTGGCTAACCATTAGACCATTAGCACATGGCTAATGGTGCATGGTGAATTTGACAGAAAATAGATCTTGCCTGAAACAAACACCAAGCATAGGCCAGTGATGAGAGATGCCAGGTCCAAGCCACTCAGAATAAGGAGCGGGTAGAACTGAGGCTGGATACCACAGCAGAAGCAAAAGCCAAGCAGGACCCAGTCCCTGGCCAGTTTTTGCAAAGCAACAAGTGCTTCAAACCTCAAGGTGCATATTTAGAATGCAAAACAATGTAATAAACTCATTGTAAGTGCAGGCAAAAACCTTTTCAAAAAAGCTTTGTCATCCAGTGGTTGCTGTGGACAGGCAGCACTGGGTAATGTTAGTTTGTTTACTGAGCTTTTTACTTTAAGTATGACAGAGAATTAGAAGCTCATTAGGAGAAGATGTGTCTCCAAGAACCCAGACAATAATATTGTCTTTCTTAATGGTGGTATTTTGAAGAGGTTATAACCCCTTAATGCTAGTACAAGTGAAGTAACATACTGAAGTAACATGGTGAAGCCTTCCATCTGGATGACTTGCCATATGGAGGAAACATCTTGGACAAGGGATTTTAAGACAAGTCCCACTCAGCATCTTGATAGTCTTACATCTCAGAATTTACTTTCTGGGGCATTTTGCTCAATTTTTGCTATTGAAGTCAGAGCAGACAGAAGGCTTCATCTGAACACCAGGAAACACTTTTTCACTATGAGGATGACCTAGCACTAGAACAGGTTGCCCAGAAAGGCTGTGGAGTCTCCATCCCTGGAGATGTTCAAAAGCCATCTGGACATGGTCCTGGGCAGCCTTCTGTAGGTGGCCCTGCTTGAGCAGGGCAGGGCTAGACCAGATGGCCTCCAGAAGTCCCTTCAAACCTCAACCACTCTGTAAAATACCAACTGGCAAAATGTTGCATGAGAAAGTGCTGGTTTCACAACCATATTTCAAAGTAGAGTCATACTTCAGCTCCTTAGCTTTCAGCCTTCCCTTTGTCCTGTGGCCACTGGTCTCAGTATGAGCTCCTACCTAGGACACTGCATACAGTTGCTGTCAGAGCAAGTAACTCCAGGCCCAATTCTCTTCCCTCCTGCAAGTTACACTTATTTTCAATGCCAGATATTGACATTCCTCCTGGTTAATATCAGCCCAGAGAGGATATCTTCACCCATTATTCTTGCTTGCTGCAAGAATAACCCCTGTTCAAAATTGCTCTTAAAATATTTGTCTTTAAACATGCACAGATCATTCTGTTTCCTCTTGAAGAGAGCAAGAAATCACCTCATTTCAAGTATACAGCATACTTCTTCCACCTTTCTTCTTCCTTTACTATTGCTGCTTTACTTCAACAGATTGGGGGAGAAAAACTGGTGACTAGAAACACTGTAGCAGGACTGGGCAAGTGGAGAAAGCAAACAGATTATTCCCTGGTAACTGGAATAAGATGTGGCTGAAATTGCTTACAATTATAATCTGCAAGGTGTTGGAGGAGGGAGAAAAGACTGAAGAACTCTAATGTTGTAACACAGTACTTTGAAAGACATTTCATTTTGAAATAAATTGTCACAACTACAAGCTATTAATTGAAGATTTGCTGCAAACCTTTACCAGCCTGGTGGAGAAGGCATAAAGAAACTGCACTTGGATGTAGGAAAGTGAGGGACAGGGTGATTGAGTAATTGATTACTCTGCCTCCTAGATGAAAGCATGTTTTTCTACTCTACTTCTTCCTCAAAAGCATTAACTCTCTCACCTTCTCTTATAACTCAGAGAAAGGGTAACTCTCCAAAGGTGTAGCTATTTTAAGAATGACTTGGCCTTTGGCTAGCCTACTTTCAGAAAAGGACTAGGGAAAACTGCTTGTTTGGCTGGTAAAGGAGAGGCAAGTGAGCTAAACACTGCCCTCCTCCCTACATTCATCTTTATTAGGCAAACCTAAAATTCTAAGAAAATGCCAAAATAAAGAGTTTCAGTATGAGCTGACCTGAAAAAAATGCCTCCCTACCCTGCCCCCTCAGAAAACCCAAAGATATTCCAGTTCAGCTTCCAACAACTGTTTGCTCACTGAACAGGCACATAATTGAGCCCAGGAGCAAAGAAGGGCTGGGATCTTTCAAACTGCTGCCCTGCATGGGGTTCTGGTGTGCCTTGTGCCAGCCCTCTTGGGAGTTTTGCCTATGTTCTACATAAGTGTTTGTGTGTGACACTATGGGAATCAGCAGCATCAGCAAGGTCCCTTCCACCTCACATTTGGAGCTGAGAAAGCTCAAAAAAATTTTATTTTATTTTAAAGTCACTTTAGGGCCTTGAGCCTACTCCCCACCACACTTATTCACCATTCCCCAGTGAGTTTAAGTCACATAAGGGAACTGAGCTTACATTTAGCAGAAGTACATTGAGTCTGGTTTCCTTAAGAACACAAAACTTGCAATTTACAAGACAGCATCACATGTTCAACTGTGAAGGCTAATGCTCTTCACCTCCTGTTAGTAAGTTCATTAATCTACCTGATAGTTTTTCTACAAATTCCTAGACAATACACTCATCTTCCCCCCTTGCTGGGAACACATTACACTTCTCTAGCTAAACACAGTACCTAGATATAGACATACAATACCAATTGCTTCATGACCCCTACCACATGCCCTCAGCTGTACCTATAGCACAACACAGAAATATCATCACACCCCTTCTGACCAGCTGACTGCCCAAAAAAATTGTTATTAAAGGCACTACTTACCAACACCCTGCTTCCCTATAGCACCATCAGACTACTGCACTCCCAAACTCAGCAGCTAGACACACACCTGAACTGAAGGTTCATTATATTGCCCAGTGTCAGTTCTCCATTGGCTGCTACTGATAAAACTCAGCTGATTTCAATAAAGCTACTCAATTCACTCTCACATGGAACTTAGCCTAATAAATTCCTGGAAAAGTCTCATTGCCCCAGAACTTTATCCAAGCTTGAATATAACTCCCAACAGCTACAATTGATCTTTCCTTGTTTATGATCTAGTTGACTCACTATATACTGTAATAAACTAGGCTGTAAGTGCATTGGGTTGTTTTATATCTTCTCTGTAGAATGTCTTAATTAGTATATCTGATATTCTTCTATCACAAGTGAAGTGATAAAAATATTGGCAGTGTTATGTCTTTTGCAATATGATCATTCATGTTCTTGTGTGGTTCCAAGAAGCACTTTATGACTAAGAGGAGAAGAGGAGGAAGCACCTATGGCAAGAAGTTCAGTGATCTTGTATAATGAAGCTGATGAAAGGTCAGAAAATCATCCACATCTTGTGAATTCCTTTGGGCATCTTTGCAATATTGTCTTCTGTATCCAACAAAAGCAACAACAAATATGTCTCAACAAGACAATGAATTATTACTCTTCTGTTTTAGACTGATATTTCTGTCATAGACTCCCTGTCACATTAGTTCCTGCTATGGGCAAACCATCTCTTTCTTCTGCTCAGGAGTAAAACTTCCCAGCATGTCATAATGGTGCTGCTTCCACCACCTTTGTATCTCCATAATTCGTTCTAAGGTGGCTTGACAGTGCTGTTAATATTGACAGTTTTCTGTTTTGCCAGATGGTGAAAATTCAGTGTATACTTGTTTCACTTTTCAAAAGAATATGTAAATGGTTCCACACATGCCCTGCCTAACTTTGCTTAATGGCTCTGTTTAGCATTACATGTCAGGAAACAATAATAATCTCTATAATTAACACAGCATTGTCTAGGACTGTCCATCCTAGATGAGTTCAGACAGCAATAATTTCTAATGAAGTGTGCATAATATCATGTTCATCATTCAGTAATACGCTGTAGCTTTCTATTGGGTTTGCATGGCAAGGTTTTGATGGGGGGGGGCTACAGGGGTGGCTTCTGTGAGAAGCCGCTAGAAGCTTCCCCTATGTCTGACAAAGCCAATGCCAGCTGGCTCCAAGACGGACCTGCCACTGGCCAAGGCCAAGCCAATCAGCTATGACGGTAGCGCCTCTGGGATAACAGATTTAAGAAGGGAAAAAAGTTACAGCGGGCACAGAAATGGCAGCCGGAGAGAGGAGTGAGAATATGTGAGAGAAACAACTCTGCAGACCCCAAAGTCAGTGAAGAAGGAGGGGGAGGTGCTCCAGGCACCGGAGCAGAGATTCCCCTGCAGCCCATGGGGAAGACCATGCTGAGGCAGCCTGTCCCCTGTATGTGATTTGCTACCAAACTTAAAGCTGCATTAGCCAGTGGTTTGGAGACCAGAAACTGAAAAATCCAAGGCTGGACCTGGGATGAACAGGCAGGATTGTGGATGAACTTTATGTCTGGTTGAGAGCTCATGTATCTTTAAATCAAGAGAGTGGGTGTGTCTGCATGCCCATTTGGAAAGTGTGGCTGTGGTGAGTTAACCCT
>JAOBAS010000053.1:2392480-2406879 GCA_025311575.1 Elanoides forficatus
GTGAGGAAGACTATGGAAGACCACCAGAGGGCCTCTGAAGACCACCAGAGACCTTCACTGCGCCTGCGTAAAGGACATTTACGAATGCTAATGAGTTCTCAGAAATCTAATGAATATGCATGATGTTTCTCGGAAATCTAATTAATATGCATGAGTAAGCTTAATATAAGGTGTATGATTTTGGTGTTCAGGTGTGCGTGGCTCCTGAGAAGACTCGCCCACGCACCTGGCCATCAGTAAAGAAGTGTCTGCTTATCTACACTAAATTGGTGTTGATAAGTTCTTTATTCCGAGCTTTTCAGCAACACTGTGATTCAGATCTTTTCTTATAATTTTATCTTCAAAGAAAATGGTTGCTCTAAGCACCCTGTTGGGTGCCATAACATCTCATTTCTCCCTCTCAGAAGCAGGAGCACTGAAGTGTCCCACCACAAAACTGATAGACAGGGGCTGCAGCACTCAGCCTTCCCTAGACAACCACTGCTTCTTGGTCCCCTTTTTTTTGCAGGGCATGTGAATAGCTAAGCACATCTCCCATCCTGCAGGGATCCTGGAGACAGCTCTCTGCTTCAGCTCTTTTAGGCCTTGCTTTCCCTACCTAAGAAATTCCCCAGCATTGCCTTTGCTTCAGTGGAGGAGAAGTTGGTGCTGGGACAGAGCTGCTGGACAAGAGGGAGTCCTTGCAGTTTGCTTCATTTTCAGCACTGCATTGCCCAGGCTATTCAACAATTTTAGAGGTGCCCAAAATAATCTTGGTCACTGGAGCCCAGTCTTTTCTTTTGGTTAACTTTGCCTCAGAGGGGAATTCATCAAGAGTGGAGAGAGTACAGCTAGAAGGTCCTAGGGAGGATGGACACAGTCATGCAACTGAACCAAATTAAAATATCAGGTGGCTTTGGTGACATGCAAAAGCAGCTCATTAGAGCTGTCAGTCAGTAACATACCTGAATTTTTAGGAGATAGAGGGAGCCACTGGCAGCTCAGGAGAAGCCTTGCATTTCAAAATGAACTCTCTTCAGGAAAGATGATTGTTCTGAGCTCCCTGTTGGGTGCAATAACTTCTCATTTCTCTCTCCTAGAAACAGTCATATTAACATAAATCATCATGGAATTGAGCATTCAACCTTCCCCGCTGAATTATCACTTCTTTAAGTTGCTTTATGAGTTTAATTGGGGTTTTTTGTTAAAAACATTTTTTAACTATGTGCACACACAGCCTTCACATAGTTAAACAAAATTTTACTGTGTATTTTTTTAAATCTTCTTGATTTGGGGGAAGGAGTTGTTTATTTGTATATTTTGACTACAATTCAGTGTGATACAAACACATTTTTTCTGTCATGGTGTTTTCTTTGACCTGCCTGAGCCTCTTTGCAGCTTTCCTCCAGGCATCAAAGACCAGTTGGTTCTTGAAGCCATGTCAAAGGATAGCTGCCTCTTAGATCTTAAGGGTAGGCTATATGTGGGGAGACAACCAGGCTCCTCCAAGACACTGGGATCACTGGCCACATCTGCTCCCTCTGCCTTTCATAAGGCGTTTGGTGAACGTGTATCAGATGGTGTCCTTGAGGGCCAATTACAACTCCCATCAAGGTTTGCTTTCCTTCTATCTCAAATTTCAAAGGACAGATCACCCACCCTTCAAAAGCCTTCCCAGTAACTGTCCCTGGGAGCAGAGGGGGTGGCACATGGGAAGCTCTCTCTTCTGCTCCATGAGACTTTGTTCCCTTCCCTTTGATGCTACAGCCAAAAACATACCATTCTATGTGTGTAAAATTTCTTCTGATGACAAATGAAGCAACAACAATGAATAGTTGCAGGCCCTACAGTGAACAATTAGTATTCCAAACATGAAATTAATTTGTCCTGTGAATATAGGAACACTGTAATTTGGTTCACTTTTATTTCATTGTCAGATACGATTAATATTCTACATGATTTTATGGTTGGATAAGATTCATTAGAAATTTTCCCCAAACTACCTCTATTAAACAAAAGAGTGGGGGCAAGATCCTATTCTTTTCACTGCAAATATTGTGCTGGCTTTTCTCCTACGAATGAGCCTTAACTCTAATCTATCCACACACAATGTTTGGCTCTGTAGCCTTAGATTTTTATTCTTAAGTTTCATTTTAATTTTCACTGCCAAAAAAGATATTTCTCTAAGGATATTCAAATAAAGACTCAAAAAAAAAAAAAAGAGAGGCTAGCAAAGGCTGCTCAACTATAGAGTGAATAGACAGGCTCTCTTTTTTTATGTCAGATTTTCAAAACTTGCCTTGAAGTTAGTTTTATTCAATTCTGTGCCTTGTCCCTGTCTAAATATGTGGCAGTCATTGAAGAGAAAGTGTTTGCATGGAGACTTCTTCTATTTTGGAGTACCTACATAAGTAAGAAGGTACCAGCAATCAGACCCCACCTTGAATGCTCAGGCTTAGCTGAGTCAACTTCCCTCCATATTAAGATGGACAATAAAAGCACATCACTCCTTTCTACAGGAAGGACAAGAAGTGCTGTAGAAGACATTTTCCAGCCCCCTGTGTAGGCAAGGTATTTCAGCGACATGACTTTGTCATCACCGCCTCTTCAGCTATCATTTTCTGCCAGGGCAAAGATCATCCCTTCAATTTGTATATTTCCTAAGTTACTTTCATGCACCATTTTTTTTTTTGTTTGTTTGTTTGTTTGTTTTCTTTAACTATCTGTAGTGGTTTAACCCCAGCCAGAAACTAAGCACCACCCAGCCGCTCACTTGCTCCCCCCCAGTGGGCTAGGTGAGAGAATTGGAAGGAAAAAGTGAGAAAATTTGTGGGTCGAAATAAAAACAGTTTAATAGGTAAAGCAAAACCTGCACATGCAAGCAAAGCAAAACAAGGAATTAATTCACTACTTCCCATCAGCAGGCAGGTTTTCAGCCATCTCCAGGAAAGCAGGGCTCCATCACATCTAACAGTGATGTGGGAAGACAAATGCCATCTCTCTGAATGTCCCCCTCACCTCCTTCTTCTTCCCCAAACTTTATATGCTGAGCATGATGTCATATGGTCTGGAATATCCCTTTGGTCAGTTGGGACCAGCTGTCTCAACTGTGTCTCATCCCAAATCCTTGTGCACCTGCAGCCTTCTTGCTGGTGGAGTGGGATAAGAAACAGAAAAAGCCTTGGCTCTGTGTAAGCACTGCTCAGCTGTAACGAAAACATCCCTGAATTATCAACACTGTTTTCAGCGCAAATCCAGAACATAGCCCCATACTAGCTACTGTGAAGAAAGTTAACTGTATCCCAGCCAAAATCAGCACACTATCAAAAAAATCTCCTATTAATAATAAATTACTAATTTAACCTGCAATCTCTTGCCAGAAAAGGAAGAAAAAAAACCTATTCCACACACAAAAGATGCTATGCCCAGCAAATAAATAAATAAATGAAAAATCACTGAGTCTACCAGTTCTGAAAGTCAATGTGCCTGTGAGAGACTGAATTGTTATCTCGAGCTGTTTGTCTTAAAGATTGTTAGGTGTGAGAGACTGGACTGTCATCTCAAGCCATTCATCTCAAGGATCGTTTCACTGAATTGTGAACTGCTTATCTCGAGCCCTTTGTCTCTGAGATGGCCTGTCTAAGCAGGACATTCCTCCATCCATAAGGACAATTACCAGGCCACTGAGGCATCCAGGGGAGGAAATAGGCTGGAGCCAACGAAGCTTGCAGGAATGTGGAGGCTACCTTTCTCACAGAAACTGTAGTCGTTGAGATAAGATACTGGCTTCTGATGTTGATCACATAAAGGTCGTGTGACAGAGGAAACCTGCAGCGTGTGAACAGTGCATGAACAGTACATATGTGCACGCATCATCAAAATACACCCTATAAAAAAACGTGGAGACAAGCCGTGGTGTGCACCCACCACCGAAGAACTGAAGACTGAGGACCAACAGGATGCTGCTGGATCCATGGTGGTGACTATCCTTGCAACTCTATCCCAACTGCTTGCTTGATTTCTGTCTTTTCTTCAATTCTATTCTATCGCTACTATTTACTACTTTTGATACTTTTGATAATAAAAACTCTTTTGGGTATACGGCATTTGACCTCGTTTGTGTCTTAATCTAGCTCTTGGTATCATATCGAAAACTTCCTTGACATTGGATTGGGACAGTGCCTGAAAAGCATTTGGAATTCTTTATTACTCCTCTGAATGGCAGCCCTGGCAGGGGCTCAGTGCTCAGCCCGCTTTCACAAAGCTAAGGTTTGAAGGGAAGGAGCAGGCAGGCATCAGTTCAGCAGTGGGGACAGGTACCCTTGTGGCAGGGGCAGAGCTGGCTGGGGTAGAGCTGCTGCTGAGCTGGGGGTCTGCAATGCTGGGCAGAGGGTGGTACTGGGCATCCCTGTTTAACAAGGAAGGATGACCCTGTGGCTAAAGCAAAATGAGCTTTCTGCTCCATGGTGTGAGTCCTCTGTGACTTTGAGAAAGTCGTGTCAGCCTGCAGCCATAAATATTTATAGATGTCTCAGACGTATCAGGACACTTAATGAATTGCAGTTGGGGGTGGGAGTGGCAGTGAAGGAGGCTACAAGCTGCTGTCATTTCTTGATGACATGGTAGGGCAGGGATGGTATGGCCATCTCTACTCCCACTGCAGCTGCCCAGCTCACTTGAGTCAGTGTCAGGTAGATGTCAAAATACCTTGAGGGATCTGGGCTTAGTTTGCCTTCCTTTTGAGTCCCGGATGATGGCAACTAGATCTGTGTGAGTGTCACAGCAGAGCTGACCTCTCTGGTACAGTCAGTCTGCGACACAGCTGATGACATAGAAACAGGCAGCAACAGCATCACCTGAGACTTGTTGGGAAGGGCTGTGATCAGTCTGAAATCCCTGGATCTAATATTTATGTTGGAGTGAATTTTTAGCATCTAAGGAGGAAAAAAAAACCATTGCAATATGTCAATATGTGTAAGTGTACACTTCCTGCCATGAACCACCTACTTCATATTCTCTCTGTGTGTGTCCCTGGCAAGAAACAAGAGCAGTGCATAATGTATGCTAAACTTCTTTCCTTCACTAACTCATTGAACTTCAATGTCTTTGTCCAAAGTAAATGTTTGCTTGTTTACAATCAAACATATAAAACAAAGCTGTAGCTAGCAAGTAAAATATTATTCTACCTCACTTAGAGATATCCTATTCCAGAGAAGGTGAATGACTTCAGCTATAGGTCACATGATAAGTAACAAAACAAAAGAGGATGAGTCCTGATTTCTCAAGAGAAGGAGGCAAAAATAACAACATTACTGCTGAGGATCCTAACAAATCTTTATCTTATCCAAAGCCAAAGGACAACACACTCCATTCCTTTGCCTGTTCTTGAAATTTGCTAGAGATTTGTCACAATCTAAATCAGTGACTATCAACCCCATGGCCAAGCAACTGTTTTCTTGGCCAACATCCTAGGGCTGAAATAGAAATCCTGATAATTAAATGGCATAAACTTATCCTAGGAGGTAGTGAATTTTCTTGCTGTGTGTTCTGAGCCACTAACCTCAAAACAGAGAGGGCACTGAAAAATAAATAAATTTTAAAAAAATAAATAGAAATAAGCAATAAGTAAATAAAAATATGTATTGTTATGTTTTCTCTTGTTCCATCATCTTCGATGCTTTTTGCAGACTTGGACAATTTTCACAGCATTTTCTGACAGACAAAGAGCCCTGTAGTCCTCATAGGTATATACGACTACACTGTTGCAATCATATATTGTCATGTCATGACTTCAGTTCTGGAGTAATATTTGTATCTGAAGAGGATGAGGAGGATAAAAGCTCATAGGTGTTCTCCTAGACTGATTTTTTTTTTTTTCCAGAGCATGTTTATTCAGTCAGCCTTGCTTTTGGAATACTCAGCCTGCTATCACTGATCAGTTCACCAAATCTGTGCTATATATCTGGTATGAATAGATATGACAGCAGAGTATTGAGATATCCTGTGGTTCTTATCCAGATGTAAAAGGCAGCCTCATCAGGAGCTGTGCTGGCAAAAGCTTTACATAATAATCCTTTTCACTCTATAATGACACATGTATAGCTACTGCAGTGTGAAAGCTCATCTGCCTACTGCTATCAATAGCTAACCAGCTCTGTGATGCTAATTCAATCACTGGCAGCAGCTGCAAAAAAAATCCTGCACTGCCTACAGAAATGGGCATTCTTATTGAGCCAGATGACCAGACAATGTATAAAATTTTATTTATGGGTAAATATGGTTACAGCTCCCAAGTATATTGGATGGGCCCATAAGTGTGACTTGAGTACTGGTAATTTGTCCTCTACACAAAACCTTGAACTTTACCAAGTGAGCAGGATTTCAGCCTGTAACAATGATGCCAGCCTTGTCTTCTTTTTCACCTATGGTAATCTGATTTAATAGTCTTTATAAATGAAAATGTCATTGCTATTTCTTCAGTCCATCTGCAATACTTAGCTCACCTGTTTCTTCCTCTTTTTTAGAAGACTATTTTGACAACACCCTGTAGGAAAAGAGTGTGATATTAGGATACTGAAGTGGCTGCATAGTGAGAATACAATGGCCCAGAAAATTACATGGAGGAAAATCAGAGGAAGCTGTTGAAGTTGGACGCTGATGGATAATACCTGCCCCTGGTGCTGGTCACTAATTGTTTTACACAGCTTCAGTGTATGGGTGAGAAGCAGGGAGAAAGACTTTTCCTGAGTAGCTGGAGAAAATATTCAAAGAAGTACATCAAATGCACCAAGGCACAAGCTCAATGATGAGCCGAGGTAGTATTTAAGCGGTTTGGGGCATTTTTTGGAAGTGTATTGGTGATTTGAAGCAGGATTACTGAGTTTTCTGTGCTTATGCTCAGGCATACACACAAGACAACTTTATTTTGTTTTACGTTTGGATTTTAGTATACCTGTATGTATTTTGACATTCATATGCTTTGATTTTATTACCATACAGGAGAAAATGGACTAAGAGAGGCCATTTCCATGAGCCATTTAATAAATCAGTGCAGTAAAGGTGGACATTTTGATAACCTATTTGAGATGCTGAACAATGAACGTAAACACGTGAGCTGTGTCTCATTATACATAAAACACACCAAGTTAAACATCGTGAGTGATAAATATATACATTCATATATTATTAACAAACAGTGTGCAAATTCAAAGCTCTTTGCAAAGCTCAGGAAAAGGAATGAGGTAGACCACTCAGGCAAGCTTTGTGTTGGGAAGGTCACGGGCTTGCAGAAGACCAGGAAGAGGGGGAAGGAGACAGGGCTGCGCATGGGAGAGGAGTGCTTGGTGGTCAACGTCTTTCACCACAGAGGTGCAGGCAATGGTAGGAAGCTGTATGAGGTCAGCAGAGGCTGCAGAGTAGCAGGCATAAGGGGACAAAACAGAGGCCGCAATGTGGTCTCCAAGCCAGGAGTTACAGGCTGTTTTTCCCTGAGTTTTAATATTCCATTACAGTGTGGTCAGGCCACCATGTTCATGCCTCCTATGCTAGGGAGCAGGGAGTATCTGGATTATGACAGAAATGTGTAATTATCCCCAGCTGTGCTACACTACCTAAAGAAGGACATCAAATTAGATTTTCCATTAAAGACAAAAGCCTGTATTGTCCCCCAGAATGATTCTTCGATGTTGTGATAGACACAACACCGCATCAGTTCAGAACTTGATGAGTCTGCTTGATGAGTCATTTTTTAACAGATATTACAAAGTCCAGAATGTTTAATAGTTTTCTCCACCATTTCAGTGAAATAAATATCCACAGCTGTAATTAAATAAGCAAGCCTTTGTCTTTTCTCCTGCTGCATGTTTATTCTGGTTTTGTTTTAGCTGATGTTGTGGTTCCTTTTTCTTTTACTCATTATTCATGTGAAAATTGTGTCAATTAGAATAACTTGCATTTTATCGTAACATATATGAAGGATGGATCATTCCTGTCTCCAGCTATGGTTTTCTTTGCAGGTCAGTAGATAGAGTAGAATTGGTTACTATCTAGATGTTCAACTTCATGTAAAATATTGCAATATAATTTTTTTCTGTTATGAAAAATGTCTTCTTTTTTTGAAAGGTATTTAATACAAGGTTTTCAGGAATGTTCTTTTCTGATAACTTTCCTAAAATGAAAAAACAAGAACAGAGTTCAGTTTATGAATTTTATTTCAAATAATCATTTTGAAGAAAAAACCCTCAAAAGATTCCATTATTGTCATTAGCCACATTGTCATCACCCACCTCTGAAACATTTCATGTCACAGGTGAGGTTTTCCAAAACAAAATTTCAGAATAGTTGTCACTTTTTCAAAATGTTCCAACAAAGAAATGTGACTTTTTAGCACAAAAAAAAAAAGAGATGTTGTGACTGACTTCAGTAAACTTTAAAATAAATTCTGCAAATTAAAAATCAAATTTTGGGGGTCCACATGTCTTGAAACTCTGTAGTTTTCTTTCTGTTTTCATGACAGCCATAAAAGAAAGGTGATGCAAGGTCATCCTCTCAACTAGGAATAAATCAGCATAAGCCTATAGAAAAGGTGCTGATGTCAAAATCTGGATAATGCTAATTTTTATTCTGAGTGATAGGCTACTATGTTGTATGTACTTGTAGTGTGAAGGGGTTCAGGGTGCTCCATGTTATCCTTTTCCTAGCATTTGTGCATCAGGACTTGAGGTGAAATCACATCTCAGGTTAACAATGAAAGTAAGGTAGCTGTATTTACAAGCACTGATTTGTTTTACAGCAGAGGTTGAGGTTTCATGGTTTAAAAATACTAATAACTCAGCTGAAGAATTTTCAAAAGGTTCATTTTAAAAGTATTTCTTGTTGTTTACAGAAGATTTAGGTAAAGACATAACTTTTATACATCTGTTTGCCTGAGCATCCATGTTTTTTATCCAATACAAAAGATGTCATTCTTCCTTGAGAACTGTATATAAATGCAGATAGTAAGGACTATGCTTTTAATATTTGTAATCAGGCTCTGAAATATATAAAATAGTAAGAAAGACAAGGCAAAGTTAAGGTGCATTGTGAAGACTGGAAAACAAGCATTTTTGAAAGAATGTGGAGGCTAAAGTGCTTTGGTAGAACAGAGAGTGAAGTGGGGATTTTCACCACAGCTTTTGTCTGTTGCCCAGAACAAGGCAGCTGCAAGACAGAATAATGTGAACAATGATACTTTTTAACATGCTCAGATCAATGAACAAACGAGCCATATATGATCCCTCTCCCTCAGCTCTGGAGCCCTTGAGTGTCTTTCGGGCACCTGATTGAGCAAAAATGTCTCCTCACCCCCAGCAGCCAGGCCAGCACCCTCAACTCTCCCTCTTCCCTCCCCAGCTCCAAGGCATTAGCTATAGGACAACCCCCCACCATAGCTCCTCTGATCTCTTATCATTTTTCTGCAGGTCAGCAGTAATGTTCCTGTGAAATACGAAAGCAGCACAATGATTTCATAATGGCTGTTGATGAAAAACTAATGAACCGTTGCAGGTACTCAGTCACTATAGGTATAAGATATCAATGAGCTGTTTAATGCAATTGAATTGCTAGCCACTTAAAAAGCATATTTTTGCATTCTGGCCCCCACTCAGCCTGTCTAAACTAATTTTACTACCTACAGTTGTTACACAGCCAGATATCATGTGAATGTTTCTGTATATTAGCCCTGTGTTTGTTTTTGATCAGCTTACATGGCAAAGAAAACCAAGACAGGATGTTTTGAGTCTGTTTACCCAATTTTCATCTACTGCCAATGGTACACTGAACTGATTGAAATTTGAACAGAGATTATGCAGAGAAAGCAAGGTGGCATATGTTTCTGCTATAATTTTCACTTTCATAGCATATCTGAGATTAATTCTCTCCCCCCTCCCAAAACCATGAAGAGTGAAGAGCCCTGTGCTTGGAACGCAGCACCTGGGCCATGTGGGGAAGAGAATTGGTTTTGTGGAAGACCAGGGCAAGTCATGGACATCAAGAACAAAACAGACAGGAACATCTGAAAGGGGATGTTTATTATTCATTGTCAGTCTCAGGGTTTTGGTTTTTCCATCCATCATTGTGGTATTGGTGTGGCCTCTGTGGAAAATGAATAGCAATGGAAAAGCCACAAACAGACTAACTGGAGACTCTAAGCCTCTCTTTTTAAGATTCAAATAGAGTTTAAGGTTGGGTTTGCAAAGCTGCTATTAGATGGAAAGAAAACCAATTAGATTTTGAGACTGGAAATACTATTTCTTTTAGGGGCAAAAAGAAATCTCATACAGAACTTCCTATTTAATTTAAAAAAATATTTGCTTCAGCCAAGACACATTTCTAAAGCAAACATTTATTTTGTTTCAAAATATTTCTGACAAATATAAAAATAAAACTGTTTAGAAAACATCACTTGGTTGTCATGCTTCCTGTTCTCTTCTCAGTGAAGACAGTAAAAGAAATGGTTGAAGTTATTTTCTCTCCTTCCTTAACTTAATTGAAACCTTTTGTTACGCTTTTTTTTTCCTGTGGACAAAATGAAAAATGAGATAATCTGAGGAGAAAGTTTGCAAATCAGATTTATTTCCAGAGGCCAATGTGATCTTTAGAGCATAGCTTGAACAAAGTTGCTGCACTCTGATCTGTGTCTGCTTCTGGACCTGTAAATTGGAGCTAGCACTGTTTTCTTCAGGGAGGTGGTTGGAAAATGAAGAAGGGCTTGTGTCATGCCTCCAGGATGCAAAGTGTTAAACTGTCATTTTTAATATATGTCTTTCAAACAGTCTATATTTTTTCCCCCGACTCTGGTGACGATCAGTCTGGAGAGAATGGTATATGTGGGTAAGACAGAGAGGGATTGCCGTGCTCTCCTGACAGAAATTGGATTTTCTTCAGGATGTGTCTCTACGGCTCACAAGCCCCAACTGCTAGCAAGGATTTTCCTCCCTTTGAGGAACCTGGGCCAGGGCACAAGCAGCTGGGGAGACCTGGACCTCCTTCACTGCCAATCTAATCATAGCTTCCAAGCCTTGCCTGCAAGAGATCTGTTATACGCTGCATAGCTCCAGGACACATGTCTATTCTGGGCTCTTACTCCATGTCTGTCACCCTTTTGCAAACTTCCCCTATTCCTTTTAAGCCTCTGTCATCATGGGTTTTGGTCTTTGGATGCCCATTCCACTGTGAGCAATTCATCTCCATCAGCTCCACCCTTGCCCATTCTTGCAGTTCCTGCAAACCTTGTTCAGGCCTCCTCAAACCCAAGAAACATGAGTCCCTGAATGACAGAGAGATTTCAGGGGGATATTTTTTGATGGATTTGGAAAAATATTGAGGCTTGCATGATCTTGGTGGCCTCTGAACTACCATCAATCTCCCACCCTCCACACAACATAATCACTTCCCTGAGTGAAATGCTTACCCTACCATTTGTGAGGCTTTGATCAATTGAAGGTGAAGCATTCACACTGAATTTTTAAAGCAATGAATGAAGAGTAAAGGGAGACATGCAGTTGAGCAGCAGCTGATGGTAAAGAGGGATCACTAACTTCCTCAGTGGTTGCAATGTTCAAACACCTTTGAATTTATGCTTGTTGGTCACTTAAAATTAGGAAATAGACACAAGCTACTTAGTCACATCTCTCTTTACAGGTCTAGGTCCTGAAGGACTTACTGGAATTTTATTGAATGAAAAAATACCCCTTACTCAACAACAAGGAACTACTCTGGGCCCTACTTTGCACAGGAAAAGACAGAGGGGCCAAGCACCCCAGAAAGCTGCACTCCTTCATGGCAGTGCAGCTCTGGTGGCCAGTGCATGGTGCCAGGTGAGTCCTGTTTTTCCTCCTGCTCATGTCTCTTCCTCACTTTTTTGAGAAGCAAATACAAATCCCTGCAAATCTCATGGTAGAAGGACTTTCAGAGGGGTGACATAGTCACTCAACATAATTACTATCATGTGGAAAACAGATGCTCATGATGGACTTCTCAGTCATTTGGAGAAAATCTTTAGAAGAATCAATGACTGTAAAGGATCAAATGTGGCTCTGAAACAGGATGAAATTTCCTAGCAGCAAAGTTAGTTAAACACTGGGGAAGTACACAAGAGAAAGGGACAGCTCATTGTCACTTGAAGTCTTTAGGAAGACAGCAGGTATCCTTCAGTAGAATGTGCTTGACTTCAGCATCCTGAGAAAAACCCAGCCAGACAGCATGATCTGGCTTGTGTAAAACTGGAAAAAATGTCAATCCCAGTAGTACCTCTGGCTTAAAGGTACTTCAAGCTTTAATTCACAAACTGGACTGGCTCAGTCTGGGCTGGCTGAGAAAGGCTCTCACTCAGTTCCTCTGCATGTGCCCACAGCCCCTGTGCAGCTGCCTGCGCTGCCCAGAATGTGAGCAGAAAACCTCATCAGTTTTGGCTTATCTCAGTAAGACAGGCTGTTGTCTACACTTTTCTTTCCCCCTCACCCCTGAGTCACAACCCCTAAAACTGCTTTTGGAGAGCATATAACCCAGAACCTTGCAGCAGATGGCTGCTGACAGGGTATGCATGCCGTTGGGAAGGGGTACTTTAACAGAACAGGGCTTTTCATTTTTTTCCCCCAAAGAATAAAATAGTAAACTAAGCATAAACTCAATGAAAATAAAAAGGATTATAAAAAAAAGAAAGAATAAAAGATTGAATAAAAGGGTTAAACAGATCAAAAAAGAAAAAAACACAAGAAGCATAAAAATTTTTTTTGAAAAATCATATTGAAGTAAAAAAAAACAACACAAGCCATGTTTTTATTTTACCTAAACTATGTTTTCCCCCTTTATTTTTTTTTTTTTTCAGTTCAAACATCAATGGAAAAAAACCCACAAGCACCATGCTTTCTGTCTTGTTCTGAGTAAGGCCTCTCTTCCTGTTTATTATTTGTCCTTGGATCTGTTCTTCCCACCATCATCAGGTTTCTCTGCATCTTGTTTATCCAAGCCTCTCAAAACACTTTCTTTATCTAATCTATTTTAAATGTGTTAAAGAACCCTTCATAGTAGCATCTCAGCACTGAACTCTAATCTAATCCATCAGCCAAGAGTCTAGTTGCTTTATAAACACTAATGGCCAGATGCTGTTACCCTTTCTTCAGACTGAAATCAATTGCACTATTCAGTTCTGAATAAAGGTGTCAGAATCTGTCCCTCAACTCATAATATCTAATTCTTATCTCTGTCCCTCAACTCATAATATCTAATTCTTATCATCATTTCACAGCTGGGGAAACCGAGATACTGTGAAGTAAAGCTGCCCAGGGTCATGCAACAATTCATCTGAAAATAAGAAACCAGAAGTCCAAGCTCCCAGCCCCCAGTTCTTGCCAGTGACTATGAGCAGTCAAATCGCTGCTCGATGAATTGGCTTGTGTTTAATGCATGCAATGCATTCAGACTCGTGCCTTCAGTAATAAGGGCTTAACTGTGAAATAAAAGTCCACAACCATCATGTTTACTTGACTGTAGGCTGCTAGCTGAATAAAAATTGCTTTCCTGAGATCACCAGAAATTATAATAAAAAAAATTACAGTTGATCAGGTTTGTCCTCGCCCTGCAGTTACAAGGAAAGCAAGGTTAAAAACCAGATTTCAGGCTGCATTGCACTCTCTGGATACTCTGTGCTACATCTCATGTCCTAAATGGCCACAGGACAAAGTGCCACTGTAAAAAAATAATTGCAGTTTGTTTAAAAAAAAAAGAAATAGTAATGATGAAAGTAATTGATGCATCTAAGAACAACTTTGCTTTGAAGGCATTTTGCTGGTATATATCATATTTTCTGGGGTTTTCTCCTCAATTCAAACATAACATGCATATATGAAACTTTAATATTCTTAGGAACATTTGCATGCAAACCAAGCTCTTCTCAAATTGCCTCCTTCTCTCCTTATTCTGAACCTGCTGTTGCAACCTTATGTCTGTGAGTTATAGGGAGAAACAGAGGAAATAAATACACAGCAGTTTTGAACTTCAGATATTGCAGTTACATGACACCACACATTTAAGGAAGTAAAAAAAAATAATTACAAAAGCAAATTAATTTTATTATCTCATTTTTTAGAGACTGGGGAAAATGGGATTAAGATAGCAGGAAGAACTTGACTTTGCCCACTAGTCACAAAATAATCTCCTGATTCTGTACAGTTATGTTGTCGTTTAACCCCAGCCAGCAATTAAGCACCACGCAGCCACTCACTCACTCCCCCCCCACCCAGTGGGGTGGGGGAGAAAATTGGGAAAAGAAGTAAAACTCAAAGGTTGAGATAAGAACGGTTTAACAGAACAGAAAAGAAGAAACTAGTAATGATAATGATAACACTAATTAAATGACAACAGTAATAGTAAAAGGATTGGAA
>JAOBAS010000053.1:2439849-2450532 GCA_025311575.1 Elanoides forficatus
CAGAATCCCACAAGGCCTAGGAAAGCTTGTGTTTCTTTCTTGTTAGCTGGTGGAGACATAGCTGCTATCTTGTTAACCACATCCATAGGCACATGACGGCATCCATCCTGCCATTTTCTTCCCAAGAACTGAATCTCCTGTGCAGGTCCCTTGACCTTGCTTTTCCTTATGGTGAAACCAGCTTACAGAAGAATCTGAATTATTCTTTTTCCCTTCTCAAACACTTCTGCCTTGTTGCCCCACACGATGATGTCATCTATGTATTGTAAATATTCAAGGGCATCACCTTGTTACCAGTGCAGTTTGGATTAGTCTGTGACAAATGGTGGGGCTGTGCTTCCACCCCTGGGGCAGTTGATTCCAAGTGTATTGGACACCTCTCCATGTGAAAGCAAACTGTGGCCTGCACTCTGCTGCCAAAGGAATGCAGAAAAATGCTTCCTCAGAAGTTTCTCACAGGCAGCATTTAAGTACCCCAGAAATAAGAGTGACACAATGACTGGTGGGTTTTCAAATGTATACAAACAGGTATTTCCCAAGAGTGGCTATACTGGCTGATAGCTGCTCCATCACACAAAGTGAACTGGTCAGGGCTGGAAGGGATCTCACTTCTTTCATTTCAGCTGGCAGCCCTCACTGAAATCGGCCTTAAGCCCATCACATCTCGTGGAAAGAGAGTGGCACCAGCTGAGGGTACACACAGAAAGGTTCTTTCATGGATGTAAATACTAGACTCAGAGTTCACCTATATCTGTCTGACACTTTCTTGAGGAGGACTCCTACTCTTTTCACCCATTGCTAAGTTTCTCCTTCCCCTCCCAGACAGGCTTTAAAAGACAGATGTTTTGACGAGTCTAATCTTCTAACAAAACTTGATGTTTTTAAAAGGCAAACTCAGGAGAAATGCATCTTCTGTGTAAACTCCATCTTGGCTGCTTGCCCAGACAGTTTACTCTAATTATCCAGGGGTATGAAAACAATAGATTGTCTCCACCACTAAATCAGCCTGATCAGCAAAGTCTTCTCTTAGCTGTGAGTGACTGCAGTTATCTCTGCTTTGAGAAATCATCATATGGGAGAGATATTTCACATGCCAACATGGTAGCAACCCCACAGCTAAGCTGATGAGACCTGTCAGCACCCCAGCACTCAGCAGAAGGTGGATTTTGGTGCACTTTTGCAGCAAACAGAGAAATAATCTTGAGGGGCTGGGTGGACACTGCCATCCCAGGGAGAAAACAGCTGGCTCAGAATAGATGTCTCATCTATTTATTGAGTTTAAATTTGTAAATTTAATTTACCTTTAATAAGTAAACCTCAAATATCCACTCTATTGATTCAGACATACACCTTCCCTCTATATTTTTTCTAATGTATCATATTCAGATGAGAAAATAGGGTCAAGCCAGATTTAAGCCTGAGATACATTTACAGCATCTTAAACTCCACTGCCCTTTTCAGTTATTCACATGAAATATTTCAGAACCCACCCAGAGCTCCTGGGATCCAGGTAAGTGAAGAAGACAGTTGATCAACTAATTATGCTTAACAAAGAACAGGTGTGAGAGATTGAAGGTGCCCAGTGGCTTCATGGGTATTGCTGTGTGCCAAGTCCCTGACACTATCATTGTTCTTGACTTCACCTTTGCCTGGCTATGTAAGTGTGCTATTTAGCATGGGTTTTGGGTATGATGCAGCTAACAAATGGAGCATTCCAATAAAATATGTAGTTTCATCATGGTTATTTCAGACATTCTCAACCATTTGATTTGGGCTTACAATTCAGGCCCATTTCTAACATCTGTTGATGGACATCTGAATATCTGCTGCCACTCCCTCCCACATGCACTCGCTGAAGACAATTAGAGAACAGTACTTGAAGCAAGCAAACAAAGAGGGTGGTCAAGGGCACAGAATGTGAGCTGGGAGATGAAGGGCACTGAAATAATAGCACTGTCCAGTGTTGTGTTTTTATATACTCTAGGATGAGACACTGACCTTGTTTCAATCATGCTATCAGTCTTCTCTCAGAGGACATCTTTCCATTTTCTCATCTTCACGCTGCACCACCTCCAGTTTGACTACAGCCTCCTTGAACATGAACAAGCAGAACCATGCAAAGCGCTGTACACAGGATCCTAGCAGAGCTGTGATGGACTAACACTTGCTGATATTTACTAGAAATATTTTTCCTGATACACTTTTGCTGTTTCACAGTTGTACCACACCGGTACGATCATGATTGACATGATGTGACATGACTGTGGCTAATTGTGATGCATTTATCCTGTGATTCACTAATGCATGAAACAACTTTAGGTTTCCTGTCCCTTTCATGGAATGAAATCTGACCTGTTTGCAAAAATCTTATTATTTCCTTTGTCCATGCTGTGAATGAGTCTGCACTTTGAAATGAAGCTCTATCTCCATTACTCCAGCCTGCCAGCTCACCCATTTTCCTCTTTGTGCTGAAGTTCACTTGAACACTGGTTAACTAATTAGCCAAAGAATGTTAGCCAAAACCAGCTTTTGGGATGACAGTCTTTAAGATTGGTACCAAGACAGATCTCTGATGAGCTTTCTGCTAACCTCCTTCCAGCTTGAAAGTTCTCTTTTATGGATCACATACTGTTGCCTCCATTTTAACCAGTTCTTGCCAAACTCAAGCTTTGTACTGGATTCTTGTCTTCTATAGTTTACTTGTGACTCCTTAACAAATGCTTTACTTTGATCCAGATGAATTAGTAGTACATTTTCTTTCTTTCTTTAGAAAACAAATTACTTTAAGAAAAATGAGACTAGGTTAACATGCCACTCTGCTTTTTTCAACCCTATATCATATTTTCTCCCATTTCCATGTTTGTGCTCATATTTAATTATCTTTTCATTTTAAAATTATTCTTAGAGCTCTTCATACTATTGAGCTCAGATTAACAGTCCATCATTCCTGGATCACTTATTCTCTTTCTTAAATTCAGGCACCACATTTGCTGTTCTCCAAGAATATAGCACTATATGAGGACGGTGGTTAACTACAGTTTTACTTTTAATTCTTTCAGTACTCAAAAGGAAATTATCCAGTACTCTCCAACATGAGCTTCTAACAATAGTTGAAGCATTCTGCTGTGTGTACTGTGATTGTTTCCCACACTTATTTCCATAAGTCCTATTAATTTCCCCATTTTACATCATGCTCCCTTTTGAGCATGCAATGTTACTACAGTCTCATCACATAGCTTAAAGTACCATTTGCAGGAACCCAAGGCAATGCATAGACTGAATGCTAATATTTCAGGTCTATATGATAACAGTTCTGGAGTGATAGCTGCTGATTAGTCTATTATTTAATTTCACAGACATGTCAGCTGCACAAAGAGAACTTCAAGGTACTCATGGAGTACACATTGCTCACCTAGCTGCTTTGGATACTCCTGTCTTACAAGAAGGCTGTCCAAAAGAAGCAATGATTTTTCTAGGAACTTCACATAAAATATGGCAAAACCATTTCTGTGATATTTAATATTGTTTTTATGGAAAGCCCAACCACTACTTTGTCCCGCTGTGACTTTACAGGAGTTGATGAATATAAAGACTAACTGTTCAAATATTTCTTGATATATTTTGCAGGGGATTTATCAGATATCCCTACATTTCAATATTCACCCATATTAGAGAAATAAACAGACAGACACTGCATATTTAAAAAATTTGATAAAAATTAACTGAATCACATGCCTTGTAGAGATTATTTTTAATTTTTTTTCACTGTCTTTTGTCATTTGATGCTTTTTATCCATTCCATACAGGTCTATCAGCTGCCTATTTCTTTTTGATATTATGGATCCTACTTACCCAGCTGCCACATCTTGTCCTTTGTAAAGTATGCCAGCTGTGAAGTGGGGGGTCCTCCAGCCCTTACTATATCCTTCAATAAGTCTGAATGATGTCTTTTCTATTCAGGTTACTGTGACCTAATTCCAAGTGGATGGAACAGACTTTTAGCCCAGATCTCCTCTACAAGACTGAGAGAGATTTTTCCCTCCCCTCCTTCTCCCAAGTTCCTTGCCTTAAGTGCTAAACTATTGCTATAATGTTCCCAATGGTGTCTTCATTGTAATAAACTGGCTGAGCAAAGCAAGAAGTAAGATATGTATGGTCTGAAAATCAATAGACCTTTGGTGAACTATATAACTATGTCATTTATTATTATCTAGAAAGCTTGATACTGCGAAGACTCTGGCTATCTTAATAATTCTCCTGAATTTGTTTAACTTCAGAGTTCCCCAAAAGACTGGAAAAGGAGTATATAAATATGAAAGGAAAACAATTCTTGGCTTTAACTTTCTAGCTAATTCTTTTTCCTGAAAACATAAAAGGCTGAAGTTCCTATGCCTTCAAGGGCTTGTCAATGTAGGAAAGCTAAAACAACACATGTCTATACTGATACCACTATAACTGTCTTTATAAACACGTGGACAATATGATAATGCCTTCTTTCTTTTTTTTTTTCTTTCTTTCTTTCTTTCTTTCTTTCTGCTTTGGAAGTGTTGTAACCTAAAGCAAGAAAAGCAGACAGAAACTTAGCTTTAATTCTGGAGTAAAATTGTCTGCAAGTATAAACATTTTATATACAAAATTTTCCCTAGTATTATTCACACTTGAATGATGCTCTAAGCCAAACAGTAAATTCCTTTACTTACTTTCAAGGACCTATATTGACTGCTGTGTGTATCCTTTCAGCTTCTTCCCATATCTGCTTGTTCTTTCTGTGCTTGGGACATAGCCCTACTCAACCAGAAGGAAAAACTAGAGGCATCTGACATAGACCTCACCCTTAGGTAGGGCTGTTTTGAGGGAAAACAGATTTTATTTATGAGGCTTTCTTTATTTATAAAGTAGCTATGTGCAAAACAAAACCACTTGGAGGAGATGCCTGGAGGAAAATATGAGTGCCCTCTCTTAACCCCTCACTCAGCATTGCAGTGGGGCCTTGCCCTTGAAACAGCAGCTCACGTACTTCAGCCAAGGTGGCTTGAGAGCTGCCTTAGAAATCAAAGGAGCACCAGTTCAGTTAAACATGTGCTGGAGCTTCCTCTTGTCTGAGAGGGCAATCAAGGTTTCACTGACTGCTTTGCCTAGGAGGTTCTGGCAACATTCGGATTCTCTTCATTCAAGAAGAAAATGTGAGCATTAGGATGCCATGTTTGCCTCACAGGACTTACCTCCACCAACAAGAAAATAAGTGAGCTGCTCACTTAGCTGAATGAGTAAGCCTCATTTGGATGGAAGTATAGGCAAGGAAAACCTGCCATAATGTCCCTACCATGATCAGTAATTAACCATTACTGCAAACTGTAGCCAAAGAGGTGCTAAACAAGTCCCTGACTTTGGCTATTTCCTGGAATATATAGGACCTCAAATGCATCCATATGACTTTATTGATTCCAATGGATTCAAAAGGATGCCACAAGAGAAAAGTCCGGTTTGATACCCACTACGTAAGAACATGTTCTTTTGTGCCCCTTATGCCTAAAGCTCTTTACAAAGTGATAACTGTGAAGTCCTTTTTCAGTTAGAGAAATAGAGGCACAGGAGTAATTTGCCCAAAGTCATATAGGGAGCTAGTGGAAGGCCAGAGGGTTATACCCACAGCTCCATACTCAGAGCATAGCACCTTGCCGTACACTTCAGCCTCTTCCCTCTTGTGCATGTGCCTGTAGTCAATAAAGTCATCTGCTCTTCATTTGCCGATGCTCTGAGCTCTAGGAAGGGAAGCAGGAGGAATCAGATTGTGTTTGAACTCTGAAATTTCAAAAGGTACAATGTGTGTACTGGGACCTGTGCATATTTTAAGTCTGTTCTGTAAAAAAGAATTACACACAATGTTAACTTGTATAAATTTTTATTCTAAAATTTTATACCACATACTGTCTTTCTGAATGTACTTGAAACTTTTTGATCTAAAAGTTTCCCTAGGCTGGGAGGATGGTACAGCTTGTCAAAGACATAATGGTGAATAACCCTTTCGAAGATATTTTCCTGATATATTTTCCTTTGATTTCAAAGACACTTGGAGCTTGAAAAGTTTTAAGTTTGGCCCCAGCATGATGTTACATCTCTCCAGCTTGTGATTTCAGCTTCTGATTGGTTGTGACACAATATTTTGCTACCCATGGACTATTACATCACCTCTAATGTTCCATTATTTTCTCCTCTTTCTGCTCATTGGTTCCAAAACAGAAAAATTCACTGATCCTGTAAGAATAGTTGTTTCATAATGGATGAATAATCCTGCTAGATTATACTATATTAGACTAGATCATACTGTATTACAAACCAAATACATATGACAAAAATTTCATTAAAAAATTCTTCTTCAATGAAAATTTTCCTGTCTTTTGATCAGATCTTTTAATGAGCTTTGTCTCTTCTTTAGTTTCTCTCCTGACATATACAAGTAGTTCATATTTCATGAAACATTATAGCTAGAAATCAGATCACCAGCTCTTCCAAATGAAACACAAAGGATTACATTTTCAGAAGACCTGTATTTCATAGGATAAGTAACCACCATATACTGAAAATATATACCACTTTAAGATGTTTTAGGGGGGGTTACAACACCAAAAGAAAAGGCTCCATTTCTTCAGTTGGTTTTGAAAATTTGAACCTATTTTTATATTTCTTATTGTAATATAGTAAAGTAAGAGAGTTTGTTTTTCTCAGGGTAGATATGTCTGCCTGGTGATAGTCACTAAAATATAACCACCACCCGTTCCCCCCAAAAAACCACCAACAACAAAAACCCCAAAATGCAAAAAAGGAAAAAAATTAATCAAAATCACATGATTGAAAGACTTTGTCTTATGTTATATGAACTATGAGAGAAAAGTGGCATGGCTGGTTGTGGTTTACACTCTATAGTATTGTTTCAAATGTCCAGTGTGTAAAAGCTATTAAATGTTCAATAATCTCTTGGTGTACAGATCTTCAGCTAGCTCTTTGAGGACCTTATATGCTAGGTCCTCTGCCTCTTTCTACATGGTTGCAATGACAGTGTTGTGTTCAACATCTCCTGTTTCCTTTCCTTGCAAGTTCAAAGATAATGTCTACCACTTCTACCCCCTCTTTAGGCTCTTCACAATTTGCAAGGTCTTGGCTATGCATGTAGGTGTACCTAGCCGTGACATCTTGCCAGTGGCTATGTTGAAATAAGTACAAATGGACATAACCTCAACCATTTAGGGAGCTGTATCCCCATCTCCTCTACCACTTCCATAGCTGTAGCAGTCACAGCACAGCACCTGGCTAGTGCTATGACCAGCAAGCTCAAAAGAAGATATTAAACCACTTGGTTAGCACATGTTGCCTGAACACTTCCTTGGGAATGAGATCTGGCCTTTGAGCTGCCAGCTGGTTTATGCTATATGTCTTTCAAAACTTAAAAAGACCAGGTCCTTGTAAGTACCTGCCCCCACACAATTTCCATCACTGGAAATTTTAAAAACAGATCTTCTGTAGCAGTAATTTCTAACCAATCATTAAGAACTATGTACACTGAGGTATAAATTAGTTTTCTAATAAAGTTAAAGAGTTATCACTGAATGAACATAAATGCTTATAGTAAGCATGGGAGAAGGGCTTCCTCAGAAAGGTGAACATATCTCAAGTTCAAACACAATTTATTTTGCAATTTATAAAAGTTCTATTAGCTGATTTTTATTGCTTTGTATTTGTATTTGACTTGCTGTTCTTTCATCCCTGACTTGAGGTATGTGTATATCTGAAGGAGCTAAAAGTCACCAAATGAAGCTGTCGGAAGGGCACATGAAATTTGCCTGGGTGCAGGTAGTAGAATCAGAAATGTCTTCTGTAAGATCAGCTCTGCAGTTCCAGAAAGTCTGAGTGAGTGTGTGAGTATATAAATATATAACACTGTAGAGAGGAAAGCTGTATAAGAAACTGAGGAGTTTTGTCTGAAAGAAAGTTCCATGCCCCAGTTATCCCATCGCCAGTGCTATGGGTTGCCAAAGCATGTCTGTGTGCTATATAGAGTCTGTACTTCTTGCACTTCATACATTAGGAGAGATGCACTGAAACTCACTTCTGCTTAAGTACCTATAGTGCTTGTGGGGCAGACCATGATCTACTTCTCACCTTGGCAGTCTATGAGACTTCTCTGACAGCTCTGAAAACAAATCTCATTGCTGGCATAGTTGCAGAGCTAAAACCAACAGCTAGATCTCACCATTACCTATAGCTGATATCATAGCAAAGGCATCTTGCATCATTCAATCTTTAAACAAGATTCAACTTGGACTTTCAGTCTCCCAGGAAAATGGCTTTTTTTTATGTCTAGCACTATCAAATACATTGTTTATAGGCTCAAAAGAAAAAATATAAGCACTGAAAAAAAATCTATCTATCATGTGGTAACAAGTCACGCTCCTTACTATCTAGTGTTCAATTACTGATGTGTTCCTTGAGAGCAGCAATGTTGTCTCTCAGCATTCATTTTGCCAAGCTAGAAAACACCCTCCTTCCTAGTCTCTTCTCACAAGTTACATTTGTGATTACTCCAATCCTCCTTTCCCTGAGGCTGTTCCCACTTCTATGTCTCCTCCCTTTACCTGACTGACTGTGCCTGTACACAGGCATCAACTATAGCCGGCTAGCTGCCTTGCAAAATGGTGTTAGCAAACCCCTCTCCCCATTGCAAACACCTTACCTCCTTCAGTAGAGGCTGACATTTGCTTTTTCCATGCTCATAGCACATTGATTATTGACAGAAGTTCTAAAAGTTGCTATCTATATACAAATATATTTCTCTTTCCAAAGGATGATCCTGAGTTTACAGGAGAATTTCCTGTTTGCCCCTTGCACTTTGCATTATTTGCCCATTTCAATTACTTCAGACTTGTTGCTAATCTTTTTTTTTCCTTCTGTGAAATTCCAGCTCTTTCCTCTGCTGCTGATGCTGTTCAACCATGTATTATCTGCACATATCATTAGTGCACAAGATTATTACAAACCTACTAATTAATGAGTGGTCACAAGATCATTTCCAAGGGAATCCCACCACTGACTGCCTCCAGCGTCCTCATCCAGCACAGCCCATTCTCACAGCAGAACATTGGCTTAAATATGCATTTTAATGGCACAGTATCTTCCAGCAGTCAAATCTTCTGTGTAGTCAGAGTACTTAGGAGCTCTCAGAAACCAAGTGCCTCTTCATAGGCTACATCACAGCACCCCACCCACTACTTTCAGAAGACAGTGAAAGACCTTGGCTGTGCAGCATCTCTCAGAAACACACCATTATTCAGTCTGTACCTGCAAGCATGGTAATATTCTTAATAGTTTGTATTTGCACATACCAGGGCTATGTCTGATTCAGCTTCCCCCGACCAGACCTGATTCTGACCCCCACCCACAAGCTGACATCCCAGCCTGTCCTTGGCAGGTCCCCATCCCCAAGGAGGTGCCCAATGCCCAGGAGTGGGGCTGCCCCTGTTTCCCCTGGCTGCCCTACTCCCTGGCTGGGGTCATGGGATGGGCTCTGGATGGTGAGGTCCTGCCCTGCCACCCCAGAAGAGCCCCCACATCTCCTGGCCTCCAGTCCTCAGGGAATTGCTGGTCCGCACAGCATCCTAGCAATTACTGGAGTTAACATGCAGCTTTGCCTGTTTCTGTCACAACACGTTGTGTTTGTCCATACATGTTTTCCATGGGTCTGATATTGCACAATCATTTGCATTGCCCGCATTTCTGCCTACCACTTAAGCCAGAGTTATGAACGGAACCATCTGCATTTCTACATGCTACATTTTATGCCAGCTGGCATTTGGAAGTGAAAAATTGTATTTTGTTGGAACCATGTCTTTTACTCATTTTATCTGTTCTACATTCATACACATATGAATATACTATCATTTTCCCATTAGGTTTTGAGATATCTTGAGCTATTTTATTTGAAGTTCTACAGTAAGGGTACTGTGAAATCTAAGCAGGGAATAAATTAATGAGAAAAAAACCAACAAATGGAATTGTGTCATTTAGGTTTGGATGCAAATCTGGTAAAATATCACCACGGTTCATGTGGTGCCGCCGAAAGCACTGGAATACTTTCAGTCTAAGGCCAGACAAGATGCCTTGTGCATGAGGAATGGTATGGTTTCAAGGCTCCCATGTTGGTATACACAGGTCTGTCCAGCATGTAGTCACTGCACAAAAACACGAACATCATGTGCTCATAACCAGAAATATTACCTGCTTCTGAGGAAAAAGACAAAAAATTGCTAGGTCTAGGCTAAGTGGCCAACACTGAGACCAAATAAATTTAAAGGTAAAGGACTGAGACAGTCTGGGTGTAGGATATGTGTTTGTTTGCATTGCATGGAGCAAGTATTGACATCTCTTAAAAGTGCATGATTCAATTGTAAATTATGTTCTGATTCCTTTGCACTGTTCAAGTGGGAAAAATAAGTTAGATTATGGCTAACCTTGACTCCATCAGACTCAGCTGCAAAATAGCCCTGTTCATCTCTGGGGAGGCAGCAAAAGAAAGGTTATTTCAAAACTGTACACCAGTAATGTTGCCGAAAATCTCGGAATGAAGAACTTATCAACACCAATTTAGTGTAGATAAGCAGACACTTCTTTATTGACGGCCGGGTGCGTGGG
>JAOBAS010000053.1:2471768-2484424 GCA_025311575.1 Elanoides forficatus
AACATGGATCAGAATTAAAACACTGTTCTGGATAATAAGTGATCATGTCTACTAATTTTACTTCTTATTAAAGTCTAATACATGGGAGTTTTTAGATAAATTGAAAGCCGAAGAGTGAGAACTTAAAATAATGGCTTTGCTTTTCTAAATGAGACTGACAGTGGCTCACAAAAGTGAGATTTGTTACAGTAACTGACTGGAGGAAAACTTCTGACTGCAGTATAAGAAAACTGAAACATTATCCACTGAGTCACAATTTACCCTCAATGCTTTAATTTTAAAAGATATCAGGAGATAAAGTAAACTAAACCATAAAATACCGGCTACCATATCTTTTTGTTGTGGCACAGAAGACAAATGTTTCATCTTGTGTGTTAAGGATTTTCAGCAATGAACAGCTTTATCTCAGCTCTTTTCACCTCCTCTACTCTTTCCTTTCACCCTCCAGAATACCCTAGTACCTTTGTTAATGACACAGGTCCTTTTGCATGTTGCCACCATAAGTATGTCCCTAAAGGCTGTATGACTCAGCAGCCATCTTATGCTGGCTGCAATTAAAATGCAAGAGTGGCAGGAAGTCTCAAAGGAATTTCCAACAATAACTATTCTGAATATCTGTCACACCCTCTCCTCAAAGATCTCTGTTTTAGGGGTATATAAGTTTAATATCTTATTGTACAGGCAAGGACCAGTCATTTCTCCATGGTAATGCAGATTATCTGTTGGAGGTGGATTAGAACTCCAGTGTCTCACCATCATTTCCATCTTTAACCCTAAAATCATCTCATTTTTGTGAAAGAAACACAGCATTTCAGATGAACCAAATTAACAGTGACTGAAAATTGCCAGATTGATGGCTCTTGGTACAGATCTATTATTGTCGTTCTCTAAAACATCACTACAATTTTGATCATCAGAACAGGGAAATCAGAGCTGAAAGTTATGAGAACTGTGTTGCACCAGCAATAGGGCTGAATCACTCCAAAGGGGATGATAATAAAGTAGGTAGCCAGTGCTATAGATAACGGATGGATTAACTCTACTACAATGCACAGTTTTGAGGCATGTCAATGCAAAACGTGTCATCCTAATTTACACAAAGTGGTGTAATGTCCATAATAAGATGTGCTAAGGAATGCATGTAGATACCTAATCCTGAATCATGGTGTTGCTAATAAGACAACAAAACGATGCTAACAAGACAACTGCAGGATGCTACAGTTAACAAAAGGGGACTAATGTATGTGCAGATGGCCCACCCTGACCTGGGGCACCACTAAGGTGCAGCTCATGTAAAATTGGAGGACACTATATGCAACAGTTGGGTGGTGCAAGCTTGGCAAAACTGATAACCAAGGTAGGAAATACCAGGGCAGCCCTATCATAAATACTGCTTAAAGCTATATAGTCAACTAACCAGTGCTAGAGGGGAAAGAGGAACCAGGGTTGTGCTTCTTTGGGGAGGGGATAATGGGAAGGACTTGGTGTTGAGCAAATGGAGAAAAAGGGAATGTAAAGTGAAGCCACTCAAGTGACTGGGACTGACCTGCTGCTTTGTTGAAGGTATATGAGGTGCTCACCCTAGTGCTGACCAGGGAGTCTCCAGAGGGCATAGACAAAACACCCTGACTTGTCAGTTCACTCCTTTCCTGTTTCACAGTTGCCAGTGCACTGGTATTTGAATGTATACTGAAAGCAATGGTAGATGCTGTGTATTTGAAAGCCAAGGACGTTGTACCAAAGAGGCTGTGCTAAATCAATGAATGGTTTGCTTACCCTAAGAATACTGCATAAAGTCATAAGCCACTTAGAGCCTGAAAGATGCCAGTAAATTAGAAAGGACTCAGAGAAATGCAACAACAAATGATTAAGAGACAGATGGACTTCTGAAAAGAAATAATATTAAAGAACTAAATAGTTGGGATAAAAGAAGGTCATGCAAGGAAAAAAAACTGTAAATAACAAAGATAAAATAAACTATTTAAGGCTATAAAAGGAGATATAATCCACTGTCACTGAGCAGAGGAAAATTCAGTCAGCAAATCTGGAAAAAAATATTTCTTTTCTGGTCCAGTGGGTTGAAGAATAGCCTCCCGAAGGACATGATGGGTGCTGTACTGCCTGAAGAAATTTAAACTTAGAATTACAAAAATCAAGAAGAATAGATGACAGCAGGGGTGGAAAATCAGTCTGAAAATAGTGAGGGAATTATATGTGCTAAAAGACTTCCCTATTTCTCATTTCTCTTTTTTACATCTTTATTATGGCAACAGTGGGGAAAATCATATATGTATGTTTTATTGTTATTATTTTTTTGTGTATGTGTTGAGGAGAACTTTCTTAACCTGCAAGCTAAATATTCATCAAGGGATTGTGTTTCCCTCAGAAATATTTGCATTGTAATGATACTATTTCAAATGTTTTAAAGTCAGGGATTGATCACAAATATTTTGAAGTTCAACCTGAATATATTAGAAAGGTTAATGATTCATTTTCCTTGACTGGATGATCACTTGCAATGCAAATATTAGTATGTGAGGATTTAAATCTCTGAATTTTGGAAAATCGTACACATGTAGCTTTGAAATTTGCCTTTCAATTTTGTGCCAGTTGCACAACCATCAAGTGGCAACACCAAGTGAATACACAAGTGAGCTGCAATTATTCTTAATAGAAATAAACTGACTAAACGTATTTATTCACAGAAACTCTCTTGCAGTATTTTCCTTGTTCTAATTTAATTATACAGCACTGTCATTCCTGCTGAACAATAAAGATTGCTGCAATTTTTCAATAGATATACAATGAACCAGGATGTTAAGTACTGATACTGCGGGGGAATCTGGAGTAGACCCTGTGGCCACAACTCAGGGAAACATTTAAATTCATGCATTTTCAATGCAGTAAACATAAAATATTTTATCAGAACAAGAGACATTTTCAATTGCCTCCTGAACAAAGGACTTAGGACTGTAAATTGTGGGCAAATGGGTCCTATGAATGCTTGATCCCACCATCATACCCTCATATAATCATAGAATGGTTTGGGTTGGAAGGGACTTTAAAGATCATCTAGTTCCATCTGCCCTGCCATGGGCAGGGACACCATCCACTAGACCAGGTTGCTCAAAGCCCCATCCAACCTGGCCTTTAACACTTCCAGGGATGGGGAATCCACAACTTCTGTGGGCAACCTGTTCCAGTGCCTCACCACCTTCACAGTGAAGAACTTCTTCCTTACATCTACTCTAAATATACCCTCTTTCAGTTTAAAGCCATTACCCATTGTTCTATGACTATACACCCTTGTAAAAAGTCCCTCTCTGGCTTTCTAGTAGGCTCCTTTAGGTACTGCAAGGTTGCTACAAGGTCTCCCTGGAGCCTTCTCTTCTCCAGGCTCTACAACTCCAGCTCTCTCAGCCTGTCTTCACAGGAGAGGTGCTTCAGACCTCTGATCATTTTTGTGGCCCTCCTCTGGATTCACTCCAACAGGTCCACATCCTTCTTATGTTGGGGGCCCCAGAGCTGACCACAGTACGCCAGGTGGGATCTCACCAGCAGAGGGGGAGAATCACCTCCCTCAACCTGCTGGCTCCGCTTCTTTTGATGTAGCGCAGGATATGGTTGGTTGGCTTTCTGAGCTGCAAATATGCATTGCCAGGACATGTTGAACTTCTCATCAACCAACACCCCCGAGTCCTTCTCCTCATGGCTGCTCTCAATCCATTCTCTGCCAGGCTGTATTTGTGCTTGGGATTGCCCTGACCCATGTGCAGGACCTTGCACTTGGCCTTGTTGAACATCATGAGGCTCACATGGACCCACCTCTCAAGCCTGCGAGGGTCCCGCTGGATGGCATCCCTTCCCTCCAGCACGTCAACCACACCACACAGCTTGGTGTCATTGGCAGACTTGTTGAGGGTGCATTCAATCTGTCCATGTCACCGACAAAGATGTTAAACAGCACCGGTCCCAAAACCAACTCTTGAGGAACACCACTTGTCACTGGTCTCCTCTTGGACATGGAGCCATTGACTGCAACTCTTTGAATGCGACCATCCAGTTAATTCCTTATCCACCAAGTGGTCCATCCATCAAATCCATTTCTCTCTGATTTAGGACAAGAATGTCAGTGTCAAATGCTTTGCACAGGTCCAGGTAAATGTCTTATCCACCAACGCTGTAACCCCATCATAGAAGGCCACCAAATTTGTCAGGCACAATTTGCCCTTAGTGAAGCCATGTTGCCTTTCACCAGTCATCTCCTTATTTTCCATGTGCCCTAGCATAGCTTCCAGGAGGATCTGCTCCATGATCTTGCTGAGCACAGAGGTGAGACTAACTGGCCTGTAGTTCCCCAGGTCTTCCTTTTTTCCTTTTTTAAAAATGGGAGGGTTGTTTCCCCTTTTTCAGTCAGTGGGAACTTCCCTGGACTGCCTTGACTTCTCAAATATGAGGGATAGTGGCTCAGCAACTTCATCTGCCAGTTCCCTCAGGACCTGCAGATGCATCTCATCAAGTCTCATGGACTTGTGCACCTTCAGGTTCCTTAGATGGTCTTGAACTTGACCTTCTCCTTCAGTGGGCAGTTCTTCATTGTTCCAGTCCCTGCCTTGCCTCCTGTGACTTGGGCAGTGTGGCTGGAAGACTTGCTGGTGAAGACTGAGACAAAAAAAGTCATTGAGTACCCCAGCCTTCTCCATACCCTGGGTAACCAGGTCTCTCATTTCCTTCCAGAGAGGGCCCACATTTTCCCTAGTCTTCCTTTTATCACTGATGTACCTACAGAAGCTTTTCTTGTTGCCCTTGATGTCTCTGGCCAGATTTAATTCTATCAAGAATATCTATTCTAATTCTATCTAGAATATCTATTCTGTTATATAATTAAATATAATAATATTATAACAATTGCTCTTAAAATGTTCTTCATGGGAAAGGCACTTGAGGAAAGCACATCTCCTGAGGAAGCAGAACAAAAGTTTGTCACTATAGACTTCATGCAAAATGCTTTGGAGGATGGTGGCGGGGTTAATATCACACAGAACCACTTCTCACCCTCATGACCACAAAGATGCTTCCTGTAATTTCTCGTCTGTATCCCACAGTTCAAAAGAACCCAGCCACCTTCATGAACCAGGGTGTGTGCCTGCACTAGACAGCGGCATGCTAAACAGGAAAAGAACAAGAGATACAAGAACAATTTTCTGTAAGAACTCCAAAGGTATATTTATGCAGTACCTACTGCATCAGCTAAAATGATATGGACAGCCTGATGCTGGTCATTTTAACCAAAGAGAGTTTAAAGGGTAACTTTAAAATCTTATTTGAAAGAACTATTTTCTTAGATTGGTGTGGAGTTCATTGTTCAGTTGTCACCTCTAACATTATTATATCCCACGTGGACAAGTGGTTCCACTGTTTTGGGATCATATGTTTCATTTTAAGTGTAAAGCATATTACTAGGTGTAATATAGAAATGACTTGTCAGTGTTAGCCTCCCTGTTCCCTTAAATTAGCCTGTTTAAAGTATTCTTTAACTTTCCACTTAGGCAGAAAAGCTGCTTTCTGTTCTCATTTGCCTTAGGATAAAGTCAGAATTACTCTGGCAACTTCAACAGAGTTACTCCTGATTTCCATCAGTGAAATTGGAGGCAAGATTTGGTCCTTGAGATTCAGATACTGCTTGCATACGAAGGAGTCTACTACCTCTACAACACTAAGGTAGAAGATAAATAATTTATACTATAAATAATAGCAATAACTCAATAATGAGGTATTTATAGCTAGATTTGGTACACAACTCATTCAATAAGAGGAACTCAGATACTCACAGGCTTAGATAAAGTGCCTCTTCATCATTGCTGGGGCAAGTAAGCAGAAAGAAGTAAAATTGAAACTAAACTAATGTTTTTGTTGTCTCTTTTCAGGTGAATGTCCACGGTTATGTCAAGGAGAAATAGGACTGTACATAATTTCTACAAATCAACCCAGAGATTTAAATCCCTAATTTATATTGTTTCAGAATTTGGGATACGTGGTTTGCCTGGAGACGTAGAAAGGATGAAAACCCCAGGGAAGGAAGTTGCACTTTGGGCATACACTAATTAACTCTGTGTAAACTGTTGTGTCTACAGAGCCTTGAGCATCACAGCCCATGTTAGTTAGTCCAGGCCTGGAAGAGTAGTACAATCTTTTCAGCATGGGCCTGCATGCAGACTAAATCAGTCCAGCTTTTCTAATTGTTTCAAGCATGGCTGACAACACAGGCAGAGCTGCACTGTGCTCAAGACCCACATTGACTCATTTAGATACAGATAAAAAACCTGTGCACAGCATCATTTTGCCCAGCATAACGTATGTAGAATGCCTCACCTTGGGAATTGGGAATCTGGGAACTAAACTCAGCTGCCCTCAGTCATAGACCAGTAGTTTAGGAGTGGACAGCTTAGTTATTTCCCTCTTCTATTTAGTCAATTTTGAACAGCTAGCTGCTCTTTGCAAAGCTAGAAGTGGGAATAAGTAATTTCAGCACTGCAAGGCTGAAATGTCTGTAGCTTGGTGTGCAGCGTATTCTCTGTGTGTATGTGTGACTGTATACAAAGGCAGGGAAATGAGAAATGTATTCTATAGGAGCTACTTAACAGCCAAAGCAACATCATGTTCAAAGAGCACAAAACCTCAATTTTTCTCACTGTGCCATGATATTAGGGTAGGGACTGACTGACAAGGAAGAGAACATCCAACTGAGTCACGAGCAGTGCTCTCTGCATGAGTCTCATGAAAGCTGGGCTTCCAAAGACTGAGCAGTACCCTGTCATTCATCTCAATCATGACTGTGACAGCTCTTCCCTTCATTGATTATGGATAACTATGGCTGAGCAAACCAGAGGAAGAGAATGACTAGTTCACAACAGTCAGAAGATTGACCTTGTTTGGAAGAGTGATAGCAAAACCAGCGGCCACAGGAAAAGGCACCTGAAAAACAGTACCTCCTTTAATAAGGCAAATACTGCACATAGGAAGAGGTCTCTCCAAAGGAAAATGGCATATACTTGTCTTGAGCCTCCTTCCACACCACCATCAACCTGAATTGTCCATCTCTTTCTTCCACCTACAAGCTAATATGCATGCACCTGCATTTGCTGCTAATTTCTTCTGTGTAGCAGAAAGGATTCTCCAAACATTCACCTTCCTATAGCCAGTTAGATGATGAACTGATAGTTATGGCACAAACTCACTTATCCCCCCACATTTGGGACATCAGCGTAGTCATGTTAAGGCCCTCAGGACTGAGAAGCCAGGTGGATGAACAGAAGAGATGAGATCATTGTAGAAGAGCCATCCGCTGCCTACTATTTGCTGTTCCTGGGTAGGATGAGATGTGTGAATCAATCAAGGGGGTTAGCTTTTCTTCCTAGGCAGTAATGGATTAAGTTACCTATCTGAAAGTTACATCAGCATGCCACATGAGGAAAAGCCTTTGAGATTATTAGCTTGTTTTAATCACCGAAAAAGGAATCTTTTTCATTTAAGGTTTCCATGGTCCATTGCGATCCTTGTTTCTCTGCATATCCAGACATGTCTAGAGCTGTCTTGAACACTGAGGGAGAGGTCCATTTTCAGGAAAACATCCTGTGCACTGTGATTCTAGTTGCCAATTTGTAGCCCTGTTAGTTACCTGTCCAAAAAGAGCTAGCCGTGTTTTGTACTGCAGTCAGGAACAGCGTTGTGAGAGGAAGCTATCACCTACACAGCAAAGGAGATATTATGGTGGGATGGCAGGAAAAGTGACACAGAGCTATGAATGGCTGCATCAAGACTGCAGTCATAAGTGAAATTCCTATTACCTCCAGCTTGGCTGGGCTTTCATCTTGCTGATAACAGGGTAGTTCCACACTTTACCAGCCTTATGTGTTCAGCCCCTCCTTGATGTATTTCTTAGTGGAAAGATAAGATGATTGGTTTGGCATTGAGCCACAGAAGTTAGAACCATCTCTGAGGCACAGAGATGGAGATGGAGGTTTGATGAAGGTGTCGATCAAGCTGGAAGTGTAGTCTCACAGGGACATCTAGATAGCTTGAAAGTTCAGATGAAGTTAAGCAATGCTTCTAAAATCTAGGATAAAACCATAAACAAATACTATGCTTTGGAGGGGGAAGGAGAAACAGAGGGGAAACAATCTAAAAATCTTTTCCCTGTTAATATGATTTTAGAAGAAACTTCAAAAATAGAACTCACTTACAAGGAAGGAGTAAAAGAAGACCCAACTTTCTGTATCTTTGAGAGCTAATGGACTAACAGAAGTGACAGGCAGAGTATAGTTTAGAAAGCTGTATTTTACTTGATATTTTATTTAAAAAAATTTTTGAGTGTGAAACATCTATCTATAGAATGCCCTTTTGTATATGAGCATGCCTGTCTGCCAGATAAAGCAGCATGCAGGACAGAGAAAAATACTTTGAAGCCTCTTAGGAGAAAACAGTTCTACCTTAATGAAGTCCATTATGGAGCTCTGCTTTCAGCATGGGAAAGCACTTTGAAAACACATCTAGCAATGAAAATGAGACTCTGTCATGAAGCATAAAAAGTTGTGATAAGCCAGCTACAGATGGAAATGACAAGGTTTTGCCTGCTACAGACAGCTCATAAAACATCCTGAAGTGTACTGGAGCCACAAGGAGTTACTGGATTTCAATCAGGGCTCAGTGAAATCAAGTGCAACTGACAATGCATTAGCTGCACCATGCATATATTTACAACAAGGTAATAAATACATGAGGATACTGTTTTCTTGGCATTAACTCTTCAAATGTTAGGGATGCAACTACCTGACTGAGGCTGGAAGGTTATTTCTGTAGTTATGATGGAGGTATAAGACTCAGGAAAGCAGGTTTGCTTTGCAGCCTTATGCTGCCCAATTCCTGCTTGACCTTTTGCACATTCATTTTTTTTTTGTATGCTTCATATCTCTCTCTGTAAAGTGAAGACAATACTCTTTTATTTATTTATGTGCTTATTCTTGTATAGCATGCATTTTCTTCTTGGTACAATGGAAAAAATTGCTTTATCTTGAGGTTTCCAGGTTAATACAGGGGAAAGAATAAAAAAAGTGCAATAATCTCATGACCTAATTCAAGATGGTACCTCCTACTGACTTTATTAGCTCTGCAGTTGCTTGGAACAGAGCGAAATCACCTTCAGCTAAGAGTTTTACTTTTGACATTTTGAAGACACCATTGTTGCAACCTGTTATGAATAAAGGAAAGCCAAGCTGATCTAGTTTAAAAAAGACACACATAAAACTGAATTTTTTGGCAATACCAGATCTCACTAGATTTACAAAACTATCCATCACATCTATTATGTCCCTAACATCTCTAGGTCACAGAGGTCTGGCACTCTCTCATTTTGAAGGCCATACTGATGAGATTTCAAATGCGTTGCTGTGTGTTTCATAGATTTGGAGCAGGTTCAAACAACCAAACCCAAATTCCAGCAGGATTTTTTCATCATAATAGAACAAGTGTTGTGAACCTGGTACAGAAGAGGAGGGTCCTCAGATTCTTGCACCTGTCCAGTATGACTCTGTGTACATGATTTGTACTCTTTTCCCATCTGTAAAAAGGTGATAAGAGCTTTCTGTTGGGCTCCTGTGTTGCTTAAGTGAGTGTTTTGAGATCTCTTCTACCATCTCAACCTAGCAATGCCTTGCTTCCAGAAAACTGAAATGTGTTCTGTAAATCTGCTCTGAAGTTCATACATCTGACCTTAGATACCAATGCACAAAATGACTGTGACTTTCATCTGTGGCAAAGATCCTAATGCAAGGATTCCCCTGGGAGCCACTTCTGTATCTGAAAACCAAAGGAAAACAAAAAAACATCATCTTTCTGGCTGCTGCAGTCTGATCTTTTCGGTTTATTCATAAGCTCTAACCCTGACAGTTTGAAGATTGATTGATTTGGGACATTAGAATAGCAGATCTATGCTTCTAGAAATCCTTTACATGGTAATTCATCTTTGTTCATGCTGGTTTTGCAAGCAGAACTTAGCCTCATAATTTCTATGAATTCTTTCCTTCCCTTTCCCATATATTAACTTCATCTTCCAGACCTCTAAAACCAAGTCATTTTATTATTGATGAACAGCATTTGTATAATGTTTGTCAAGAGATTTCATCTGAAGGATCATAAACTTCATGTCATAATTTTTTCAGCCAATAGTGATATGCAGCTCTCTCCAATGTGGAATAGAGGAGTGGCCTAAAGATGCCTTGCAGATTAGGGGTGAAAGAGAAGAAGCTTGCAAATGAAAGTGACCATGAAAATTAGTGCTACGCAAAAATTTTGTTATCTATTCAGACCCCAAGTTCAGCAGTTTAACTAAAATACCCTGAGTTTTTCATAAAGTGCCAAGGACTTTTATCCAATTATAAAAATTGGATAATGCCTATTCTTTGGACCACATGGCAGTGCATTCCCACAGCACACAGCACAGAGATACCTATCTGGAGGAGGGACAGGAACTCTCCTTATCATGGCTTATGGTCAGTCTGCAAGGCTTCCTCTACAGCATCATTCCCACAGCTTCAGTTGGAGGTTTGAACCAAGACACATGCCTGAACATATCTAAACTTTCTGTCACTCTCACTGTTTGACACTGAAAAGATGACAGGAAGTTTAATTGGGGTAGGAAGAGGGCACATTTCCCACAGAATAATTTCTTTGAGATCACAGCACTTGTTTCCTTCACCCAGATCTCCTTGCCAGTCAAAAAAAACAGCTATTGTACTTAGTGAGCTCTGAGGCAGAGCATCCTATTGAGTAGAAGTGCCAGATTTTTTTGGAGGCAGCTTGCATACAAGCACTGGCAAGACATCCTCCTGTTGAGACTCTCTAAATCCCTACAGCTAAATACAAGAGGGCTAGGGAGAATGTGCAGCCATTAGATTGCCATTAAATCACCCTCTGTAAGTGGTAGCATGGTACCTTGACATGTGTTTGGCCCACTAGCACTCTCCAAAATGACGGTGAGGCATGAGCACAAGGGTGAAGGAGGGAGCATGCAGTTCAGGTGACAGAGCATACCAGGGACTCTCTCCTGTACTCAGTATAAACAGTTGTGGCTCCCATCTCCCTACAAAGTCTTCCAGCACTATCCCAGCTGGTTTTGACCCTTCCAGGGCCAAAACATGCCTCCACCCAGAGCCAAGTGTTATGAAGTATGGATGCAGGCAGTTCATGCCATTACCCCTCAGGCCAAAAAAAAAATGGTCCCTGGAGATTTTATTTAGCAGTAAAAATGTACACTCTGAATTCCAGCAAGTTCCCAGTCCAGCTTGCATGGTAGTGGAGGGACTGACATCTTTATTTTCTTCATTGCTGTCATGTTTGATGGATGATCTCAGCTGATGGTGGATTTTCAGTTGGATTTAGGAGATTTACTTTTGTTGTGATAAAGGGATAATCTCATTTGAAGAGTCCCTCTCCTCATTTGCTGCTCATTCTCTTTACACAGCAAGCAGATAAAATAAACTTGCAAGAAAATGACAGTAGTAATAATAATAACAACCACCACCACCAAACAACCTGGGAACAGGAAACGTGTAAAATGGCTTATGTTTAGTTTTGATCTTCACATCGATAAGGAACAAAACAAACAAGAAACTGCTGAGTTGTTTTAAACCATGCCTCCATGTACAACAGAAGGGAAAAGTCACTCTGAAATCTGGGTTAACTAAAAATTTATCGTGCCAGGAAATATTGGATATAAGACCTAGTGCTTATGTCAATCGACTTAATTTTTTCAGATACATTGGAAAATATGTCTTTCCCAGTATGCAATATTTAATTAGACCTTCAGGAGATTTTAAAGCAGGCTCCAAGGATTTTCATAACTCCATCATCTTGCGAGTTCACATGCCAAATTTACATAAATGGAGACAAAGAAACTAAAAAAGCAGGGAATGTAATGAAAAATGCTGTCATCTAAGACCTTAGGAGGAACAAAAGGGATAAGAGGAAAAGATCCTTAAGAAAAAAATAATGAAAAAAGAGAATTGATAAAAGAAATATGCATGAAAAAGATACTTAAAGAAGAACCCATACCTTATGAATGCCTAACAAAAATAATAGATCTTTTAATCTGTAGATCTGGTACTTCAAAGTGTAAAGGAAAGTTCATTATTGTAATTTTACTAAAAGGAGGAAGCTGAGGTATCAGTTTTGGTTGGCCCAGTGAGGACTCTGATTTACTTAGTGACAAAAACAGCATGCTGGCTGTGCATAAAGAATGATCTCTCTCACCTCCCAAGTATTGCATCTATTTCCTGCTGCCTGTACATCCATGCTGTCTACAGACTTCTGTCTCATGGAGATGCTGTTCTTAGTGGTTGATTGCAAAGGACTCCAGGTAATGTACCTTGTTGTCATGGTTTAACCCCAGCCAGCAACTAAGCACCATGCAGCTGCTCACTCACTTCCTCCTCCCACCCAGTGGGATGGGGGAGAGAATTGGGAAAAGAAGTAAAATTCGTGGGTTGAGATAAGAAAGGTTTAATATAACAGAAAAGAAGGAACTAATAATCATAATGATAACACTAATAAAATGACAACAGTAATAAGAAAAGGACTAGAAGACACAAGTCATGCACAGT
>JAOBAS010000053.1:2517984-2530214 GCA_025311575.1 Elanoides forficatus
GAGAGGAGAGGAGAGGAGAGGAGAGGAGAGGAGAGGAGAGGAGAGGAGAGGAGAGGAGAGGAGAGGAGAGGAGAGGACCTTCAACAGGAAAAAATCATCAGCAGTTGTGGAGAAAAACAGCTTCGTGATTTGAAGAAGATTTTTTTTCTTTTATTTTTCTTCCTTAATTCTCTCTTTATTATTTCGTGTTGTTAGGAAATTATAGTTTCTTACATTAGTAGCTCACAATGTGTAGTAACCCTATGATACATGATTTCTGACCATTATTTTACAACACAGTGTTATTTTTAAAGACAGATTTTAAGCAGGCTTTTTAAATGCATGTGTTGCAGTTCGCATTATTTCTTCAAAGGAAATTAAACTTTATATCTAAATTTCAGCTACTTCTTTACAAAAAGATAAAAATCAATCCAATTCTGCTTCTAGAAACCCTGGCCAAATCCAAATGTTTGTTGCCATTGCAGATTTAAGCTAACTGAAAGCTCTTGATAAGAGATGCTAAGAACCAGCATTTTGTTTCCATCAAGTATTGGGGAACAAGAGATTTGTGCATTACAAGATGTTTTTAATCCTACCTAAACCCTTGACAGAGAGGTGTACTGAACACTGAGAATTCTTCTTGCCTGGCAGAAGGGAAGAGGGGAAGAAAAGCAAAAGGAAAAGACAAGGACTCTTTCAGGGAAGAAAGGAGGAGAAACTGTCAAGTCTGCATACTGATTCCTTTTTTCAAAAAGCACTGCTTTTACAAAGCACTAGATGTATAACACTGGCAAGAGTATAGAAAGATGCAGGAATCAGAGCAGCATCTTTCTCCCTCTTATTTTCTCTGAGCTGCCACAATAGAGTTTTATATCTGGACTCTACTAAATGAAAAATCCATTTCCCCTCAGATTAATGACACAGAAAACACTTTGGACTGGAACCTAAAACCTAAATAGGACTTTATTCCAGCTAAACTCAGGAAGTAAGAATAACCATAACAGCAGCAGCAGCGCTAATAACAGCCTGACCATACTGATGCTGTTGTCTATGTGAGCTCTGCATTAGTGATTCTGTTCCATTGCTTTTCTGGGATGTGGGGTGCTGCAAAGAATAACAAAATTGTCTTTATCTGGTTATACTGGAGGTGCTACATGTTTCATAAGCAGATGACATCTGGAGCAAGAAAGCTTTCAGGGCAAGAACCATTCTTCTGCAATATCTGCACAGGGTCCGTCACAGTGGGTCCAAAGCCCAATGAGATTACTTGGAGCTATAGGAATACTGCACAGAGTGATATGTAGGATGTGTGAATGACACCCACGATATTCTTCAAATGCAGATTGATCACTAAGTTTCATTAGTGTTAATGGTTGCTACCTACAGAGAACAATTTATAACCCCAGTCCAAATGTCTTTTATTTAGATCATCGAAAAATAATAATGAAGGAAAGATCTGAAGTAAAATACAATAACAAGTATGTGACCCATATGTGTTTTCTATCACAAACTGCCTAAGCTTTTCCACGCAAAATAACAGTTGTCTCTGCAAATGATAAATTCTTAAAAATGAAAAAGTCTTGTATGCAGGAAGTGGAAAATCAAAACACTTGCCTAGCTTCATACCTAAAAGTCACATCATGCCACATTCCAGTATTTCTCCTAGGTCCATAGCTGAACAGTTTTTTTCTATATTCAGCTACCACAGCTGTTGCAGAAAGAGGCCTGTGTTTGAACCTCAGTGTTGTCATATATGAGAAATACGTAGCAAATAATCCATTTACTTAATAATATACATGGTTGGTGGCAGAAGGGTCAGTATATTCTTTTCTGTTACCTAGCCAAGGGATTCCCACACATACTGTCATGACTCATTTTACTCAGCTGAGTATAGAGAAGTGGTAAAAAATGTCCACTGAAAACATTCCTTGTAATCTTAATGAAGTAAGGGTAGATAACAAAGCCTGCACCCTTATCAGAATAACACAATTAAGCAAATTTGGCTTGCAGCACTATGCTATTTTGCATTTTGAATTATTTTTAAAGAAGTTCCTCTCCTGCCTAAGGTGAGTATGAGTTGATAAGTAAATGGTCATTTCACGTGTATAGCATGAGAATAACAACGCAATGAGTACTGGAAAGGTATAGACCCTTCATTTTGTGCCAGAAAATTGCTGCATATTTTTGACAACCCAATGGCTTAGGAGAAATGTATTTTCCACAGCTGGCCAAAACATCTACTGTGAATTGTCAGTTCTTTAGAAGGTCCTGTTGCCTTCAGTAAACATGAAATATGCTACTGAAAGGACTTTATCTGATTTTTCACTACACTGAAGGTGAAGTGTCTCCTTGCTTGTAAACTGTTGAGCAGTCAGGCTCACTTTTTAATGATAGACATAAATGCATCTCTCCTGATTTTCTTTTATAAGAATTAAGTAAGGAGACTCCCTGAAAGTTAGTTAAATGAGACTAGTCTAAATCTGGAACATAAGCATCTCCCTGCATAAATTTACAAGCACTGATTCCAAAAGGTTACTAATATGGAAGCTGGATATCACTATGTGTGAACTCAGAAAAGCCGAGAATTCAAGGTTTGGTTCCGAAAGCAGTTAAAAGTCTGAGCTTTTCCCTAGTCCTCTTGAGGAGGCTTCTTTGACTGACACAAACCACCTGCTGCTTCAGTTCAAGCCAAAAATAGTCCAAGAACAGCTCTTATGTGTCTTTTGCATTGCTTCTGCTCTTCATTTCATTGAGAATGTGAAAGCATAGAAGTAGAGGCAAAAATGCACAAGTATGAGCTATCCCATTTAAACAAATAAATGTCAGCCTCTGGAAGAAGTTAGTCTAGTGTCCAATTCTGAGTAAAGTTTTCAGTGCTTACTTTATGCTGAGATTCTTCTACTTGTAGAAATGTTTTTGCAATACCAGGAAAAATGTATTTTCTATCCTCTGTGCAAAAGCTGTTCCTGCATCCTTATACATCTGATTTCACACTGTGCAACTTTTCTTCCTGTGGATGCCCGTCTTTCATATGGACAGCCTGAAGCAAATGCAGAGAAGTGGAAAAACCTTAAACTAAAGAAAAATATGTACATTTTCTCATCTTTCTATCCTTTTCATGTATTATATTGCTGTGGCTTTATTTACTCATCAGGAAGAGCAAGGATGATCTTCCATGACCTTGGGTAAGTAACTACTGAATATATGTGTACACAGCATAAAGTAGAGCTATGCAGATGCCAAGCTAGGTCTGAATAAATGGAAATGAACAGTGTAACTATACCCTGAGCCTTCATTTATCTTGGTCTCTCGTGGTGCATGAAGCTGAATAAGATTAGCACCTCAGGCCCCATGCAGAAGGGAAGTACGCCTGGCAAAAAAAGCTAACCTTCTCAGGCAGATTCACCTCATCCACAGAGTAGGTTTGCCAATACATTTAAGGTGTTCTGCTTTAAGAAAGTCAAACATCTTTTTCCTCCTCCTCAGCATGGTGCTGTGTCTCCCTCTGATGGCATCTGGGCCACACTTCCAGGCTGATGAACAAGCTAAAGTCTTGCATAACAAAGGATGTCTTTTTAGCTCAACTAATGGGTATATTTAGATCAGAGGTCCTAGGTTTAAAACCTACTATTCTATCAAAACATGATTTGCTCTCTAGCCCTTTCATAAATCAAGTCATAGGGACTAATTTTCAGAAGGGACCAGTTCTCAGCCACAACTGAATGGAATTCATCTTTGCAACCTCACAAGGATAAAGGCACGAGGGGAGGTTTAACAACCAGTACTTGCTAGAAAAACTGTAAGGACTTTAGACATTTCAAAGTGAACTCTGTCAAGCTACTTTGAACATTCCAGTTTGTCTCAAGGCTATAAAATAGCTACAAGAATCTGTAATTTCTGTAAGTGCCTCAGGACTTGCCAGTAGACTTGAGGTTTGAAAGACTTCCTAGTTACCTACAGCTTGTGTTTGGCACCCTGAGGACCCGAAGGAAGTTTTGCAGCCACCATGTGCTGCTTTACTGTCCTTCACACACTGCATCTTACTGAGTGACTTGGCTTTGAACTGCCATTTTATCACAAATGACTGCAAAAGATTTGTCCAACTAGCAATTACAGGAACTCTAACAACAACCTCAAGACTATTATTTCATTTAAAATGCAAGTATTTACACTCTCTCTCTTTGCTCAGCCCAGCCTGGTGAAGGATTGCTGAACTGGGTGAGTTTATTAAGAAAAATGAAGTGTGTGCATTTGCTGATGACTAGAAGACTTCATCATAAAGTGTCAGACCTTAGAAGAAAGGTTGGCTTAAGGTCCACTTGAATATTCTTCCATTATTAATACTCTGAAGCAGGACCTAATAGGAAATTTCCGCTAGTAACTCAGTACTCACTAGTAACTCCATTGGTTTGGCTATGTTGAAAACCAAAGGCATGCTGAGGACCAGGTTCCTTTCTTCCACTTACATAAGCAACAGCTATCTGTTTACATAGGATTGAAAATACTGTCTTTGTGTTCATTGCAGTACAGCACTTTAGCAAAATGTCTCAAGGCATTAAAAACAATAAAATGATAATAATCTTCCTGTAATGAAAACAATCAGTGATTTAGGATCTGGGCATAAGATTGAAGCAAACATTTCTTGTTACAGGTCTCATCATCTGTCTGTCCCAGAAAAATAAAAATAAAAACCCTATAGCAAGAAACATGTGATTAAAATCAGCAGCACTGCCATTGATTTCAGTAAAGTCACTCTGGTTTTTAAAATTTAGGGTGTACCCCCAAGCTTCAGAAAGAATAGCAACATCTTAGACCTGCTGCCTCTAGGTCTGAAACCTTTCCATCATATCTGAATCCATTTTACTCCTCAGAAACAAAACAACGAAAAAATAATGCTATAACACAAAAGACTGATATTAGTAAGAGGAAGTTGGAATGCTAGAAGTGTCTCTGCAGGAGCCAAGACTAGTGCCCTTTCATTCTGCTGGGGACATCGATACAGAAATTCACAGGAAACTGTCTAATCAGAAATAAATGCTCTTTCTGCAGAGCATTCTTTTTGTTTCTCTAAGCCATGTGTTCATGGAATGATGACTGCCTGGTGTTAATGATTAAACCCGGAGGGGGGTCAACCTCTTCATTTGTGCACCCATACAGATTTTGCAGAGAAGATGGAGACTCCTTCAGAAAGTTCACATACAGAGATTGCTGCAAGCATGTGTGTATCTACTTTTCTTTGTCACTTTACACAGACCCCATAGAATTAGTTCTTTGATCACCTTACTGAAAAGCATTCAAGTGGGAGATGTTTTTATATTTTGCAGGTGATGTAAGCTTGTTTTGACCCTGCTATGAGGAAAAGGAACTCCCTTGACCTATTGCAAATGTGGCTGGCAGCTCTGTGACTGCAGCAAGCACAGAGCCAAGCACCAGCTAGCAAGCCCTGTTGGGTATCTGTGGATCGGGACATGCCTAGCACTGTGTTCAGACATGGGGTCCTGGCTGATTCAAAGCATGGGCAGATCAAGCCAGTGTCTGCCTGCAGAATACTACAGTCATCCATTTACTTCATCACACCCTTCACTATCTGGCTTCCAGTTTGGCTTAATCTAGTACTATTTTCACCTGTCTAACAGCTGAGTCCTGTGACTAAATGCTCCCAGCAGCCTGACCACCACTGTGTTCCTGGCCCATGGCACTGGCCTTTACACAACACTGGAGGCATCTTCAGATGGAATTTGTTCCAGTTGAGGTAAGATTTGTCACTTGGCTTGAGATGTCCCCTTATCCAGACTGCAGGTTCATAATGGGAGAAACTGTTTTCTTGGCAAGGGTTCGCCCAGTGGGTCCTCACATAAGACAGTGGGTTTTAGTGCTCTAGGGATAGTAATCAAGACCTGGATTCCCCCCCTGGCTGGGCCACCAGTTTGGATGCTTCCCTAGAGATATCTGAAGCTCAGTTAATGATGGCAGTATTTGTGCTGCAGAGTTTGGGTTACTTTGGATAAAAGTCCATCTATATTTTCCCCTCCCTAAATTAAATAAGATTCATTTTATCTTATGTAAGACAGGCACTGGCAGATTTGACTTGTGAATGACTTTATGGTGATCAAACACTGGTATTTGGGAATGTAAGACATAGAAATGATGATAGACAGATGTAATGAACTTGTCCTGGCATGGCAATAATAAAATTCATTTATGTCTTCCAGTCATTTGCTCTGAAAAATTAAAAAAAAAACCCCAAAACAGGAGTCTCATGTAGGATATGGCTGAGGGGTTGGTTTGTTTGTTTGTTTGTTTGTTTTTATATTAGCATTAACCAGGCTACCAGTCACTGTCTGGTTAACATACTGCATTGAAGTGATAGAAGGCCAAACTACACATAGGAATGAAAGGAAACACTACAAGCAGCTGAGCACCTTGGCAATATGGATCAGCCAGATTAGTTTGCTCATACTAAAGGAAAAGTTCTGAAAGTGTTGCAGCAGGTAGTTTGTGGGTCAAAATACAGGCAAAGAAATGGGACTGGTCTGGACCAAATTATAGGACCAAATTAAAAATGGGATCCTTTGGACCAAATTCTAGCAAACACTTTCAGAAAAGGAGACATAGGAAATTAGGCAGCCAAACTAGAGCTCAGCTTCCATGCTTACAACATGCCATATCCTCTGACTTTTAGTGGTAACTAAAAGCACTTGAGGAGCACCTGAGGAGAACACACATCCCCACTGGAGACTGCAGGAGTTCACCATTCACTCAGTGCACCAATAAACATAAATTCATCCTGTTGCTTTCCCTGCTCTCTTTTTCGTACACACACAAAAATACATTTTAAGTAATGCACATAATTACCTCAGCTTTTGGAAATGAACTGTATGATAATGCAGAGTAGAAATGGCTTCTCATGAAGGCTGTCTTTAACAGCACAGCTGGCAAGAGCAAAGAATTGCTCTATGCACAGGGGCCGTTAAGCCACAGGAAGGTGTCTATATGAGTGGGACTGGGCAGACTTACACATTTGGAAAGAGAAATATACGCAGACTGGCTTCAGGGTAAAAGAAAAGAAAGCATGCCCTGGAAATATAATGTGAAAACTTCCTATTGGTCCTTCAGGCTGCACAGCCCAGGAGACCATGGTTGCTATAGTGTAAGATGGCATTGCTGCTTTCACAGGTAATGATTTAGATGAGCCCCAATCTAGACATGAACCCTTAAGTTACTATGTATTGTCACAGCATCAGTGCCTTAACCAGTCCTCCCACTCATGCTTTATAGGTTGTACAAGGACAGAATTGCATCAGTCTGTTTCAAACCCCTGAACAGTTAGTCTAAGTGAGGTTTTTAAGGTTTTAGCGGGTCCTTCTAATAGCTGTTGTGGTAGTGTGCAGTTAGCCTTTATTCCCATGAGGGTCTTATTAAGAATGAGTTACATTCATCCCTTTTAAGGAAGGAAGGATTATGCTTCCAGATGTGTTGATACACTTGACATATGCCCTGTGACTGTCAGTTACCAAAAGAGTGCTGTTTTCACAAAGCTGTAATTTTTGTTTATACAATATATACACATGCTTGTAATGGTAATCTGTGCATGGCACTCAGAAACTGAGTGATGAAACTACAGAGGGAGAGGGAGATTGAGTAAGGCAGTTAAGACTGCGCTATACATAACACTGCATACTGAAAACCCATCCTCGCAAGTACAGCCTATGTAAACCCAGTTTCCTTTTGCTTGTTCCAGTTAGAATATCCATAAACATTTTGAGTTGTTGCTATCATCACAACAGTTTGAATACATAGAATAGCTTGATTTGTAAGCATATGCAATTACATTTGTGAATAAAAGCGTTGAATTTTGTTCATTTAGACTAGTAGATGCACATTGTGTCTTGCTGTTCACCATTCCAAAAGCAGCAAGGCAATTGCATGACTGTTGATGTTGCCGTTGTTACCACTAATAATTACTCATCCAGAAATCTATACCCAAGCCAAGGGACTTTTTACTCTGCTCTTTTTTAAAAACTTTCCCATCCTCTGCTCTGTGAGCAGAAGAAATACAGTGGCTACATCTACACTGTATGCTGAGTCTGGGAGTGACCTTAACCCCAGAGTCCTGACAGCTCATTTCCATATTTCTTACAAAAAGAGGAAACTTGAATAAAATAGTCTAAGGGGATCTACCTGAAAGACTATTTTTACTTTTCCACTTTACATCCCATCTCTCAACCCTACTATTCTTGTCTCACCGCATCACTTGGGAGGATATTCACATGTCAATGCAAAATCTGTGGTTGTAGCATAGGGCAAAAATCTACTACCTTACTGTGCTTACTAAGCTGACAACCCCTGACAGGCAAACTGGAGAAGACTGAATAACATAACTCACAGACGGCAAGTCCTGATCATTGTAGGAACAGAGAAAATAGTTCAGAATTAATCCAAGTCACATAAACATAAAGTCTCTGACTTGCATAAAGAATTGCTACTCATGTAATATGAGAATGAGGTTGAGAGAAAAAGTACCATCCAGCTTAGCTGCCGAGTCAACAAGAGGAATCCAAAGCTATTTAATAATTGAAATCACCTTCTGAAATCAGTGCAAAAAGCCCTTCTGGTTCATTTTATTTCAAAGTAGCGCAAACCTGAGGATTACAGCAGTTCTGCCATCTTCCAGTCATACACTGGCATGTCTCAGGGGTATGTACCTCTGCCTGCCAGCAGCCACTCCACTCAGACACATGTAACACTGGATCTCATTCCAGGAGGTGACTGGAGTACTTTGAAGAGTCCAAGGAAAAGTTCAGACAAAAAGTCAATCAAGGGTTAATGATTCTGCAACAAATCAATGGGAAGGTCATAAGCATTTGACCATTTTATGACTGATAGATCAATGGATTATGTATGCTGATCACAAATGGTCTAAAGAATCTCTCTGCTGATTACAAGACAGCTGCAAATGATGTAGAAAAGTATTTGAGAACACAAGCTCACAAATGCTATTTTTGCTTCTTTTCTACCCCAGCTCCACTTAGGATGACAACACTGAGTTATCTCCTTTGCTTTATTTTAAACCTTGTGACATATGTTTGTTTTTCCTTGTAGCTCAATGCATGGAGGACAAGATCTGCATAAATAAAACCCCAAGTGGTCAGATTCTTAACAGGGTGTTAAACACAAAGAAACCCTGTTTTCTCAGGAAGTCCCTGAGACAGTGGGGCTGTGACCCAACTCTACATTCACTCTTTTCTACATCTGCCCCTGGTACTTGAAAGTGCCTACTGTTGTAGATATTTAGCTAAAGAGATTTTTGGTCTGACCAAACTCTAGATGCTGGTGGGAGGTTTTGTTTGCTCAGTTTCTCTGAAAACCTAGAATTGTATTTATCTCTTGCTAAACAAATTTTGGATCCTGATTTTAAACTCTGACTTTTAAGAATCTGCCCATTCTGATCAGTAACACCACCACTGTCTCTCCCTGAACTCTGTCCACATGTCCCACTTCTTCCATGGTGCCTTCCAGTGAGAACGGGTTAAGGTATATGCTGATAAAAGACTTGTTCTAAAACAACACATACATGTATATATGTATTCTCCACATTTGGCTCTAGCTGTTCCTATTTTACTGCTTACTCTTTGTTTTAAGTCCTAGAACAAAGATCAATTGTCCTACATACTTGCAATGTGTGTAGCTGAACACATCGGCTACACATTAGTGATCTAATCCTGAGTAAGCATCCTGGAAAAAACAGTAACATAAATATCAAATAAATACAAACATTAATAATTTGATTACATTTCAGTCCCATCATCTCTCATTCTTCAGCAAGCCCTGAAGTCTTAATCTTAAAATAAATGTAAGTAATTTTCTGAATAGAAATGGATTTAAAGCATATATCCTAAGGTACTGCCAAGTAATGACCATCACAGGTATTCCAGATTAGAGCAAAGGGTCCTCCCCCCCAGTTTGGTTGCTGAACAAAAGGAAAAGAAGAAAAATTAGTCAAATTACTAAGTACTTCAGAGGTTTGGGTTAATTTAAAGTAGAACCCTCAGAGTTTTAACTTGAATATACTACAGATACCTTTTTCAGTTAAGTGCCAAATGTTCTGTTTTGTTGTTGGGTAAATTTCTCTTTCCAGTAATTTTTATTTATTTTAGACTTTTTAATTAAAGATGATATTCAAAGTAAAAAGGAAAAAATCACTTAGAAAACAACGAAATGAAGTGTCTTAAATTTCTATACTTGGTTTTTAATCACTAAATTTGAATCAAATCAGCAAAGCATTTTGGTCTCCCTGAAATCTGTCTATGATTATTTTGGCAAATTTACTATACAAAAAAGCTTTTTAAGTGTTCTTTTTATGATTCATTGTATTTGTTCTTCCTGAACATTAACACAAGAACACTTATGCTCATAAGAAAGCTAGACTGTCATATGAATGTGCTACTTCTGTGGGAGCTGCCATCATGAATGTTGCTTGGGACTGAAACAAGTAGCATGCAGCAAAAATGCAATGTCACCGCAGTGATCATTTTTAACAAACAGGGACTAGCTGGTGAGAAACATGCTGCTGAAACATCTGCACATCAACCATTCATTTGATCACTTCAAACAATGAGAAAAGCCTGTCTGTAAACACACTAAAAAGAGTGCCTAACCCATCAAATACATTGTTTACTGCAGATGGTCGCCCCAGCTCTACCTATAGGTGTGCAAATAAAAACAGATAACCATATAAGCATGACATGGAGACATACTGGGTCATCTTGTCTATCAGTTTATCTCCAGTGAGGGAGCCCCAAAATCCACAAGTGAGTCAGAAATGCTTATAGACATCTGATTGTTTCTGGAGAGGTTTAACTTTTATCTTTTCTGCAGCAGTTTTTCTTATCCTGAGGGGTCTAGTACTTACTTGCAGCCCCAAGATCTGCAGCATGAAATGTTAAAGAGCCAGGAAAACTAAAAAGAAAGTTTTTTCAGATTGTAGTTTCAAAGAAACAACACAAAAAAAAAAAAGCAGGCTCTGGAAATGACAGTATATCACTTGCTGACACTGAATCATCTAACAATACCGCCTAGTACTAATCTTAAGAGACAGAGAGCTAAAGAATCTGAGCCAAAGAACTGCTTCAGGAAGTGCTTCATGCTGTGCTTCAGGTTACCTCTGAGCACAAACCCCATACAGGTGAGAACAGAGTATAAACCTAGCAATAAACTTTACAAGGTCTTTTGTGTTAATCCACTTCCAATTTTGTGCACCTCCTCATACCAAAGTCAAACAGGTGGACAAAGAAGGTGAAAGAGTAAGGAACAGGGAATATGATGGAAAGATTTAAAAGCTGACTGGTTTTGTGCTGTTACCACCTGTATTGGGTTTGGCTGAGATGGAGTTAATTCTCCCCATAGCAGCCCTCATAGTGCTGTGCTCTGCATTGGTAGCTAAAAAGGTGTTGATAACACACCAGTGTTTTGGCTACTGCTGAGCAGGGCTGGCACAGCATCAAGGCTGTCTCTACAACATTTTCGCCCCCCTCAATGGCAAGCTGGGGCTGGGCAAGATCTTGGGAGGGGACATAGCCAGGACAGCTGACCTAAACTAACCAAACAGATATTAGATACCATATGATGTCAGCTCAGCTATAAAAGCTAAGTAAAGGGAGAGGGAAGGGGTGCATTTTTGTCTTCCAGAGCAACCACTACACGTACTGAAGCCCTGCTTCCCAGGAAGTAGCCAAACATCGCCTGCTGATGGGAAGTAGAGAATAATATCATTTGTTTTCGCACGTGACCTTTGCTTTCACTTTATTAAACTGTCCTTATCTTGACCCACGAGCCCTTTGTTATATTTTCTCTCCCCTGTCCAGATGAGGGGGAGTGACAGAGCAGCTTTGGTGGGCATCTGGCACCCAGCAAGAGTTAACCCACCACAGCCCTTTTTGGCAACCCAGATGGGTATTGGGTTTGTGTGGCAAGGTTTTGGTAGTGGGTGGGGTTACAATGGTAGCTTCTGTGAGAAGCTGCTAGAAGCCTCCCCTATGTCTGACAGAGCCAATACCAGCCAGCTCTAAGACGGACCCACCACTGGCCAAGGCTGAGCCAATCAGCGATAGTGGTAGTGCCTCTGTGATAACAGATTTAAGAAGGGAAAAAGAGGTGGCAGTGGGCACAGAAATGGCAGCTGGAGAGAGAGTGAGAACATGTAAGAGAAACAACCCTGCAGACACCAAGGTCAGTGAAGAAGGAGGGGGAGG
>JAOBAS010000053.1:2539524-2551276 GCA_025311575.1 Elanoides forficatus
TTACTGTTGTCATTTTATTAGTGTTATCATTATCATTATTAGTTTCTTCTTTTCTGTTCTATTAAACTGTTTTTATCTCAACCTATGAGTTTTACTTTTTTCCCCTGATTTTCTCCCCCATCCCACTGGGTGCAGGGGAAGTGAGTGAGCAGCTGCATGGTGCTTAGTTGCTGGCTGGGGTTAAACCACAACAACATTCTTGTTTTTTTCTGTTTTCTGTAAGTCTCAAAAGATCAGGGAAATTGCTTGCTTTGCCACGTCTGAAATGCTTTCATTTTTCCATTGAACTGAAAAGTTGATTTAAGAAATTCATTAAAGGCAGAATCAAGTCAATTTTTTAATTTGTTTTGGAGATTGTTTTAAACATTTAAGGTAAAATGTAGAAGAGAATATTAACAGTCATTCTAAATGCAAATATTGGAAAGTTTAATTTTTAAAATGTCAAAACAAATATCAAGCATTTTGATTTTTTTCGGAAGGGAGAAGCAAGTGTTTCTATTGATACAACAAAAATTAAGTAAAGTGAATGGGCAAAACCTTGTTTTAAAATAAATATATTTGACTGGGGGGAAAAAAAACTTCCCAGCAAAAAATTTCACCTGACATTCATTTGATTCTCTAGCAACCGTCAAGAATCAAAATCACAGAAATCCTGTTCATTCGGACTGCCTCTTTTTTTCTCAAAAGCTGCAAATTCTACTGTCAAAGATAGACTAAATGTCAGACTGGCACCATCTGTCTCTGAAACCTGAGGACAAGAGACTTAAAACTTACAAGGACAAACCCTTGCTCCAGCATTCTGCCTCAGTGTTTATGAAACGAGTAACAAACTGGGTCTGGTGAAGTTTGAGCAGCAGGAACAGGAAAGCTATGTGGTTACAGTCATTTTGCCCAAAACAATCTAATTGTTATTATCACTATTACAAAATATACCTTGTGTCAAGGATACAGGTATGTGTAATTTGGGCTACCTTAGGTGTCATTTCCAGGGTTCAGAAACTCATAAATGGCATTCCTGCCCAGCCTTGCCCTCACATGTTTAAGGTCACCACTTACATTATCAAACTCATTTTAAGGGGCTGAATTTAGGAGAGCAGATGGCAAAGTACTCCTCTGCATAATGTGCTGCACTCCCAAGCTGGCAGAGTGGGGGCACCCCGGAGGCCATGCACTCGGATTTTTGGCTTGCGTGGGGAGGGTGGCAGTAGTCACACCAACCTCTGAGGGCTCCAGGGATGTCCCTGGACATGGGCTATTGCCTCACTGCACAAACCCACCCAGCTGCACCTGGGAAAGGCTTGGCCCTCTCCTTCCTTACTAATGACAGACATTTTGGCTGACTGCTGCACATTCTTGTCAACAAATCCCGGAGGGTCTGTAGGCTTTGGCTCAGAGGATTACTGAGGTGAAAGCTCCTACCAGCTGGGAGTTACAGTGGTGCATTTGCTGCTGTTCTCCTGCCTTAACAAAAATCACAGAGAGCTGTAGTCGGAACCCTGGCTTGTTCCCAAGGTATTAACTATACTTTGTAGCACTGTCTGCAACCATCTTCGTTTTGACGTGATTACCTTCTAGCCCCCTGAATTCCCATGTGCTTTCAATAGAAGTTATTCTTTTCTCCCTATAACAGTTTTGTTGCTTCATTATGCCCCAGAGATGACAATATGTCACTGGTGGCTGAGCGATTCCATTATAGACAATCTGCAAAGAGGATCCCTTCAAGATGAAAGATGCCATCTAAATATAAGTTATATATTTTAGTAATATGCACTAAAGTGTAAATTCTGTTTTGCAAGGAACATTTAAGGTCTCCAGCAAGCTACATGGAGTTAATAAATTGACATTCAGCAGTGGCAATTTCATACCATGCTTATTTCAGACCCTCCAACTTCTCCCAGGAAACTACACTTTATCAGGCAAAAAGCCTTGCTTGCTGCAGTACCTCACTGTTATTGTAATGCTGTTGACATCTTGCCTCTGCTGTTACACTCAAACCTTATTATCAGAAGTGTAGTTTTAACATCGCCCAACTGCAGCAGAGAAAATTAGCCCTTGTTTGCGAATCAATCATTCCTTCAGAGCTAGACACCACCACGTTGGTCTGTGGGAAAGAGCTTGGCAAGCAGAAGCCTTCATAATACGTTTAACTGCTTCTAGTAGTTGAAACAGCGAGCTTTTGGTTCTGTGTTTCATAGGTTCTTTCTCAGTATTTGGAAGGAAAAAGACCTTCTGACCTGACAAGGTACCGAAGAGGGTTGTGCTAATAATCCCACGGTGAGGCAGTGGCTCTGCAGAATCCCTGAGGTGGTTCATTCTCCTTCTCCCCCCACCTCTCTTATGTTGGTGTCTTACCCTTGCCCTTCTGTTCAGAGACCTGGGCTCCTTCCAAAACCTGTTTAGAAGTATGGTCCACACCAGTGGGATAAAAACTGGCTGCTGCCAGTCCCTGGATAGTAAAACTCAAAGCTGGAGAAAAACAAAATTAAAACCACTTTGTCCTCCCAAGCCAGATGGCTGCTTGGTCAGCATACATGGAGGTGGTTTCTTGGCTAAGTAGCAAACTTAACATCTCAGTTGTCAAGCATGACAGATCAGAAGCAATCCCAGTGGTGATGGCAGCAAGGGTGATCCATTCTAATCCTATGGTGTGATCTGGAGAGGGCCATTAGTGCCTGATTCAGTGGCCGGGCAAAGGCACTGAGGAGATGGTGAGCTCATTTAAGGCAGAGAGTAGTTTGCTGGAGATCTAAATGTGCAGCTGTGCTCTGCACCTGGGATTAGCAGAGGGTTGGGACAACGTTCGTTTTTTTAAATCTATTTATTAGTAGTATTGAACTATAAGTGCAAGGTATTTAATCCTCACCTGAGAATCACATCTTCCTCAATGTGGCTCGTGTCAAGCTACACTTTTTGATGTTTTTTTTTAAAATCTTTTAACAGGGATTTACAGAGCACAGCTCATTTTTCTTTCTTTGCATCTATTTTAACACATACTTCTCAGCAGCAAACTCGTTGCTCCCTGCTGTAAGTATGCACAGACCTCGTAACTGCACATCAGTTTCTGTGTAAGTTTGGGCTGAAACATATCCATCTGAGGTACAGAAGACTTTTTTTTTGCTAACCAGCAGCAAGGGGACTGTAACAAGTGTAACTGATCAGCTCCACTTCCTCAAGCAGGGACGATGGACCCACCATCCATTGCCCCAGGCATCTTTTATTGCAAAATAACATGGACTGCAAGTCAAATGAAACCTTTCTGATAAGCAGAGCTAATGGTCAGTTTTCAGACTAAGGGTACCCTTAGCCAAAATGTATGCCTTAATTGAAACTCCCCCAGCAGCACAGTGACTGCTTAACGTGCTTTGCTGGGCTGCTGAGGAGCTGATCAAAAGCCCATTGAATTTAGTGTCAGTGACTTTACAGGTTTCAGTGCCTTTAGACTAAGTAAGCCCTTGCTTGTTACCGACTCATGTACTGGGCTGCTCAGTGAGCTTTGCACTGCATTAATACCACCGAACCCCTCAGTGTCTGACTATCCGAGTTGCTTTATGGGAATTGCCTCTGGAAAGATCCATAATCAGCCCGAGAAAGGAAGCAGGGTACATGCTAGGGCAACCCTTTCCAGCTGAGATAGTCTTGCAACTGTGACCGTTTGCCATCTTCTGGTGAACGATTTCTCAGCTCTCATTTAGTTTTCCCCTGCAATGCTACACCAGTATTCAAGTAGCAAGCAAGTTTTCCTCATATCATCCTCCTCCTCCTTCTTTTATGAAATCCTCATCTGTTCTCAGGCCTTTGTTCTAGGGCCCTTTTTTGCCTCAGTGATTTTATAATGTCCTTTAACTCTTCCCCAAGTCCAAGCTTAATGAGATATGCCTTCTGTTCATTCATCAGTGTTAGCTAACAGGCCCTTCACCCAAGTGCATGGTCAGCAACATGAAGCGTGATGGTGCATCTGTTACTGCCTCAGCGTAGGCTTATTTATACTGCTCGCAAAACAATTTTCCTCCCCAAATCTTATTTTCTTCTTGCACAACTAAGGGTATTGTGCAAGAGCACAAAGGATGCTTGCTCTGATTTAGATGACTGAAAATGTAAAGGAAAAAATCAAGGCCTCTCTCCTGCATGAAGGAATTCCTATAATGTTTTTCTGGACTGCTTTCCTTTAATTGCTACTCTGAATTTTACTTTCTATATTGCTAGACCAGCCTTAGTCTTCTAGCATCAGCATAACAGAGATGTTTGCAGTCACAAGCTGACACTTTTATTATTACAGGCCTTTTAGCAAGCTCCTGCCTAATTGTCAAGCCCAGACCTAGAGGTACACTGGAATGGTATTGCATGTAGCTGGAGATAATATGGATGTATATAAGCATGTGTGTACAAGAGTTTCCTTCATCTCTGAGCTGATAGAGTCATGCAACCACTGTGGTATTTCTGAAATAACTTAGAGACTAACCTTTCTTCTGCATGGGCAGGAATAAGGAGCAGATATAAATATCAGCACAACCCAGCCCTCACATATTACAATCAGAAGAAGTGGAAGTTAATCTTCCTCTTGTATTTCCAAAGTTTGGACCTCAATTTAAGGCAGTGATTATGTCCATACTGCTAAATAAAGCAGTCCTGAAGTCAAATAACATAGGCTGGCTGTGTGCATGTGTCCACACTTCGTAGCACTGGGCCTTGGGTCTCTTAGGGCCATAGAACATCACATGGGATCCAACACACATGAAGCAAAGTTCCACAAGTAGGAGTAGAATAAAACTGTGTAAAAAAGCAATAAAGCTGGAGGACTGATATGAAGAGAATTAAAAATCTATAATCAGAGAAGGAATTCAAAGCACTATTTTAGAGATGACAACACTAAACAATTAGTTCCATTCCGAAGGGTGGAACATGAAGCAAGATATCACTGGTGGAGGCTGCAATTTTTATGCAGTTCAAGATCAGTGTTCTATTCAAAGATGATGAAATGTATAAAGAAAGAAAGAAAGAAAGAAAGATATACACCTCCTAAACTAAGAAATTTGGCTATACTCTAGGAGAATCTCTTACTTTATAGTGAAGGACTAAACCCATGCAAAATGTCTGGTCACTCACGGGCACCCAGCCAGCTTCTCCTATGAATTTACATTAATTTTAAATAAAGTACTTTGAGATGCATTTGATCCTACCTTTTCAAAAGGTGTTACCTCCTCAAAGAGGCAAGAGGTAAAATCTTTAGCTAACTGAAATTTGTGTCACTTCATTGCAATCTGTGGTGCTGTGCTGATCTATAACATCTGAAAATTTGGCATAAATTATTCTCCTTAGATCATTAGTTGTTTTTTGTTAAATAAATTCAATATACATATTAAATACAAATGAACAAAAAAACCCAACAACAACAAAATCAGCTGCCAACATCCTGATACTGCAACTGACAACAGTGATTTATTTTGTTCACTAAGATCGACTACTGTCCCTGATGTATAAGCATCCAAGAGCAGAGACCATTTCTTGTTGCATAGTGGAAAGCCATCCACTGCAACAAAGTCCCAGTCTGCTCTCACTGTATTGATATCAGATATCACTTGCAGGTTTGCATACAGAAAAGTGACCAGAAAGGACAGGGAGAGAAAGCTGTTAGGTTTTCTAGGTAACAAGTCTAGGTAACAGAGGCTCAAAAAGACCAACTGGCAGAAACTGAAGTAAAAAACCATTCTGCCTTCATTCCTTTAGCTCTCAGGTTAATTAAACAGCATAATAGTGGCTCATTTGGTTGGTTTTAGTGTTTTGGGGTTGGGGGTTTTTTGGTTTTTTTTCTTTCTAAGGGATACAATGAATTCTCCAACCTTTGAAGTCTTAAAAACTAGTTTGGATGTATTTCTTGAGAAAAGCAGTCATTCAAACATAGGTTATCATTTTTTCTTCATTTAAACTCTATAACCTATGTTAAATGTGCCAGACAGATCTCCTTCTGGCCCTCAAATGCATGAATTTATAAATTCAGCAAGATAGCCTGAAAAGCATTGTCAGTATCCATCTGGCTACTTGATGTGCACTAAAGAACAGCCCTAAATCTGCCTAATGAAAAAGAAAAATCTCTGCCTAGCACCATTAGGATGAAAGGCTGCCGGTTCTGAAGGTGTTAACGTGCTATTCATACCTTCCTTTGCTCCAGTAACATTAAACAGTTAAACGTGGTTCAAGGTTTGTGCGATGGGACACAGGTCTGCTTTTACCATAGCAACCACATTATAGAAATCCTTTATGATATTATTAAGCACAGATGAAAAGCAAGCAAAACAGAAACATTAAAATACTTGGAATTCAAAAGTGATTTTTTTTTTTCCAGTTTGGAAAAGCTCATTTTTCTTTCATTTGCATCCAGTAAAGTCCTTCAGAGAGAATAATGCTTAAAAAGTCTCTGCATGGTACCAGAAGTTTTTCTTGTTAAAAATAAAATAAAATTCTCATTTACAAGGAAACCTTTTTATACTGTTTCATAAGTAGAGGCGGCCTTCGTGAGGCACAAAATGACTGAAGTCCATTTTAAAACCCAATTACATGACTTCAGTTTCTTAAAAGTCTCTTAATGTACCTATGTCTCAGGTGGAAACAGTTTATTAATGACTGGATTTTTGGCTCAGGAATAATGTTCGATAAGGTAATTCCTGTTCTTGAAACAAACACAAGAAAATACATGTAAGGGAAAGAGTGATTGGTCCTATCTCACTGGGACGATTAGCACATGCCTTTGGCATGCACAGAATCAAACCAGTGACAGATGAGGCCTCCCTTTCACTCTCCCTTGTGCTTTTCAACTTGAGATAATCCTTTGTGAGCATGAGTGCACAACTCCTTTAAGTCCTCCTTTTCCCAGGGCAAAGCCTCACACCTCCCTGGGATCCCACAGCATTCTGCTCATGGACCTCAGCTGATTCCAAACTTGCCTCTTCTTGCAATCCACAAGGCAGAAACCAACAAAGAGACTTGGAAAGGAGGAGCTCACAGATGCAGACTGTTTAAAAACTCAAAAGTGGTTATCAATTGGTTTATCCAGGTAGGAATCAGCTTGCTGCTCCCATGGGTACTTTTGTAGCTTCAGCATAAGATCCCTCCACAGGATGAGGTGGAGGCACCTGAATGAAGACTGAGGGCTGTAAGACCCTGAGTCCTATGCTTTTCCTAAAATGTAGTCATCGTCCTATTAACCTAACTCCTAAAAAGCCCCAGAAATAAGCATTTCTTTCTGTTCCATTCAATGCTGATTCCATTTATGACAATCTCTGACCCAAGAAGGTTCTGGGAACAACATTTTGCACTTAATGAAGTCTGTTCATTCAGCTTCTATGACTGCAGTTTCATAGCCCAAACTTAAAGTCTGAAGACCACCTTTATGATTCTGCAGTCTGATTTATGCAAGCCACAAAATTTCATCACGTGGTTCTTCTACAGAGCTTATAACTTTTTTTAGTTACATACATTTTGAACAGCTTTTCATGTAAAGACTTCAAGAGATACTGATTACATCATAGAACTGTATAAATTCTTCCAGTGGTTAATTAACCTCTTTGCAAAATAAAAAACAAAAAAAAACAGTTTGCAGTTTGAATTTGATTAATTTTTTCTTTCGGGTGGTAAATATCCATACACCGCCCTATGTTAGATTAAAATAAACCTCTATTGTCATGTACAGGTCACCCTCTAAACTTATCTCAACCTCCTTTTAATGCCACAAAAGGTAGTAAAGCCAAGGCCTCACTTCTGTTTATGATTCCACTACCTATAGATATCTTACATTTGCTTTGTAAGTCAACAGCTAGTCACCCAGCTAGTTCTCTGCTATGATCCACTTTTCTAAATCAGTGTCTTATCAAAACTGTGCTAGATCTTGTTGTTGTTTATAAGATTCCTATTTTTCACTCAAACCACAAGCCAACAGATCACAGTATACAAGGTAAAAAGTATCTTTTTTTTTTCCATTTTGTTTTTCTGGAAGAAAATACTAACAACAATGGTAGTACAAAGCCCTTTCTAAAATACTGGGATAAGCTAAGATTTTAAGCATAATTTTTCTAATTCTTTCCTACCCAAAAGAAAACAGCCTGGGGAGAGAGTAATACAGATTGCTAGCAGAACTATTCACCAAATACAGTCTGTTCTTAGCTGTTGATGAATTGCAAAACTTGTCAGTCATTAGCATAAACTAAGCCCAGGAGCTTATGGGCCAGCAGATGAGAATATCAATCAATCTAAAAATAAATATACAAGTGGCCATGTAAAACTGAGAAATACCTCACCAAAAGACCTCTGTCTTCTTTAACTGTCCAATTGCAGCTTGACAGATGCAAAGCTTAAAGTAGGAGACCTGCTCCTGATAAAACCAGATAGGGAAAATATAGAGCAATAGGATATGTTGTTTCTAAATGAAGCTCAATACACCTACACCATTTAGAGACTGCATGCGTCTCAGGAAAATTAGGTAGCAATGGTGTTCCTGGAAGCCTTAAGCTGTAGTTACTTAAAAGGCTTAAGCCAGTCACTAATGCTGAAAAAGATAGTCCTGTGGTTCCTGCACCTGCCCAGTCCTTGCCCTGACATGAGCACTGCTTTGGTCACACAGCCAGCTACATCACGGAGCTAGTGCAGCTGAAAACATGCTCTGGTGAAACTATTTTCCTGTGGGATCTCTGAGCTGACATGACTGCTCCCTCAGCTGCACAAGTCCAGAGTGTTGGCACAAGGGTTATAAGAGCACCATAAGCAGGCCATGAAGCCATAATCTCATTGTAAACAGAGGAAAGAGGATGCTGGAGTCTTACATGGATAATCCAAGCAAAACTTGTCTTCCAGGCAAGGAACATAAGTTGGAAGGAAGAGGTGTCTTGCATGGACCCTTAAATTCCCTCTATTCTTTCAGATTTTTTACAAGGAAGAAAAGAAGAATATGTAAGGGCAAGTAAACTGAATGTTCATGGAGCAAGAAAATGCTGCCTTAGCCAGTAGTCCAAAAGGTACAGAGAAAGTAAGCAAATTAGCTTTAAGGCTAATGCTATTTTCCTTGCTCTAAGTAGAATCCATGCTGGATATAAGATGAATGACTTTCTGTGGTGTATACAAGGCCTTTTTCAATTTCAGAAAGATTGAGTAAGAAGCTGCATTTTTGTACAGAGTAGAGAGAAGGTATATTCTGAGAGAAGATACTGAATATATATGAGCAACTGCTATAGAAACGCCTGATAAATTGACTGGGGACTCTTTCACCACTTATGCTTTCTGTGGCCATCACCCTAAATAGATGCATTGTTTTTTCTTGAATCAATTGCATTTCAGCTCCATTTCTTTCTAATCAGATAGTCAATAACCACTAGATAGTATTTAGCATTTGGCAGCTGGGAAACCACTAGCTCTCGATTTTTTTCTTCTTAATTGCCGTTTGGAAACTCGTGTGTTTGGATTTCCTTAGTACAGATTTGCAGACTTTTTTTTTCTTCTAATACAGCATGCAATTGCCACATCAATTGCAATAGAGAGAGTTCATACAACAGTCTTATTTTTTAATCTTCCTAGAATTTGTGTAAATTGCGAAGTCTGCTGGTCTGACATCCTTTAGTGTTTACTGTAACAAGAACAGATCAGGACAAAGTACGACAGGGATCTAGGTCCTGCAAGCTATCTTCCATGGTGACAGACAGCCATTTAAGAAGGGTGGCTATAAATTTATTTTGAGTGCTGCTGCTAGGCACATGCATTGACAAATGGCAAAAGCTGAAACTAGGGATGTTGAAGGAATGATCCAGTTAAACACACAGTCTATGGGAAAAGCCAAATTATTTATCTCCAGATTTCAGCTCTTATGGTCTGCTTTTGGTTTTAATTCACAGAGACACCCTTCTTAAAGAATTTGGGACAACTTCTATTACCTTTGATGCCACAAGCAGTACTAACTCAAACAAGTGACCACAATGATGCTTGAGAGTCAGCTCCTCTTACGCTGCCACGGCAGCACAGAATACTTAGAGAGTTGGTATCACCAAACAGATGGAGGGTGCATTCATGCAGGGAAATCCCTGCAGAGCATACAGCCAATTCCCTGCTTTTGAGAGAAAGGGTAAGGCAAAAACACCATAGACAGCTGCCTACATCCCAGATTTGCAAGGCCAATGGCTACACATCCACATAATGGCTCATAACTAAATGACATTTTCAGATCCTTATTAACCCTTCCCATACAACAAAAAATGTCCTGATTTGCAATAGAGGACCAGGCTGGTCATCTCAGTGCAACCAAGTGGATTTCAGCAGAGTTATACCTCACTAACACAAGGGAGAGGAAAGTAAGCCCATGAGGACTGTTATTTTCTATGCAAAAGTTGAATCACATTAAATGGCCTGCCCATTGGAGTAGGGCTCGAACTGGGCATCCAAAGGCAAGTTGGAGCAGCAAAGAGATTAATGCTGAAAAGAAGTTTCTGTTGTAGGTCAGAGGTGGGGGTCTTTCTTAGTCTCAGCCTGAGCCAGAAATTAGGGTTAGGGTTGAGCAGAAGACAGAATCTAGCAAAGCGATAACTGCCCCAGAGGGACGGGCAGTTGTGCACCTCAGCTGCCTAAGGTCTGCTTTCTCGATCCCAGACAATCACCTCTACCCCTTTTAAAACCAAGCCTAAGACAGCCACTTTCATCTCCCTTCAGCATAATGTTAGAGTCACACGTGCTGCACAGCATCTGAGAGGTGTCCGTCTTTCTCCTCAGACCACACAGTAAGGCTTTATGCCTAACTTTTGTTGGCACTTGGGAGAGGAGTCTTGAAACTGCTGAAAATCTTAGAGCAGAAATCAGTCCAAGTCCTGGGTTTTCATCATCATTTGAGACACAGCAAGATTTTCTTTTGCCTAGTTACGGTGTGGAACTCCAAACAGATGAAAAACTGTCACAGATCCCAGTCCAGCAGGGCAAATGTTCAGATACATAAAGCTAAATGCATCCAGACTCAGAATTCAGGGGTGTTTGCTTGCAGGGTCTGCGTTATTATCACGAGGAGAAGGGTGTCAACTGTTGCTTCACAGTCAATGCTGAGCACAGTTTACCATGTTAACAGAGGTTCAGCACCTGTGCACTCTACCCTGCCCCAAAGTGCAGCACGCACTTACACTTGGAATTTAAAAGTCAATAGAGGGAGACCCCAGCTGCCAAATTAATATCTTGTCTCAGCTAGTGCTGGAACACAAAACTCACCTAATTTCCTGTAACTACTCACTCAATAAGTTTCAAAAAGCTCTTGTAAAAAAATAGTAATGAAGCCATGTGATCAGAGTGTACCCCAAAACAGAGCTATATTGGAAGAGATCACCAAGGCCAGAAACAAGACCAAGGACCCTGCAAACATCCATGGCCTCATGTCCCTGCCCTCCACACCATAGCTGTCCCCACAGAGTGTCATTTCCCCACACCTTGGCCATCCCCATGGGCTATAGTTCCCCTGTAGTGGGTTGACTCTGCCTGGATGCCAGGTGCCCACCAAAGCTGCTCTATCACTCCCCCTCTCAGGACAGGGGAGAGAAAAATAGAATGAAAAGCTCATAGGTTGAGATAAGGACAGGGAGGGATCACTTACTGTCCTGGTTTCAGCTGGGATAGAGTTAATTTTCTTCCTAGTAGCTGGTGCTATGTTTTGAGTTCAGTATGCAAAGAATGTTGATAACACTGATGTTTTAAGTTGTTGCTAAGTAGTGTTTAGTCTAAAATCAAGGACTTTTCAGCTTCT
>JAOBAS010000053.1:2560572-2625588 GCA_025311575.1 Elanoides forficatus
AGAGAATCAGGAAAAAAAGGTAAAACACACAGGTGGAGATAAGAACACTTCAGTAGAAAAAGGAATAAACCAATAATGATAATGACAACAATAATAAAATTACAATGATAATAAAAGGATGGGACTATACAAAACAAGTGAGGCACCATGCAATTGCTCACCACTTGCCAACTGATACCAGGTTAGTTTCTGAGCCACCCACAGGCCACCTTTCCCAGCTTATATAGTAGGCATGACGTCACATGGTATGGAATATCCCTTTGGCCACTTTGGGTCAGCTGTCCTGGCTGTGTCCCCTCCCAACTTCTTGTACCCTTCCAGCCTTCTTGCTGGCTGGGCATGAGAAACTGAAAAATCCTTGATTTAGGAATAATCCTAGTCTAAACACTACTTGGCAACAACTGAAAATATCAGTGAATCAATATTCTTCTCATACTGAACCCAAAACATAGCACTATACCAGCTACTAGAATGAAAATTAACTCCATACCTGCTAAAACCAGGACAACAACTTGGGGGATATAGAGCACAGAGACTTGGAGAAGTGTTACCTTATTCTTTATTTCAACTGTTAATTTTACAAATATTGTAGGATTTCTGACTGCAAACCCTTCCACAGCTTTGCCAGCAAGATGTCCCAAGGCTGTACACAGATCACAGTTCAAATAGCACAGAAGAGTCCTCTGCCTCTTCAATAGCTCTGCTAGATGTACTGGGTTAGCAGACGCAATGGTATGGCTTTAATAGTAAAATCATATTTGGAGCAGATGCACTGAGTTTTAACACATCTCTGAAAGCAGTGCCACTTCACCACAGCAGTTTCAAGTCTTTATAACTGCATGTAAAACTCACCAGTGACCATCTTTTTCCACTTGATGGCTTTATTTAGGCACCATCACAGTTGTACTCATATCAACATCTTCAGCTTAGCGTAGACAACCCATGAATCACTACAAATCCTCAGCTTGGAAGCAGCCAGACTGCTTAGTCACACACAGCCCACTGTGAACTGAAAATGAAGCAGAAACCTGTTGCTCCCAGGAGTGCCAATCAGCAGCCATGCATTAAATCATCTGCATCTCCAAAGTGCCTACAGGAGAGCATTTAGCTAGTCAGAAGTGTATTCCTTATAGTAATTAATACCTACAGTATCATCTTAGTCTTGGGAACTAACAGGCTGCAATAAATCATCCAGATGACAAGGATGTCCAATCTCCAGAGGCAGACTATTGCCCCTTTCTATGTCTTGTTTTGATGTGTACTGTTTATGGTCCTCACTGTTCAAACAAGAGCCTTTGAAGTGCTCTTGGTCTCCAAAACGAAATGCTAAAAAGCACACGGATGCAGTACAGCAGGAAGCTGGCACTCGCTGCAAACCATCAGGCTGGCTCTAAGGATCAAGGAAGCGCATGCAGACCAGCATCTTCTCTGCACTGACACATTCATGCTCAGCACCCCAGGCAGCCTGTAGCTCCAGAAGGGAGGAAGAAAACACCACAGTGTCCTGGAAAGCTTCAGAGCAGCAGCAGTTGTTTGCTGGGAGCATCCTGCCTCATTGTGCTCATTAAGGGGCAGGTGCAATACAGTGCAAATGATAAAACTCAAATCCACCCCAGTGCCTAAAGCTTTGTTTTAAGAGACTCCTGCCCTCCGGTCTTGACTCTCTGTGTCCCTGAGCATTGTGTTTGTACTTCTCTGAGAAGTCAGTGAGAGAACAGCCTTGCTATTTCTCTTAAGTTCCTTGATTCCCCCCTCTCATTGCAAATCCCAGCTGACAACTTCCCTTTTTTTCTTTACTACAATTTCTTCCTTGTTCTCTCCCTTCCAATACCTTTTATTCCTTTAATTCTGCCAATACTGCAAGGCAGGAGGTCTGGGCAGGGAGGAGGACTGTTCTATAAGATGAAGCTGTGTTAGGTCATATTGTTCTAACAAACAGTTCTCTGCACATAGAGTGTCGTGATCCATATGTTAGTTGGAGAAGAAGAGTGGGAGAAGATCCGGGAGTATTTCTTTTCTCTTCTGGTGTTATTTTCAGTTGCTAAGGAAGATATATGGTTCTGTAACTAAGGTGTCCGTGTCAGCTGCAGGATATCTGAAAGCCATTCCTTGCTTTCTTAGGATTCTTCTGCAGATGTTTTAGCTGTTTGTGAGCCTTGGACTGGAAATAGAAAGGCAAATATGACAGCCTTCCTATTTTTGCAGTGTAAATCCATTAGTCCCATTATAATCAGGGAGATCATAGCTGGGACTTTCACCCAAAATAATTACATACCTCATCTGCTGCAGACAAAGACTACATTTGTGACTTTAAGGTCCATACAGGTACTACTACTAATTACTTCGAAGTAAAGATTTTTAACCAAATCCTGCAGTTAAGGATTTCAGAGGTGAGAAAAAAGTGCAAGAAACAGCAGTACATGGGGATAAATTAAATCATAAAATGAAGGCCCTTATGCTGAGCTCTAGTTTCTGAGAGGATCATTTCTCAGTAAATCTGGCTAAATAATTGCTAGTAAATAATTTGCCTAATGGTCTTCTCTCTGTGCTTTGTAGAGACAGCCACTAGCAGATTCTGATTGCTTTAGAACAGCTTGTTATTCAAAATAATTTGATGAGATTTTTTTGCAAGGCTGCTTTTATCGGCAGCTCACTATTCATAAGAAAGCCATGCAGTTACACCACAATCAGTGGTAGTATTTCTATTCCCCAGTTGCAGAAGTGTAAGCCTGAGTTATCCAATACAAATACTTCATTTTCCCCAGGTGCAAGAGCACAGAAGCTTCACATCTCTTTTCTGTGAGTGAATATACATTCAAAACTCTACCTTATTGCTGTTTGCTGACAATAATCCTGAAAGGGCTGTGCATGCAACCTGTATCTATTCATTTAGGAAGTAAAAAAAAAACCAAAGAATTGCCGTTGGCAGCACTCAAATGGCTCTAGTGTCTGCTAGGATGTCAGCCCTCTGTATAGCGAGTCCCCAGTTGCAATATTAGGAAAACATTGCTCTATTCGTACTCCAGCAGTGTCATAAATTATCATCATTATTAAGGAGGAAGCGGAGGCACCAAGAATGCGCAGTCTATGACAGAACCAATAATGCAGCAGAGTTCTCTGAATGGGCAATGATTATGGCTGAGAGCAGCTCCCTGTTTTTTGTTGCGCTCCCTTTTGGCGATGTTCAGCTCTGTAGGGCTTTTTCTGTCTCTTACCATGTCTCTGCTGATATCTTCAGTAATAATCCTGTGTTCAGAAAGAAGGAACATAAACTGAGAGACATTCCAGGCTCTCCAATGTGATGAATGAGTCATGGTGGGGATGAGGGAAAAGGGGATCAGCTGTGTGTGCCACATGGTTGAGGATAAACCCAGCAAGCAAGTGTTGTGTTCTTGTTCAAAAGCACTACTATAGATAGTCATAGGTAAGAAAAATAAATTAAAATCTATAGAAAGCACTTGACAGCAGCTCTATTAACATCACTGTTGATGCCTTCCAACCCTGCTAGAATTCACTAATTTTGGAGAGTTATGACCACCCAGTCTGGAATAGAAAAATGTTCTCCCTTAAACATATTTTGGATATATAATTTGGCTTTAGCTTTCCTTTTCAAGGCAGCTCTATTTTCACACATTAAAATTATGCAGCTCAGAAATCATTAATAATTTCAGTTCCAAGAACTCTTTTCTATGAACACTGTAATATCACATTATTTTGTCAATCACTATATTTTGTTAATTCGGACTATGTTTCTTCCTTTCTGTTGTCTTCTTGCTTTCATTTTCAATTCCCAACTTTTATGCTACACCATTTTCATCTGTCAGGATACAGAAGAGACTGTCAGGCACAACAGGCTATTCTTTGTGTGAAGATTCACATTGTCCTCCAGGTGATTTTCTCTTGAGCTTTTAGTATTTTTATTGTCAATCTGAAGGGTAAAAAAATGTGTGTCCCATGAGTATATGTGTATGAAAGGAAGCTGGAGGTAAAGGGTAAGAGGGACTCATTCTTTCCTTGTTACTGAAAGCAGAATGCAGGCAGATATGCATATGACTATATATTGATTTTTTCTAGTCATGCAGGCCAATAACACAGTCTGACAGAGTTTACATTGAACTAAAGGAGCCACAGAATCAGTGTGCATAGGTTTTCACCTTTCTCTTTCCCCCTCATCAATACAGTTAATGACACTTAGACACCCAGTAAAAATAGGTTTGAGACCTATAATATACTGATACATAATAGGAAGTTTCAGGTTCCAGTAAGGCTGATTCATTCCTCCCATCTGAGTAAAGGCTAGATGTTATACAAGTAAAGGTTGAATGTGATGAAACTGTTACATGAAGTGTGTCAGTGCTTTGAATGGAAAATGTAGCACTGAAGCAGGTTCAATCAGGCCCTTAGGACACATTTCTCTCCCCAAATTTGAGCTATCTGAACATCATACATTTCATGTAATCTCAAAGTTTTCCCTATTGTCAACAGATAAAGACAGGTGCCTCCAAATGGGCATCCATCTTCATAAAACATGTAACAGAGAGAGGATGACTTGTGGTTGGTTAACTTCTCCCCCTCTGGGAGCCTAAAGATTACCTTAATCAAGATACCTCAGATTCAGAGGGTGGAAGATAAGATGAATCCCACCCTAACTAGGAATTTGTTCCCAGTGGTGTTTGTTCTGAAATACTCCATTCCCCTCTCCTGCTCAGAGTCCCACTCACCAAGTAATGAGCTCCAGCACTTTTTGAGCCCTTTAGGCTTGCCAAGCCCAAGCAGCCACAGGAGAGGAAACTGGGATACAATGCACTAAATGAATTGTCAACAGACGCTTAATGAAGCTCTGCTCCCAGACCCTATTACTGACAATGAAGTTGGAGCCAGAAAGAGTCCAGCTTGCCTTTGAGGGTGAGATTTCAGTGTATTTATTGAATACTTCAGGGCTACTTATAAACAGAGTGCATTTGATAGAAAAGTCATCAAAGGACAGTAAATATGAACTCCAATAAACATCGACTCCAACAGCATTATGTTTATGGTACCATTTTTGTAATAATTCTAGGTTACTTCAGTGTCCTTAACAGAAATTATTCCCCTTATCCATTTATGCATTAGGTCAGAAAATTTTTGATTCTGCTATTACCTACTTCAACTGCCTCCCTCCTAAAAATTGTGGGAATCTTGAGGTGCTGTTATTGTACAAGTTGTATTTTGGAATACCTTTCACCTGCAAATGGGTCAAACACAGTTTCATATCTGCGGCATGGACACTGAGTGTCAGAGTTAAATTTTGTCATTGCACACAAATGTAGTGTCTCACTTTACCAGGATACATGTTAACCATTTTTGAAACACTGAAATATGAGAGTGGTGACAACACTCGAAGAAAGAGAAATGGTCCATTCTGTCTTCAGATTTGACCAGCATATGGTAACTGAAAGGCTAATCTTACCCATTGAGCCACGAGGGGAAAGGAGAGTATTGACTAGTAGCTCAGCAAGAAAACACTGACTGCCCTGCACGCTGTCTAAAACAGGGTCTTGGAACCAAAACAAGATGTGGCTGTATAATTAAAGACTTTATAATGTGTATTCACAAGCAGGGCAAATTAAAATTGCATAAGCATTACTGATGCTGACTTTTTCTGATTTCTCAGTGCTTGACTTTGCAACTTTCCTGTTGTTCCTTAATCATAGATCTCTATTTACTCCTATCTGTCTACATATAAGGATATTTCATGATCATAAAGTCTCTCATCTCTCCTTTCCCTACTCAAGGGTACAGAGAGAGATAAGGTCCAATTCTTGTTCTGCAGGTGGATGATGGTACATGCAGGCTGGGTGTCCAGCTCATACCTGTGAAGACAAGTGGGACAGAGCTGAAATGCTGCACCATGGATATCAGGACAGTGCATTAAATAAGACGGACATTAAACGGTAAAGTAACAATGCTGAAGATGTAAGAAGTACAATGACTGCAAAGTCCAAACAGGATGTCAGCTCTCAAGCGCCCTTAATCTCACCTTGGTGACAGTTACCTCCAGCATGGCGTGCAGAGACTGTCAAGGAAAGCACCATGTGGATATGTTTTTAATTTCTTTTTCCCTTTGCCACTGATACTCCTCAGAGACAGGTTCCGCATGACATGTTTCCAGCAGACTGGTAACTGGTTGTAGTGATAAAATCCTTCTCTGGACCAGAAACCAGACAGAGTTTCCTCATAGAACCTATTCCTGTCAGGGTGAAGGACACACTCCAAATACTCATAAGAGATGCAGGCAACTGGCTCAGACAGTGGACCCTACTTCTGTCTCTTTGCACTGCATGAAAAGGACTTTTCTTCCACAGATATATAGGAACTTTCCTAGCATTCACACAGCTGCATGAAGGTTCCATTTTCAGAACTGTAATCTTCAACCCAACTCATTCATTTAAAGAGCATGCCACTGACGATAGGGACAGAATGAAGGAGGGAAAGAGCCTGGCACAAACTGGGGGCACAGTCGTGGAACTAGAGAAGTCAGCCCTTTGGTGTGTTCCCCAATTCGAATACCAGTTTGGACAGGTACAAGCTGTCTTTCAGCCACACTTGCCTTGTTTCCCTAAGCTGTTCTGAGCTCAGCGGATGGTACAACTAAGGATCCAGGTAGACAAGCACACAATGAAATATGAATTCTTGCCTACTGCTGATCATAGATAATTCTGGGTCCCATCTTCAAGTTTAGGGACATTAAAATGAGCATAATACAGTGACAGAAACATATGCAGCCTTGTTTCCCAGACAGCTTGTCTTTTGGGAGTTATGCTCTGCTTCCTGTATTCCCTCTGATATAGAAAAATAAAACTCCATGAGGATCTCTGATGGACACAAGGGATGACTTCTTAGCTTTACACTTCACTGAGCATGAGCAACACAGGCAGCATTGCAGCTCCTAACACTATAAGTAAATACTTATTTTATTAAAATCACATGAGTATGTGAAAATGCAGACTTTTGTTGATTTGCAATTACACTCAAAACCAGCTACTGCTTAACTACTAATCTAGCCATGCACTCATCTGCAGGCAGAACTCCCAGCTGGCTAGAGCTTTGAAGTCCCTCTGATCTGTATAAAAACACACCAACCCAGTAAAAGAGAAAACAAAATGCCTCTAAAACAATGGTTACCTTTTGAATTTGGACCATTTGCTATTGTGGTGTGAAGTTCCATCTTAGCTCCACATGTCACGATTGTGCCACAGTACATGTTATTTCTACAGGTCAATTTTAAAATGATCAGACCTTCAAGCTGTGTGACATGTCAGGGAACCATCAAACCACCATCACTCCTCTGTTCTCTACCTGCAGAGATCTCTGTTATAATGCAACTTTGTTGACCCACATTGAAGAATTCCATACACCATAGTATGAGGTATGAAGCCCTTAGCATTAGTGCCAGGTTTGTACCCCAGCTATTCCTAAGAAGGATCACTCTTTGACCTCAATAATTTCTATTTAAAGCAAAGTGGATCGAGCCCTGAGTTTTTATTCTTTCCTCAGTTTTTTCCCCAAATATCAGCCATTGGAGTAGCATGACAGCAGCTCTATGAATAAGAAATTGATAGCACCACAATAAATTGAGGGCAAAAAGGCTATGATCTCTATTTGTCAGGGTGGAAGTAAAGGCTTAGTTATTCCCTGCAAACAGAGGAAATAAAGCACAACTAAGATTTTCCTGGCCAGAATATGGAGATAGGCTGACACTACAGAAAAAAATTGAAAAGGAAGTGAAAGCAAAACAGAATTAGAAAGAAATACTGGTCAAAAGAAATACTCTTATGCTCTTCCCATTGTAAAAATGCTCATCAGAGAACATTTCCAAAAGCTTCTAAACTGTTCTGCAGTCTAAATCCGTATTTTAGAAGAGACCTAGCTCTGAGAAGCCTATGTTTTCTTGACTTTCTATACTATTTTCCTAACTGATTTAGACATCACCTATAGTGAATACAGTCACTTTGGTAGTTACAAATCTATAGACCGGCTAAAGCTAGACATGCTCAAGAATCAGCTCACCATCACTGAAGCTGACCTGAGTTCATCATGACCTGCAATATTGAGAGTGAATGAAGACCTAGCAATCAGCTCAGGGAAAACTCTGTGCTGCTCAGCTTATGCTGGGGAAAATGATCAACTGCTAGCTCAGGTGTGTGTTTCCAGCATCCCTTTTGAACAGGACTTCAGCTTGCAAACCTCTCAGGTCAAGGAGGGAGGGATTCCTAAAACACAGACAACTGAGCAGCTGTCTGCACAACGCAGCATGTGGCAGGTCAGGTCCTGAAAGCAGCCTAGTCACACTGGTGAACTGCTGCCAGTTGGCTCATACACCTGGCTTCCCATGGCCTTAGCAATTCACTGGATTTACATGCCACAAAATCAGGAATCCCTTTGCCCTTCTGTAGTAGAGATGTGACATCCTGCATCTTTAGGAGGCTCTGTTCATTCACATTACACCACCACTGTGGTCACTAAATGTGCCTTTGGTACTCCTTGGCACGGGGCAGGCATGTTTAGTTCCTATAAAAGGTCACATCTCCACTGACTTCATCTAAGCTGTGACTTTTCAGTAGGTCTCAAAGCAGCAAGCCTTCCTGTGCTACTGCAAACTCTGGAGCGGAGCAGATCCGTAACATTGTCCCACAGAGATGCAATTCTAGTTGCATCTGCTGAGCTTTTAAATAATATGTATGTTTTCCCTGGCAGTTGGTTTAAGGGAAAGTTACTATTTTCAAAAGGTTCCTTATCGCCTATGTTTTCTTATGTAGGTAAAGATTTTCCTACTTCAGTCCTACTGTATGTTCTCCAGTTTCTAAGGAGATGACAGACTTTGTAATCTGTTAGGTAAATGTATTGACAAATATCTTAGTGATGGTGGCTTAGTGCATTCAGGAAACTCCTTTCCTTTTTTAAAATCAATGGTTTTTTTAGTTTACCTTCATAAAATGCCTTCATTAATTAAATTCACTGCTTTCCCTTGCATCTGCAGCTATTAAATACCTGTAGATTGTGACCACATTCTGTCCTTTACTCCAGGTTTGTTGGCAATGAGTGGAGAGATTAATGTTTATCTGGCTTTTAGCCCATTTCAGAAAATACTAAGACTAATGTGTATCAGCCTATGGATCAGGCCATGATCTTCTCTCACCAAGTCCTCTAAGACTCACCTCTATATCTATTTCCCACTATCCCTCTCTTCTTTCTTCAGACCTCATTTTTGCCTCCTGAAGAGCCATGTCTGCTTCTCAAGCTATGTTTTCTGTAACTTTTTGAGTTCAGCTGGTTCTTTCCTGAAACTGTTGCTAGGCAAAAAAGGAAAAGGACGAAGGTGTCCAGGCAGAAAACTCCACATATCTGAGGTATGTGGATTAGGAAGAAACTGATGCCTCGCATTCAACATCTGCAAAGGGTGAAATGAGGTGAATATGAGATATGTAATCCTTGTAATTCCTTTTGAGGGGTTTACTGTGGGGATCTGCTGTTCAATTACCTGTAGGCAAGATTATAAAGGGAAAGAATTTCCTGTGACATACAAAGGGTCTTAAACCTGAAGTGCAAGTGAGAAGATTTTGCAGGCTGAGCAATACGTCTTTTCTTAAAGGAGGTAAGATGGACTTTTCCCCTGTAGATCCATAGGTTTTATTTTAATTCAGTCCCCTACATTTTCAAAGTCTTATATGAACTGGGAAGTGGCCATGTCACTCCTACCTTCCCTCTTTCATGTGAATCATGCTGCATAAACCTTTGTATATCCACTGCAAAGACAGATGTGTTATTACCGTTTGCTCAGGCCTTGATCTTGGGAGGAGCTCAGCTGGAATAGGAGAGAAAATTCTTTTTCTCGTTCTTAGGGAGTGCCACCATCTCAGAAGAATATTGTGATCCCCCATCAGAGCAGGAGAAGTTTCAGGTTTTGCTAGATCCAGTCAAAATCTCAGTCCCTTTATAGGACATAAACATAGAGCTTTCCTGCTTTGTATATGAAGTACATTATTTGTGACACTCACAAATGGATATCCAGGATCACCGACCTGCCTCTTCCACAAACAACAGTTATTCTGGTTGTGCAAGACCTCACTAAATCGGGGAATGTCCTCACTCTCCTTCCTTCAGCCACAGGGTTAGCAGGGAGCATGTGAGCACTGCAATGCACTACAACGCTTGTCTGCTTGCATAACTGAATTTAGTACTTCCAGAGTAAAATTCATCCTTGAGCAAGTGGCTGTGTGGTGCTCAGTTGCTGGCTGGGGTTAAACAACAACAGGAATAAACCAAAGAAGGACCCCAGCTTAGCTATAATAAGACTTTGCCTGTAAGAAAGTTGTTTTTATCCAGAGTAGTAATAGGTAATCACAAGACTGTGTCACAAGCCCTTGTAGTCTGGCAACTTGCTGTAACAGGGACAACATGTTTGCCTTTGTGGCAGAACCGTATTTTTACTTTTTACACTTTTACTACCGCATCAGTCAAGGGGGCCAAGCTGTGGGTCAACACTCTAGTGACACCTTAAATACAATTTAATGCTGAGATTATAAGCAGCATACCCTGGTCTTCAAAAAGCTCTTTACCCTTCCCAGAGTTGGCAGGCATTAGCCTGTTCTTCCAGTGCAGCATCAACAGCTGCACTGCACACCGGCACTGGGAGGAGGAGGGCAGTGCTCCAGCCCTGTCTATTCAGCTGACTCCAGCTCCTTTACTCTTGGCTGCCTCTGGGTTTATTTTAATAACTCAGCTGTTTGAGTATTATTAAATGGTTCTGACTAGAGCCTGCGATAAGACAGCAATCAGCATATGAACCAAAAAGTGACTCATTCCACAAATAATATTTGCCTCTACTGTTATGAGAATAATGAAGCTGATACTGTAAGGCTCCCAGGATCCAGGTGACAAGAAGAGAGTGGAGGGAGAGGAACTGATTGTGAGTCTTCCTAGAAAGGTAGATGGAAAGGTCCTTTGCAGGACTCGCAGTTTAATATAGTACCTTTCCTCTTGGGCAGTTTTGGATACTGACACACATTGCATGCTTTAAGCAAACGTTGCATGGGTTAGAATTCCCTCAAAGGGAAGTCAAAAGTAGTGTCTGTCGGCACTGGCAGTGGGTGTGTCTGAGCTTTGTTGAAGCTTCTGATGTACACAAACATGCACAGTGAATCACCACATTTTATGTTATGTTCTCAAAAGAGTCTAGATTTTGGCACAGCAGAGGGTCTGCATGTTGGAAGACAAGATGCAAAGAACACACAGCTCCAGTTTAAGTATGTTTCTTTAACAAGACAAAAATCTTTCCTGTTCACAAATTCTCCAGTATTCCTATCTTTCTGTATTTCCAAATGACATGCACATGGTGCTCACAGTTACTATGGGACTAACTGTAGCCTGCTTTGAACTGAAAATAGTGCTGCTGACCCGGGGTACAATTCAGCATAGGAGCTGAGGTTAGGTCACATCAACATTTGCCTATGCACAACAGGACAAAAATGCCACAGCAGGGCTGCATGGGCTGAGCTGGCCCAGCATTTGCCTGTACTGATCCTGGCTCTACTCACTGCTCCTTTTCATGAATACCAAATGAAAAAGTAAAAGAAGAGATCAAATAGCAGAGGCTTGCATTCCTGCTCTGCCTGCGAAGGGATGTCTCAGAATATCTTCATTTGAACTAGGCAGATATAATTAGTCAATCAGTGATAGGAAATGAAATCTTCCTTGTTTATAACTTGCAACATGCCAGTGGAAGCTCTCTCAAGCTCCTAAGAAGTCACTTCTAATCTTGGCACAAACTGCAATGAAAGTAGGGGTGTTTCCTTCCTTCTGACAGTCACTTACCTTCTTCCAGCACATTCTTAATTGTTCCTTATCAATTGCTCAGGAGTTTCACAGGCAGAGTTCAGAAAAATGTTATCCTGAGAGCATTTCCCAACAGAAAACTGAATTTTTGTTTGTATAGATTTTTTTACATACTCCTCCTTCACCCCTCTCACCCTCCTACCCCCGCCATGATCGTTATTGTTTTTAAATTTCTCTGCAGACAAGTGTTTGAATGTGTGGACATTTCCTGACAACTTCCAGTGCTGATGCTGCTGAGTCTGTGCCTGCTGATCCTGGACTTCTTAGTATATTGGGTGGGGTCCTCAACCCTCTCTGGCTCCTTTGTCTTTTCTCAGCATCATGGTAGCAGGGGCAAGAATGCTGCATGGCTCTCGCTTTTAACTGAGGGGGATGGTTAACTTTTACACATCTCTGCTTCCAAGAGACAACTGATCTCAGCTACATATCTTCTTTTCTCCTCTTCCTTTCCCTACCAAAAATCGTAATGTCTCTCTCTGTGCCTGCTCTTGCCACTGGCTTCAGTTCATTCTGTCTCCTTGCTCCTTCTTACGTAGGAAGAGCCGCTGCAATACCATCAAAAATACTCCACAGATACTGTAGGCATAGCCTCACACATAAGTAACTAGGCTGCAGCTCAGGATACGTAGAGCCAGTTTCCTTTTCCTTGTGTGACCTTGGATAAATTAATTCTGCTCAGATCTAAAAAGGAAGATAAGCACTTAAAGTGCAACATAAGAAGATTCTGCAATGCTCAAGACTGCTGCTTGTCCAATGCTTCATGGTGAGAAGTTCCTCAGTTTTCAATATTTAAATCCCCTTCTCACTCCAAGTCCTGTTTCTGACCATGGCCAGATGTAACACGGTCTTGACAGGGCTAATGCTGATGTCCACCAGGGTTCAAAAGCTCAGCTGTCTTCTGTATGCCTGGCCAAAGCAGCTGAATTCAAAGATGCACTATGAAAACATTTACCAGAACAGTCTTTGCAAAAGGAAAAGCAATTCACTTTTTTCCAGATGACAGCAGGGAAGCTCTGCAGTGAACACTCACCCAGCAAGGGGAGTCTCTGTGAACTGCGTCAGAGCCACCTCTCCCTAGCTCTAGGGCAATAAGCAAAACACAGACCAAGGGAGCAGCTGAGCTTATTTTTCAAAGCAGCTCCTTCTGGCACGAATAAATAAAAGATTCGCTGGGCCAGAAAAGGAAGTAACAATGAGGTTGCCTTTCCAGCTCATGTTTTTCATGGGAGGGGAGAATCCTGTATTTAAGTCCCTCTTCCAAGGACAGTTTCTGCATTTATGGCTGTGACAAACCCATAGAACTAGTATGAAGTGCAGCTGGGACATTCCTCTGTAAACATCCCGACATCTAGGCTATAAGCTCCACAGAGGAGAGAAGAATAAAGATGTTTCCCTGTTCTCCATGTTTCTTTATCTGCTGCCTCACTTGGCTCCTTGCTGAGGCTAGCAGTTGTCTTTAGTCTCATCCAGCGACTTTGTGCTCCTCTGTGGTGGGTTAACCATGGCCAGCAGCCAACCGCTGTCTCACTCCTCCTTTCCATAGGCTGTATGGAAATACCTGCTGTTTTAGCGTGGTTTCAAGGATTCCCGAGAAGATGAACACACACACTGACTATAAGGAAAAAAAAGCAAGCATTTATTCACTACAGATGTGAGTTATGCTAAGGGTATCTTGTAAAGCAAATTAACATACTGACTCGAGGACCGTGAGGAAGATGGACTTTATCCATACATTCTTGTGTTGTCTTGCATCTTGAGCTCAGCCCAGAAATCGGTAGGTGCCAGCTTTATGTGGGCATCCCCATGGAGGCCTTGCTGTACACCAGCCCGATATTCTTAGGAAAAATCCCGGTATTTATATATTTGCAGAGGAACGGGTTTCAGCACGTGGCCAGTGGGTGCCAAAACACATCTTGGTTACAACATAGGGAGCCTATGACACAAGCACTTGCTGGCCAGGCGCACTGCATGAGCCATAGCCATCCCGTCTATTGGTTCATGGGCTTTGTACTCACGTCATATTGTCATAATCCAGCAGTCACATACTGACCATGCTCACAGCTGTGCTGTGCAACAGCCTGCTGCCTGTCCTCCCCCAGTACTGCTCAGCTCTCTTATCTCCATGGTCAGCATTCCAAGCAACGGGCAGCAAACCACCCATTTTCTGTGCTGACTGCATTTTTCTTGGCTATCTACTTCTCCCCTAGTGTTCATCCATGGACCAAAATTCCATCTTTTAACCCCTTTGTATACACCTGCTCTTCGTGGTTTGCAGGGAAATCTCTGCTCCAGCATCTGGAACACCAGAGCCTCCAAGAGCCCTAGCCTTGTGGAGATGCTAAAGCCTTCACATAGAGCCAACAAGCGTGGTGTGGGCACAGCTTGTGAGCCCCGCACTTTAAAATAGGAATTAAAATTCTCCTCTCTATTTAGTGGTACCACTTTAAATAACTTTTAGTTACTCCATGCAAAGTGTTTTGGTAGGAATTGCCTCCTACTATGTGCATGGATAATATCTAGCTTTGTGAATACATGAATTATGTTGGAGTCCCAAAGTGCACTGTAATATAAATAGTAAGAATGACTAAGTGAATTCACCTCATTTTATTTCCCAGCTGCTGGTCACAAGCAACTTCAAAGACAAGATTACTGGAACAAACACAGAAATGTCCATGCATGTCAGAAGAGCATGGCTTAGCAATGTATGTCATCTGTCCAACTAAAAGCAGCATTTAGTTGAAATTTTGCATATTTTTAGCAAACTGATCAGAGAATGATCCAGATTAAGGATTCTTTACAGAAATTATGCACCAGCAAACAAACCAAGGAAAAAAAAAATGCTATCTGTAGGCAGTTCAGGAACAGAGAAAGAAAAAAATCAAATCCTAGGTGCTGTTCATCTAATGAATTATTCACCACAAATTAACTAAACACCAGTTTGTATTTATACAGAATTTAGTAACACAAAGTGATGTGTAAGCATCATCTTTTTCTACAAAAAAGCTGGTTTGGTTAAATTATATCACAGCTCAAATATATGAACAAAAAGCATCAGCTGACCCACATAAAATTGTAATTGTTTAAAAAAGAAATAATTTTTTTCATTTTAAACCTGGATTCTGAACTCTTCTGAAAATTACATCAATATACCATTTTCTTGCCTATCTCCGCCTTTACATCAGTGCAGATGTAAAGGAAGTTATTGATGCCTTTTACGTGTCCTTCGTAGGCTGTTATTAGAGTTCCCTCTGCTGCTGACTATGCAGCTCTACTTATACTGCTGAGGTGCTGGGTACTCACAGAGGCAGGTTCAACAGTACATATTACTGAAGTGAATAATACCTCAATTACAGACTGCTGTCCTCCAGAGATAGCACAGGAGTGGAAGGAATAAAAATCCTGAGACTCTGCTCCTGGACTTGTGGGTCATAGTTCTGATATTTCAAGTAAAAAATAGATACGAGTAATGGTACATTATCACTTATTGTATTTAATCATCTAACAGTCATGCAGTTTTATTCCCAAGACTTTCCCTCAAAAATTCTTCTGCAGCCACTAGACACATTCCTGAAAGTACAGTGCAATGCTTGCCAGCACCTTGGCAATGCAGCTGTGAGATTAAAGTGGCCTTTACACAAGCAACCATAATTTACAATGTATAGCAGAGCCTGTACTTCATTTCTTTTTTTAAGCAGGTAGGAGTTAGAAAATACTAGTAGCAGAAATGTCATTTCCCTTTTCTTTTAATCTCCAAGGTGGGGTGGAAGGTGTTTCTCAGGTCCATTTATCTCTTGCTTGGCGTCACTGAATTTTCTACCAGATCCTGACACTGTTTTAAGTTGATGACTGACGTCTACCCCACTGGGTTCATCAATGCAGCATCCATGGTGGGCTGGAAATAACCAGGGGGCCAGCAGGATGTTGGGTTTCTGCAAGTTTGTCTCTCACCCTGAGACCAGCAAGCACTTGAATACCTGCTCTGCCCAGCATCATCAGGACTCCATGGCCATGGTGTCTCCCCAGACAAAGAAGGTAAAGCAAATTCTGCCCAGCAGCACTTATAAATGACTTGTGTAAGAGAGGGAAACCAAGAGAAAAGGGAGGTGACTTACTGATGACAAAACAGAAATTGATCCCAAAGTAACTCTCTTAAGTCCCTCTGTGACATGCTGGCCCCAAATGACTCCTTTTAATTTGTGATCAAGACAGAAAGGTCTCCCAGGAAAGAGAATCTGTTTGATCCTCCAGGATATATTTAATGTTGAGTTACTTCAGTTTCACCAGCTTCCAGCAAAAAAATAAAGGGAGATGGAGACATGGCCCTTGAATGAAATCAACAACAATTTCTTGAGCAATTTCATGGAGAAAAAAATGCCCTTCCTACTTCCATGCAGTCTCAGCTAGGTAAAATTCAGCCAGCTCCTAAATGCAGGAAAATACTTTCCAACCCATCTGTCTGTCACTCCTCCTCATTCTTCAGCATTTTCTTGGTCTCATCCTTAGTTGCCCCTGAGATGTTACATTTGTCTTATTTTTGTAATCACTAACTTCTACCCACAGTCTCAGAGTATGAGAAGTCCTTGATTATACCTGAGTGCAAATAAGGCATGGGCACAGATTGAGCCAATCCCAAGAGAAAACGGATGAAACGGAAACAGAGATTCAGAGCTGAAAGTCTCAGCTGCCGCAAGCCTTGAGGCACTGTATTGAAACTCTGGAGAGCATAAGTCAGCTTGTGCTTTTTTGCTTGGTGTACAGCTGAATAGAGGATCAGAGGATGAGGCTGAGCCAATGACCAGGAAGAGGTGCTTCCAGAGTGCCATCCTTCTCATCCTAAAGGAGTATGAGATAAGCCAGGAAAAGCAGGGCTAAAAGAGTCTAGTTTTCTACATTGACACTATAACACAGCAACTTGTGCAGATGTAGGTTTCTACACAGCAGAGGCACCTAGAGCTAGTAAGATACATCCAGTTCCTAGGCTCTGATGGCACCAGGGCTGCGCATGTGTCCTCATTAGGTGCCTGTACCAGGCAGTACAAATACTACTCCCTCTCCATCCTTGGGGAGCTGCTGCTCGGTGAAACTGCGGAAGTCTTCCTAGACAGTGACCCAGTGGTGGAGAGAAGGTGCGATGAATCATTTGGCATTTCCCTGAACTTGGCTGGGGGCAGGGCATAGGAAGCACCTAAGCACCTGCTTCAGTGAAATAAGTGACTTGAGTTCAGTCCTGGGGAATTTATTCAGGTTATAGAAGAAGTCCCTGGCAGAGACAGATAAAAACTCCTCCAGTCCCACAGAATAATAATTTCCCATTAGTCAACATGGAGGAAAAAGTCTTCTTTCCTGCCATTGCATGGTCTGTCTATGTAGACACTGAACATTTTGGGATAAGGTGTTTTAATATACTCAGTACTCAGTACAGGTAAACAGGCAGAAGAAGAAGAGTAAATTCCAGGCAGGGTCGGTTGGTGCTTTGGTACTAATTAATTGTACAAATGGACAAAAATAGGCACCTAAATCTGCATACTACTGAAATATTTGAAAGGTGTATCTACATCTTGTCATTAGAGTATAACACGACAACACAGATGTCTAAAGGGCTACTGGTAGTATCCACTGGAGATAGTCCATGACAAACAACAGAGTCTGACAGCCCGTTGGCATTATGAGTTTCATTGAGTTAATCGGATTCCTCACAATGAGAAAAATACCAGTGCATCCACAAAGAGGAACATCACTGTCCTGCAGGCAGCTTTAAGGAGGATTTGGTTATGTGTTTCAGTGAGACATTTAAAATTGCACTCGTCAGTTTTCAGAAATCTCACTCATTTAAATTGTCACAGCTCAGTCGCCCTGGGATTTAAGAGTAGAAAAGGGTAAGACTCATCAGCAAAAAACTCCTTAGTAAATTATCAGACAACAGAAAGAGAGCAAATTTTTAGTGAAAGAAATAATAAAGAGGAACCTGACTGTGTTTTGTGTCCTAGCTACTGGATGGCAAGCAAAAAGACACATTGGTGTGGCTGCTGCTATCCTTGGCAGGCTGACAGAAAGAAGCCAGATTATCTGCTGTTGACTTTTTTGTGCTGGTGAAATCAGGGGAAGATAGGGTTAGCTAAAGGGAAAAAGGGTATTTCAAAGGAGAAAGACACAAATTGGCTTTAATCCAGGTTGCTCTGCTCAGCTGTAGTCCAGCTCCTGCACTGGAGCTCTTCTGAAGGGTGAAGGATGGCTTTGGGAGCAAAGCTGTCTAAACAGCCCACTGTATAGATTTTTTTTTCTTGAGTCTGTGGCTTCAGGGAATCATGTGTCAACTTGGGTATAATTTGCTTCTTACTTTTATTTGTCTCTAAGATAATGGGAGGTGACAAGAAAGAGGTGTCTCTTCTCTGGATGGGAAGCAGGAGGTAAGAGAGGTGAGATGAATGAGAAAAAATAAATCCCTGCTGGAAATGTCTTAAGTATTCAGAAGGTAAAGAACAACGGTACAGTGTGGCATGTGAGATCACCTGTGCCCAAACCTCTGGGACGTATCACAAGTACATATGAGGAGAGGAAAGGCGCTTTCCCATACTCAAGGAGTTGCCATTTCATCACTGACCACGATCATAAGGGGTAGAGGAATATTGCGCAGTGAATGAAAGCTAATAGAACCACCAATCTCTAGTTTCCAGTAGGCATGAGTTAGCTCCTACCTGGAAACAGGCAACTTTTTGGCAGCTTGATGAGAAAATACACATAAGGCGAGTTAGCCCTGCCAGAGAAGGCTGTAGAGAGCAGACTAGCAGGTGTCAGGGCAGGAACTGATACTGCTGCACCTCTGCTACACCAGCCCTGTGGATAAACTGGAGCTGTCTTCTGGTTTTCTCGGAAGAGACAATCTAACACCTTGTAAAAGCACTAAATGCACTTGCAAGGAGGAGGTCTCAGACCAGAATGCAATTGCCTAATGCCAGTGAGATAAGTGAGTATCAAGCTGCAGGAGTGCCCCTGGGCAGCAGTGTGCCACCTGGGCAGCACCCACCCCATGAGCACTGGCAGAATTACACTTAGCCATGCTGCTGGGAAGGACTGCATAGGAAGGGATACATATGAATAGGAGGGCATCTTCTATCTCTAGCATTTGCATTCTCATTCCTCTGGATCTGGTGTGCTGCTATGTACAACTTGAAATGGGAACCCAAAAATGGGACCCAGAGGTGAAGCCACCTTCAAGTTCCTGCCCCTCACACTTCTGCCAGTCCCACAGTCCACGAGAAATCACGGCTGTGTCCAAAGAGGGCGGTTCTTTAATTCCAGCTTGAAAACGTTGGGAGTTTTTTGCACTCTGGAAGCCTCTGATTTAGTTTCCAGTCACTAGCATTTTTAGGAATGAAGGATGAGTTCCAGTGTCTCTGCTCAGCTCCCTAGCAGTGCTTCACAGGCTTTGTACCCTGCTGCTCACTGGTTTGCATGCTGTTGCCCAATCCCTGAAGCTGCTGCCTTGCAGGCAGACTGTCTAGACTGAGCAAGGCCAACATAAACTGTGACAATGGTGGCACAGCCTTAACCATAAAAATGTTTAAAATTCATGTAAACATTTACAGCGTTGCCAGAAAGAAACAAATATCTACAGGATAAGTGAAGTAACCAAGTAGGAATTAATAAGAATGTAGAAGAGACTAAAAAAGGTGGAAGGCATTGGGAGGAAAAAAGGACATGTCTCCAAGACTCCGGAAATAGCTGTCCCTGTAGTGTTCTCTTCCAGCTTTTCTCAGCTGCAGGAAATAAGACTTTTCTTCTGTGTCACTTGCCTGTTAAGCAAGGAGATAATACCATTTAAATGAAGAGAAAAATAAAGAAAGAAAAAGCAAGGCCACCTGCATTCCGACTAAGCCTTCTTATTTAAATTCTAACTCCTCTTTCCTTTGTGTGAAGTGAAAACTCAGCAGTCCCAATTCACAACTTCATTACCTCAGATGTGTGGCTGTGGCTGTGCTGCACAACACAAAGGCAGGTGATAATTGTCTCTCTCTGAGCCAGGCTGATTGGGGTATTCACTTTTCTCTGGCTATTTCTAACCAGCCCTACAGTCAGGGTAGAGTTACTGTTACACCATTAATATCAGTGGTTCTGACTTTGATTTTGAGAGAGAGATTTTGAGGCTAAAATACTCAATAAACATTGTGAGGTCTTCTCAAAACTTCCAGAACTAGGGTCTGTATAACTAACTAAAACAGAGAGATGAGTGCCTCACTGGCTGCAACTTGTTAGTATAAAATATTCAGGGAATACTTTATGAAAAACTAATACAATCAGGATTGTTTTATGAAGAATTCATGCACTGGAAAAAAGGTTAAATTAAACAATTTATTCATATGTAACAACTGATTCAGAAAGCTTTAGTAACTTTTACTAGCCCTTAACAATGAAGAAACCAGGGGCGAAGGAAGCTGCTGAGAGCTGCAACAGGAATAGACACCAGAGACAGTAAGAGAATTGAGAAACCCCCGGCTTGCTGTCCAGCAGTCAGACCATCTGGATATCTGGGGTTTGGTTTTGGGCCCACAAAGTTGATTTATAAAATAACTCAGTTTTTCCAAAGGTACCAAATCTGCAAAAAGAAGCTTCACCAGTCTTTCCCCAATCATACCTCTTATCAACAAGTACCACAGCAATACTTCTTCTGAAAGACAGTTACAAACACTTGTCCTGGCCATGGTAGGGAATGAGCTTCTCTGCTAACGTTGGCAGTCTGAGGGTTTGGCTGTCTGCCTGGTGCCTGACAGTGTGCAAATTCTTAACCAGGAGCTTAGGAATTTGTATATTAATTTTATTATCTTCTGGCTCCCAAAAGCAGGTGAAGAAATTTTCTGAGAAAGGAACAAGCCAAGGTCATTATAGTGGCTCAATAATGCAAGCAAGGTAGGAAAACGTAGAAGATACTGTATTCTTTGTGTTACTGTGGACCAGCTGTAACCAAAACTGAGGTCAGCTCTGATTCTCCCATTTGGAAAGCAAACTCAGCCTCTGAGTTTATACTGAAGGAACGCTTTCCAGGCACCTCTCTAACCTTCCACAGATGTTCCCACAGACCATAGAAACCTTTCTATTCAGACAAGATTCTATAAGATAATTTATTTTTATGCAGCGTAAGATGTTTAACAGTCCTTTCTGTTGTTTCTTTTCAAAGTCACTTCTCTTTTCCCTGTCCTCATAAACAATTTTCTCAGTGTCTTTTCATCAGACCTAATCTCCTATAAGCAGATTGTTCTTCCTTTCAAATTTGCAGTTATTGAGGGGCATGCATCTACCACTTCCCAGGCAAGACACTCAGAGACCAGCTTTAATTTACAGAAGGGCTCCTTTTTATCCTATTCTGATAAGTGAAAAAGGACAGATGTTTCTACCTCTTTCAGGGTAAGGAGACATTATCAGCAGTAAGATGCAGTTTCTTGGTTAAAATGAGATGGACACTGATAGATTATTTTCACTACAAGATTGTCTAGAGACCTCAATCGGAGATTGCACAGCAGTCTTCACACAGGTAATGAAAACATTTTACAAGTGTATGGTCTTGTAATCGGACTCTGATGGCTGGATGTTTATGTTTGCGCTGAATCACAGTAAAGTACAAAAACACATGCTCACCCAGCTCCAGCAATTGCACCAAAGTTGAAGTTGAGAGGGAGTTTAAAATGCCATTTAAAAGAATAAATGGGCACTGAGGATCTGGGAAAGAAATACCGCAGCATCATGAGAAGAATATATTGTGATATTTCAATATTTCAGATTGTATTCAGATGTGAAAATTACGGTCTAAATTGAATAAAAATTCTCCAATAGCCCTGCATATTAGCCAAGTAAATATTTTTAAAGTTAAATAAGAAAAAAGGGATTTATTTGACTAGGTGATTGAAGTATACTTCAAAGGAGATTTATGAATTAAATATTCTTTTTAATAATATCAATATTTCAAGAAAGGCAAGGAAACCATCAGCAGGAATCAATACAGTTGTTAGATATTGAGTTAGAAACAGAAAGACGTCCACTGAAGGAATAGCTATCATTTGCTAATTTGTCTTTAATTAGTGCTGCTGAGATATCTTTTTCTTTCGGCCTCCATGTCTTGCAGTCATGTTTAAAAGGGGCTGTGACAAAGCAAAATCTTCTGCTGTAATTAAAAAAAACCCCATTCAATAAACTGCTGCAGTAAAAGATCACCTTTTCTGCCAATTCCAGAAAGATGTATAAGTCCTTTTGTGAAAATATCTCAGCACTCAATGGTTTTCAGTGCATTATCCCCATAATATCCTTGAAAGTCAGGAAAGCACTGTAATTTCCATTTCACAGGTGAAGACAGAGAAGTGAAAACAGGATTCATGACCAACTGGTCTCTCCCTCACATGAAATAAGATACACCAAAGGCAGATTACCAGACCTGAGAATTAAAAAATGCTGCCTAGAGTGAAGGCCGTATGTAGACCAGATGCAGTCAGTGCAAGTGAAGAGTTCTAGAGAAGTTTCTTTGGAAACAAAACCAGAAATGTAGGTGATTAATTCAAGCAAGCAACATAAAACACCGTGCACCAGCCTAACCATGGAAACACCTACAGAACTTCCACTTTCAGCACTACAAAAGGTATCTTTAGAGTGACTAATGCATTGAGAAAGAAATTCAGATCAGAGGAAAACCACCTCTCTGTATCCGTATCTACCTACAGGCCAGTTACAAGAGCAAGCTCTGGGAAACCGGGTATGGGTTGACATCACATCCCATGAGGGTACCAAACCCAGGTGTCCAATATTTTGCAAGCACCTAGGCTGGAGAGCAGATGTAGCTGTCCAGAAAGCATGGGATTGCTCAGAGGACTACTTCACAATCGTTCATCCACAGCAGTACCCCTCATTGCAGCTCTTCACCCCAGGAAGAGGAAGAAATTCAGAAAGACCTTGTGCCCAGCATTTCATACCAACTACTAAGTGCAGATTAGGAGCTAGGTGACTTTACTCAGAGGATGTCTATGCAAGTAAAAGCCCCTCATCTTCTTCAAGATCACTGCTTGGGAACTAACTGGGCATTGGTCAGTGAGTTGTGAACAGTTGCATTGTGTATCACTTGTTTTGTATATTGCAATTCTTCTACTATTATTGTAATTTTATTATCATTGTTATTATTACCATTATTAGTGTCTTCTTTTCTATTCTATTAAACTGCTCTTATCTCTACCCATGACTTTTACCTTTTTTTTCCCAATTATCTCCCCATCCCACTGGGTGGCGGGGAGTGAGTGCCTGCGTGGTGCTTTGTTGCTGGCTGGGGTTAAACAGGAACAACCAGGATGAATAAACTATTCTAACCTGGAGTCCTTGAGCTGATATACACATGAAGATCTCATATATCTTTCTTTGTGACTTTTTTCCTCTCCCCCCCACCTCCCTCCGCATTTTTAAGTATACCAACTTTGTTCATAGTCTGGGCTAGCTGGTGGGCTTTTAAGACAATAAGAATGAAAAATCTGCTAATGCCCTGAGTGACTGATTTTTTTGCTGAAATGGAAGTTGATCTGTTAGTGGAATTTGAGATCGATATTTTATTTATTTATTCATTTCTGTCTTCATTTGAATGTAATCTTATAGTCCTTGGCACTTAGACTAGGACCATTTGTTAAGAAGGCAGTTGAAGATGTTACAGTGGGATTTATTATGCACTTTTACGGATTTATTTCCTGTTAGAAAATTTGGTGGATGTTTCATGTACTGCATGCTGGATAATAATATAAAAGAACACCATGCTTGTAAAATTGAACGGAGTCTTTATTAGTAGAATAATTTACAGAGACATTGCAGTTGCAGTTGGCAATCTCACTCTGAATATCCTCACTGACTTCCCAACACCTTTTCAAAATTGTCCTCCTGGCTCTTTCCTCCACATCTCATGCATTGACCACTCACCCTTTTCTCCTGTATGTACTAATCATTGGGTTCCTGGGGACAAGAGAAACCAGTGCTTACATCAGTGTCCAAGGTTGTGAGGGATGTAGACTGGTAACAAATAGTAAATGAAAAACAGCGGGAGTGAGGTAATTAAAGGTCAGATGGAGCCAGTTATAGCTGTCTCTCACCGTGGCACAAATAAAAAGATACACAGAAACAACACAAGCCTATGGCAGTGGAAAAAATAGATGCAGCAGCACTCCTTTCAGCTGGACTCACTCCTTCCTCTACTCCCTCTGGCCCCTCTCCCATCCTCCTTTCCGAGGGTATGTGGCAGCTGGAGCTGAAGGCAACACAGCTGTGTCTGCCAACTGTCTGCTGGCAGAGTGATGGTAAAAGGTAAAAGGATGATATCCACTCAGTGGAACGTCACCTTGCTCTGCTTGCATGGGAACTGTAGGATATCTTGGAGGTCCACCTTCTCCTCCCTGTCACCTCAACACCAATCATGACTGATTACAAGCCAGTTCCAACAATGCCAAGAGGAGCGTATCAGGGTCAGCACTACAGCTGAGAACAAGTCTGGCACATCCTAGAAGTACATTTAGGGCAAAAAGAGTGGATGACTGCAGTACGGGATGAATGCTATTCTCCAGGCCCCAAGTGAAAGTAGTAACACAGTCAGTCCAATTGTTTTTCCCCTTCCTGACACAGTTTCAGAAACACTAAAGGTATATATGTAAAAGGCTCCCCTTACGGGCTGTTGGCAGTATATGCTTGCTTTGCACATCTGAATGACCACACAATGCATAAAGCAGAGGGATTCCACTGCTGCAAGCCACCATACTGAGAGAGGATTCTCTCAGCACCCTGCCCCAAGCCCTTCCCAGGTCCCTGGGGCTTTCTTCCAGTGCTATTCACTTGGCAGCAGAAAGGAGAGCAGAAATGACTTGGAGTCACCATCTACACCGTGTTTATTGCTTAGCATATTGCTGGAGGCTTTGGCGCAAGCCCTAATTAACTTCAAAATGCATCCCACTTCTTCTCTTATAGAACACCAGTGCAGCAGAGAGTCTTAAGCCAGATTTGAATAATTAAGTAGTGCCCCCAGGAGCAGTCTTAGCACCATGGCACAGCACACAGGGTGGGCTTCTCAGCAGAACCCAGGCTGGCAACTATATCCTCTACCAATATCAATGTCCTTGCAGTCCAGTGAGTTTTATACCTCGGTGAGGCTCTGATAGTAGACTTTTAGGTACCTGTGGTGTATTTGACTATACCTGTAAAATTGTAACCCAAATATGACCCTTCAAGATGTAAGCATGGCCTGGATTTTTCAGTGGTGTATAGTTCATAACACAGATCATGGAGACCATGACATGTGCTTTTACTGAGGGAAAATCATGGATGGAGAAGGGGCATGTCCCTAACGCAGCCTATGAAGTACCCACTGAGGGAGTGCAGTACATCCAAGGAGCACACCTGTGTTGGAAAGATCCCAGTGGTGTGCCGAGATACTGTGGGCCCACATCCGTGCCTCTGCCAGGTACTCCTCTGTGGAAGTGAGCAAACGCCAAGCTGCCCCCAGCAAGAGGGTCTGGGCTTACTTGGGAGATCTGCTAGCAAAAGCCCTGAGGACCCACGGCTGCAGAAAGCAGTCCATGTGAGGGAAACTTGGGTTTTTCAAGTGGTTAGAGGAGGGAGTAGGGTCCGCAGGGAAAATCTGCAGTGACTGTGAAGAAGCTGATGGTGACCCCTTAGATCAGTCCTACCAGCTGGGCTATTTGCCTCCATGGATACAACCTGCCTAAAGTAGGCATATTTCAGAGCATCAGGAAAAAATACCTGTCTTCTCCATTCATGTCTCTCTTCTTCTAGCCTTCTGTTCACTGTAGCATGCCAACACTGCTGCTGAAGAGTTACAGTATTGCTCCATCCTGCACACCCTGACTTCTCCACAAGCCTTACTGAGCTCCCAATATTGCTTCATTAGAGCAGTCATCATCCTGGGCAGTGCGGAGCTACTGCTGCTCCCCACAGCTACAGTGTTTGGCAGGATCTGGCCCTGCACTGCTTTCATCAGAGTGCAAATTGCTTTCTGCTTTTCCTCAGTAAGTCTTCAGACCTTCTCCCCTCCCTCTACAGTGTGACTCTTCTTTTTCCTGGCACACATTTGGCCAGGTAGGCACACGATAGATAAAGCAAAACCTAATGGCAAGGCATGTAAAACACAATAGATGTGCTGGGAATCTATATATCAATACCGATGGGCATCCTTATGTGCACTGCATAGCTAAGCACCTCTTATAAGAAGCTGGACTGGGAATACATTGCACAGACAATAATGGATTACTAGCTACAACCCCCAACTAAATAAATAAAGGAGAAAGGCTTCTGGGCTTGTTCATTATTCTTATAATCCTAAATTAACAAAAACTCAGGGCTGTGGTGGGGGTAAAATATTCTCCTACTGCCCCCTTCTACCTCCCAATTACAGTTTTGGATTAATGCAATGAGCTGCCTAGGGTGGTTTGGCCACGACCCAGGCTCTGAAGTCACTCATCCCTGACAACTGCTGAAGTCTGAACTGCAGCAGCTGGGAAATTTTGGAGCTGGGCTGGCAGCCTGCCTGGAGAGCAGAGGCAGACTCTATGTCTATACCCCACTCCTATGAGATTTGGGGGCTCTAACACCTTCTGTTCTCCTCCACTGCTGTGTGCCCACAGGCAAGGGAAGCAAGAAGGACTGAGGGAAAGAAATAGATGAAACAAGTGACTTCGTGCAAAGCCACCATGGAGAGTGGTAAGATACCTGCATCCCTATAGCTCCAGCCCTACAATAGTGTCCAACAGTATATGCACACAGAAGGACAGAGACTGAAGGGCCCCTTGATATTCAGTCAAGAGGAAATTAGGAAAACAAGACGGAAAAAAATCCAAGAATCTTACAGGAAGAATGCAGTTTATGTGCGTGTGCTGTAGTTGTAGCTTAATGTAAAGTAGCAGCTACTCTTAAAGACAATCCAGATTTTACATTCAGATATTGCTGGAAGAGCTACATCACTCAAAGTTGTTACCTCTTAAAACCCTGCACTATTCTACAAAGTCAGCGAAAGTTCATTAATTATATTTGCTTGCTATGCTCAGCAACAGTTTCCAGGGAAGGGAAGGAGAAGATGGTAACTAGAAGGAGAAGATGAAAAGTGGCTATTTATCAGATTGTTTTCTTGAACGATTCTTAAGCTGGCTGTGATGATACACGGCATCTCCCAGCCCCTCCACAGCAGGAAGGAAACTCAGCCTGCCTGGGGCTGGCAGAACCATTGCAAGCACTGCTCCTAGCCAGAGCTCCCAGGTCATTCAGCATGGTCACTGCCATGTTGGTTTGCAGCACTTACCTATTTTGATTAAGACTGGTCTTTCCTTGAGCTCAGACATTCTGGTTTCTGCTATGCAGTGGCTTGAAATATGCTTTAATGAGGGAAGAGATCGTTCTCCTTAATGGGCTGCTGAGTAGCCCTTTCAGAAAGTCCCAGCTTTACAGACAGGGAAAGACAGTGGTGCCATTGAAAAGGTACTATTATCTGGTTTAGCTACTTTATTTTTATTGTGTAGTCCTGTCACTCTTGATGTGATCTGTCAGTTAATTGGTGTACCAGTAATTAAGAAGGTTTCCTTCATACTCAGTGTGGACAAGTCAGAGAAGAAAATAATGCCCATCTTTTCAGACCTATACACAATGCTCTTTCCATTAAAACAAATAGGAAATGCTTTGATTGTGTTTGCAAGATGAACGTTGGGACAAACAGACCAGTGATACAGAAGTCAAATATAATGAGTCAGACTGACTTCAGTTCTAACTACTCTATTTTTATTGGGAACTACAGGTGCTCTGCATCTCCAACAGTCTGGTCTCAAGCACTTAGCATTTGGGTAATTGTATCAGGAGCTTAATTTAAAGCAGAACAGAAGTATAAATATATCTCTGTAATAGTGTGGGCACCATAACCATCCTGGAGAAGTTTCTTTTTAAAATCTGACAGCATATTGACTGAATAATTGTGGAGCAGAACTTTTTAAGAGGGAAGGGGCTTATCCTAATTACAAACCTCATGTGTTTCTTCTTATAGGTCAATTATTGCTATACTCTTTGATAGGCTCACAATCACCAGTTTATTCTACCTTCACAGCAAAACTGCTGTGAAACAAGGATGTCTCATTCTACACAAGGTCTGAGCTGGTTTGGAGGCAGGTACCAGCCTCCTCTGTAACCCCTGTTTTATCTTTCTCTATCCCAGTGCTGGCACCTGGTAGCCCTCAATAGTACTGGGGCTTCATAAAATAGGTTCTTCCCCTGGGAAAAGGGACTAAGGTGTCCCTCTGCCTGCAGATGGGCCGGCACCCTTTACAGTCTTCATGTACAGTCTCCATACATGGTGAAAAAGAAGAGCCCTGAGGGTCCTCCCTCCTCCACTCCAATTTACATTAGGATGCATCATGTTCAGTTGCCATTTTGGAAGATACATAGGTCAAACTCAGGACAAAATAGGTCAACAGGGAACTGAGATACAAGGCAGACTGAGTAACTTATCTGGATGAATCAAGTGGGAATCTGCACTCTACATAGCACAGCAAAACACTGAAAGAAGTGCCTTTCTCATCTTCACTCTGTTAGTGTGTATATGCATGTCCAGGCAAGGTTTTGCTGTGAGTAGAAGTTTTCCAATGGTGACCGGTAATAACATTTTTCCATTTAAAAACTTCATCAGAAAATCCAAGATGGCCAGCCAATGCACTTTTTCCTTTTCCCTGCAGAGGTTATAATCTACACTGGTAATGCTAACTCTCCAGACTTTGTTTTCTCCTCTCCTGCCACATGGCACAGCTTTTATTTGTCATGCCAAGATCTGATAACTCCATGGTATGCTCCAAGCAGCACTTTCCTTCCATAGTAGCTGATGCTCCAGCCAGTCCTTGCTCAGTCATTTCCATTGAGATGTGCACTGAACACAACATGCCTCTGGAGGACCACAACCACACTTTCTAGCTAATTTCATAAGAGGGAACACATTGCTCTTTTCTTTCCCTTCATGTGCAAATTGGCAACACTTAACCAAAAAAGACAGATTATACCAGTGGAGGGCATCGAGCTTTGAACTCCTGGTTCCCTTTACTATTTGCAGCAGTCATTGATTAGCTTGAGAGTCTCAGTCACATCAGTCCTGGCCATAACGTCAAGGAGAACACCCCTTCGAATTAAAAAGGAGTCACTTCTTCTGCAAATAAAGCCATTCATTTCTTCAGACTGGAGTTTCACCTTCAAATAATAACACCTACGGGTCACCCAAGGGAGTAGCAAGACTTCATCAGCACTTGTAACAGTACTTGGAAGAGCCCTGGATGGAAGGGATGGCAGCTGACATATGCTTATCCAGGAACAAGGAGAGTGAGTAAAAGGGGAAGGCAACTCAGAAATTTTCTTTGTTAATATAATGCCAAACAAAAAATAATCTCCATGAAGGAACCATACCAGGGGCTTTTATCTGACAAGACAAATGAACTATGAGAAGTTCTGAAGCAGGATGGCAAGCTTTACTGAGGAAGAAATGAGTGGAGTGTATATCTGGCTATCACCAAGAGAGGAAGAAGGTGCCAAGCCCATATCTGCTCCCAGCACAAGGAGACAATGAGCTGCCTTGAGTGACAATAGCTCTCATCAGAGGATACAAAGTGCCTAACAAGTGATAAAAAAGCAGCCCAGCTTTTCATTTTCCTAAATGCATCCCCTCATTATATTTTCTTTTAATAACATCTTTTGACCAATTTTAATGCAGATGTGAAGTAGCCAGATTGACAGCCCTGGAGACTAAAGACCTTCCTCATTATCCGTAGCCTAGACAAAAGCAATAAAGCATCCCTCAAGCTCTTGCTGCTCTGGCAGTGTGCCTTCTGGCCAGCAGGATATGGAGTGGAGGGAAGGGAGCTCTTTCTGAACATGTGCTCAGCTCTTAATCCCTGCGTGTATCTACCTGCTAGCCAGCTCCTATTGTAGCCTGTAAGATGTGTGGAACAGGAATGTACAGAGGATAGTATTTTAATTTTATATTACAACAATATAAGTCCTCCATCAAACTGCAGTATGTGGTGGCCTGCATTTCACAAACACAGTGCCAAGAGAATTAGCACTGTATGAGCTGACATCTCACACAGTCAGCTGGATTCTTACCATCAGACTAGAAGCTTAAGGGGAAAAACAGATCCCTCCCCTGCTTAAGGGTAATATATTGCCAAGCAGCTGGTGGGTGACATCTTGACTCCAAACAGAGCAGGACCCACCTGTCCCGTGTGCACTCCAGGAGAGGAGCTGACTGTATGCAAGGCAGAGATTTTCCCTTTACAGAAACAGAGTTTTACCTTTCCTTTGAGTCACTGCCTTACCTTCCTCTAGTCCTCGTTGAGTTTTTGAAGCTGTATGGAAATAACAGACAGTTTGCCACTTTTCTAACAGCAGGGTAATCCAGGAGGAGCTGGGAGGTGGTGCTTTGTACCAAGACACCTCCCATCAGCCCTGATCAGAAAGGTCACACTACTCTGCAAGGGAGCAGCTCCTGGCTCCTATTGAGTTAGGAACCACACTCCCTGTGCAACAGTGTTTCTGTCTCACATAAAGTGTTGAAAAGGATTTTTTTCTTTCTATTAATATAATAAACAAGTTTCAGGTTCAAAGACCTGCACATTCAAGTTGGAACAATCAGGGACCTGACTTCAGTGGGCCTTTATCTACTAAAAAATTACTGTCTTTATAGGACTTGCTTGGGGAGAGGAGGGGAATTGACGATTACCTGCATTAGAATCACTAAGCTACCACTTTCTGTGGCAGTAATGGGTATTATTATATCTGTTGCCATAGACATTATTAATGCTATTATAATACTTGATATTATTATAGTTAATATAATAGCATTATAGTAATGCTATTATATAGTATACTAGTATTATACTAACAAGTAATATTATAGTAGAAGCAACTGCTGAGGTCCTAGTCATCTTTGTTCATCATATCTGCCTGTATCTGCACCTGTGTACTCAGAGGCAATCCCTAGATCAAAAACTATTATAAAAACAATAAAGAATGGCTGGAATAGGCTTAAAGCACTATCTACTTTTATGCAAGATGGTGAATTGAAAAAAACTTCGAAATGAGTGCAAGATGGAGACAGTGACACAAATCAGATCATAAGATGCTGTTCACATCACCTACCCTCTAAGTGCTGTACAAGCACCTTGGTCTTGTTGTGTAACTTGCTTCAACATGACTTGGAGACCTTGCTCTTCAGAGAGAGGCTTTGATCTCAATGGAATAGCACAATCCCTTCTTCCCCTGCAGGAGTTTTTTCTTGCCTGCTCTGAGCCTCTTATTGCAAGTCCCAGGAGATCTGATGCATTTTTAATGCCTTCCTCCAAGAGCGTCTAGTAAAGGGTTAGCCAGGAATTTTCTCTGGGAATATTTTTTCAACAGGAAGTACAGTTTCCATCAAACTGAATTATTTTCCTGGCCATCATTCTTTTTATTGTCATCTACTACAGGCTTATGAACAAAATATGTTTCCCCAGATCAGGAGATACTTCAGTTGTTTTTCAGTTCAGTGAGTTTACACAAAATGTTTTGTCTGCCTCAAATCAGAGCTAAAGTACGTTCTGTCTATCATCTCAGATACATTTTGCTTTCTCTCCTTTACTAGCTCAGCCACTTGGCAGCTGTAATATCTTTAATGCTGTTCAGCTGAAGGCTCAGGTGCAGATAGCTGAGCAGTTGCAGCTTTCTTCATTTTTACATGTGCACGGCAGGGTCCTCTGCAGTAGGACAATGTTAGAAGTCAGCATTGCTGCAGACTGTAATTTAGGTATGCTTATTCTCAAACACTTCTTTTCCACTTCTTTTTTTATTTGAAATGTTACAGATTACTTTAAAAGCTATTATTCTGGAGTATGCAGATCTGATATGGGTCATCAAGTCTCTTATGTATATAACCTACTGCTGGGTAAACTGTTTTAATCCCAGCATCTATGGATAGGAGATGCCGAGCTCTGCAGCAGTGCTTCCAGGTATGGGAAGGAATAGGCTTGACTCAGTCAGCCTTGCCTCTGGCCTGGGGCACCAGAGGAGGCTCCAGGAACATCAAAGGTTCTCAGGTGCTGTTAGGGCAGCAGCCAAGGAGCACTGAGATGCTGAGCTCCCTCCACCTCTCACTTTCTGACTTTCCACAAATGTACAAGCTACACCTTAAACAGGTTGGTGGCATTATTTGGCTGCTTAAGCATTTTCAGACCTTGTTTGTAACCTGTGAACTTTGTGAGAAAGGAAGCATAGCCAAGGTTTAAAAGACTGTGGTAGGAACCAAGGATCCTACCTGAACGCTGAAGTTTAGCTTTGTCATTATTTGATTCTCTGTATTATGTGCCTATCATATTTTTTCTCTACACCTTCAAAGTTAGCTATTGTTCCTTCCATATGCAGAAAAATTGTAATTATTCTCTTTGGGGGAAGACACAGATGGGAGCTCAATGGTTTTTTGGTAGTGTTGGTACTCCTTTGACTCAGAAAACAAGATTTCACTTCTATTAATACTGCTTTAAATCTAGTTTTCAAGTAGCATAGATTAGAGCAAGTTATCTATGTTTGCCTCCAGAAGCTACAAAATTGCTTTAATTTTCAGCAAAAACTGCTGAAAAAGTGACATTCTGAAGGAAAAGTTTCTCTGAGAAATTCTTCTTACACTATCAAGCAAGAACTTGTAAAAGGAGCTGCTTTCAAGGTGGGGAATGTTTTTAGGAAAAATTAACTCCTGAAGATGAGAGGGTTTTAGGGTGATATCTGATTTTCTTTTTCCTAATCCCTAGCCACAAACTATTAACAAGTCTTCAAACTTCTGCATAACGTGTTTTATTCCCTGAAGGTACAAGGGGTGTTTTTGATGGGGTATAGTGGGTGGGGTTTTGTTGGTTTTGGGTTTTTTAATATCCTCTGCTTTTATACAAATCGGGCCTTCCAGTTACCTTTTTTTACAAATAAACATCTCCTTATTAGTTTTTCAGCCCATGTATACTTTGTATGCTATGCTATATAGTTGCATTTGCTAAGATTCCAAGAAAGATGCTGTTTTCTGATGTGGAGGTAGTTTATCTCCCTTGCTAGCTGACATGGCATTTTTAAAAGTTCTAACAAACCATTTGGCTTCCCCATAATATCTCAGAGGGCCATGGCAAGATAAAACAGGTTACATAACGTTAACCTGCTAAAATGGTAATGAATTCTATGGGTGTAAACACTAGTACTTTACCAGACACTAATTCTTTACATAAAGCAAAAATTAAGTACAAAGTCTTCATGGCACCACTAGTATTAACCTAGGATAAGTATATAATGTCTGATCACTTTGACTGTATTTCTGTGTCTCATCTGGAGCCTTTGAGCTTGAAGACTGCATCCTGAGAGGCAGAATAAGTCCAAGTTGTGTAACTTGGTTACTTAACTGTCATCCCAGAGCAAGCCTCCCAGGAACTCCTGAAAATCGTAGTCCTTTTTAGCATCTCATTATTCAGCATCTTGCTTTTATCCATTTTGCTTTGCTATGGCTTTAACACAAACCGTGACAGGAGGCACTTTGGGAGGGCTATTTAAAGCTTGCTGGGGACATACATGCGGGCACTAGTCAGATCCTCAGCTGGTATGCTACGGTGTGCCTGCATCAGCATTGGCAGGAGTAAACTCATTCACACTTAGCAAAGGCACTGGTCCTGTAAATGATATAGCAAATGCAGACATAATTTCTGCCTGTCCTTTGAAATTCTGTGGCTTCTCTGCATCTTTTTTTTGTCTCTTTTAGCAACTCCTTGCTCTGTTCTGTCACATCCTTCAGCAGCCTCCCTCTTTCTCATGTATTGACTCCATTTGCTCACGATTTTCCTTTTTAAACCTCTTCTCTAAGCAGCTTGTGCAAATGCACTGCCCAAGCTGCTTTCTTTGCTATCTGCCCAATAACATGTGCTCAGTGTTTTTGGATTTGTGGCCTGTTATGTGTTTAGCAGATGCCAAGTAAGCCCTTTCTTTTGCTGCAATGAAAACATCATTGTTTTAAATTTCTCCTGTGAACTGGCTGCACATTTTCAACTCGTTGTTTGTTTCAAGACAACTGCTTGATAGCTCTGTTCTTAGCTTTACTCAGTCCAAGGTCTGCTTTTGCAAGCTGTTCCTTTCATGGATTATGTATGAATAGGAGCCAGACACAAATCTGTCCTATCAAGGCATCTCTAAAAACTGTCAGCAATGGAAACGCACTCCCATTTCTCTTAGCTCAGCTACAGAAAAGTATTCCTGTGATTTTTATTTCTTTTTTTCTTTCTTTCCCAATTAAATGGAAGCATTTCTAATTCATTTATCAGCTGTTGTAAATCAACATCATTGACATTAGCAGGGCTGTACTGATTTATGCTCATTGGGAATTCGGCACATGAGCCAAGCTTAGTAGCTTCTCCATCAAATGCTCTTTCATTGTAACTCTGTAGCTGTGCCTTTCTTCATGACACAAAATTTGGACCTACTATTACACTAACAATAGAACAGCATCATCTTTTTCCTGTGGTTTGTGTCTAGTATCATCATTTTGCTCAGTATAAAATATCACTGTCAAATAATCTCACACTTCAGTCTGACAACTTTTTATGTCGCCTTTGCAATGGTATAACCCATTTTACAAGTTGCAAGGTTATGGAAAATAAGGTGTCCAAGGCCAGAGTCTCCTAAACTCACCCTCCTTGCAATGTGCCTGTGGTGCAAACACCTTGGGGACTTGGCTGCCACAAGAAAATGTTCTCCCTGTGTACATAAAGCTTGCACTGGGGCAGAGTCAGTCTGATCTCGCCACTGGGCGTACAGGTGAGCCACTAGGATTCACCTTTGCAGTCAATCACTAATTTATACGGTCTTCAAATTGTGAGAAGTCCTTCTAGCCCCTCACTCTAGGGACACCTTGGCTGAGTCCCATCTCTGTACTTGTGCATATGCATGGTTCACTCCAAGGTGTACATATCGTCAGCTAAAGTGAACATTTGAATTCAAGTGAATTTGAATCCAACAGCAGGGAAGTCCTGGACAGGAAAGGTGAGAGAAAGCAATTTTGAGCAGTCTTAACTAACTCCTGCAGATCCCTTCTTAGCTAAAGACTTGGCCTTGCTTTGCCCACACACAGACAAAATCCTGCAGTTCTGACTCACACTTGTATTACTATAGCTTTATGACAGTACAATTTAAATCTGATTCCTTTTTCACCTGTTTTTCTCATGTTAATAAGAGAAAGCACTTCAGTTCTCTTTCCCCATCCCAACTCAGCCTAATCTTTTTGTATTATCTCTTTTCACATATGTTGTCATTTTCCCTTGTGAGAAATAGCAACTAAAATACTTTTTCTTCTTCTTTGCTATTTAGTAGACACTCAGATAGGCTGTTTCCTTGGGGTATTTCTTTCTTAGGAAACAGAAAGCAGTCATTCATTGACATACTCATCCAAAGTTTTCTTCCCCTGCCCCTCCCTCCAATCTGACTTTTTAGCTGAGGAAGTAGTGTTCATAGCAAGGCAATGTCTCTGCCTCTCCAAAGATTGCTGTTAAGTCATAACAACCTCACCTTCTACCCCTTGCCTTCTGGCCTGTTTATTGCTCCCTGACTGGATGAAAAGGCACTGAGAGATTACTTCTGTCTACAAATTCCCTAGTGCTGACCCCTGTAGTTTTACAGGTTTCAGAGGGCTGTAAGCTGCATGCATCTTTCCAGACCAGATTCCAGCCTTAAGATGTGTAACAGCTGTACACATAGACCAAAAATATAGTTCCTGGCCTAAAGAGCTTCCAAAATCAATGCAAGACAAGTAAGAGAAATGACAGAGTAGAAGAGAGAGAAGTGGACCAGAGCAAAAAGTGCTACAGGTAGTAGCAAGACTCAGAAAGACTCTCTGGATTTGAAGTCTTTTCCAGGTTTCAGGGCCAAGTGAAGCATGCAGGAGCGCTGTGATGGAGAGCCAAAAAAGAATAGCTGCGAATGGTTACTCCTCCTCACACACATGGGGAGCAGAACAGAAACACATGAAGGTGTTCGGGGGAGCAATTAAAAGACAGGGACTGAGAGCTGCCACTCTGGGCCAGCTTGGATGTATGGGAATTTTTATGTTGTATCTCTTCTGAAGATGGAAACTTCTACTAGCAGGAAGCTTTTGCTCACTTTTTCCTGTCACTTCTGCCATTTGCATACCTTTTGCTTTGATCTAGAAAGCGGGTGAAAAATTTACGGCAAATTAAAGTTCTGGAATGACATTTTGCTACCTGTCGCATGTCTTAGCAACTGTATTTACTTTGTTTGAACTGGTAACATTGCACAATGAGAAATCACAGAGAGCCAGCACTGTTGCTATTGCCTGAGTTATGCTACAGTAGTGCTCTCTAACAGACAAGATCTGTTGCCAATTTTGCACAGCCACAGTGATCCTTCATTCCTGGTCCGTGTGCAGACTAACGATCTGTGCTGCAGTTTGTCTTTTAATTAACTTCCAGAGGGGTTGCTCACTAAGATGCAGATTATGAACTGAATTATTCACAAAGGCAGAGAATTAAGGAGGTGCATGCTTACCTCCAGTGGCAGGATGTAGTGAGCACTGTGCCACTGAGTGTGAGAAATTGGGAAAGATCTTACATGGATGATCTTGCAAACAGGGTGAAGCATGCCAACAATTACTCTACCCCACTGCTGTCAAAAGTGCCAGAAGCTGAGAAGATACTGGAGGGGAAGGACTACTTTGTACCTTCTTATGTAGCATCTCATGTGGGGACTCCTGTCGGTTTTTGGGGCAGGGTACAAGGATGCATGGACTGAGTTCTACCACTCCAAGCCTCCTCAAAACTATCTCATTTTTCCTGAATATTCAAGCTGTTAAGCATTTGGAGAGAATTATAAATTACATACAGCCATCTTAGTTAGGAAGTAGATGATCTCCTTTTGTATTAAAGGCATGCTGTGACTGAGGAAGTTGCAAAGACCAGAAGGCAGTAGGTGGCTGGGCCGTCTGTCTGCTGCTAAGTTACAGATAGACCTAGCTGTAAGTATCTTCCCAGCAAAGAAAAACACTTGAATCGGATCAGTCCAGAAACTTATCAGAATTATACCATGTCTGCATAGACCTCTTGGACTCAGAGATAACCCAAACCAGGTGTTGTGGTTTAACCCCAGTCAACAACTAAGCACCACATAGCCACTCGCTCACTCCTCCCACCTTGCAGTGGGATGGGGAGGAGAATCAAAAAAAGTAAAACTCATGGATTGAGATAAGAACAATTGAATAACTAAAGTAAAATAAATTATAATAATAAAATATAATAATAATTGTAATGAAAAGGAATATAAAAAAAGAAAAACAAGTGATGCACAATGCAATTGCTCATCACCCACTGACCAATGCCTGAGCAGCAATCCACCCCTGACAGTCAGCTCCCTTCAGTCTATATACTGATCATGACGTTCTATTGTATGGAATAACCTTTTGTCTAGTTCGGGTCAGCTGTCTTGGCTGTGCTCCCTCCCAGCTTCTTGTACACCTGCTTGCTGGCAGAGCACGGGAAACTGAAAGATCCTTAACTTAGGATAAGGGCTGCTTAGCAACAACTAACACATCAGTGTGTTATCAACATTATTCTCACAATAAATCCGAAAAACAGTGTACCAGTTACTAAGAAGAAAATTAACTCTATCCCAGCCAAAACCAGGACACCAGGTTTGGAAGAGTGTGTGCAAATGTGGTGGGATAGCTGTTCTCAATTCAGCCCACACTCTTCACTGTGGATCAGTTTTTCCGGGATGATCGAGGTGGCTTTGAGAACACTGCCAGACTGCTCTGACCCTGCTTTGCCCATAGCCAGGAATAACTAGCAGAGCCTCAATAATCAATTCAGTTATAGAATAAATGACACAAAACTTGCAAGAAGCAGAGTTGATTTACTGACCTGACATACGAAGGATCTAGGAGCTACCACTGCTGTCCTGATCCTAGTACTGTGCTGATGGGAGCAGAAATATGCAGAAAGTATTTTTTCTCTGGGAAAACCACCACCCTTACCTGAGGCCTTTACTGCTCCATCTTGCCGCTGGGGATTCTGGGATGGGCTCTGTGGGTGGCCTTCAGCTCACTTTAACCACCTAGATGTGTATGCTGACATAGGGCTATGGTTGTCCCTTTATATCCAGCTTGGTAAGGAAATGGTGGCATTTCGAAAGAGGAGCTTACCTGGGGCAAGTGGGATGAGTCATTGTCTTAAGATGCCCATCTCGGTTGACTGTGGAGGGAGCCTGGACCCCCAGCATAGACTGAGCCCCTCACTGAAGCTAGGGAAGATGAAACCGTAGCTTAGACCAGTAGTTTCTGCAAAGAAGGTGGAAAAATATTTGTTCCTTAGTGTATTCTTAATTTCCTAAATTGCATACTAACTTCACCAGAAGGAGGTGTCAATCAGCTCCACAGAAAAAAAAAGGATGCTTGCTAAGTCTTACACTCATCAGAGGTTTTTAGCTTCCCACTAGCTCCCTATTGGACAGGACACTGGCTGCTCCGTGGCTTTTCTTCCCTGTGCATGACACCTGTCATCAAATGAAGGTAGTTTTTACTCCTAAATTTTAACTAAGGGAAATTTTACCAGACGGCAGACTTGAGTTAGACAAAGAGCAGGAGAGAAAGGTGAGGAAGGGGAAAAGCAAAAATAGGAAAAGAGAATACAAGAAGTGACATATGTGACAATGAGGTAAAATGGTACTTGGGGGATATTCCAGATTCTTGGGAAAATATAAGCTACTGTATTTTGGGGGGCAAGACTTCTCACTAGTGAAACAAGGCCAGGAGAAAGGAGGGTCTTCAGAAAGACAAGATGGTGTATTTCCAAATGTATCCTGGAACATGAGTAGCCCTGGGCTGCTGATTAAACCTGAAGTGAGCAATCCTGGACTTCTGCTGCTGCTGCAGATCATCTTCATTAGCAAGACACTATATTTAGGTCTCTCCTGACAGGTAAGAGGACCAGAGATAGGCAGACAAGTTAGAGTGAAATCAGAAATGACTAAACTTTTCTTGCTGCCCAAGGTGAACTTCAGCTCATACTTTGGGGTAATTCAAGAAAACTGTTGCTTTTTTTAACTCTTCATGCGGTCCTAACAAAGAAGATGCTGTTGTGGGTGATGTCACAGTTTTAAAATATGCACACAAAACAGCACAAGCTTCTGTTGCCCTACATGGGAACTAAATCACATTAGTAGCAGTTCTTACACTTAGAACATCAGGGACAGAGCAGAACCTTAACACTTACAAGCCATTGCTTTCAGTAGCTTTTGCTCTTTTTTTCACCAGAAAATGAAATGTTAATTTAGAAAGGGCAGAATTCTCCTAGGCTTACAGAGAACTGTTATCCATGCATCTTTGAACTTCCATATGTGATACAGAAGATTTAGTCCCATCAGCTGAATAGTACTCATATCCCTAGGAAAAGAAGTCTTTTCTTTCCTTTAACCCTTTGCTAGACTGCAGAGGGTTACATTACAAGCCTGCTGATTTGGTTTTTTTAATTTGTGAGGAAAGATAGAATAAAAATAGTAGAAACCAAATTATGTTGAGCTGCCAAATCAATTTGGAAGATACCACAATGTTGTGTGAGACTGTGGGAAAACCTGATGTTCCATACTAATACAATAATGCCCTGCAGATACCTTAATACAGGCTTAAAACAGACAAAAAGATGTTTTTTCCCAAAGTGTGTGGTACAAACTGTGGAACTCATTGCTACAGGATGCTTGTGGAGGTCAAAGGTATGAAAGGGCTGGAAAAAAGGTTGATGAATACACAGAAAGTTGATATCCCGAACATCTATTATACTTAATGCTCCAGGTGCTCTGGATGAGCAGCACAGGAGATGAAAGTCTGTCCTACAGACTAAAGAATTTATGTTTGCAGGTATTTTTTGTTTGTTGTTGAGCATACACATTATTGATTTCTACTATAGATAGGATGTGGGTCTCAACAGTCCTTTGGTCAGTGTTTGGACAGATCTAGTGGTTTTGTACTTTTGCCTATGTCAGCAGAGCAATACTGCTGTCACTCCAACTAATCTTATTTACAGAGGTGATAGGGCTACACAAAAATAGTTATAGAAGCAAGTATAACATGGACAGACCATTAGAAAACATTACTCTGCATTCATGGGAAAAAGGCTTCTTCCTTGATGGTACATTGAAAAGAATAACGAGTTAGTTCTTTACGCAGTTTCAGGTAATGAGCATCGTTGTGAGACTTAATAGAAGGTACAGTAGTTGCAAATTCAATACTTTATAAATGTAAACAAATCATATCACAGGTGAAAGGCATTGGCAAGTTTTTAGCTCCTGGGCGCAAAGAAGAAAGAGTTTATGAATGAGAGGTATGTGTGGTTCTTCACACTTAGGAAATAGGCATTAAATTTGCAAATAACTGAGACAAAGACAAACACACTGATAAATCCTATCATGCGTTGCTTGAATGGAAACTTTATTATAAATGGAAATGGAAAGTATTTTGCTTTATTTTCTGATCCACGCTGAATGCATATAGCAGTTGCTGTTCAAAACCAGCATAGATCCTGTATGATACTCAGGAATCGTTTTTTCCCAGTCTTTAAGTTGAATGGGATGAGTTGAATTTTAGCTGTAGATGAACAGAAAGAGAACTCAGATTTACATATATGTACTAAATTTGTGGACAGTTTAACCCACTAAAGGTTGAGCGCATCGACAGATACTCAAGAGCACTTGCCTCTCTAGGCAATGGAGGGCAGTCACTGAAGCAAATACCTGGAGGAGCTCTGGATTTACAGCTTGAGTCAGCGTGACCCACTGTGGCCTTGACTTTCAGATTAATGACACAGGGACAAGATGATTATTTGCTCTTCAGGCTCTGTGATTTCCCTGAGAGAGGGTATTCCAAGCAAATATTTCCAGATGGGAGTATTTCCAATATCATTAACAATAATGCTCCTGGATACACCATGAAAAACTGGAGAAAACATTAGGTTTATAGAATTAAGATCTCATTCCTCTGAGTTTAAATGATGTAAGGAGTAGGTCATAGGCTTTATGCTCAATCCCTACGTAAGGGTGATTTTCACCCATTGCTACACCCATTGTTAGACTCTTGAAAATTTACCAGAAATGTTTTTCAGTAGTTGCTGAGCCTTGATCATGAGGGTGAAGGGAAAAGATATCCTGAATGACCTTTCCCGTTTCTTGTTTCTATCATTCTGTGAACAGAATTTTCCTCTAGTAACTTAAGTAAAAAGCTATGTCTTTTGATTTTTTTTAATGTCCTTAGCAATTAAGGTAATTTATTTCTTTCTTCTTCTGCCTAGAATTAAAACAGTTTGATAAACAGGCCAGTCGGTTGTACTAAGCACATAGACTTTAATAGGAGGGCCCACTGGGAAAATATTTTGGCTTTATTGAATTTAGAAATGAGTACCTTTAAAACAAAAGAATGCTTTAAAACCTTGGTAGTTCAAAAGAAAAAGGAAAATAAATCAATAAGGAGACATAGTTTGTATGTTGTTTTGGAATATCTTTTCTTGCAACAGAAGATATAAAAGCAAATATTGATTTACCCTGCTTGGATTTTGATGGCTACAAGGGGCAATCGAGGAACTAACAAAAGCTTGAAAGTCATGTACAGAGCAAGTAATAATTAACTATTGAGTTGTTAGACAACATGCTGCCTCTGGGGAAAAAAAAAGCCAAACAGTGGAGAAGATGTATAGTCTGCTGTCCTCACTTTAGTTTGACTGTCTCATTGGATCTCACACGTAAAGTGCATCCCTGAAAATAAGCCCCAGCTTTTCCCTCCTGACAGATGGATTCACTAAGTACTGCTCTTTGCTTAGTCGTTGAGCAAGGGCACTGACCTGGCATTAGGACACACCTTCTGTCTTGTTAGGGATGATATCTCCTGCGGCAAAGCAAAACCCAAGTCCTGACAACTTACTTCATTCCCATTGTACCTTTAAACAACCTGGCTCCTATGTTTGAGTGCACGTGGAAATATTCTGTTTAACTGATGAATATACAACAAAGTAGCACTCACTTCTGAACATTTTTCCCATCCCTTTATGAATACATCAGACTCAAAGTCTGGCCTCAAGCAGACTTTTGACCCCCCATAAAGGCAAAAAGTGCCAGACTCTGCATCTCATTGGGAACATCACTCCTACCACTGATTTTACATGGAAGGCTTACTGTATAAGACAGTGATGGATGGCAGATGGCTGCGTAGAAATTGTGACACCCACTTTAGACAGCTTTTCCCAGCCAAATTCCAGGATACTTCATCACATATTGTCTGCAGTCTCAGCTAAATTTTACAGACTATTTCTTTGGCTTCCCTAAACAGTCATGCAGATCCCCTCAGCAAGGACATATAGCCTGAAAGGACTTGCACTGAAGACCTGAATGAAATAAATGAGTTACAAGCTTCCAGCTCCAAGGTTAACACTAACGACATGGTCAATGATTAAAGAAATATATTTAACTACAAATCGCAAGTCTAGGCTAAACCATAATAAAAAAAAGAAAACAAAAAAACCCAAACCAACCACACCACAACCCAAAACTCCCAAAACCCTGCATTTGGGCATTCTTTTTATTTGTCTTCCAGAGATGCAAATTACAGGATTTGGCATTTCTAAGCTTTTACTACCATATAACTAAAAAATTTTCTCCAAATGAAAGGTGAGGAAATCAGGCATTAACATGATTCCAGCTGCTTGAGCTCTGAGGATGACAGTTGATCACAAGATAGAGATGAATACACTGGACTTACTTAAACTAGTAGGTAGAAATCAGTATAGCCCCATTCAAACCAATGATATTTCACCATTGCAGAATCAGCCAAACATCTGGCCAGGTATCGCTCATAAGAATAAATTTGGGTCCATCCTAGGCATGAAAACCTGTTCTGTCTCCTGTCTATTTCCATGAAGTCTGCAGTTTGCCCTACCAAGTGACCCAGTCACCACCTACCAAGTGAAGACACACCTAGCTTGCCTCAGTTGGAGGCATTTTTGCATGTACAGCTGAATGTAGAACAGATATACATAACTGGTTGGTTGTTTCGTTTTGTTTTTTAAATATTTATCTTATAACTGCTAAATGAAAGGAATGGATTGTCTTTTTGTTGCAAAATAAAAAAGCTGAGTAGAAATATGGACATATGCGAACACCAAAACTGGAGGGACTCAGAGCAGGTGCTGCCTTGCCATTGAGCAAAGAGGGAGGGCCACCTTAAGAGCCATCCTGTATGCACAAGGGTGGCTCTAGCATGTACAATCTTATCTCACACTACAACACTTAATCTCCTGCTCCATTATATGAAATTAAACCAGTACAGCAGCCTGTCAAGTAGCAGGCGGACTGCTATGGGTACAGCTCTGCAAGGGCAGGACTTGAGAGATACAGCAGCACTCTTGCTCTGAGATCCATGGCAGATGAATATTTTCCCCCCCCTCACCACCTCCATGGGTTAACTCGCGTCTTGGCAGTGAAGTGACTTAATTTTAACTCACGTTCTGTGCCAAAATAGCAGCAGATCATAGAAAGTGCCTAGCCATAGGACTTCCCGTTCTCTACAGCACATAGCTCTAGGGGGCTCACTGCCATCTTCCTAGGGCAAGTTGGCACTATTAACTTGTCCCTGCTTTTGCCAAGCCCTGCTACTACCTATACCCATCATCTCCCACACTGCCCCAGACACAGTTTACAACCTTTTTGGTGTCCTGAGTCCCCCTCCCTGCCCCTGTGGTTACCATTGTGCTGCTTGCCCTGTCAAAAATTCCCTGCTCCCCGTCATGTTCCTCTATCTGCCCATGAAGTGCTAACACCACTTCCAGCCTCTAACCCTTCCTGGTCTCCCAACATGCCCCCTTTGGATCAGCTTGGAAGGAAGAAAACATGCCTCTAAAAGGCAAGCTGTTGTCGTCAGAATAAACTCTTTTACTTCACTGTTATAATTCATGTCATTTAAGGTAAAAAAACATACATGCCCCACATGGAACAAAGCTGGGAAGAGAAGAGATGGTGACGGCTGTAGGGGTGTTCCTACATTAAGTCAAAGTACATGCCAATGTCCGGCACCTTAGAGCAATGAGACACAGAGATAGCAGGCCTGTCTCTCAAGCCTGCTATCCCTACAAGACCCTGCAGACTGACAGCCTCCTTTGGCTCATAAAATTGACACAATGTGACATGGTAATTGGGAAGGGAGCAGATACATGTCACACTGAATTAACCAAGTGATTGTTATTTTTCCACCACGGCAGAGTACTTTTTAAGGGAAAACCGCCCTGATTCTCAGCAGTGATGGCTCAAGCACAGCAACAAATAAAGCCTGCTTTGGTCTTCTGTCACACTCATGGCTGCTCCGGAGAAGTGGGGAGCAGAGACTTGTCAAATGGTTTTTCAACTATTTTAGTGGTTCATTCTGAAAATATCAAGTGGTGATGAAAAGCCTCATATTTACACCTCAATAAGCTGAGATCTTCTGTACAAAATGACTGCCCTTTAGCTGCTGGGAAAAAGCCTTCTTTGGCTGAGGAGGGTCAAACTGAGGTTCCCATCAGAGATTGTTCATGATGCTTTAGCTCTGCAGACGAGTTCATACTGCCTTGCTTTTGGCCTTTGCCAGAATTCTTGCTTTAACATTCTTTGACTGCCTTCTTACGCCCATCCCCAGCTCAGATAAAGTATTGCCCTTTGATTCCTGCCCTAAAATTCAGCAGAGTGTTGCAAGGATCTGCCTTGTTACTGCTGCACTCCCTGCCAGAGCCAGTGACAAACAACAGTGGAAAAGTGGGAACCATCAAAACACAGTACTCCTAGCTCAGGAAGCCCAGAACAGCTCTTAGCCAGGAGAGTGTCACAGAAAGGACCCTTTCGCCAGTGCATGGTTTCTGTGCAGGTTCCCCACATAATCATGAATGGGCTGGAGTCGGCACAGTGGGATAGAGGGACTTTGCTGTGATTCTGGTGAGTCATTTTAAGTTCGCAACTGCCTTCTTCCCAGAAAAAAATTTGTTGTCTCTTGCCCAACATATTCCCCTGTGTTCCCCAAAAGCACATGAAAATTTAATGACGCAGTATGTTTTATGGGGAGGCAGTTTCCTGAAAAAGTTAATTTGGAGAGAAACCAAACATGATTGTTATAAAAATATCCTGTACCAGCTCCTCATACACCTGGAGGTCAGCTCTTGCATTGGCGGCAGCAGAGACAGAGGTTCGGGGTTCACACCAGGGCCAACAGGCAGAGATCTCCCTCTATCCCCAGAGCTTAGTATGAGCTTTTGGTGTGCTGTTTCTCACCTTTGAACTTTAAGCTTTGCCCCTTTGGTTATGATTTTTGGATTTACAGAGACCCTTGTGTGTTAATAACAGTCCCTGGAGTCATTCCATTTGATTCCAAAATTACACTGCGGTAGGGCGCAACACGGGGTGAGCTAGCCACATGTTTGGCCGTGCGATGTTGCTGATTGCCACCTGTGAACATTACAGTGAGTAAGAGCTGAGCCCCATCCTCCCAGTCTGCTGGCATCACAAACCCCCTCCATTCTTCCGTCTCCATAAAACTTCCCTGCCATCTGCAAGAGGCCGGCAAAGAGCTTTATTCCTCTGCAGCCTTCCCTTAGCATAATGTATAAAGGAAAAAAATGAGAATATCAGAAGGACTTTCATGCAGCAGCGTTCAGTGAGGTCATGGCAGTGCTGGTGAGACAAAAGCAGCTTCAGTCTGATATTCAAGCTGGGATGCTTCTGTATGTTTCTTGGCTGCAAGCTTCAAATCCACTTAAGAGACTTGAAGACTCAGCTCCCATTAATTTTCAATGGAAAGGGACCACCTAAGTCCTCCAGGCAGCTGAGGAGTTATAGCACTTGAAAAGCTGAGGCATGGGCTACAGGTCTTCTGAGGATAAAATTCATCTTCAGATTTGTGGCATCCTGGGTGAGGCTGGAAATCATAAGATACAGCGCCACTGTCCTTCTGGAGAGAAAAGCAAAGGCTAAAAAGAGAAAAGAAATGATTAAAAAAATGCTTTTTAAAACTCTTCTGAACTTATGTAAGCTCTGTCAAGATTTGGGTGGAAGGACAAGTTATTCTGCTTTTTAATCCAAGCCAGTTTTCAAATATATAGCAGAATCAATTAGAATTTTTGCAAAGGGAAAAGTTTTTCATAGGTAGATGGCTTTTTTAATTTAAACACAAGGAAAAGTAAATACGATAATATAGCGTCTATTTCTTATAAAGTGTTGGATGGCATTCTTGAGCACATTCTCAGAACTGTTACTGAAATGATCATCAAGAGTTTTTTATTTCTTAGATCTTTCATAATCCTTGCTAGATATTTTAATTTTTGGTAAATGCAACATAAAGAATTTCTAGAGCATATTTTTTAAACTTGCAGTGCACTGCACAACAAATCCAAAACTCTGTGAAATGGTAACATTTTGTAAGTCTTTACATTATATATATTCCTTAGTTATTAATTTCCTTCATCAGCCTTCTCCAAGAAAAGTTTTCTATATGTTTAGAAACATTTCATCATAGTACTGGGAAATAAATAGTAGCACCACTATAGCATCATCTGACTACCATTTGTTCAGTTCACACATTCCTATATTCCTAATGCACCCACTACCATAGTATCTAGGCTGATGCTGTGGGAGAGACTGGGCTGAAGAAAAAGTCTGGGCTCAGCTTGGGTCTATAGTCTGTCCTTAACATAATCTGCCTAAAGACTTATAACCTGTGCAGAGGAGAGAAACATGAAAGGCGAGGTAATGAAGGGAGGAAGAAATATCCATACCCCAAATGTGATGAGAGAGCTAGGACAAAAAATATTTCATAGCGATACTAATATTTCCACTTACTTACACTGTTCTGTGTGTGACACCCAGATAACATGGGGAGAAATACAGTAGACAGAAAGGCAAAACAGATTGGCCAGAATGGAAAAAATAGTTTAAAAAATTTACTACTCCAAGGTTTCACTGGGTAACAAGAATTTACCATCCCTGCCAACCTCAGCTTCCTTCAGAGACCCAAACGTACATCACTCATCTCTAGGCAAACTGCTTCAGACAAGGACAAAGTTATTGTTCTCAGAGGTAATTAAAACTTCTATCAGACCTCATTGAGGAGCAAAGAGTTATTGAAAGCAAATGGAGGAAAAATAATAGTATTAAAAGAACCTCCTGCCTACCTTCAATTAGCTATGCTGTCTCTGGCAAGCTAACTGTATGGTTCATTACTGATGAATAACTACCACTAAAGTAATGGACTGAAGCCGGCAATCCCAGGATCACTCATGTGGGGAATGTTTAGTACCAGACTATTTGACAAAAGCTTTCCCAACAGAGAATGAGGGGGCAAGAAGGATACAGGCTCTCCCCAGACTGGGTATGGCCAGCACATAGTTTGAGTGCACTCAGCTCAGTCTTATAAACCTTTTCCTCATGAGAAAGCACCGTAAAAAATTTTAACTGGCTTTTTTGTTGTTTGGTTTTTTTAAAAAAAGGTGTAACAGTAAAAGCAGATCCTTTGAACGAAGAGGGATATAAAAAGGTCTATACCCTCTCCCTCATTCCAACTGAAATCCTGGGAAGGAGATGGCTCAGCGGAAAGCAGGGGCCGGATTGAGTTCACTTTTACAGCACATTGCATTGCTCCACTTTTTAAGCCTTTGAATCTGGGAAGCTGGAATCTGGTTTCAGTAAAAAGAGTGAATCTACTGCAGAAACATAGTGAGTTTTGCTATTCCTTAACCTCGCATATATCTAGATATGTTCCATAAGTTCAGTGATCTGTAGCTACAGCCTGAACCTCCTCTCCGTTGCCCCAGCTCCTGACTGGTGTGATGTCTGCCAGCCACCTGAAGAGGCTCAGGGCTGACCTCTCTCACACTTGGAGCAAGGAGGTAGGCAGTACTCTGCAGAAATGTTCCAGGGAATGGGAGTTTTGTTGGAAGCATGATCCGAGATGGACAAGGTTCATTTAAAACATTGCGAAAGAGATTAAGTTTTCCAGTGATAAATCCTGGGAGTCGTTGCAGAATTGCACACATCCTCAGCATTTAAAAAAAGAAATGTGAGTCAGGTCCGCTCATTAGTTGACCTCATACACCATCTCCCCAGCATAAAGAGGGATCAGGCCCTCTGAAGCAGACAAGAGGACACAAGAGAGGCTACTGAACCAGTATATACAGTTTCTTTATCAGGATATAATTTTCTTGATGTCTTAACCATACAAATGAATTTGGAGCAGAACCACAGCTAGGATAAATCAGCTTAAGTTCCCTGACTTCATTAGAGCCCTGCAGATGAGCAGGATGTAGGAATCAGTCCATTATTTTATTCATCCAGAAGTTTTTACTCAACAGGATGATGAGTGTTTTTGAGCTTGGGTCCATGGCTCTCCACCCACTGCAACACAAAGATCTCTTCCTTCAAGAAACCTCAAGCCCAGGTTGTTCTTCTGAGAGGAGATGAGAACTCATCTGATGGAGTGCTGCACAAGTGCTTTGCTTTTGCACTCCACCGAAGAGAAATAGCTGGTGACAGGCAATGAGCGCTGAAGCAGATTCAGTATGATGTTCAGTGGGCAATGCAGAGGATATTAGCACACAGTATCATGACAGCAGTTGCTGCCTGAAAACTGCGTGATACTTGTCATTATGGCCCCTGAGGCCTGGGGAGGGGAGGCGTAACAGAGGAAGGAAGGTCAGAAGAGTCCCTGGAAGCTCAGCCCTCATCCTCATGAGGTCAGGAAAATGAGAATAGCAGGACTGAGCCACATAGATGGTCCATCTGTGTCGACCCAGCATCAGGCAGCAATGTGTATGCACTGCTGTTGTGCAGCCTTTTCAGTGCCTTTCCTGAGCATACATTTTAGATATCTTTATACAGAGCTGTCTGTAGCACTTTTACAGTTCTAGAAACAATATGATTTCTTTACGACATTTGCCCTGTCACTGTCTGGCACTTTTTATTCTGCCAGGAGCTAAGCCTTGACACTTTTTCTGAATTTTAAGAGAAAAATCTTTCTTCTTGTTTGACCTGAATAGGAAGGCTGTGACAGAAAGATTGAAAGAAGGGAATGGGGCTGCTGTGAAAGGAGGCGGTGGGAAGGGATTGACTAATTTAAGCACAGGAGTGGCATTACTCATGCTCTTCCCAGCAGTGGAGGTCTTGTCTGCATTCCTGATATCCCAGCCTCCTTATTCCCAATACCCTAGGTGCCAGCCCATCCAGAGACCAGCATCCCCTCTCCTAAAGCTGGTCTGATTTTCGTGCTCCGCTTGCCCCTGCTTCTACCCTGACCTACAGCTCCCCAGAACCTGCCCCTCTGACTATAAGGTCTGAGAAGTGGAAGGAGCAGCAGATGCCAGTATTAGTCCTTGCCACATTACCATCCTGTTCAGCAGAGCTGACCTGAACTTTCCATGGTATAAAAAACCAAAAATCTCCAACAGGAGCAGCAAAGCAAATAACCACACTAATACCATCTGGACTACACTGTGGGGAAACTTGGAGTAGTATATTAAAGGAGAATTTTAGTCTGTCTACTTTCATTGTCTATATTAACATTAAAGGCAGATACTGGAACAAAGCCAGCACAAGAGCAAGCCTTTGGGGGAAATTACTTTCTCAGTCTCGCCTATCCAGCTCTGCACTAAGCAGCTTTCTGTCTTGATGTTTACTTTTTAATTGGCTGCTAAGAATTGGCAGGCCATTTCAGTGAGACATGTCATGTTGTTCCCTTTCTTTCGTGGAAGTTTCAGTACAGAAGCCTTGATTCAGCAGATAACTTTTTGGCTGTCAGCAAGAAGTTCGAGACCATCGTGGAATTTATGGACCAAGAACAGCAGAATCTTTAACACACAGACACAGGATGAATGGAAATGAATCTCAGTACTCCTGCCTCCACTCTTCCTGAATAAAAGCATGATACAACTGAAAACAGAAGGTTTTCTTATGCAGATCAAGATCAGCCCTCACTCCCCTGACAGTGAAATATCCCAGCCTTCAGACAAGGCTCACAGCATACTGCTAAGTGACTCCCATGATCCAGCATGTCTCTACCATGAGCAAGACCCCAGGACAACAATTCACTCCTCCCATGGTGATTACAGCATATCACCGGCAGCACACAACCTCAAATTTAGCCACTACACTCTGCCAGGGCCTGAGCCAGTGCCCTGTGGCTCTGTCACATGTACCCTGCTCCAACTGCTCCTTGTGGCCTTCATGGACTGCCCTCCAGAGACCATGCTCACACCCACAACCTCCACAAAGTGCCCTGGGGCCTCTGTCATACACACTTAAGGTTAATGCTCCATAAACCCGACTGCTGCTGTCCTGTTTTCCCCAGGACTGCATCCCAAATAGTTGTCCAGGTCATATTTCCACATGAATAGATCCTCACCCCCATACTCCCAGTCTCCTGTGCCAGGCTTTCCATCCTCCTTCAGCTCCTCAGTAGCACCACTGCCATCCCCTGTGCTGCTCTGGGATGACTGCTTATCAGGCTGCATCCATTCCACACATCTGCCATAATAAACAACTTCTGCTTCCCCAAAGAGCCTGTTTTCCATCACCAGGGATATGTTATAATCCATTCAAATTAATAAAGCTACTTCTGAGATGACCATGCCTATAATATGTAAATGACAGTATTTTAGGTTCATCACCTATACACACAGACGAGTTCTCAGCAGTAGTCCAGGTCAGAGACCCCCAAGTTGTAGGATTCAGCTGCTCACCTCCGCCCCTTCGCAGAGACTGGGCTTTCAAATAAGAGGGAAACATTATTCCTGATATCACAACTTTCCAAGTGATGACACTTGAAACAGCCCCATCTACTTCATTAAAGAATAGAGTTGTGGGTCAGGCTGTTTATTAGGTACTAAATTTTAAATGGAAGCAGTTTTTGAAGAGCATACTTTCCACATGTGGGATAAAACTGCTTAGATAACCAAAGACTGCTGCATGAATAGATTTAGAACCCATCTCAGGTTTCATTTTATTATTTATTGTATTGGCTTTGTGTGGCAAGGTTTTGGTAGCGGGGGATTACAGGGGTGGCTTCTGTAAGAAGCTGCTGGAAGCTTCCCCTGTGCTCTACAGAGCCAATGCCGGCTCTAAGACGGACCCTCCATGGGCCAAGGCCGAGCCAATCAGTGATAGTGTTAAGGCCTCTGTGATAACATTTTTAAGAAGGGAAAAAAAGTTGTGAGAGAGACAGAGAGAGTGAGAACATGTAAGAGAAACAACCCTGCAGACACCAAGGTCAGTGAAGAAGGAGGAGGAGATGCTCCAGGCGCCGGAGCAGAGATTCCCCTGCAGCCTGTGGGGAAGACCATGGTGAGGCAGGCTGTCCCCCTGCAGCCCAGGGAGGGCCACGGTGGAGCAGATCTCCATCTGCAGCCCATGGAGGACCCCACGCCAGAGCAGGTGGGTGCCCGAAGGAGGCTGTGACCCCATGGGAAGCCCATGCTGGAGGAGGCTCCTGGCAGGACCTGCAGATCTGTGGAGAGAGGAGCCCACGGAGCAGGTTCCCTGACAGGACTTGTGACCCCTTGGGGGACCCACTCTGGAGCAGTTCGTGAAGAACTGCAGCCCTTGGGAAGTTCGTGGAAGACTGTCTCGCATTCGTGGAACCCCACGCTGGAGCAGGGGAAGTGTGAAGAGTCCTCCCCTGAGGAGGATGAAGCGGCAGAAACAATGTGTGACAAACTGACCAAAACCCCCATTCCTTGTCCCCCTGTGCCACTGGGGGGATAGGTAGGTAGAGAATCCGGGAATGAAGTTGAAGTTGTGCCTGGGAAGAAGGGAGGGGTGGAGGGAAGGTGTTCTGAGATTTGGTTTTATTTCTCATTACGCTACTCTTGTTGATTTCTAATAAATCAAGTTAATTTCCCCCTGAGTTGAGTCTGTTTTGCCCATGATGGTAATTAGTGAATGATCTCTTCTGTCCTTATCTCGACCCACAAGCCCCTTGTTATATTTTCTCTCCCCTGTCGAGCTGAGGAGGGGAGAGTGATAGAACAGCTTTGGTGGGCACCTGGCATCCAGCCACGGTCAAACCACCACATTTATTTATGGTATTGTTATTTTTAAGACAAGAGCAGTTTATCTTTTTTGTTAGCTCCAGTTGGCTGGGAGGATCAATACCTACCTATAAGCACACTTACCAGCCTCTGAAACAACAAAGCTCCGTGTGCCATTCCAAAGGGACAGTGCATTAAAAATCTATGTGGAAGTCACAACAGCACCAATTCTTAAGATTGCCTAGAGGTTCCCATTGAACACCACCTTTTCCTTGATGCCTAATTGTAACTGTCTGGACAAAAAAATCTCCATGGCAGACCACAGCATCACGCTGACAAGCCAAAAGAGGACTATACATGGTTCACTACTATTAGTAAAGCCACAGAATGCCTGAAACCAAAGGAGAATGGAAGGAAGCAGTGGGCTTGGCTTAGTCACTTTATAAGACCCTTTTTCTTTGTTTATTTTGATTTTGGCACTTTGTTTACAGAGTAACAGATTGTAGTATTTATTTTAATGAATGCTTTTTTAGACTTTTTTTGTTTGTTTATGGGTTTCAGGGGTTTTTTAGTTTAAAGCTTTTTGGTCTGCATTCTGGAGTTTGTAAAATTAACATCTCCATCTCAAAGCCCTGATCAAATCAGGCTGTAGGAAATTTTTAATCATGCTATCACCAGTTTCTAACAAGCTGTACCCATTTCAAGTTCTGGTCTATAGATACAACGCTTCCTAGGGACTTCTGTGAGGGCCACAGAGGTGCCAGCTAGCCAAATTGGCCAAGTCATGAATGTACTCCAGTGCAACAGAACAGATAAGCCACCAGCTGGATCTCACTGCCATGCTACGTAAAGTGTCAACTGTGAGGTGTCTGGGACCCTCCCTGTGCTCCTGGGACACATTGGCTCCTGCACGCTCATGGCTCAAACCAACATGGGGGACAGGCCCATGCTAAACGTCCTAGCACAGCACTGCACCTCTGCTATTGAGCTCTGCTGAAGACACAAGGCTTTTTAGCTAAAGTGCAGTACCCAGCTACCACAACTGGACTGCATACAGAGTGCAGCTCGGATGTGCGTACTGCTGCAAGCTCTCCATGGCATGCCCCATCTCCAGGAACTGACATGACATATCTTTCCCCACAGACTGCACAGTGAACACAGACACATGGCTTCAGAGTTTAAATGCCTTTAAGGGGTAAATGCTTAGAAGTTAAATATTCATGGCCGCATATACTACTTAAGTCCTCAGCTTCTGCTCTCACCAATTCTCCTTGGAAAATTTGCCTCTGTATTATCAGAGGCAAGTTCTCTGTCAGGAACAATAATCTTATGATAAAACAAATTCCTATGTCTTTAAATTACTTTCTCAAGATTTTATGAGGATTTTGAAGTAAGAGTCATTTGCCACAGCCATGGAAGTTAGCAACAGATCTTTATTTCAGAGAGAATGGGAGATCATTCAAAACCACATGAGTGCAAACAGTAAAGCTTTATAATAGAGCAAGGATCAAAATAATAGATATTATTCAACACTAAAAATGCTAAAAACCATATCATTTAGGAGTCCTTTAGACCAGCTCAAAGAAGATTTCTAAGCAGAAAGTGACTGTTTCTCTTTTTTCCTAAAATATTCCTAAGCTTTCTTGGTCTTGAAGGCTGGAAGCTGTTACACATATCCTGTGTCTTGTTCATTATGTTTTTTTATTGTAACCTACAGCACATTTTCTGTTTCCTCTCAGTCCCTATTTTCTTAAGTTTTCTTTCTCCTGGGTGACCTGAAGGTAGGAATCCTGCTCTCAGGCAGCCACATGAGGGTTATTCCCACTCTAAAGCTTTCCTTCTCCTCAACACCGACTTACAGCTCCATGTGAGGAGTACAATCCAGACCGGCAGAAGGCTACAGCTCATTACACTCCTTGAGATGCCTGTTGGGCAAATTCCCTCCTTTCTTGATATGAGTCCTTTTCCTACTTTAGTCAGCAGAAAAAGAAGCCTTCTTCACAGAGGTTCACCCCTGCTTGAGACAGACCTCCGCACCATGGAGGGTGACTCACAGTGTGTTGAGCTGACTCCAACACCCAGTGGTCCTGCCTCCTGCTCTTGCCTAGGGAAAGCAGCTTCTGCCCAACATGGCTTCCTTGGGCTTGGTTTGAGTAAAAAGCAGCAGATATGAATATCAGCTCAAGCCTGAGCAGTTTTGGCAGCCAAAGTTAACTTGCAAAGACACCTACAGAGATGAGGGAATTCAGAGTTGGATATTACAACCTTTTCAAAGACATTTAATTAGTCTGAAAATGGCTCAGCTTCACAAAGTGTTTCTTTTTACATTGTGCCTGTCAGAAATCCTCAAATATTCATAACATTATAATTTATGGTTAAGATTTTTTGTTCCAGTGAATAATTTAAGCTGCATGGGCTGTGAAATTTGTATTAATAGGTTAACTCCTGATGTTTTCTCTATGGCAGCTCTTTGAAACACAAGCCACTGATGCTGTTACTGGTGAATCACTGTCTTAGCCACTATTTTTGATGTAAAAAAAATCAATTATTAAATGGAACTTTTTCCTCTTTAGAAACATGTCCTTTTAACTATTTAATATGCAAAGCAAGTAAAACCTATTTATGGACAGATTCCTTCAATCTGCTGATATTGCTAAGCATGTATAGTGAATCAGAGCACAAAGAAATTTAAACTGAGTTTCAATTAAAAAACTCTGCTAGATACAGTCTTCAGCTGATGAAATATTTCTTAAAGCTAATGAAGTCATTGGAAATGTTTGACCTCTCTGAGACTAGACCAAACAAAGCTGTAGACCCGGTGTTTGCAAATTTTCATAGGCACTTTAGCATTATCACTTTCTTCAGTTTTGGCAGCAAAAGAAACAGGAGGATTTGCATGCTGAACCATGAGGAGGCATTTAGCACTCCTTGTATTAGTGTTTCACTCTGATAAAAACCATTTTCCATAGAATGCCACATACATATAGTGTGTGCTAAATATGGGATATAGAATGACAGCAATGCCAGTACTGAAGACACCTCACACAAGTGGGAAAACACTGACTGTAGATAATTTAAAATAATTCTCTTAACTAAAAATCCTACCAGAACCTTCTTTTCCTCCATCATTCTTCAACGCAGTATATTTGGTATTAAAGCTTTACTTTCATCCTTATGAAGTCCGATCCTCTTCTCTCCATCATGCCGTAGGGCCCTTTAGTGGATTAAGCAAAATTTCTGGTGCACACGATTGCTGTGAGATATGTACAGGGCTGAACTTCACCCTCAAAGGAGCAACTAAAATCCATAAACAAAGACTGGCTAGCTGTGAGGAGTGGCAAACATGGTCATTTCTCCTCTGGAGAAGATCTGAGTCAAATTATAGCCTGATACCAGCAGTCGTGGTGGCTTTACTTGCTTCAGTGGATCTCTGCCAGCTTATGCTCTCCTGGAGTCTGGGTCCCTTGCCTTCAGTGGTGTTACATGAGCTGGGAAGCTAGACCAAGTCAGACACCAACATTTAGCAACCCTTGTCCTGCGACTGAGCAGGATGCCCAAGCGGTCCCGCTGAGCATCTATGCCAGAACCTTCCTCTTGCAGTACGAGCCAAACTAGAACACAGCATGTGGCTTAAGAGCACACAGGAACATTGTGAAAAGGGATCAGCAGGCATACACTTAGGTCTTGTTTTAATGAATTTTCTGAGTGTGTCTGAACCCCTGTAGAGTCCAGGCTTTCCCTCCGTCCACCTAAGTGGAAAAAATTACCGAAGCACTGCTGTCCCTCTCTCACTCATCATTACAGGATTGGACCTTCTGTATGAGATCTATCTGGTCAGAAACTCCTAAGGCTCAAAATCTCTGTCCCTTGAATCCATCCCCAAAACATTGCTAAGATGTAGGAGATAAATACCTTAGCTTGATGAGAACAAGGTTTGAGTAGGAATTTTAATGATTTTTTTTCAGTGATGTGATCTGCTTATTGCTCTTGAAACACAGGATGGCAGATCATATTGGGATTTTATTGCATTAAGGCAAGCAGCCAAGCATGTAAACCAATGATGAGCTTTATTTGCACTACAACAGAAAAGAAGAAACTTCTTTTTTATCATTCTAATCCTAATCCATTTTATATCTTTGGTCAAGGACTGCTTGTAGTATAGTACAGATTAATCTTTTTCTAGGGAAGGGCTGATGAGAGTCCACCCTGAGCACACAAAAGACATAAGTGCCTCAAGTGCTCAGACCTGTAGAGGGAAAACAAACATGACCATGACAACCAAGGAGCCCATGTATATTTTTGGGTTTCAGTGAGGCAAAGATTCCCTCGGATATAGATTAACTGCTCTTGTTGTTCCACCTGTCTCGAAACAGAGATGACAAAGTCTCTTATAAAGAGATTGAAAGGTCATTTCACTTCACTGTTACTTTATTTTAGTACCTCTGTGTCCTCCACTGAAATGGTATTTTGTGCTTTCTTCACAGATACTCCTCAGTGATTACCAATTATGACACATTAGGTGTACATGAAATATTAGCGATCACAGGACTACATCTGTTCTTAATTGTGGTGGCATAAATTTAATAATCAAACCGACTTCAGCAGAGACACTAATGGTTTACAGGAAAACAGGATTTGGCCTTTGCAGTCTAGACCTTACACTAAGGCACAGCTCTCTCTTCTCCTGAAAATTAGGACTATTAGGAACAACGGAAATATTTTCAACTCAGTAAGGAGTACCATTTCTAAGCCATTACATGACACTCTTTTCCTTACAATATATCCAGTGCTGGTGGCTGTTAAAGGTTAACTGATCATTTGTTAGCGGAACAGTCCCTCCAAAAGTCCCTCTTCATCTGAATATAAATTTTGGTAAGGATAGAGTGATTATTAAGTCATTGTGACTGTTTGTTCAGTCATTTTTTTTTATTTATTTATCCCATTATAATACAAGGGTAAAAAACTTCAAAGTTATAGGATATTTTTATTTTCTCCAGCCTAAAGCATTAAGTGGTCTAGAATTCTTTTCAGCATTTTGGATTGTTTTTCATCAAGTTCTACCACCAGCAACCAGAAATGTTAAGATTTCCTATGAAAAAAACAGGGGTTTTCCTACATTTTATAGAAATGTCTTTATCTAAACATTGTCAACCTCGGGATTTTTCTTAGAAGTCAGTCATAGTTCTATTATTTGCTAAAAAGACAAACAGATATATTAGTATTGTCACAAAATGCCCTCTTTACTAGAATGTGTATTGCTATACATGGGGAGAAAAAAATAGCCAACAAGTGGCAACATATTTCTACAAATTGAAGGAAAAGCAGTATGAAAGAAGAAAAATGAGATCCCTAACATCGCTGAAGCCCTAAGGCTAACAACCTTGCATAAACTGCAACCAAAAAAGCTAATGAACAGAAGGAAGAAGAAAGAACACAAAGCTCCTGGGTCATGTTGCAAGACATTCCCCTCAAAACTCCACATTGCCTCACTTACAAAAGTCATTATCTTTGCAAAACTCTCCTCCTAATTTAAGTACTGGAGATGCATGTGTAGCAGTAAGTCATAGGACCTCCTGTGCAGCTCTTGTATACTTCAGACCACTGAGTGAGTGGCCACCAAGGCCTCCCCAGCTGCACTCTGCCCAGGCATGGTCTCACAGTATGGGGTAAAGGATAAGAAAGGATTGAGTCAGCACTGGCATTCAACGAATTGGTTGATGTAGGGCTGACAGATGCATCCCTCAAGAAGCTACAGACATGAATTTCTGCCATGCTTGCAAAGGAATAAAGGTATTAGCTGGAGGGCTCCAATACTGCAAGCTGTGAAAACTCAAGGATATTTTTGAGGCATATATTGGAAAGGCTCAAATGCACTGGGGAAAAGGGTTGAGATGGTGCTCACTCAGTCTCTAAAGACTCTTCTTCGCTCTCTAAAGGTCTTGAGGAACAGAGCCTCCAGGTAGACATTCAAGTATAATATCAATTTAGAATGGCTATTAGAAGCTATGCGCAACCAATGTGAAAGGAAAAGGACTGAAGGTAGATGTCAAGTTCAAGCCTTTCATTTGGGTATAAGTAACATCATGAATGGGAGGAAGTCATGCCAAAAAAGTTACTACCACAGTATTTGCTTGAAAGACACTGTGTTATTTGAAATGCTATTCATTGTGTCTTACTTGATTGGTAAATTTTAGGTGTTTTAAAACTTTCTCTCCGTATTCATTATTACAAGAACAATCTTATCGAGACAGGACTGTCTCCCACTGTCTGCTAGAGACAGCTAACATCCAGTGAATGGAGGCCCTGACCTCGCCAGCTCATTACTGTAGCCAGCTCATTCATGGCTGCCAATTCAGAACTGTTTGTCAGCGCTCACTTTCTCTAAAAGATGTTTAGCAAGGTAATGCTGACATGAGCCATCAGATCCCCTGGAAGCACAGCTGAGCTTGGACAAGACCCCAGCACAGAAGGCGAGTAGTGACAAGTCATCCGCAAAAACATCACCAGCTGCGGGGTCAGCTGTGCATGACACCTCAGCAGAACAGAGAGACCATGCCTTTCCAGAACCAAGTGACATTGTCTCTGTTCTCAGGGGATCACAGAAAAGCTCCCCTTTTTGCCATGTGCCTTTCACTGTTGTAAGGCACAATACAATACTGTGAAGGCCAAGTGAATAGAGAAAGAGGAGTTTGGTTTTCAGAATATGATAGGTATTGCTTCCCAAATCTAGATGTATTGGAGCTCCTTGACTTCCTGCAGAACCTCTGGCAGATAAAGCTTCTGCTAGCACACTTCCTCTCCGTTCAGGTGGGTGAAATGCATTCAGCCTCTTCTGAATATTCAAGTCTTCAGCTTTCCAATAGCTCTGCAGCCTGGAGTGAGGAGTCCTACACTCTGGGACAATTTCTTCTTACCACTTCTTCAGTTTATCCTTCTTTAGCAAGGACGTTTCTGGGATTGTTCTTCTTGCAAGTGTCAGAAACTTTACTTTTCATAAGCAAGACAAATCACCCTCCCTCCATGGCAGTGACAGGTGTGACACATTACATTTAGTATCCCCCAACCAGAAAAGAAAACGGACAGAAGAGATATGTCACCAATTTGCAAATCTTTCGTATCATGTTTGCTCTCTTGCACTCTAATACACTGCAGTCCTAAATCAGCTCATCATGGAGCACAGCAGCCAATAGGCTTGCACCAGCTCTGGGCCGGGGGTGTGGCAGCTATCTCAGTAACAATAAAGGCAAATGTTTTAGGAGGGTATAACTCTTGCTTCCTTTTTTCTGCGTGCTTCTCTAGCCTATCGCATTAGTGCTCTGTAGGATATATTGAAACACAAGCGTTCTTTCACACTGAAGCCAGCTATTCAGGAGGGACAGCATCAACCCTGCAGAAAGAAGGCGATCTTAGTTAAAAAATGAAGTCAAGCTGATACTTATGCTCGGGCTAGAGGCATTTTCCTTTGTTGGTGAATTCTTCAACGAGGAGGTAAGGAAGCCAAGGACTTCTATCTGTAAAGAGAAGATGCAATTTTCCAGTCCAAGTAAATGCAACCAATGCTCCTTGACACCACAGTACCAGCAGAGCATTGATGAGACATACTTGTGTTGTGCTGTTTGAATTTCTGCCCTACACTTCTGAATAAATCTCTCCAGTCTTTCCAGTCTAACCATAGGTAAATTAAACACAAAATGTTGCTGATGAAGGTCTGACTTCTGCACAAGTGTCTTGCTCACATAGGCTGCAGTCCAGCTGCGGATTCCAGGAAAATTTGGAGTACAAAAGGTATTATCCTTCTCTTCCATTTTTTCTTTTGTTCCATGTTTTACTTTTCCTTGAAATTTATTTCTCATTTTGAAGGCTTATGGAGGCATAGACCACAAGGGGAAGAGAAAGAGACGGAGCTGCAACTGAGCTGAAAATGAATAGAATGTTATGGACAATGTGAAGACAATAAATTCTGTGTCCAGCATTGCAGGAATTCCAGCATCTCTGTGTGTGTTCAGGCCTTGAGAGCCTGCATATTTTGTGAAGGCTTAAATGGGAGGCGAATGGTATCCTTAATGCACAGTAAAAAGCTCTGCACCTGTATGCAGTAAATGACTACATTTCATCCAGAGCTGCAGTCCAGTGACGAGAAAGATCTACTTGTGTAGTACTTGACTGGTTAGGGGACCCCAAGATTGGTGATTTCCACCTGTGTCTGAAAAGATGTGCAAGCTGTAAAGGCAAAGGAGAGAGTCTGTGACACAAGTCCAGCACAGACATGTATCGGAAAAGAAGTTCAGCTGTTTTCTCTACAGTTTCTTGAACCTCCCTCAGTGCCTCAGTGCGTGCTTTGCTGTTCACACGGGGAACATGTACCCTGCATTTGTCCATGCAGGAATGACAAATGGCTTCCATCGCTAAGCCTCAATTCTACAGAGATGGTTTCCTTTGTGATACACAGTGTTTATTCAAGTAGACAACAGTAGGGACACTGCTAGAGCATGACGCTGAGGCTCAGCTGGACATGACTATGTCCAGCAGAAAAGTGGGCAGCAACACTCACTAAATGCTCTCAGCAACAGCTCATGTCCCTTTGCTGCTCTCTGTTCTGTGTATTTTTACCTTAATATTTGTTGTGCTAATGGTTTTTCTTTTTGTCCAAGTCTTGGAAACTGCAACTTCTTTGGAAAAAACAGAAATATCTGGAATGGACAATGGTTTTGCTGAAAAAATTTCTCACCCCAGATGTCAGTGTAAGGGGAAGAAAATCTGTCACTAAAGTGATGAATGGAAAAACAGAGAAGCAGGATTCTTTGGCGAAGCCGTAACAAACTTGCAGCATTGCTCAAACTCAGGAATAACCCCCTCGCAGAGAAACCATGCTCCCTGCTGCTGGAAGTGCTCCAGCACCCAAACAAGTGCCTGCTATCCTACAAGGAGTAACAACACACCTTGGCAGCTCAGGCTTGATTCACAAAAGCAAACACGTAGAAGTTCTGAGCTCCTCATTTCACTCTCAAAGAGCCCACACTTGTTCTTCGCATGCATGAAGGCACACCACTTTTTTTTTACAGTTCACCAACCTGAATTAAGGTTAATTCTCTTAAACTTGTGGCTTGATTTCATAAGGCCCTTTCTGAGCACCGACTGGAAAATGCCTTTCTTTCTCTAAGTGTACATGCCTTGTAGAGCCATGCTGGGACTGGGAATGTTTGACTAAGTCATGCAGAAAAAACCCAACTTTCAACAGAGGAGCAGAGAGTTTTGTCCCAGAACACTCTGGCATCTGATGGCTGAAGCCTTTTTTTTATACTTAGAGGGCTTCAGTTCCTTCTTTTACCTAGAGAGAATTGTGTTTATCCCTTGCCTCTCACAGGACTGTTCTGACGATCAACCTAGAGGAAGATACAGGGAGCAAAGGATTGCCAAATTGCAGCCAAGCAGTGGCTCCAATTGCATCCTCTGATGAAGCCACCTGATATCAGCTTGTAGGAGCAAATCTTTTTCCCTGCAGAAGCAATTTCTTTACCAAGAAATTATCTCACCTTCTGTTTAGCATACACAGTGAGTTTCAAGTACTGGTATTATAACATGTTTCACTATCAATCTGTACCTGGGAATCATGCCCCTAGCTACTAATCTATGCCTTTACTGCCATTGCAGAGAAGAAGGTATAACTCTCTGTTACTGCAAAATTCCAACTGCAGCACTGGGGTGTCCAAATTGAATCAACTGTGTATGCTTTATCTTCCCTTTTACTTTATGGAAAAACAGGATTTTATGCTCTACTGCACAAATCAGGCTCCTCAGGTCTGCAAATCTCTCCAAAACTGAAATTAATGATAACACTTTTCATCCACAGATATCAAAGTGCTCTGTGCATTGCTTCCACCATTTTAGCAATAGAGTGACTCTGAAGTATATGTCTTCCTGATCTATTGAAGACCAGACATTGAGTAAGTGGCAGAAGAGATAAATCTCTTAATTCCTGGCCTGAGCTCTGTTGGCTGACATTGTGAAAGCTTGGGGTGGGAAGCTAGAAAAGCGAGGCAGAGTTGAGGAGAGCTGAGACTACATCCCAGGCATATTACAGCCTCCAAATACTCAGGAAAATGTACTCTTTGAGTATGTCCACAACTGCTAAATGGAAGCTGAGTGCTTTCGGTGAGCCTGAGAAATATGGGCACAACCATCATTTACTGGCAATTAAAACTAGAAATGCAGCATGAAAGTAAACTGCCTACCACTTTGTAATCCAAGAGCACTTTGAAGTATTTATCAGTTCCTTGACTAAGAATACATGCTTTTTGTTAGTAATTGCTCCATTCACAGCCTCACCAATGTGTACCGGAGTTGGCCCATATAAAACCTATTCTTTAATCATTTATTACTGACTGCAATTCACAATGGCCCACCCAGATTGCTCCTCTGGTACTAGTCATAAACATATCATAGCAGTCCCTTGCTTCACATTCAAGACACCAGCACATCAGCTGTGTCTAATGGCTCTTTATGCATGCAGAAGAGCTGCCATCTCTTTATTATAGAAGCAAATGTGGAGCTCAGTGTAGCACAAGCTGATCCATAGTATAACCCTGTTTGTCATGATGTACAATGTGTCTCTGAAACCGTCAGAGATGGCAGGCAGGGCTGCTGGAAACCTAGCCCAGGACCACATGAAAATGTGATCTCTTCCAGGACTGCAGAATAACCATGATACTTTCCTCTCTGGCATTCCCTGGATACACAGAGAAGTGAATCCCCAACTACTGGTAACATTTTTTTTCCAAACAGCATTTTGTTTCTAAATGTCCTAGAGTATTTTGAAGCATTAATTAGACAATTTCCACCTCATTCACAGATTCCCCATTCCACCACTACATATCCGTTTCTGCTCTACAAACTTCTTTTTAAGTCACTTCTTTTTAACACTGAAAAGCATTTCAGGATGCAGAGTGAGATGTGTCAGGAAAGATGTAATGAATGGTGTTGTAAAAAACCCTAGCCAATAAAATGAAAAACTATTAATACCTTAGTGGTTGTTGTCTTGCTAATATCTCAGTCGTTTGTGTTCATTGCAACCTTGTAAAGTTTATTTCACTGCAAAGGGGGCAGGAGCTTTTAAACTTGTTTGCCTCCTTTAAGAGTAATTGCTTTTTTCTTTTCGGGTACTGCCACATACTTGTTAATGGAGTATTAGTAGAATCCATGTGATAAACTTCTTCTATCAATGAAGTGCAATAAATATTTCCAGGAAAGTCTTAATGCTAAATCATAAGTCCAGAAGGCAAGGCGCTTTATTCAGCTTCCATGATAATATCATATCACACTAAATAGTTGAAGATCAGTGGCAATTTTCATATATTCTCTCTGAGTCAAACAAGCTAAAGGTCATTTCATGGCATTACACGCCACTGCATTTATAAATCTAGAGTAAGTATCCAATGTAGTTTCATATTATGCAGTGACATGCTGTAAAATAAAGTTTTATTTGGCAGGCTGTAAGAGACTGTATCGGATTGTTTGTCTCGACATTTTCGCTGCACAGCTAACCTCAACAACCTGTGACTGTGGAGGAGTACGCACCAAAAGAAACAAGATGTCCCTGACGAAACCAACACATCTGCCCAAAGCAAGAACAACACCGAGCTGCGCTTGCCCACGAGCCAGATGGAGACACCATCATGAACACCTGGGCATGCGTGCATGGAAATGAGTTCCGTGGAAATGGGCAGATGCTTCAGAGAAATCGCGGGGACAGGGACAATAAGAACTGCGTACTTCTCTCTGCGGGAACGAGGTTTCTTGAAGGCTCCTGCTGCTGCTGCTTGTTGGGCTGCCTGTTGGACTTTTAAGGATGCTTCTCGAAGCATGAAGTAAGAACCTACCCCATCACCTGGACAAATGGGATGTAGCTGGCTTTGTGGTGGTGGTAAATAGTCTTGCTGCACCTCTTCTGTTCTCTTGCTTAGGTCTGCCTTTTTCCTTTCTGTCCTATCACTAATATCACTTGATCAATTGTTGTAGGAAATAAAACTTCCAAGATTGTACGGCATCTGACCTCGTTTGTGTCTTAATCTCGCTCGTGGGATCATTTAAGAACCCTCCCGCATATTGGATCGGGAAACAAGTGTGGAAGAACAGAACCCTGTACGAGGCAGCAAGCATAAAGGCTAGGTCCATACACCTTTTGTGGTGAAGGACATGGTGTGTACAGCCTCTTAGCCTTTTGGAATTCAATGACTGAGGTTGCCCAACATTTCAGGATTAATTTTGGGGGGTTACTGTGTCTTTACACCACAGTAAGAAAGAGAAGAACGAAGTTCATTATAGTGAAAGAAGCAAAAAAGAGTTATAAGTATGTATTAATTTCTATTTTGAGTAAGAAGTTATTTTTCTATTAATTGTGTTATCAAATTCACACTGGTTACATTTCAATTGAAAAGCACCTTGTGGAGATAGACAAGGTATATTCTGTGCTACAGCTATCAAAGTTGAGTGTCACTGACTTCTGTTTCACATTCACGTTCCAAAACGATGACATTAAAAGACCAGGAGAAAAACAAAAGTGTTATTCAGAACCAAGTAATAGTTTTTTACTTTACACAGTGATGGCTGCATAAGATAAATTTTTTTCTTTAAATGCCATTTAAGCATTTGATACAGCCCAAGGACTTCAGTAAAAAAAGTTTACAGAGAGGACAATGACACAATTTCAAACTCAATTTCTTAATGAAGATGTCTATATGAAGACTCCACAGCCCTAATTAGGAACCCACATTGGACCTGATTGTGTTTCATACGGTCTGAAATCAGACTGCTTCTGCTATCTCCTGAAAAGGTGTTCTACCATTTCATTCAGGTATTCAATGCTTTCATTGGCAGACATTCACATCAATATTTTAAATAACTTACTGCTAAAGTGCGAATCTAACTAACATCACACTTTATATATAACTGTTGTGCTGGTTTCAGCTGGGATAGAGTTAATTGTCTTCCTAGTAGCTGGTACAGTGCTATGTTTTTGAGCTAGGTATGAGAA